>CM062820.1:812136125-813358625 GCA_031772625.1 Pinus tabuliformis
CTTCCTTAAATAATTATCCTTCTCTCCCCAAAATGAACAACCTCCATACCTCTCACATATCCTTTGCTTATAAAACCTCTTCCGACTTCCTTCCTCCTCCAACAACCTAAAAACTTAAAATATCTTGGGTCACCCTCATAAATTCTCTTGGCCAACATACCTTTCATCCAATTTTAAATCGTAAATACCTTGGGTCCCCATCATAAATGCTCTGATTGAACAATTATTTCATTCAAAAATAAATCGAATTTGATCTGAAATATTATAACATTAAAGATACAATTAATATTACAATAAGTTAACATTTGACTATTCATATTAAATTAATCAATCAATTAACCTATTCAAATTACTTAGAGTAATAAATTTCTTAAACCTTATTAGATTAATCAACTTAATAATTCAATGAAGACATAATACATCCAAGACAATGAATCATATTTCGTATCATAATACATCATAAAAATACTAGTGTATATGTACAATGAATGTATGCATAGTTGATGAGTATGTACATTTCAATAGCATTTATGCTCTAGGATAGTCCAATAGAAGAGGGATGGGACTTGGAGGATGGAAGTAGATTAGGTAGATAGGGTGCTAGGAGTTGTTGAGATTTTATCACTTTTTATCATATAACTATAATGCCTGAATTATTCCCTATTCCTTGTATTTAGCGCTTAACTCAATTACAAATAATTTAAGAAATGTTTCATTTATGTTTTATTGTTGTGATTTCTTAAATTCTATTATTATTATTGGCATATGTGATTGATTACTTCATTGTGAAATTTTCTGCACTATTGATTAGTTGTTAGCATACAAGAATCTTGCATTAGGTGTGATGGTTGATGTTACTAGTATGCACATGAGATATGTATGTGCCAACTATGCATACATACCTCATTGAGAATATACACTAGTATTTTTATTATGTATTATGATAAGAAATATGATTGGTTTTTTTGCATGTATTATGTCTTCATTGACTTATTAATTTAATAAGGTTTAAGGTCATTATTAGTCTAGTAATAAAATAAATCAAATTAATTGGATTAATAATTATCTTAAACCTTATTAAACTAATTAACTTAATAATTCAATGATGATACAGGTGGATATTGGTGGCCACCTACATATTCCACTTGGATTCCCAACATTGTTTTTTTTATTTTCCTTATTTGTAGCACAATTTACTAATTTTGGCAGTTTTTCAGGTTGTGAACTTCCAGAGTAGTTTTGAAGCCCTAAACGATTTTTTTTTGGGAAAAGCAGGGCCAACATCGGTGTTTGACCATGTTGGTCATTCAAAAGTTGTATTCCTCTAATAGATATTTCTAACAAGGTATTGTGTGCATCAAACAGAGATTGCATGCCAAAGTTACGACCCTAGGAAGTTGATGTACCAATTTACCCAAACGGGGCCTATAATTTGGTGCTTCATCTACTAGGGTTAAGTTTTTGAATGTTTAGGGTTTTCCATTGTTTCTCAATAATAAATAGGCCTTTGAGCCTCATTGTAACACAATTTAGAGGCATGTAGCCCCCACATCTCTTCTGAGAGTTAAGCTACCATCACCCGAGCCAGTCTTATTTCCATTCTGTTTGTAAGCATATTTCAATATTTCATATTAATGAATTGAAGTGTTATTTCTGCCGCATCTCTGTATTTATGGTTACATATTTAATTTTTTGTGTTCCTATTTAAATCTAGATCAGTGGTATCAGGGCGGTCTTCTCTTTCTCTATTTTTATTTGCATGTCCCCAACAAGGTCATGATATAAGGAGTTAGGGTTCAATCTAGTTGAACCTTTACAAGATCAACCTCGCAAACCCCAACGGACACCCATGGGGGAATAAACGAAAGCCAAGGGAGCAGGAGATCTTATCAAAATATTGCTTGAGGAGGCCCTCGAGAAATAAAGGAACGCAATGATGGATAACTTTGCCCAGATCCTTCAGTGGTTGCCCACTGGCGGCTAATCCACATCTAGCAACCACTCTGGAGGCTCCACTCCTTTTAAGGTACAAGTAAACTTTGACATTCCCATATTTGAGGGGGAAATAGATGAAGATGCCATAGATAAGTGGTTAAATCTGCTAGAAGGATATTATTATGTTCATGATTTTTCCAGTTGGGAAAATATCACTTTTTCTCTTCTCAAATTGTCCCCCACGTAATGGACTGGTGGGAAACCTACTGTGAGCAGAAGGATGAAAGTACAACCTCATTGTTTTTAGCTGCACCCACTTGCAATTTGTTCCAAGATACCATCAAGGAGCAGTACTACCCTATCGGGAGCTATGAGGATAAATACATAAAGTGGACAACACTGCGACAGGGAAGGGACCAAGATGAGTTGGAGTTTACCAATGTTTTTCATACCCTTCACACGAAGTTAGGTATCAAGGATTCTGAGAAACATTTGGTACTTAGGTACCCCATCTTCCTACATGGGTACATCTAAAATGAGATGGAGTTCCTAGACATCTCCTCACTCGGCATGGCATACCGACACGCCATCAAGATCAAGCGTAAGTTTAAATAGAAGAAGCGAGACTTTGGATCTGTGAATTCGAAGCAAGGGAAAGGTGATCCCAAAATGCAGAACAAAGGAAAGGGATAAGGCGGGGAGGCACAGGATAACCCGCCAAAGCCGCAAGAAAATAAAAACACCCGAAGCCAAAGAAGGACACAAAAAAGTGGTGTGAGTTCCATAAGAGCTCCACTCAAAACACAAGTGAGTGTCGGGCCAAGCAGTCACTGGTGGCCGAGATGAAGGCTTTGGAATTAGATGCATCTTCTGACTCTAAGTCAGAACCTGACAAGGGGAATGACAAATGGAAGCAGATTATCGATGTGGAACCCAACACCACCATTGCCACCACGAAGATCCAGAAGGAGGAACCAGAAGATCTAGAGGAGGAGGAGCGCCTCTTCCACTCCTAGATTTGGGTAAAGGGTTCCCTGCTACAGTTCATTATCGACAACGGGAGCCAAAAGAACCTCATTTCAGTAGACATCGTGAAGTGGTTGGGCTTACCGACCACATCACACCCATAACCGTACACCATCGGATGGCTTCACTAAGGAAGGGATCTTTGTGTGAGCCAGCAGTGTCTCCATCCATATAGCATCAAGCCCTTCAAGAATGAGGTATTATGTGATGTTGTTTGTGATTTATTATTAGTCCAACCATACCTATGGAAGTGAAATGATGTGTATGATTCAAGGTCTTGCATTGTTATTGTTATGTTGGGAAATAAGTTGTACAGGATACCGTAGGTAGCACCACCTCCCACCGTCTCTTTGGTTACTACAAAAAAATGTAGTTAGATCATTTCCAAAAATGGGGAATTTGTTTTCTTGATGATATGCCCTTAGGGAAAGAAGAAGACAGTGGTCACGACCTCCAGACAGGGCCCTTCTGCACGAAAACAATAGATGGAAAAGGTCGTGGAGGAGTACAAGGACATCTTCACCTCCCCCACAAGGCTGCCTCTATACTATCAGGTCAAGCACTCCATTGATATTACCCCAGGTGCGTCGTTTCCCAATGGACCAATCTATCAGTGCTCTTTTCTGGAGAATGACAAAATCAAGAGGCATATTAGGGAGCTACTGCAAAAATGTCACATCCGGTCGATTTCATCATCTTGTGGGAGTCTGATCGTGTTGGCATAGAAGAATGATGGGACTTGGAGACTCTGTATTGACTATCAGGTGCTGAACATGATCATTATTCAGAATAGATACCTGATCCCCTGGGTTTGTGACCTTGTGGACCAACTCAAGGGGGGAAAATATATCAGCAAGATCAACTTGAAGTCTGCATATCACCAGGTACCAATTGAACCCTCCGATGTGTGGAAGACTACCTTCAAAGCCAAGGAGGGCCTTTCTGAATTGTTCTTTATGACTTTCTGGTTGGCGAATGCTCCTGCAACCTTCATGAGGCTGATGGATGACATCTTGTGGCCATTCACCAACTGATTTGTAGTGGTATACTTGGATGACATCCTGATCTTTAGCCAGAGTTGGGAAGAGCACCTCCACTAGATCTGACAGGTTCTCCAAACACTTCGGCAACACAAGTTGTGTGCGAATTTGGAGAAATTCACTTTTGGCATGATCCAGGTTTAGTATCTAGGATACATTATTGATGAATGTGGGGTGCATGTGGATCTAGCCAAGATCCAAGTCATTCAGGATTGGTCAGCCTCAACCACTCTGATAGAGCTCCTCATCTTTCTAGGACTTGCTAATTTCTACCGCAGGCTCGTGTTGGGGTTCTCTCATATCACTTGGCCCTTGATTCAAGTCACCAAGGAAGGAGTGAAAGAAAAATTATCTTTGTCTGAAACTCAACAGAAGGCATTCAGAGAATTAAAACATCACCTCTGCTCTGGAACAGTGCTCACATTACCAGACTTGCAACAACCATTTGAGATTGAGACAAATGCCTTTGACTATGCTATTAGGGAAGTCCTTAATCAACAAGGGGATCCAGTGGCATATCATAGTGAGACACTTTCAGAAATAGTCTGGAAGTATCCCACTTATTACAAATAGATGTATTCCATTGCGCAAGCTTGTTGAAAATGGAAGCATTACATTTTTGGGAAGGGAATGGTCATCTACACAAACCACCAACCCCTGCAATTCATACAGATGCAAGGGAAGTTTTAGAATGATCGCCATCATAAGTGGTCCATATACCTGCAACAGTTCTATTTGAATATCAAGTACATTGAGAAGGGCAACACCAATAATGTTTCAAATTGCCTCAGCTGACCACCAATCATGGCGTTAACCATCGTGCTCAAATCTTGTGGGCACGAGACTTTTGATTTGCCACTTCTCTATAAACGTGACCCAGAATTCAACCACACATATCAAATTCTCTTGGAGGGTAATCAAGTTCCATATTTTCACCTCCGGGATGCCCTGTTATGCCTCCTGGGATACCTTTGTGTTCCTTCAAGTGAGCATTCCAAGATGATTTGGAAAGTGCACCGCAGTCGGTCCACTGGGCATTTTAGGGTTGAGAAAACGGTGGCAATAATGCAGAAGTATTTCTATTGGCTGAATCTGGGATAGGATGTCAACAAGTACATCAGATCCTACAATGTCTGTGCTATTTCCAAACCAACCATAAATAAGCAAGGCCTCTATACTCTGGTGCCTACCCTTAGTCGACCTTGGTAATCCATCTCCATGGATTACATGTCAGGCCTTCCTTCTACTAATCATGACAACGACTATGTTTTTGTGGTCATTGACAAATTTTCAAAGATGGCCATTATGGTGGCCTACAGGAAGAATATCATAGCAGAAGCCACTGCTAAACTCTTTTTTGAACGAGTGTGGGTACACTTCGGGATACCACAATCTATCACCTCAGATCGAGACAGAAGGTTCCTTAGTACATTTTGGTCCAGTCTCTGGTCGATGTTGGACACCAAGCTCACTAAATCTACAACTTTCCATCCCCAAATTGATGACCTGACAAAGGTCGTCAACATGATCATTGTACACATTCTACGCAAGTACAACCCAAAGCATCCACGCACATGGGATGAGAGCCTCCCCTATTTCCATCACAACTGTAATCAGGATCTCCATAGCTCGACTAGACACATCCCTTTTTAGGTGGGCTTGGGATTCTAGCCACTATGTCCCATTGATGTGGCCATACCATTCGTTGTTACTCAGGAAGATTCAGATCATGTCCATTCTAAAGCTGATAAAGAAAACAACTTCGTTGAGCACATCCAAAACATCTGCTAGCAGGTCCAAGACATTCTGGAGAAATCAAATGCCAATTACAAGCAGTGACATGATCAACATTGGGTGCCACATAAGTTTCAGGTGGGTGATAAAGTTTGGTTGCATTTTCAGAAGGAACACCTTACCGGAGCTTATAGGAAACTTAGACCATTCAAATATGGTCCTTACAACATTACCAAAGTTGTGGGGGATAATGCATTTGAGCTCAGCATTCCCCCATTCCTTGGCCTACACCCAGTGTTCAATGTGAACTCCCTTCAACCATACTTCCCACCACTGCTGGACACATCAGACATTGCAGAACAACTCACACCTACAAAGTTAAATCCAAACTACATGGAACAACTCACAACTAATCAGATCATGGATATGCAGCTCAAGAAAACTCGACAACAAAGGATCTAGCTATATCGAGTTTTCAAAGCAGGCCAACTTCTTCACTAGGGAAAGTGGCTCACCAGGGACCAAGTTCAGTAGAAGTTTCCTCATCTCATGGAGGAACTCAACAAAATGGGGACCATTGCTTCCTAAGGGGGGAGGAATGATATAGGTGGATATTTTTGGCCACCCACCTATTCCACTTGGACCCCCACCATTGTTTCTTTCAGTTTTTCAGTTTCCTTATTTGTAGCATGACTTACTATTTTTGACAGTCTTTTGGGTACTGAACTTTCGAAGTCATTTTGAGGCCCTAAACGACAATTTTTAGGAAGTTTAAGGCCAACATGCCATTCAAAATTTTTATTCCTTGAATATATATTTCTAATGAGGTATTGTGCACGTCAAACGGAGATCGTATGCCAAAGTTAAGACCCTGAAAGTTGATGTACCAATTTACCCAAACGGGACCCATAGTTTGGCGATTCTTCTCCTAGGGTTAGGTTTTTGGGTGTTTAGGGTTTTCCCTTGTTTAACAATAATAAATAGGCCTTTGAACCTCATTGTAACACAATTTAGAGGCATGTATCCACCACATCTCTTCTCAGAGAAAAGCTACCATCGTCCGAGCCAGTGTTATTTCCATTCTATTTGTAAGCATATTTCAGTATTTGATATTAATGAAATGAAGTGTTATTTCTACTGCATCTTTGTATTTATTATTATATCTGTAATTTGTTGCATTCCTGTTTAAATCTGGATCAATGGTATCAGATCGGTATTCTCTTTCTCTGTTTTTATTTGCAAGTCCCCAGTGATGTCAGGATATAAGGAGTTAGGGCTCAATCTGGTTAAACCTTTGCAAGATCAGCCTCGCAAAGCCCAACAACCACCCATGGGGGAAGAAAAGAAAGATGAGGGAGTAGGAGATCCTATCAAAATATTTCTTGATGGGGCCCTCAAGAAACAAAGGAACGCAATGATGGATAACTTTGCCCAGATCCTTCAATGGTTTCCCACCGGCGACGCATCCACATCCAGCAGCCACTCTAGAGGCTCCACTCCTTTTAAGGTACAAGTAAAATTTGACATTCCCATATTTGAGGGCCAAATATCTGTAGACATTGTAGATAAGTGGTTAAATATGCTAGAATGGTATTTTTCTATTCATGATTTTTCAATTCAGGAAATTATTACTTTTGGCCTTCTCAAAGTCGCCCCCCACGTCAAGGACTGGTGGGAAACCTACAGTGAGTAGAAGGATGAAAGTACGACCTCCCTATTTTCAATTGTACCCACTTGGAATTCATTCTGGGACGCCATCAAGGAGCAGTACTACCCTGTCAGGAGCTATGAGGATAAATACATAAAATGGACCACGCTGAGGCAGGGAAGGGCCCAAGATGTGCCAAAGTTTACCAATGTTTTTCATACCCTTCACACGAAGTTGAGTATCAAGGATTCTAAAAAACACTTGGTACTCAAGTACCGCGGCTACCTACACACATACATCTGGGACAAAACGGAGTTCTTGGACATCTCCTCGCTTAGCATGGCTTACTGATACGTTGTCAAGATCAAGCATAAGTTTAAATAGAAGAAGCGATAATTTGGATCTGCGAATGCGAAGGAAGGGAAAAGTACCCCCAAACTGCAAAATGAAGGAAAAATCCAAGTTAGGGTGCCTAGGACAATCCACCAAAGTTGTAAGAAAACAACAATAACATGAAGCCAAAGAAGGTCACTAGAAAGTGGTGTGAGTTCTATAAGATCTCCACTCACAACACAAGTTAATGTCGGGCCAAGTAGTCACTGGTGGCCGACCTGAAGGCTTCATAATGAGATGCATGTTCAAAACCCGGCAATGGGAATGATAAAGGGATGAAGATTATTGATGTGGAGCACAATGCCACCATTGCTACCATGAAGATCTAGAAGGAGGAACCCAAAGATCCAAAGGAGGAGGAGCGCCTCTTCCACTCCCAGATTTGGGTAAAGGGTTCCCCGCTACAGTTCATTTTCAATAGCAGGAGCCAAAAGAACCTTATTTCAACAGAGGTTGTGAAGCACCTGGGCTTACCAACCATAGCACACCTACAACCGTACAACATTGGGTGGCTTCACCAAGGACAAGATCTTCGCGTGAGCCAGCAGTGTCACCTTCTATATAGCATCAAGCCCTTCACAGATAAGGTATTATGTGATGTTGCTCCCCTTGATGTTTGTGATGTATTATTAGGCCAACCATATAGCATCAAGCCACTTAATGATGAGGTATTATGTGATGTTTCTCCCATTGATGTGTGTGTGTATGAGTCAAGGCCTCGCATTGTTATTGTTACCTTTTGAAATAACTTGTACAGGATATTGGAGGTAGCACCAGCTATTGCGACTCTTTGGTTATTGCAAAACAATGAAATAAGCTCATTTCCAAAATCAGAATTTTTTTTGCTAATGATACGCCCTCAAGGAAAGAAGAATACAGTGGCCATGACCTCCAGACAGGGCCCCTCTACACGAAAACAACAGATGGACAAGGTCACGGAGGAGTGCGAGGACATATTAACCTCCCTCGCAAGGGTGTCTCTACACTCTCAGGTCAGTCACTCCATCGATCTAACCCCAAGTGTGTCATTTACCAATGGACCAATATATCCGTGCTCTATTCTGGAGAACGAAGAAATCAAGAGGCAAATTCAAGAGCGTTTATAGAAAGGTCACATTTGGCCGAGTTCATCACCTTTTGGGAGATCAATCATGTTGGTACAGAATAAGGATGGGACTTGGAGACTTTGTATTGACTATCGGGTGCTGAATAAGATCATTGTCCGGAATAGGTACTCGATCCCACGGATTGATGACCTTATGTATCAACTCAAGGGGGGGAATATTTTAGCAAGATCAACTTGAAGTTTGGATATCACCAGGTACCAATCGAACCCTTCGATGCGTGGAAGATTTCCTTAAAATCCAAGGAGGGACTTTTTGATTGGTTGGTTATACCTTTCGGGTTGGCGAATGCTCCTTCAACCTTCATGAGGCTGATGGATGACATCTTGTGACCATTCACCAACTCATTTGTAGTGGTATACTTGGATGAAATCCTGATCTTCAACCAAAGTTGGAAAGAGCACCTCCACCACATTCAACAGATTCTCCAAACACTACGGCAACACAAGGTGTGTGCCAACATGGAGAAATTCACTTTTGGCATGACCCAGGTTTAGTATATGGAATACATTATTAATGAACGCGGATTGCATGTGGATCTAGCCAAGATCCAAGTCATTCAGGATTGGCCAACCTCAACCACTTTGACAGAGCTCCTCATCATTCTGGGACTTGCCAATTTCTACTGCAGGTTCATGTTGGGTTTCTCTCATATAACTTGGCCCTTGATTCAAGTCACCAAAGGAGGAGAGAAATAAAAATTCTTTTGGTCTGAAACTCAACAGAAGGCAATCGCAGAGTTAAAGCATCGCCTTTGATTTGCGCCAATGCTCACATTACTAGACTTACAACAACCATTTGAGATCGAGACAAATGCCTCTGACTATGCTATTGGGGAAGTCCTTACTCAAAAGGGGCATATAGTGGCATATCATAGTGAGACACTTTCAGACATAGTCTGGAAGTATCCCACTTATTACAAAGAGATGTATTCCATTGTGCAGGGCTGCCAACGATGGAAGCATTACATTTTGGGGAAGGAAATAGTCATCCACATAGACCATCAACCCTTGCAACTCATACACATGCAAGGGAAGTTGTAGAATGATCGCCATCAAAAGTGGTCCATATTATACAACAGTTCCATTTGAATATCAAGTACAAGAAGGGAAACACCAATAATGTTGCAGACTGCCTTAGCCGACCACTGATCACGGCATTAACCACCGTGCTCAAATCTTGTGGGAACGAGACTTATGATTGACCACTTCGCTACAAAAGTGACCCAAAATTAGGCCACACATACCAAATGCTATTGGAGGGTCATCAAGTTCCATACTTTCACCTCCGGGATGCCCTGTTATGCCACCTAGGACACCTTTGTGTTCCTTCAAGTGAGTGTGCCAAAATGATTTGGAAAGTGCACTGCAGTTGGGTCCTTTGGCATTTCAGGGTTAAGAAAAATGTGGCAGTACTGCAGAAGTATTTCTATAGGCCGAATCTAGGACAGGATGTCTGGAAGTACATCAGATCCTGCACTAGCTTCACCATTTCTAAACTAACCATCAAGAAGCAAGGCCTCTATACTCCCCTGCCTACCCCTAGTCGACCTTGGTAATTCATCTCCATGGATTACATGTCGGGCCTTCCTTCTACTGCGCATGGCAACGATTATGTTTTTGTGGTCGTTGATAGATTCTCACAGATGGCCATTATGTTGGCCTGCAAGAAGAATATCACGACAGAAGTTGCTGCTATACACTTCTTTGAATGAGTGTGGGTACACTTTGGGATACCACAGTCTATCATCTCAAATCGGGATAGCATGTTCCTCAGTACATTTTGGTCCAATCTCTGGTCAACTCTGGACACCAAGATCACTAAGTCCACAACTTTCCATCCCCAAACTGATGGCTAGAAAAAGGTCATCAACAGGATCATCATACACATTCTGCACATTTACAACTCAAATCATCCACGCACATGGGATGATCCTCCCATATGTCCAACATAGCTATAGTCAGACTCTCCACATCTTGACTGGCCATATCCCTTTTTATGCGGGCTTGGGATTCCAACCACTATGTCACATTGATGTGGCCATACCATTTGCTACTACTCAGGAAGATTCAGCTCATGTCCAGTCTGAAGCCAATAAAGAAAACATCTTCATTTTTCACATCCAACACATCTGCTAGTAGGTCCATGACATTCTGGAGAAATCAAATGCCATGTACAAGCATCGACATGATCAACATCATGTGCCACACTAGTTTCAGGTGGGTGACAAAGTATGGATACATTTGCTAAAGGAACGCCTTACCGGAGCCTATCAGAAACTCATACCACTCGGATATAGTCCTTACACCAATACAAAAGTTGTGGTAGACAATGCACTTGAGCTCGGCATTCCCCCATTCCTTCGCTTGCACCCAACGTTCAAATGTGGACTGCCTTCAACCATACTTCTCACTAATACTGGACACATCAGACATTCTAGAATAGCTCACACCTATAGAGTTAAATCTAGACTACATGGAACAAGCCACAAATGATCAGATCATGAACACGTAGATCAAGAGCACCCAATATCAAAGGATCCAAATATATCAAGTTGTCAAAGTAGGCCAACTCCTTCACCAGGGCAAGTGGCTCACTAGGGACCAAGTTCAACAGAAGTTTCCTCATCTCATGGAGGAACTCAATGCAATGGGGACCATTAATTCCTAAAGGGGGATGAATTATCTAGGTGTATAATGGTGGCCACCCACCTATTCCACTTGGACCCCCACCATTTTTTCCTTCAGTTTTTTAGTTTCCTTATTTGTAGCACAATTTACTATTTTTGGTAGCTTTTCAGGTCCTGAACTTCCGGAGCTGTTTTGAGGCCATAAATGACGTTTGTTAGGAAAACCATTTCCAACATCCCATTCAAAAGTAGTTTTACTCGAATAGATATTTCTAACAAGGTATTGTGTGCATCAAACAGATATCATATGCCAAAGTTACAACCCTGCGAAGTTGATGTACCAATTTAACCAAACGGGGCCCATAGTTTGGCGCTTCATCTCCTAGGGTTAGGTTTTTGGATGTTTAGGGTTTTCCATTGTTTCTCAATAATAAATAGGCCTTTGAGCCTCATTGTAACACATTTCATAGGCATGTAGACACCACATCTCTTCTCAGAGATAAGCTACCATCGTTGTAGCCAATCTTATTTCCATTCTATTTGTAAGCATATTTCAGTATTTCATATTAATGAAATGAAGTGTTATTTCTACTACATCTTGATATTTATAGTTATATCTGTAATTTGTTGCATTCCTTTTTAAATCTATATCAATGGTATCAGAGCAGTCTGCTCTTTCTCTATTTTTATTTGAATGTCCCCATCGAGGTTAGGATATAAGGAGTTAGGGCTCAATCTGGTTCAACCTTTGCAAGATCAAACTCACAAATGCCAACGACTTCCATGGGGAAAGAAAATAAAGACAAATGAGCAGGAGATCCTATAAAAATATTGCTCGAGGAGGCCCTCGAGAAACAAATGAACACAACGATGGATAACTTTTCCCATATCCTTCAACAGTTTCCCACCGGTTGTGCATCCACATCCAGCAACCACTCTGGACGCTCCGCCCTTTTTAAGGTACAAGTAAACTTTGACATTCCCATATTTTGAGGGTCAAATAGATGCAGATGCCGTACATAAGTGGTTAAATTGGCTAGAAGGATATTTTTCTACTCATGATTTCTCCAGCCGAGAAAATATTACTTTTTCCCTTCTCAAAGTCACCCCCCATGTCAAGGACTAGTGGGAAACCTACTACGAAGAGAAGGATGGCAGTACAACCTCATTGTTTTCAGCCACACCCACTTGGAATTCATTCTGGGAACCATCAAGGAGTAGTACTACCCTATCGGGAGCTATGAGGATAAATACCTAAAGTTTACCATATTGTGGAAGGGAAAGGACCAATATGTGCCAGAGTTTACCAATGTTTTTCATACCCTTCACACAAAGTTGGGTATCAAGGATTTCGAGAAACATTTGGTACTTAAGTACCGTGGCTACCTACATAGGTACATCCAGGATGAGAGGTAGTTCCTGGATATCTCCTGGCTCGATCCAATGTACCGATATGCCATCAAGATCGAGCATAAGTTTAAACAGAAGAAGTGAGAATTTTGATCTCCGAATCTAAAGCAAGGGAAAGGTTCCCCCAAACCGCAGAACAAAGGACAAATCCAAGGTAGGGCAAGCAAAGACAACCTGCCAAAGCTACAAGAAACATCATGAAGCTGAATAAGGACACAATAAAGTGTCATGAGTTCCATAATTGCTCCACTCATAACACAAGTGAGTGTTAGGCCAAGAAGTCATTGGTGGCAGAGCTGAAGGCTTCAGAATTAGAGGCATGTTCTGGCTCTGAGTCAAAACTCAACAAGGGGAATGAAAAAGGGAAGCATATTATCGATGTGGAGCCCAATGCCACCATTACCACCACGAAGCTCCAGAAGGAGGAACCCGAAGATCCAGAGAAGGAGGAGTGCCTCTTCCACTCCCAAATGTGGGTAAAGGGTTCCCCGCTATAGTTCATTGTCGACAGTGGGAGCAAGAAGAACCTCATTTTAGCAGAGGTCATGAAGTGGCTAGGCTTTTTGACCACAATGGTACACCATCAAGTGGCTTCACCAAGGACAGGATCTTCGTGTGAGCCAGCAGTGTCGGCTTCCATATAGCATCAAGCCCTTCACAGATGAGGTATTATATGACATTTCTCCCCTTGATTTTTGTGATGTATTATTAGTCCAACCATACTTGTGGAAGTGAAATTTTGTGTATGAGTCAAGGCCTTGCATTGTTATTGTTACCTTGGGAAATAAGTTATACAACATACCGAGGTAGAACCACCTACTGCTGTGTCTTTGGTTACTACAAAACAGTGCAGTAAGCTCATTTCCAAAACTGAGAATTTCTTTTTCCTGATGATATGACCTCAGGGAAAGAAGAAGACAATGACCACAACCTCAAGACATGGCCCCTCCACATGACAACAACAGATGGATAAGGTCATAGAGGAGTACGAGGACATATTCACCTCCCCCACAGGGGTGCCTTTACACTGTTAGGTCAAGCACTCCATCGATCTGGCCCCAAGTGCGTCGTTACCCATTGGACCAATCTATCGGCTCTCCGTTATGGATAATGATGAATTCAAGAGGCAGATTCAGGATTTGCTATAGAAAGGTCACAATCGGCCGATTTCATCACCTTGTGGGAGCTCGATTGAGTTGGTACAGAAGAAGTATGGGACTTGGAGACTCAGTACTGACTATCGGGCGCTGAATAAAATCATTGTCAAAAATAGGTACCTGATCCCATGGATTGAGACCCTCTAGACCAACTCAAGGGGGGAAACATTTCAGCAAGATCAGCTTGAAGTCTGGATATCACTAGGTACCAATTGAACCCTCTAATGTATGGAAGACTTCCTTCAAAGCCAAGGAGGGCCTGTTCGAATGGCTGGTTATGCCTTTCAGGTTAACAAATTCTTTTGCAACCTTCATGAGGCTGATGGATGACATCTTTCAGCCATTCACCAACTCATTTGTAGCACTATACTTTGATGACATCCTGATCTTTAGCTAGAGTTGGGAAGAGCACCTCCACCACATCCGACAGGTTCTCCAAACACTACGGAAACACAAGTCATGTGCCAATTTGGAGAAATTCACTTTTGGCATGACCCAGGTTTAGTATTTGGGATACGTTATTGATGAACGGGGGGTGCATGTGGATCCAACCAAGATCCAAGTCATTTGAGATTGTCTAGCCCCAACCACTCTGACAGAGCTCCGCAACTTTCTGGGACTTTCCAATTTCTACCACAAGTTTGTGTTGGGGTTTTCTCATATCACTTGGCGCTTGAGTCAAGTCACCAAGGGAGGAGTGAAAGAAAAATTCTTTTGGTCTAAATCTCAATAGAAGGTATTCACAGAGTTGAAACATCGCCTATGCTCCGCACCAGTTCCCACATTACCAGATTTGTAACAACCATTTGAGATTCAGACAAATACCTCTAACTATGTTATTGGGGCAGTCCTTACTCAACAGGGGCATTCAGTGCCATATCATAGTGAGAAACTTTTAGACATAGTCCGTAAGTATCCCACTTACGAAAAAGAGATGTATTCCATTATGTAGTCTTGCCGACAATGGAAGCATTACATTTTGGGGAAGGAACGGTCATCCAAACAGACCACCGACCCCTGAAGTTTATACAAATGCAATGGAAGTTGCAGAATGATCGCCATTAGAAGGGGTCCACATACCTGCAATAGTTCCATTTGAATATCAAGTATAAGAAGGGAAGCACTAATAATTTTGCATACTGCCTCAGCCGACCACTGATCATGGCGTTAACCATTGTGCTCAACTCTTGTGGGCATGAGACTTCTGATTAAACACTTCTTTACAAAAGTGACCCCGAATTCAGCCACACATACCAAACACTCCTGGAGGGTCAACAAGTTTGTTGGGATGGGTTCCCTTGGGATAGTTTTGGGGCAAAAGCCCAAGTTTTGATGTAAAAAGATGTAAAGTCTTCACAAATTGTGGGCACAGAGCATGGAGTTAGTTAAGAGTCAAAAAGGGTTTTTACCCTCATTCATGTAAACTTTGTTGGCATTATGATACAAGTGTTGTCCTTGATGGCAACTCACTCAGAGGTTGGTAGAGGTGATGGCAACTTAATCAGAGGACAGATCTTAGTACAGCAGGCCAAGAAAGTTCATGCACGCAGGTTCATTAAGCCCAAGTCGCGTATACAAGCAGGTTCACTATATACCAAGTCGCGTATACGTAGGTTAGCTATATACCAAGTCGCATGTACACGCAGGTTGGCTTCAGTAAAAGAGCGTGTATGTGGAAAACTTATCTTTGGTCCGTGGCGGTTATTCCTTGGAAGTTGTGCCTATAGTTTTGGACCATGGTGTCTCGATGGACGTGTTGATCCCTAGTTTTGAAGCTGATGGTATTGTGTTACTATGGTTTTGGACCGTGGTATTGTAAAGGGCCTAAGGCTATATAAGGAGAAGATCATTAGGCAAGTGGAAGCAAGCATTGTGTGTCTGACGAAGTGAGAAGATCTGGTATTACTGTTTATCTGTTTGGGACGCTTGGCAAGGGTCAGATCTAACAGCGAAGGCATAAGTAATTATTTCTAGATCTGCACGCGGGTTGCCTTTGGAGAAAGCGCGTATACACGCGGTTTTGGTACAGTGAAGTAGCGTATGCATAATAATATTTGATATTTCAGGTTGTTGTTGATTCTGGTGGTTGTTACAGAGTTCTGGGCTCTGGTTTGGGTTCTGTGTTCTTGATGACAGGGTTTCAGTGATTCAGTATTGGGTTGTTTAATGAATTATGATGCAAGTATAAGTTGATGATTGTATTGCAGTAATTTTTGTTTTGTACTCTTGGATTCAGTCTGAAAATTGATGAAACGTGGTCCCTGAAGGAAAGAGGGTTGTAGCCTTCTGTAGGGTCAGCACCTACGTACTAGTAAATGGATCGGCTAGTACAAGAGCTGAGGGGGTTGTAGCTCCCTTCCAAAAGTAGTTTGAAAACGAGAGAGGGTTGTAGCCCTCTGCAGGTTGTAGCCTGCGTACTGGTATAAGGCCGCACCAGTACAAAAGATTGTAAACTGAAGTTTCTTATTAAAGAAAGAAAGAGACGACTTGCAGCAGGTGGTTTTCACCCACATTGGGTTTCCACCTTATATCATGGTGTTCATGTGTGTGGCTTTTATGTGATGATCTGTTCTGTTATACTGCACCTGTTTACTGTCAATATGGTTAATAATGTTCTCATGCATTTACTGAAGATAAGCTAACTGAATCATAAGATTTCTGGATATACGCTAGTTGCATTAGACACAATAGCGTGTATACGCGGGTTCACTTAACTGAAGTAGCGTATATGTTTCTGAGCATGAAATTGAAAAAGTTGTATTGATCCGATAATACTGATTCACCCCCCCCCTCTCAGTATTATTTCCAAAAATTGGTATCAGAGCAGGTCCTTCAGAGGAAGCTTGATCGCTTGAAGGAAAAGATCCATCAGAATGGCTAATCCAGAAAGAGAGGCACACATCAGGCCACCAATCTTTGACGGGAACAATTTTACTCACTGGAAGATAAGAACCACTGCATATCTACAATCACTTGGAGCAGAAATTTGGGGAATCGTAGAAGGAGGATACAAATTCCCATCAGCAACTCCTACATATCCAGTAGAGAAAAAGCAATATGAGCTCAATGCCAAAGCTGTTACTGTCCTATTGAGTAGTTTGACACAATCAAAATTTATGAAGATCATGCATTTCAAATCAGATAAGGAAATATGGGACAAAATCGTCACAAGCTACGAAGGAGATGATCAGGTAAAAAGAGCAAAGCTTCAAACTCTCAGAATCCGGTATGAAACTCTTAAGATGCATAGTAATGAAAGCATAGCTAATTATTTCCTGCATATGGATGAGATTGTGAATTGTATGAGGGATCTGGGTGAAGAATTTGAGGAAGTTGTCTTAGTTGAAAAGGTTTTGAGATCTCTGTCTGCTAAATTTGATTCTAAAGTATCTGCCATAGAAGAAAAGGAGAATGTGCAGAAAATCACCATGTCACAGCTTCACGGGATCTTAACTGCTTTTGAAATGCGACAAGAGGTACCACCAGAAGCCGCATTCGAAGTGTCAGAGGAAGAATATGAGGTAAATTTTGTCAAGAATCTTGAACGGGGAACTGGACGGTTCAAAGGTAAGCTACCTTTCAAATGTTTTCTATGTGGTAGAGTTGGTCACTATGCTGCTAGATGCCCTCATAACAAAGGAAAGATATCTGAAGAAGATGGTAGAAGCTATTATACCCATATTACAAGTTCATTCAATGATAGTGAAGATATTAGAAGTCTCATGGCACATGAAAAGAAGAATGATTCATCCAATAATAGCAAAGATATTAAAAGTCTCATGGCACATGAAAAGAAGAATGCAGAAACTGAAGAAGTTACAAAATTAAATGAACAATTGGAGATAGTAACCAAGGTAAGGGAGCAATTGCAGGATGTAGTAAAGGATCATAGCATAACGATTCAAAGGCTTGAATCAAAGATCCTCTCTCTAAAAGAAGATCTTAAAAAATCAAGAGAACAGAACAGAGAAGCTCTTGAAGATCAAGAACATGAAGTGATCGAACTAAAGCGACAAGTGGAAGAAGGAAGAAAAGCTGAAGAAGACCTAAGGAATCAGTATCTGAAAAGGGAAGAACAACATCAAGTTGAGGTAAATATCTTGAAAGGTAAACTAGAAGAAAAGGATAAGCTTTTACGATTTCAAGATAGTACTAAAGTTTTGGATGATATTCTTAATAACCAAAGGTCTCCTGCTATCAAAACTAGTCTTGGTTTTCATGAATATGTTGAAGGTGAATCTAGTTCACAAGGTGAGGCAAAAAATTCTAAGGAGAAATCTGAAATGCTCAACAAGGAACAACCAAGGAAAGAAATTCCTCAAGGAAGATCCTTTAATCCTAAGTATGGACGTGATAGACGATTATCTCCTCCACTGAATAATGTTGAATGTCATGTATGTCATAATCTTGGACATGTTGCAGCCAGATGTAGAAGTAGAATGTTTCAAGACCAGTACAAAAGATCATTGCATCGCAGGTATTTCAGAGGATATTTCTTTGCCTGCAATGCATATGGACACAAAGCAATTGATTGTGATAGAAGGAACATGAAATATGTAAGATGCTATACATGCAACAAATATGGACATAAAGCAAGGGAATGCAGGAGCAGATTTCAAAACTCAAAACAAGAGGACCATACATCATCACAGTTCCAGGAATTGAAGAAGACAGAGATAGAAAAGTGTGGCATAACTCAGTCAGCTGACATAACAGACACAGGGGAATCTGAAAGTGATGAATTTCAGTATTCCTTGCATACGCTGATATAATGAAGACAAGTCGCGTATATACGCGAGTTACAGGCTGCAAAGTTGCGTATATGAAGAAAGGGCAGCAGAACATACCCAGGTTCAGTCATGGTTCACTCAGGCTCAGGGGGAGCATAACAGACTCAGGAAATGGTTGGCTCACACTCAGGGGGAGCATATACTTCAAATAATTCATTGTCGGCATTATGGTTAGAAGTTGCTGATGAAACTAAATGATACATCTTGTTGTTTGATCAAAGGAATAGTATTGCAGACTGATGCTTATGGTACAGATCTGAATGGCTGGTCTTAGAACCTGCATCTGCTCAGGGGGAGCATGGATAGATTGGTACACTTTGGCTTAAACAAAGGGGGAGCCAAATCAGAAACTTCAGCGTGTACTCAGGGAGAGTATGGACAGCAGTATGGACAACAGAAGGTATACCAAAGAAGAAAATATCTTGGTCTGCCCTTTGCCCTTGATGTCAAAGGGGGAGAGTGACTTGGTGTGGTGGTTGCCATCAAGTCCAAAGGGGGAGATTGTTGGCATTATGATACAAGTGTTGTCCTTGATGGAAACTCACTCAGAGGTTGGTACAGGTGATGGCAACTTAATCAGAGGACAGATCTTAGTACAGCTGGCCAAGAAAGTTCATACACGCAGGTTCATTAAGCCCAAGACGCGTATACAAGCAGGTTCACTATATACCAAGTCGCGTATACGCAGGTTAGCTATATACCAAGTCGTGTGTACACGCAGGTTGGCTTCAGTAAAAGAGCATGTATGTGGAAAACTTATCTTTGGTCCGTGGTGGTTATTCCTTGGAAGTTGTGCCTATAGTTTTGGACCATGGTGTCTCGATGGACGTGTTGATCCCTAGTTTTGAAGCTGATGGTATTGTGTTACTATGGTTTTGGACCGTGGTATTGTAAAGGGCCTAAGGCTATATAAGGAGAAGATCATTAGGCAAGTGGAAGCAAGCATTGTGTGTCTGACGAAGTGAGAAGATCTGGTATTACTGTTTATCTGTTCGGGACGCTTGGCAAGGGTCGGATCTGACAGCGAAGGCATAAGTAATTATTTCTAGATCTGCACGCGGGTTGCCTTTGGAGAAAGCGCGTATACACGCGGTTTTGGTACAGTGAAGTAGCGTATGAATAATAAGATTTGATATTTCAGGTTGCTGTTGATTCTGGTGGTTGTTACAGAGTTCTGGGCTCTGGTTTGGGTTCTGTGTTCTTGATGACAGGGTTTCAGTGATTCAGTATTGGGTTGTTTAATGAATTATGATGCAAGTATAAGTTGATGATTGTATTGCAGTAATGTTTGTTTTGTACTCTTGGATCTAGTCTGAAAATTGATGAAACGTGGTCCCTGAAGGAAAGAGGGTTGTAGCCTTCTGTAGGGTCAGCACCTACGTACTAGTAAATGGATCAGCTAGTACAAGAGCTGAGGGGGTTGTAGCTCCCTTCCAAAAGTAGTTTGAAAACGAGAGAGGGTTGTAGCCCTCTGCAGGTTGTAGCCTGCGTACTGGTATAAGGTTGCACCAGTACAAAAGATTGTAAACTGAAGTTTCTTATTAGAGAAAGAAAGAGACGACTTGCAGCAGGTGGTTTTCACCCACATTGGGTTTCCACCTTATATCATGGTGTTCATGTGTGTGGCTTTTATGTGATGATATGTTCTGTTATACTGCACCTGTTTACTGTCAATATGGTTAATAATGTTCTGATGCATTTACTGAAGATAAGCTAACTGAATCATAAGATTTCTGGATATACGCTAGTTGCATTAGACACAGTAGCGTGTATACGCGGGTTCACTTAACTGAAGTAGCGTATATGTTTCTGAGCATGAAATTGAAAAAGTTTTATTGATCTAATAATACTGATTCACCCCCCCCCCCCCCCCCTCTCAGTATTATTTCCAACAAACTTGAGTAATTTTTTGAAGATCTACCCATGGTCCGTAGACCATGGGATTGTATAAATTGTTGTGTCTTAGAGAGTCTAAGGTAGATAGATAGAGATAGAGTCTTTTGTCTATGGGTACGACCGAAGGAGTCTAGAGGGCTAGCGTAGGAAAGCAAGAGGAAAGGCTTTGTAGCTGAGTGCATAGAGGCCTAGAATAGTGTCTGCATCTGAGTGTGCAGACCCCTACAGCTGAGTGTGCAGGAAAGTATTGAGTCTGTAAACCTATATTGAAGATCAATAAAGAAGACTGTTGCAGAATTTCCTATGTTTTATCCCTTTACTTCGGTTATGTATGATTGCGATATATGTTGTGATGAAATGATATCTTTATAAAATAATGATGTATTGATGTGCAAATTTACTTTATCTGTCCTATTATATAAACACAATTAGTGTTAAGTGATTACGTGAAGATCATAAAACTTTCTATTAAAGTTATCGAACACTTAGGTAGATTTGAGTAAATGTTGATCTAAGGGTAATCTAAGTTGCACATAAATAGCTAATTTGCATGTTTAGGGACTAGAAAAGCCAGTCGTAGACCTTCGCAGAGGTCTAGAGGTGAATTGAGGGGAGTTACATCGCTAAGCCTTAAGGGCTTAGAAATTTGCGGGAAGGCAGATCTAGGTCATAGAAAGACATCAAATTGATCTCTAGATGTGGAACTTGGTTCCCGCATCCCACAATACTGCTTCATGTGAGAATTTAATATGCACTACGCGTATTGATGCCGAAAGGGCCAGTAGTGTAGTGTTTTGTTTGGAGCAACTAACTCTGAACCTAGGTCAAGACCCACTAATCCAATAAATGGTTTCGTTGCTAGGACCTGGATCTACATAAAGAGATGTGTGATGTCGCATCAATGGAATCCGACCAAGAAGGAAATCGAGAAGTGATTGGATAAAAAGATCCATGAATTCATGGCATGAGAAAATAGGAATCCACGCCTGATGAAAGAATAGTGGTTGGACAGATGTTTGTACACAGAGATACACAAAATTTTCTTCTGCACCTTCCCGATTGAACTATAGAAGTGGATAGCTAAATTGGCAAATGGACAACGAAGGTGGAGGCTTGATGGTCCAATAGTGTGGAATCTAGAGCTAGTGCAGAGGTTGGAAGCCTCTAAAGATAAGATCATGCTTACTGTTGGCCATTGGCTTGATCAGGTTATATGAG
Source organism: Pinus tabuliformis (assembly GCA_031772625.1). Taxonomy (NCBI): domain Eukaryota; kingdom Viridiplantae; phylum Streptophyta; class Pinopsida; order Pinales; family Pinaceae; genus Pinus; species Pinus tabuliformis. Next base: position 812,158,126 of record CM062820.1, read on the forward strand.
ATATTGTTACAGAGTTCATGGTTGACACCTCAACCAGTTACAATGAAGCAGAGTGACGCTTCTGTAAGGTACCACGAGGTAAGTTTTTGGGGTCTTTGAATACCTGGATTAAGATTCTCTTGTGTGAAAAATAGGTTATGCCATTAATTTGATGTTTGTATCTACACGAAGTGGATGGGGCTTTAGAAACTAAGAAACTAACAAAAGGCAGGTCCTGAATATAGCCCGTTGATTAGACCTCCTTTAAGTGATGGCGAAGGAGTAGTGCAGGCCTCGCCATGAAATGTTGTCTAGTTGATAAGGCAAGGTTTCCCATGGATACATCATCTAACCACACCACCTCCACCTTCACCTCCACAACCTACAACTTCACCCACTCCACCTCCACCACCATCGTTGTTCGACATGTCGAATACCATGAAGTTTCCAGTTTTCAAGGTCTTAGGAAGTGACAATCTGGATCAGTTTTGGTTTGTTGTGAAGGCTGTGTGGAAAACACAATAGATTATGGATGATAATATAAAGAAGGTGTAGTCAGTTACTACTCTACAGGATCGCTCACTAACATGGTACGTTAAGTACTACACCGATAATCCATTGGTGTCATTAGGAGATACTCAGATCGCTTTGAAAAAATAATTCAGTAAGCCTAAGTCTGACTCACAATCAGTAATTGGAGTTAAGGAAACCACGATGAGGTCCGGTGAAATGCCCTGTGAGCTAGATAAAAGACTGAAGAGCGTGATCCATGAAGCTAATATGCATCTCACTGATAGTCAGCACTGCGAGTGGTTTATAGCCTCGCTCTTGCCCCATCTAAGGATTGATTTATCACATCAAAAGATAGGAACTCAGGTGGAAGCTCTGGAAATCATGATGATATTACATGAAACGCCTATTCAAGATGCATCTTTGGGAGTCCAACAAATTAACTCGCAGTTGCATAACCTCTGTTTCAAATTACAAATCTTGAAAAAAGAAAAATAGGCCATGAGAGAGGTGCACAAAGAAGTCTAGTGCCTCAAGTGAAAGAGCCAAGGGCATGACAATGATCATTGCTCTGTCTTTGCAAACTATATCACAGGGGGGGTTGATGCCCCTGAGGCAAGAAGCTCTAGCAGGACCAAGTATGGGGCACGTGCTATGGTGGGCTATTTGTTAGGTCGCTAAAAAACATGTAACGGATAATTGTCATTTGCTGCAAAAATTTGTGTAGATGCCACAACAATTGTTCCGCGATTTCTGCAAATTGGTGGGCCATGATGAGTGCCACTGTCATAGCTATGAAGTAATGATGGATAGGATGCCTACGTGTCGAATAAAAATAGAAACTCTACCTCTAGATCAAGGCGTTGGGGGAGCACACGAAGGATATCAGGGCGTAGATGAGGCTGAGGAGGAGGAGGAGGACCTGGTAGAGGTCAGAGATAGGTCCTTTGCTATAAGTGTGGAACACTAGGGCATGATGCATGGCAGTGTATGAGTCAGACACACTTGTCATGTTAATATTGTACTCAGTTTAACCACACAATAGAAGACTTCCCTATGTTGATAGCCAAGATGCAGGAGAAGAAGTCGCAGCCTCAACATCCTACCCAGAACTTGCAAATGATGAGGGCTAAGCCCCATGAGGAAGATCCAAATGTGAATATCATGCTAAGAAGTAGAGTAATGGTTGGTGATGATCAAGGAAAACAACCTAAGGAAAGTGGGTGGGTTCGCGAGGCACCAGAAAAGGAGACTAGTTTTGAACTGGAGTGCACGAAGGAAATATTTATGGAGGCAAAGAAAAGCTTTGCTGAGGCCTCTAACTCAGGAAGACAGGACAAAGTTCCAGAAACTAGTGTGCCTACAAAGTTTGATCCCTCTATGCTTACTACCTTCTTAGAGACTTGTATGAAACTACTACACGATAGCAAGGCTGTGAACGAGCTACAAGAATTTATCAACAAGTGTGTTGGTAAGGAAAATTCTCCTGAGGGACACCGCATAGTCTGCAAGATTGGTAAACATAAGGCACAGATAGGTTGCAAGGTGAGGCTCATTGCACAAATAGGGGACTATGAGATGGACCAAGTTATTTTGGATCTAGGATCTAATGCGAACATTTTCCCTAAACAAACGTGGAAGAGAATGGGGAGACATGCGCTTCAGTGGTCTTCGATTCAGTTGAGGATTTTGAACCAACAGAAGATTATCCCTATGGGATGTCTACACGAAGTTACCATAGATATAGAAGGTGCGAGTGCACTGGCTAATTTTGAAGTGATAGAAATTGTTGATAACAACAATCCATACCCCACGCTCCTTGGAATTGACTGGGATATTGATATGAATGGGATAATCAATTTGAAGAAGCAGACAATGTCATTCGAAAGGAAATCACTCCACGTTTTAGTACCATCGGATCCTACAGAAGGTCCGTGTTATACTAAACCGGTCGGCAACTATGAGGAAAGTGATGATGATTTGGATCAAATCTACAAAATTACGATGTGAGACCAAGATTGAGTTAATCCAACAGTTGATGGATGGATTGCATGGGGCCGTGAAAGCTCATGTACCTCAGACTCAGATGAAGAATTGGAGCATTGGAAAAATAGGTTGCATGAAGTATCTACATTGCACTGCAATATGATGACGAAATCACTACGCTATGTGTCATCAGAGGTAAGAAATTTACCTTATTACGATGGTTTAACCGATGTAGATCAGTTTTTGGATGCTTTTGAAAGAGAAATCCTAGAGGATCATCACTTTTAGGTGTTTGATTTGGCACTGCATGCTATGCTTGCTTGATGGTGGGGTACGCACAAGGACAACTTTAATAAATGGCGTGATTATAGGAGGATGATAAGGATGTGATTTGGTCGTCCTAAAGTGTGGTTAACTGAGAAATATGATGGGAGGAATGCATTAGGGGACTTTTGAGCTCTAAAATGGGCCTCCTAAGGAAATTATAAAATAATAGTGGAAATAATAAAATAAGATTTGATTACATCATCAAATTTTAGAGGTTAAAAAGAAAAAACTATTTTTTCAACTGGTATTTTCAACTTATCTCCCTATGGGTTTACTCAAATTTCAAGTGGAAACACTTGTTGGATGTAGAATTTGATTCCTCATCCAAGGAGTATCCATGTTTCATACTTTATATGGACCCTACTACACGAAAAATGAGAGATACATGAAACAATGTGATTGCAATCACATTTTTCATGTATTGCTCATTTTTCGTGTAATAGGGTCCATCGAAAGTATGCAACATTGGTACTCCTTGGATGAGGAACTAAATTTTGCATCCAACAACTACTCCCACTCAAAATTTGAGTAAAACCTTAGGGAGATAATTTGAAAATAAGAGTTGAAAAAATAGTTTTTATTATTATTATTATTATTATTTAATCCTTTTACTTTTTTACTCCAAAAATGGTGAATCATCCCCCATGGTTGACATCATCATCTTAAATCCTATTGGTTCTTATAAAGTTTATTTTGGTTGTACATTTTTCTTAGGAGGCCCATTTTAGACCTCAAAATTCCCCTAATGGATCCATGCAACCATTTAGCAAAGTGAACTAAAGTCTACGGAACAGAGCCGCAGCCAGAGTGGGTGCACTTATACTGTAACACTCTGGATATAATCCCTATGAATTGGTACCTAGAAACGGAGCTCCACCATGGCACTGCGGAGTGGGATATCTTAAGGGAAGGCTTTTTTATGACCTTTATTTTTGAAGACGGATTCGAAAGCATTGATGAGGCGCTGTAGGAGGTTAAGGCAACGATCTTCAGATTTCTACAGGATCCTTTGGAATTGGTTCAACTGGATTAGAGCACCCAACTACGTCATGCGTTGGAATGATATAATGTTATTGTTGAAGGGGAGGATGAGGATCCAAGGAATATCAATTTCCCAATAATGGAAGGCCACTGCGAGGTCGAAGGTCCATAGATAGAGAACTCAGATATCACCGCACCATTGAAGAGTAGGCAAGTAAACATTGGTACTGAAGCAGAGCCAAAATTTGCGAAGATTGGAGATTACTGGGATGATGCCACAGTGGATAAGGTTGCTGAATTTCTTCGCGAATATCAGGATTTGTTTCCTACAAAATTTTCAGACCTAAAAGGCATCATAGGTGACCTAGGCATGATAAAGATTACCCTGAAACCAGACGCGAAGCCTTTTAAGTAGAGATTGTATCGCCTTAACCCAAAATACAAGGAAAAGGTCTGCTTGGAATTAGACAAGATGCTTGAGGCAGGTATTATTGAACCAGTGGAGGAATCTGATTGGGTGAGCCCCATGGTAGTTCAGGAAAAGAAGTAGAAGGGAGAAATAAGGATTTGCATAGATCTAAGAAATCTTAACAATTCATGTGTCCATGATCCTTTCACAACATTATTTACTGATGAGGTACTGGATAATCTTGGAGGAAAGGAGGCCTACTCATTCACTGATGGCTTCTTTGGGGACCATCAGATTAAGATCGCGCCGGAAGACAACAGAAAAACAACCTTTGCAACATAATGGGGTTGTTTTCAGTATACAGTGATGCCGTTTGGGCTCAAAAATGCGTCGATGATAGTCTCCCGCATAGTCATCACGACGTTCAAGGAGTTCATAAAAAAAATCTTGGAGGTATATTTTGATGACTAGACAGTGTTTCGGTTAGTAAAGCATGATGTAGCCAGTCTACACTTAATTTTGGATACGTGTTGAAGATATCAGATCACGTTGAACCTGAAGAAATTCTTGTTCTATGTCCCTATTGGAATTTTGCTGGGTCACGTGGTCTGCAAGCAAGGACTAACGGTGAACCTTGCCAAAATCGTGGTAATAGACAATTTGGACACCCCAAGGAGTGTCAAATAGATGCGTGCAACGCTGGGCCATACTGGGTTTTATCGAAAGTTCATTAAGGCTTATGCTCAGATTTGATATGAAACCAGCTCACAAATAGATAGAAAAGATATATCAATGACTTAGAAATTAGCCTCTTCAATGGAGAAACCTCCTTTACATTACACAAATGAACAATTCTTGGATGATACAGATGACAAAACCTTCTTCCCATATATAGGAATCTAAGAGGTAAAAATATAACCAAAGCCAACATAACAATAATAATAGAAGGGCACAAAAATAACAATAGTGGGTTTTAATGGGGCACAATAATAACAATATGGGAACAATAGGGGCACAACAATAACAATAAGGGCTACAATAACAATAGTAATGTGGGAATCACTAGTATTATCGAGACCTAACATGGCCCTCTCCTTCAGAAAAGTGGTGTCCTCAATGCTTGAGTAGTTCTGGATGTTTCTATATAAAGTTCTCATCCTCCCATGTGGAATCTTTAGCGGGTAAGTTCTTCCACTTGATGAGATACTCTAAAATTGATAGATTTTGTAGCTGTCGAGTTCTTGTTTCTGTGAATGCTTCAAGTTCCAATATGATTTTTCCTTCCTCATAAAGTTATGGAAATATTGTTTAAACTGGGAGCTTGTCACCTATAACCTTCTTTAAGCATGAAACATGGAAAACTAGGTGCACTCGGGAAGATGAAGGAAGCTCCAATTTGTATTCCATAGTACCTATCTTTTGCAACACCTTGTACGAACCATAATATTTTGGTGATAATTTATTATCCTTCTTAGCTTTCTTGAGGTACATTTGTTTATATGGTTTTAGCTGTAGGAATACCCAATCACCTACATCAAACCTTCTTTCATTGTGATGTTGATCTACCTGTTGTTTCATTCTATTCTGCGCCAAAGTGAGGTTATCCTTTAAAAGTTGGAGAACTTGTTATTGATGCTCAATGTGATCTTCCACTGCTTGAACCTTAGAATTTTCTCTTAAATATGATGTGATGGATGGTGGATGATATCCATAAAGTGCCATAAACAGGGTCATTTTTGTTGTAGTATGGAAGGAAGTGTTACACCACCATTCAGCCAGAGGCAACCATTTCACCCATTGTATCTGTTTATTAGATACAAAGCAACGAAGATAACCTTCCAAAAATTTGTTTACTATCTCATTTTTCCCATCAGATTGAGGATGATAAGATTAGCTTTGAGCTAACTGAGTACCAAGACAAGAAAATAATTATGTCCAAAAATTTCCAGTGAAAATGGGATCTCTGTCGCTTGCAATAATCTTTGGGTTTCCATGTAGCTTTTGAATTGTTTCCATAAATGTAGTAGAAATTGTACTTGCTTTAAATGGATGAGATAATGCACAAAAGTGTGCATACCTGGTAATTCTGTCAACTACCACCATGATAACACTCTTTCCTTTGGACTTGGGTAAACCTGTGATAAAATCCATTGACACCTCCTCCCAACATTGGCTTGGAATGGATAAAGGTTGTAATAGACATGGGGTCTTAATTATTTCAACTTTATTTTGTTGGCAAACCAAACATTCAGCCACAAACTTTTGAATATCAGATTCAAGGCCATCCCAGAAAAATTCCTTCTTAACCCTGTGGTAAGTTTTTAAAAATCCCAAGTGCCCTACTAAGGGGGAGGTGTGCAATTTCCTGAGAATCTTTTGTTTGAGTTGGGAATTCTTACATAGCTATAACTGATATTTGTACGATAAAAAATCATTTTTCCATTGAAATGTATCAAATGTACTGGGATCTTGTTGTAACTTTTGAATGAGTTCCCACACTTCTTCGTCATTCTTCCATTCATCCCTTGCTTTTTTTATCCAATCTGGTTGGATAATAGAAATGGCGCAAAGAAATTCTTCCACATCCTCATCGTTTATTGAGAGTGCATCTACCACAACATTTTTCTTCCCTTTTTTGTAGATGATTTCAAATTCATAACCCAACATCTTTGTGACCCATTTTTCCTGCTCTTCTGAAGATAATCTTTGTTCTAAAAAGCATTTAAGACTATCATGATCTGTTTTTACGTTGAAGTGTCTTTCGATTAGGTAGGGTTGCCATTTATTAAGTGCATGTAGTATTGCCAACATTTTCTTCTCGTAAAAAGATTTGTGTAAATACTTTCCTTTGATTGGACGAATTTCTAAATCAATGGGTCTTTCTTCTTGCATTAAAACAACACCAATTCCATTTCCTGAGGCATCACATTCCACAATAAAGGTTTTTGTGAAGTCCGGTGTAGCTAAGCCTAGTGCTTGTCACATTACCTCTTTAAGATGTTCAAAGGTCTTCGTTGCTTCTGGAGTCCGTGAAAATGCATCTTTCTTCAATAACATTATTAGAGGTGTTGCTATTCTCCCATAATACTTAACAGACTTGCGATAATACCCTTTCAACCCGAGAATCGTCGCAGATGCTTTATGGATGTGGGGATTTTCCATTCCTTAATGATTTTAATTTTGCTAGGGTCTACCTTAACACCTTCATGAGATACAATATGATCCAAATATTCCACATCTTGTACTCCAAATAAACATTTGGAGATTTTTTCATATAATTATTTCTCCTCCAATAGTTTGAGCACCTTATCAACATGTTGAACATGATCCTTCCAAGACTCGTTGTAGATTAGTATATCATCAAAAAATACTAACACAAATTTTCTAAGGAAGGATTTGAAAATGGGATTCATAAAACCTTGAAATGTAAAAGGTGCATTGGTAAGGCCAAAAGGCATGACCAAAAATTCATAATGACCCTCATGAGTTCTAAATGTTGTTTTTAGAATGTCTTCATTCTTCATTTTGATTTGATGATATCCTGAACGAAGATCCAACTTGCTGAAGTAAATTGCCATGCATTTCATCCAATAATTCATCAATGAAAGGAATGGGAAATTTATCTTTAATAGTGAGCTTGTTGAGCTCCCTATAATCTTGACACATGTGTCATGATCCATCCTTCTTGTGAACCAATACTATTAGAGCAGAGAAATAACTTTGACTAGGTTGAATTATACTAGCCTCTAGCATTTTTACAACCATACGTTCAATTTTGCTCTTTTGGGCATAGGGATATATGTAAGGCCTGATGTTTGGAGGAACACTTCCTGGAATCAAATGAATAGCACGATCATGATCAAAAATAGGTGGGAGGCCTTTAGGGGTCTTGAATACCTTGGAATGGTTGTCCAAGACTTTTTAGAGATTTTGAGAAATAGATGATTTCGATGTGGGAACCTCTAGTGAACATAATTGTGTAATTATGCCTCATTGTTCTTTCTTTAGAAGCTTTTTCATTCCGTTAGAGCTTATTATCCTTCCCTAGTTTCCCTACGATACCTCTTAATTAAACTTCCTTTTCTTTTGAAGAAAATTTCATGACAAGTTCTTGAAAATTAAAAGCTATTGTACCCAAGGATTGTAGTCATTGGACTCCTAGTACAACATCAACACCACCCTTTGGAATGGAAACAATTGGGCTATTTAATACATATTCTCCCATGGATAGCTTGATATTATGGCACTTTCCAGAGAAATTTATGGTTCCTCCACTTGTAACCATCACTTGACACTCTGGTGTTGGATATAGGAAGCAACTCAATTCCTTGGCTATCTTACAATGAACAAAATTATGGGTACTACTCGAATCAATCAACATTATTACCTTTTTCTTGTTGATATGCCCTTCTATCTTGATAGTTTTAGGAGTGGTAATTCCATACAATGCATTACAAGATATGGTCGGATTCATTTCTTCTTTCTTTAGGGTTTTTTCCTGGTGTATATCCTCTTATTTTGACGTTTCTTGTTCCTTTTCTTCCTCCTCTTCACAATCTATGTAAAATAATTTCTTCTCATCAAACTTATGACCTTTAGTGTATTTTCTATCACAACTGTAACAAATTGCTTTTGCTCTTTTTTCTTCCAATTGTTGTGGTGTCAACCTTTAGGTTGTGGAAGGCTAGGTGCAACAACACTTCCATATTTATAATTGTGAGTGGTAGGTTTCCTTTTTGCCATAATTTTGCTTTCCATTTTTCTTGCCAACATGAATGCCTTCTCCAATGAATTAGGTTCCCAAAGGTGAACCTCATGTTGGATATTATCCTTTAAAGTCCCTATGAACACATCAATCATATGCTCCTTTGGAATATCTTTTACCCTTATATTCAATTTTTGGAAGTCCTTAATGTGCTCCATCATTGAACCCTTTTGTTTGAGATTTATCAATTGGCTAAAAAAAGTGTTGCTTTTTGTATCCTCATAATTTGCTATCATTTCATCCGTAAAAATTGCCCAAGTGACAATTTGTTTACGAGAGAAAAGCCATCGATACCATACAAACTGATTTGGTTCCAAATATAAAGCTGTAATGTGTACCTTTTGTGTGTTTTCCACATTATGGAGATCGAAATATTGCTCCATCTGTAGTATCCATGTTACAGGATCTTTGCCATCAAACTTTCTCATATCAATCTTTGGAACATGGTGGGTCTTCGATCCAATGTTAGAGTCTATGAAAATATGATTAACATTTATTTTTTTCTCATCATGAGTTTCCTTTACTACCCTTTGGCCATTAGTAAGAATTTCTTATAAAAACTTTGTCAAATCTGTCATCAAATCTTCCATCTTAGCTTCCATGCCATCCATATTAGCTTCCACGCCATTCATCTTAGCCTCCACGTCATTCATCTTAGCTTGTACACCTTTATTTAAACCATCCATATTAGTTTCCACACCATTTTTTAAACCGTCTATCTTAGATTCCACGCCACACATCTTAGCTTATACGTCTTTCTTTAAAACATCCATCCTAGTTTTGGTTATCTTTTGTGAGAGTGAATTTTGTTGCACTTAGTCTCGTAATTTTGATATATCAAGTTGCATTTCTTCCTCTTCTTCATGAGTCATGCTTGAGCTTTCAAGTTGCTTACTAGGTGTTTCAATTTTCTTTCTTCAGGGAATCAATTAATGATAATAATGCTTCATTATTCCCTTTGAATTACTTCAAACTAATTTTTCAAACCAAACTTATGCAAAATATTAAAAAGAAACTACACACCTTTTTTCACTTTGTAGGAGCTCGATATTGAATCTGATGTATCTCTAAAATTTTGGATCTCCAAGATCTGAAATTGCTTTCGATTGTAGCCCTTTGAGTCCTATTTCTAACCCACAAGTCTAATCATATTCGATTCTCCAAGGAAGCGTTATGTCGAATCTCCCACGATGACCGGATTATAGAATAGTTCAGTAGAGTGAACGTGTACGAAGTGCCACGTGTCACTGTTTAGACCTTAGGACTTGAAACTGATACAAATAAAACTATAGGTCATCCTCTTTCTGTAAATTCTTACGACATTTCAATCTAATGCTCAGAAAAAACATTATGATGATTTTCCCCAGGTCACTTGTTTGTGATATAAGTTGGGATCCTGCAAAAACCCTAACTTCCTTGGATCATATTGCCAAAATATAGTGCAACAAGATCTGCAATTTGGACTTGAGGTTCAGAGCGATTTCAACTCAACTAAGTTTTTTCTTTAGCTTCTGAAACGTCACAGAAAAAAGTTATAGCAAACATTCCACAATGACCTGTTTAGAGCAGGGAAACCCTAGAACCCAAAGCTCTGATACTAAATGTTATGAAACTAGCTCACAAATAGATAGAAAAGGTAGATCAATGACTCATAAATCAACCTCTTCAAGGGGGAAATCTCCTTTAAATTACACAAATGAACAATTCTTGGATGATACAAATGACAAAACCTCCTTCCTATATAAGAGTCTAAGGGGTCACAATATAACCAAAGTCAACCTAACAATAATAATATAAGGGCACAAAAATAACAATACAGGGCTTCTATGGGGCACAATAATAACAATATGGGAACAATAGGGGGAAAACAATAACAATAAGGCTACAATGACAATAGTAATGGGGGAATCACTAGTATTATAGGGACCTAACAAGATTACCACACCTATGGAGAAGCTATTAAAGAATGATGCTACATTCTATTGAGATGAAGAATGCAATAGGGGATTTTTGAGGTCTAAAATGGGCCTCCTAAGAAAAATGTACAACCAAAATAAACTTTATAAGAACCAATAGGATTTAATATGATGATGTCAACCATGGGGGATGATTCACCATTTTTGGAGTAAAAAAGTACAAAGATTAAAAAATAATAAAATATTAAAACTACTTTTTCAACTCGTATTTTCAACTTATCTCCCTAAGTTTTTACTCAAATTCAAGTGGGAGTACTCGTTGGATGAAAAATTTAATTCCTCATCCAAGGAGAACCCATGTTGCATACTCTTGATGGATGCTACTACATGAAAAATGAGAAATACATGAAAATATGTGATTGCAATCACGTTTTTCATGTATTTCTCATTTTTATTGTAGCACGGTCCCTCGAAAGTATGCAACATGGGTACTCCTTGGATGAGGAATGAAATTTTGCATCCAATGAGTGTTTCTGCTTGAAATTTTAGTAAACCCAAACAAAGATAAGTTGAAAATACAAGTTGAAAAAAAAAAATTTTCCTTTTTCCCTCTAAAATTTGATGATGTAATCTAATCTTATTTTATTATTTCCACTATTATTTTATAATTTCCTTGTGAGGCCCATTTTAGACCTCAAAAATCCCCTAATTTCAGCGCAGTCTGGATGTATTGAAAAAGAATATGGTCAACACGCCGATCTTTGTTTTCCTGGATTGGAAGAAGGAATTTCATGTGCACGTTGATGCCTCATGTATTGCACTGGAAGCAGAGCTGACACGGGCTGGCGAAGGAGAGATGGATCATCCTATAGCCTTTGTGAGCAAGAAATTATCTAAGGCTAAGAAGAACTACTCAACGACAGACATAGACCTAGTATAAGGAGGGGAAGCTATGTATATGGTTGTTGCTATTTCAAGAATATGACTTTGAGGTAATTGTGAAGCCATGAAGGTTGAATGCAGGACTTGACCATTTGTCGTGAATTGAAATAGGGGAGGAGCCTACTAATTTGGAGGAAGGGTTGCCCAATGCGCAGCCCTTCGTGGTGCGTGTAGCGGATAACCATTTTCTAGATATTATCCACTTTTTGACCACGAGGATGGCTCTAGAGGGATACACCAGTCAACATAAGAAAGTTTTGGTAGTACGCGCGGTCGATTTCTTCGTAATTGTAGGAAATTTGTATAAGATGGGATCAGACGAGGTACTCTGGTGGTATGTGCCCAATTTTGAATGAAATAGCATCCTCGCTAAAGCTCATGGAGGAGCTGCAGGAGGATATTATGCAGGAAAAGCAACAACGCAGAAGATTTTTCTTGCAAGTTTGTGGTGGCCTACGTTATATAAGCATACCAAAGCATATTGTAGGGCATGCAATGTATATCAAAGAATGGGCAGGCCATCGCGAAGGGATGAGCTGCCATTGAACCCTCGGGTGTCATTGCAACTATTTGAGAAATGGGAAATCAACTTTGTAGGACCGATTCAACCCCCAAGCAAGAAAATAGGTGCATGCTATATCATTACAGCGATAGAGTATCTGACCAGATGAGTAGAGGCACAACCTATTAAGGATTGTACAAGGGCCACAATAGCTAAATTCTTATTTGAGTACGTGTTAGCTAGGTTCGGTTTCCAAAAGGTATTGATGAGCGATCGCGATACGCACTTCCTCAATGAAACAATCAGCGTGCTGACTGAAGAGTTCCAGGTTTATCATCAGAAGAGTACACCATATCATCCTCAAGCTAATGGAATAGTTGAGGCCTTCAATAAGATATTAGAGAAAGAGATGACAAATATTTGAAATGCGCAGTGGAATGATTGGAACAGTATTACGAGCATACAGGACTAGCAAAAATTAACATGTCAGACACCTTTTCGGTTGGTCTATGACATAGAAGCTGTGATACCTATCGAATATATCATACCTAGTCTATGCATATCAACTTTCACATGGATGGTGGACTATGGAGCATTGGAAGAATGGCTCGCGTTGTTGATGGAGCTCAAAGAGGACAAATTCTTAGTTGGATATCATCAACAACTACAGAAGGAACGTGAAAAAGCATGGCGTGATCAACACATCAAGTTGCACACATTCAAGGTAAATGATTTGGTATTATTATATGATAGTAAATTCGCTAAGTTTCGAGGAAACTTTCAGATGCACTGGTTGGGGCCATATGTCATCAAAGAAATCAAAGATGGGGGAACAGAGAACCTTTCCTGGGAAGGGTGAATGGGAGCTGGTTGAAGCCGTATGTAGGAGATATGGCTCAATGACTATATGGCAGTTGAACAGTCTTAGTGCTCCAGGTAGCTGTAAGGGAGCATGGGACTATAAACTACACTGTGCAATTTTGGGGACTACACGACAAGGGGGTTGTGTGAAACATGGTGATGTCATGGTACCAAAATCCATGTGAAGGGACCTGCGCTATGGAGGGAGATACCCTTCGCACGAAGTTGGGTATCAAGGATTATGAGAAACATTTGGTATTATTATATGATAGTAAGTTCGCTAAGTTTCTAGGAAACTTTCAGATGCACTGGTTTGGGCCATATTTCATAATAAATCACAAATGGGGGCACGTTTCACACCACAAAGCTGAACGGAGAACCTTTCGTGGGAAGGGTGAATGGGAGCCGGTTGAAGCCATATGTAGGAGATCCGGTCCAATGACTATATGGCGGTCGAACGGTCTTAGTGCTCCAGGCAGCTATAAGGGAGCATGGGACTATAAACTACACTACCCAATTTTTGGGACTACGTGACAAGGGGGTTGTGTGAAATAGGGTGATGTCACAATACCAAAATCCACGTGAAGGGAGTTGTGCTATGGAGGGAGATATAACACAACATAGCTAGAAAATGACCATTAGAGTCATTGTTCATGATTTGACAACCATGAGACGGTTAAGAGGAGTGGGTGGGTAGCATTTAAGGCTGAAATATTTGGAGATATACTGCCAAATAAGCATTAATGGATGAGTTTTGGCGGGAACGGTCAGATTTGAATTCAAATTCCCATATAAATTACGCTTGCTGATCCAACAGAGAACACTTTTCACCTTTTAATTTTTGAGTTGTTATGTCTGTTGCTTATGAATTGTGAATTCTTTGAAGCTTTGATCGCAAGCCCCACATTCGATAAATTTCCCTAGTTAGACAGGAAATTCGTTTCTGACATCATGTCAGGACCAGGTCCCGCTGAGACTACAAGCACTAGAGGAACTATAACCTCTGAAGGAGATGCTTCGCAGGTTATGAGCATGGAGGCTCTGGCTCCTATGCCTATGGAACAGAGGCCGCATAAGTCAAAGCCTACACCTATGAGAGAGACCCAAAAACTGAAGAAAGACAAGTAGAAGAGGCCAGTGCTAGTGCGTGAGTCATATTGAAAGCATTTTTGTTGCCCAAGCACAGAAGAAGGATAAGCAGCCTAAGAAGGTTGTATATTTGGAGGTCGAAGAGAGCGCTAAATATATAGATGCAGAGGGCATGGAGCCTATCACCAAGTTGTTGAAATACATCCTCCACATAAAGGGAAGACAAAAGTCACTAAGCACCCAAACTCAGAGAAATTTGTCATTCACACGCCCCTGTTGCCTGAGAAGATAACCTTCAAAGGTCTACTCTTGGCGTGAATTCCCCTTTTAAATATGGAAGATTGGGACCTGGTTAACCATGAGAGATTTCTCCACCTGGCAGCACAGAATTATATGAGGTGGGTGTATTGCAAAGACTTAGGAGTCACTAAGTTAGAGTCAGTTGAATGGATCTGTAGAATATACCAATCTGGGTTGTTGAACCTGTTGTGGGTGCCCCACTACCATCGCTCCAACATTAATACCACTTACATACGGCAGCTGCTTACTTTAGTGCACGATGGGTACTTGTGGCTTGGCACGCCCATCCCCATCACGATATGTTCATACACATGATCATGCACCTGCCACACGAAGTTCTGAACCTGGCCAAGGAGTTTGGTAGAAAGACAAGTGATAGAGACTTGGCAGAGCAAATGAAGAAGAAATTTGAGCTTATCAAGAAGCCACACAGGTACTCCATAACATCCATCAACGATCCCGTGGTAAAAATTACCACCGAGATACTAGCCAACAAGGTTATGAGGAAGTGTCACGCAGACGAGGTTCTGACTCCTATGGTGTCATTGGCTACACAATGCATGGAGGGTATGTAGTTCAACTAGTCGCGCTACTTATTCAGTGAGTTCCTTTCGAATTTCCGCTAGGCCCAATATGAGAAGAGAAACTTACACTGTGTGTGGTTAGTACTCTCCATTGTGCTGGTTGCTTGGGATCTACTGGAGGACATCCAGTTTCCTCTTGTGGAGGCTAGATTGCCAGAAGCTGCACAGTTTTCCTCCCTATGGACTACGAAGGACCCCGCATGGATCACTAAGACAAAAATTTCATGGTATTGATGGAGTCGAGATTCCGCATGGCCATCAACCAGCACCCATGGTTGTTCCCAACTGTGTATGAATAGATGTCTGAATATGTTGAGTTCAAGGTAGACTTCCACCGCGTTTACATTAGGGCATGGAAGGACCCATCGCAAAAGTGGTTCGATCTACCGCACCTAGTGATCGAGGATGCCATATAGGAGGTAATCAAGCACTGGCCAGTAGAATAGCATACTCCGTCTGACTTAGGCGCAGGTACCAGCAAGGGCACGAGGAGCTTAGCAGAGAAGAAGTGCAAGGATGCAGTGAAGCAGGAGGCCTAAAAGTTGGTCGTGTAGCGAAATAAGGAGTCCCACGAGAAGGCCTGAATGAAAAATGAGCATGCTGCAAAGGAGCAGACTGAGAAGGAACAATGTGGCTCCAAACAAAGCAAAAAATATCCTTCGCCTGAAACTGTGGAGGAAGAGAAGTCGGTGCAAGGTAGTGGAGGCAATGAGGGACAGAGCACCACCTTTTGGGTAAGGAAGCACAAAGAACAATAGCAAGAGGGGTCCCAGAAGAAGACCAAGGTGACTAAACCATCGATGGATCCCATTACGCTAACAGAGGGCGATCTCAACGAGATTAGGGACAAAGTGTATGACGCGACAACCAAACTATTGTAGCAATTCGAGCAACAACACTTGAAGTCTTTAGGTAATATTTATAAGGATCTACGTGAACTATAGATTCAGACCAACAAAATACAAGTGAGTGCGGGACAGGTTAGCGCCGCACATACGAGCTTGGCACGAGGGACAAGTTAGGCTGCCGAGCTATTCAGAACAGTGGACCTCAGGACCGTTGTGCTTCCAGAAGGGTCCCTGAGCGTGGAATTAGCTGATGACAGGATCATCGTTAGCACCCTGAAGAACATCAGCCTCAACATTATAGTGCTCCCCAACAAATACCTTCACGCACTGCACACATGTGTGATAGCAGAATTGAGAGTGCGGCAGCAGCGTGCTCTCAGTTTAATCATCGAGTATAGGGTGAACAAGGAAAAAATGTTTGCTGAGAAGATGGAGGCCTTGAAGGAGAGGGATAGAATCAAGGCATAGAACGCCCAATTGGTAGCAACGGTTGTATAGGTGTGTCGAATAGTGTCAGAGTTGCACATCCCTGAGGAAGCACAACTAGAGGCCAAGATCTGAAACTCGATGCGGGCATCCGTGATGCAAAGAAAGAGGTGGATAGAGTTCAATTTGAACTCAATATGAAAATCATGGAGTTGGAACTCAATTCACAACCTTCAACCCCACCCGAGGTCAGGGAACAACATAGCGATGTCATCAAGGAAGGGATAGCTACTGTGGATGCTATTATTGCTAACTGTACAACTTTTTTTGAACATGCCATGGAAGTGGTGACGACCCTACACAAATATCCCACCCTGCAGATATTAAGTACAAAGATCCACGAGCTGCAGCATTATTACGATGAAGTGAGGGTGATGGCATGCTCCATTACTATAGTAGAGCGCCTTGCCAAGTTGCAAGAGGCAAAGTAGCTCCTTGCACAAGTGGAAGCAGCATAGAAAAAAGAGAGAGTGCACATTTAGGTCCTTGGTTGCATGAAGCCTATCTAGTCTCAACCAACATTCAGGAAAAGTTGATGTACTTGCATCTTACACAACATAACATCAAGCGAGCCAACGAAGGACCAACTAAAGAGCAACTAGTCAAACAGGTGAAGCAAGTAGCCATGCAGAGCGTGGTTGAAATTGCAGTTGTGCAGGTGGAGCTGGGGGATCTTCACACCAAGATCACTACACCAGTCAAGTGACTCGAGGGTGAGTCACGACCTTTGTGTTGGGGGCCTGTTAGGATGGGGTCCCCTGGTCAGTTTTGGGGAAAAAGCCCAAGTTTTGAGGTAAAAAGATGTAAATTCTCCACAAATTGTGGGCACGGAGCACTGAGTTAGGTAAGATTCAAAAAGGGTTTTTACCCTCATTCATGTAAACTTGAGTTGGTTTTTGAAGATCTACCCATGGTTCACTGACCATGGGATTGTATAAATAGGTGTCTTAGAGAGTCTAAGGCATATAGATAGAGATAGAGTCTTTTGTCTATGGGTACGATGGAAGGAGTCTAGAGGGTTAGTGTAGGAAAGAAAGAGGAAAGGCTCTACAGATGAGTGCACAGAGGCCTAGAGTAGTGTATGCAGCTGAGTGCACAGGGAAGTATTGAGTCTGTAAAACTATATTAAATATCAATAAAGAAGATTGTTGTAGAAATTATTTTGTTTTATCCCTTTATTTTTTTTATGTATGATTGTGATATATTTTGTGATGAAATGATGTCTTAAAAAAATAATTATGTATTTATGCGCAAATTTACTTGACCCGTCCTATAATCTAAACACAATTAATGTTAAGTGATTACGTGAAGATCATAACACTTTCTATTAAAGTGATTGAACCCTTAGGTAGATCATAGTAAACGCTGATCTAAGGATAATATAGGGTGCGTGTAAATAGCTAATTTTCATTTTCAGGGACTGCAAAATCCAATCATAGACCTTCGCGGAGGTCTAGATGCCAATTGAGGGGAGTTACAATGCTAAGCCTTAAGGGCTTATAAATTTGCGCAAAGGCAGATCTAGGTCATAGAAAGAGATCACACTAATCTCTGGATGTGGAAACTTGGTTTCCGCATCCCCCCATACTTCTTCAGGTGATACTTTAGTCTACATTACACGGACTGATGCCAAAAGAGCCAATAGTGTAGGGTTTTGTTTGGCGCAACTAACTTTGAACCTGGGTCGGGACCCACTAAGCCAACAAAGTTCTAGATTTTCACCTCCAGGATGCCCTGTTCTGCCACTTGGTACACCTTTGTGTTCCTTCAAGCGAGCATGAAAAGATGATTTGGGAAGCACACTATAGTTAGGTTGTTGGGCATTTCAAGGTTGAGAAAATGGTGGTAGTACTATAGAAGTATTTCTATTGGCTGAATCTTCGACATGATGTCGAAAAGTACATCAGATCTTGCACTGCCTATGGCATTGCCAAACCAACCATCAAGAAGCAAGGTCTCTATACTCTGCTACCTACCCCTAGTCAACCTTGGTAATCCATCTCCATGGATTACATGTTGAGCCTTCCTTCAACTAAGCATGGAAACTATTTTGTTTTTTTGGTCATCGATAGATTCTCGAAGATGACCATTATGGCAGCCTATAAGAAGAATATCACAATAGAAGCCACTACTAAACTCTTCTTTGAACGAGTGTGGTACACTTTTGGATCCCACAGTTTATCATCTCAGATCAGGACAATAGGTTCCTTAGTACGTTTTGGTCCAGTCTCTGGTCGATCTTCGACACCAAGCTCACTAAGTTCGCAACTTTCCATCCCAAAACAGATGGCCAAACAAAGGTCGTCAACAAGATCATCGTACACATTTTGCGCATGTACAACTCATAACATCCACGCACATGGGATGAGAGGCTCCCCTATGTCTAGCACAGCCATAACCGAGCTCTTCATAGCTCGACTGGCCACAACCCTTTTCAGGTGGGCTTGGGATTCCAACCACTATGTCCCATTGATGTGGCCATACTATTTTTGCTACTAACGAAGATTCGACTCATGTCCAGTCCGAAGCCGATAAAACAAACAACTTCACCGAGCACAACTAACGCA
Organism: Pinus tabuliformis; assembly: GCA_031772625.1. Lineage (NCBI taxonomy): Eukaryota > Viridiplantae > Streptophyta > Pinopsida > Pinales > Pinaceae > Pinus > Pinus tabuliformis. Next base: position 812,177,178 of record CM062820.1, read on the forward strand.
TCTACTAGGAGTTCCATGACATTCTCAAGAAGTCAAATGCTAAGTACAAGCAGCGACATGATAAACATCAAGTGCCACAGAAGTTTCAAGTGGGCGAAAAAGTTTGGTTGCATTTACGGAAGGAACGCCTTACCGGAGCCTATCAGAAACTAAAACCACTCCGATATGGTCCTTACAACATTACAAAAGTTGTGAGAGATAATTCATTTGAGCACAACATTCCCCCATTCATTGGCCTGCACCCATTGTTCAATGTGGACCACTATCGACCATAATTCCCACCACTGTTGGACACATCAAACATTGCAGAACAACTCAGACCTACAAAATTAAATCTAGATTGCATGGAACAAGCCACAACTGATCAAATCATGGGCACACAAACCTAGAACACCCGACAACAAAGGATCTAACTATATCAAGTTTTCAAAGTAGGTCAACTCCTTCACCAGGAAAAGTGGCTCACTAAGGACCAAGTTCAGCAGAATTTTCCTCATCTCATGGAGGAACTCAACGCAATGGGGAAAATTGGATCCTAAGGGGGGAGGAATGATCGAGGTGGATATTGGTAGCCACCCACCTATTCCACTTGGACTCCCATCATTGTTTCTTTCAGTTTTTCAGTTTCATTATTTGTAGCACAATTTACTATCTTTGGCAGTTTTTCGAGACCTGAACTTCCAGAGCCATTTTGAGGCCCTATATGACATTGTTTTGGAAAACCGAGGACACCACACCATTAAAAAGTTGTATTCCTTAAAATATCTCTCTAACGAGGTATTTTTCGCATCAAATAGAGATCGTATGCCAAAGGTACAACCCCGAGAAGTTGATGTACCAGTTTACCCATATGGCGCCCATAGTTTGGCACTTCATCTCCTACGGTTAGGTTTTTGGATGTTTAGGGTTTTCCATTGTTTCTCAATAATAAATAGGCCTTTGAGCCTCATTGTAACATAGTTCAGAGCCATGTGGGCACCACATCTCTTCTCAGAGATAAGCTACCATCGCCCGGGCCAGTCTTATTTCCATTCTGTTTGTAAGCATATTTCAGCATTTGATATTAATGAAATGAAGTGTTATTTCTACTTCATCTTTGTATTTATGGTTATATATGTAATTTGTTGTGTTCCTATTTAAATCCAAATCAATGATATCAAAGCGGTCTGCTCTTTCTCTATTTTTCTTTCCATGTCCCCAATGAGGTCGAGATATAAAAAGTTAGGGCTCAATCTATTTGAACCTTTGCAAGATCAGCCTCGCTAACCCCTATGATCGCCCATGGGGGAAGAAAAGAAAGATGAGGGAACAGGATATTCTATCAAAATATTGCTCAAAGAGGCCCTCGAGAAACAAAGGTACCCGAGGATGGATAAAGTTTCCTAGATCCTTCAACAGTTCCCTACCGGCGATGCATCCACATCCAGCAACCACTCTGGAGGATCCACTCCCTTTAAGGTACAAGTAAAATTTGACATTCCCATATTTGAGGGCCAAATAGATGTAAGCACTGTAGATAAGTGGTTAAATCTTCTAGAAGGATATTTTTTCTATTAATTATTTTTCCAGCCAGGAAAATATTACTTTTGCTCTTCTCAAAGCCGCCCCCCACTTCAAGGACTGGTGGGAAACATACTATGAGCAGAAGGACGAAAGTACGACCTCACTATTTTCAGCCGCACCCACTTGTAATTCATTTTGGGATGCCATCAAGGAGTAGTACTACCCTGTCTAGAGCTATGAGGATAAATACATAAAGTGGACCAAGCTGCAGCAGGGAAGGGACCAAGATGTGTCGGAGTTTACTAATTCTTTTCATACCCTTCACACGAAGTTGGGTATCAATGATTCTGAGAAACATTTGGTACTCTATTATCGTGGCTGCGTACATAGGTACATCTAGGATGAGATGCAGTTCCTCTACATCTCCTCACTCAACACGACATACTGATACATCGTCAAGATCGAGCATAATTTTAAACAAAAGAAGCAAGATTTTGGATCTGCGAATCTGAAGCAAGGGAAAGGTGCCCCCAAACCGCAGAACAAAGGAAAAAGCCAAGGTGGGATGAAACAGGACAACCCGCCAAAGCTACAATCAAATAACAACATCATGAAGCTAAATAAGGACATAGGAAAGTGGTGTGAGTTCGATAAGAGCTCCACTCATGACACAAGTGAGTGTCAGGCCAAGAAGTCACTTGTGTCAAGCTGAAGGCTTCGAAATCAGATTCATGTTTCGACTCTGAGTCTATATTGACTATTGAGAGGTGAACAATATCACTTTCTGAAATAGGTACCCGATCCCATGGATTGATGACCTTCTAGACCAACCCAAGTGGGAAAAATATTTTAGCAAGATCGACTTGAAGTCTGGATATCACAAGGTACCAATCGAACCCTTTGATGTGTGGAAGACTACCTTCAAATCAAAGGAGGGCCTTTCCGAATGGTTGGTTATTCCTTTCAAGTTGACAAATGCTCTTACAACCTTCATGAGGTTGATGGATGACATCTTGCAGCCATTCACCAACTCATTTGTAATGGTATACTTGGATGACATCTTGATCTTCAGCCAGAGTTGGGAAGAGCTCCTCCACCACATCTGACAGGTTCTCCAAACACTCTGGCAACACAAGTTGTGTGCCAATTTGGAGAAATGCACTTTTGGCATGACCCAGGTTCAATATCTAGTATACATTATTCATGAACAAGGGCTGCATGTGGATCTAGCCAAGATCCAAGTCATTCAGGATAGGCCAGCCCCAACCACTCTGACAGAGCTTCGCAGCTTCTAGGACTTGCCAGTTTCTACCACAAGTTCGTGTTGGGGTTCTCTCATATCACTTGGCCCTTGACTCAATTCACCAAGGGAGGAGTGAAAGAAAAATTCTTTTGGTCTAAATCTCAACAGAAGGAATTCACATTTTTGAAACATTGCCTCTGCTCTACACGAGTGCTCACATTACCAGACTTGCAACAACCATTTGAGATCAAGATAGATGCCTCTGACTATGCTATTCGGGTAGTACTTACTCAATAGTGGCATCCAGTGGCATATCATAGTGAGACACTTTCAGACACAGTCTGAAAGTATCCCACTTATGACATAGAGATGTATTCCATTGTGCAGTCATGCCGTTAATGGAAGCATTACATTTTGGGGAAGGAAATGGTCGTCCACACAGACCACCAACCCCTGTAGTTCATACAGACGCAAGGGAAGTTGCAGAATTATCGCCATCAGAAGTGGTCCACATACCTGCAACAGTTCCATTTGAATATCAAGTACAAGAAGGGTAGCACCAATAATGTTGTAGAGTTCCTCAGCCAACCATCGATCATGGCGTTAACCATTGTGCTCAACTCTTATGGGAATGAGATTTCTTATTGGCCACTTCTCTACAAAAGTGACCGAGAATTCGGCCACACATACTAGACGCTCTTGGAGGGTCAAAAAGTTCTAGATTTTCACCTCTAGGATGCCCTATTATCCAAGCTAGGACACCTTTGTGTTCCTTCAAGCAAGCGTTACAAGATGATTTTGGAAACGAACTACATTAGGGTCGCCGGGCATTTTTGGGTTGAGAAAATAGTAGCAGTACTACAAAAGTATTTCTATTGGCTGAATCTTCGAGAGGATGTTGGGAATTACATCAGATCCTTCACTTCCTATGCCATTGCCAAACCAACCATCAAGAATCAAGTCCTTTATACTCCACTTCCTACCCCTAGTCAAACTTTGGAATCCATCTCCATGGATTACATGTCAGTCCTTCCTTCTACTAAGTATGGCAACGACTGAGTTTTTGTGGTCATTGACAAATTCTCGAAGATGGCCATTATGGAAGCCTACACGAAGAATATTTCCATCCCCAAACTGATGGCCAGACAAAGGTCATCAACATGATTATCGTACACATTATGTGCATGTACAACTCAAATCATCCACGCACATGGGATGAGAGCCTCCCCTATGTCCATCATAGTTATAATTGGTCTCTCCACAGCTTGAAAGGTCACAACCCTTTTCAGGTGGCCTTGGGATTCTAGCCACTGTGTCCCATTGATGTGTCCATACCATTTTCCGCTACTCAGGAAGATTTAGCTCATATCCATTCCAAAGCAAATAAAGAAAACGACTTCATTGAGCACATCCAACACATCCACCAAAAGGTCCACGACATTCTAGAGAAATCAAATGTCAAGTACAAGCAGCGACATGATCAACATTGGGTGCCACACAAGTTTCAGGTGAGCGACAAACTCTAGTTGCATTTGCAAAAGGAACACCTTACCGGAGCCTATCAAAAGCTCAAACCACTCTAATATGCTCCTTTTACCATTACCAAAGTTTTGGGAGACAATTCATTTGAGCTCATCATTCCCCCATTCCTTGGCCTGCACCCAGTGTTCAATGTGGACCGCCTTCGACCATTCTTCCCACCACTGCTGGACACATCAGACATGGCAGAAAAGCTCACACCTATAGAGTTAAATCCATATTGCATGGAACAAGCCACAACTGATTAGATCATGGATACGCAGATCAAGAACACCCGACAGTAAAGGGTCCAACTATATCAAGTTGTCAAAGCAACCCAACTCCTTCACCAGGGAGAGTGGCTCGCTAGGGACCAAGTTCAGCGGAAGTTTCCTCATCTCATGGAGGAACTAAATGCAATGGGGACCATTTCTTCCTAGGGGGGAGGAATGATCCAGCTGGATATTGGTGGCCACCTGCCTATTCCACTTGGATCCCCACCATTGTTTCTTTCTTTTTTTAAGTTTCCTTATTTGTAGCACAATTTACTATTTTTTGCAGTTTTTCAATTCCTAAACTTTCGGAGCCATTTTGAGGCCCTAAACAACTTTTTTTAGGAGAATTGGGGCCAACATCACTGGAAATGAGGGTCGATACTGAACAGTGTGTAGTTCCGTCGAGGCCCAATGAAGCTGAGTTGCCCAGTCAAGAAGATATTTGGAAAAATGGCTAAGTGTGGGAGGAAGATGAACTCATGAATAACTTGAACTTGTGATAAAACACTTAGCATACTTTGACAACTCAACAACATAGGGCACAATAACAACAAGACAAATCATAACCCTCTGTGTGACTGTTGCATAGAAAGAAGCAATAAGTGCAACACTTGAGAGTGACTTTAGGATGACCGTGATGACACTTGTGGGATAGTGCTCAAATCATTGTGTATTGAGTGAGAAGGGTGTTTACATAGGTATGAAAACTTTTATACATAAATACCAACCTTCGAAACCACCACAAAAGGTTTGCAAACATGGAAAAACAGTCAAACATGATAAAAGACGACAGGTGATCCAACAAGAAAAAGGGATCAAAGGACTCTAGGAAATCTCATGAAATGAGCTTAAGTGTTTACAACAATAAAAGAGAAGACCAAGGAAGGCTCTTAAATTTGAGTTCAAGCCAAAATTCTAAAGGACGTTGCAGCCACTACAACACTTTGCGACACACTAGTTGAATTCTAGCTTCTCTATCTTGGATAGTTTATTTTCTGCAGGGCCTTGGTCCTTCAGGGAGTATTGATTCACCATGCAAGTTAATTTGACTTTCCCAACTACCCCATGGTCAGACATGGTCCCCTCTGTACCTTCTAACTTGAACAAAACATAAGATTCAACATAATCACAATGTTTTAGATTGGGAAGGGTAATCACAAGCTTGAGATTATTAGAATATAGTTTTCATCTCCTAGTGTTGCTCCCTGCCAGAAGGCCTGCACAGAACCTTGACAGAGTAATGTAGGAACACAAACATTGTTCCACTTCCAGTGCTCCTGGAAAGTACCCAGGTGGATTTGCTTGCTTCACCTCTATGTGTAGGAATCCTTTATCTTCTTTTGCCTTTATTTATTTATTTAAAGAGAACTGTGCATCGACACTTATTTATTTTGGGGCAGAAGATGGATCCCAAATTATTGAGAGCAAGAGAGGTTGTTCCTTAAGAGAAGCATATAAAGACCTTTGATTTAGGTTTTCTCATTTAAATTTTTCCCCTTCTCCATTTCTACTAGTTGGATAGGCTTGAAAACATTGAAGCAGAAAACTAAGTATAGGCATGAAATTTCCAGACTAGACACAAGTTCATAGTTGGACCAAAACCTCCCCTATAGACAGATCATATTTTCTATCAAAAATTCAATGGCCATAACATGCATCCAACATAAGGAATACAAACATAACACTAGCCAAGCGTTGTAGTGTCACAAGACTCTTTGAAATGCAGCCACACACACACTCGGAAGCCACAACATAGAAATGCACAACACTTATTTGCATGGTGAAAACCAAAAGGAAAACTCAACAAGAAAGAAAACAAAGAAAAAATAATGAAAACATAGAACCAATGAACAAAATCATAAGACAAGAGAACAAAATGACTAAAGAAAACATGATGTAGAACCAAAATAAGAAAACTAGGAAAAACTACAGGGAATGAGTGCAAGATGAGTGCAAGGAAGGGAAAATTAAGATGCAACTAATCCTACCCTATCCTAACAGCTAGAAGGTCAGGGTCACGTAAAATGAAATTTCCAGTGAAGCCACCGTGATTGTTCCTGACCTACATCCACAAATATAGGAACAATTAAAATAGATAAAAAGTGATGTGCAGCATAAGATATAAAAAATTGAAAAACTTGCACAAGAAAAGGAAGGTCTTTCCTGTGGGTGGAAAGGTGTGTTACAACCATTACTTTTATGATATTTAACATGCTTACCTTTTCCCTGAATATTATTTTTCAACAAAACTCAAAAACTCCTGCGGATGTGTCTTCATCTACACTGAGCTCCTTAGCAAGTGTGAGAAAATATTGGAACTTGTTGTTTTCTACAGAGCTTACTAGGTAAGATTGTTCCAACCATTTAGTGATTGGATCATAAAATTCATGATGGCTCTCTTGAAAACCTTGAAAATATGGGTTTTCAATTAAAATCATTTGATTATGTTGAGAATATTGTAGGGGAAAATAGATCTGACCATACTCAATAGTCATGTCAAGACAGTGAGGACTTTCCATAACCATCAGTGAAGGCTGAAGTGCCTCACCCACTTGAAAAATATCTAAATAGAGAGATGTTGGGAAATGAATATCAAGGAGGGTGGAATAAATTTCATTGGTTGCGTTGATGGAAAATGATATGTTGAATGACAGTCACCCGAGACAGAGAAATGATCAGATGAGCTAATTGAATCATCAGATTCCCAATTTGCAATCAACAAGGAAAAATCAATTCGAACAGTCTTTCGAATGCTCTAAAAAATCAAACCAATTTCCTTGTGATCCAAATATGACATATCACCTTCCTGTAACTGGTGAAAAATTGTACAAGCATCGTAGTCATCAAAAGAGTTTAAGAACGATACTAGCACCATGAAAGCATGAGATCAGTTGAGACATGGTGAATGGAGAGGAACTTGATTCATGTGACAACTTGTGCATTCATTATCACTTAAGAATATTTCTGGTGTGATGAGAGGATAGATTTGCAATAAAAAATTTGCAAGAAGATGGAGGATCTGACCATTAAGGGAAAAATTTGATAAGTATGATTCCTTCGATAAAATATAGTCCTTGAGATAAACCACTTTGTAATTCCATGACTCTATGAGAGATGCGCGTTCCCAACCCAGGCTTTATGTGAGAGATTTGCATGAAGATGAATGAACTGTGACATATTTGTGAATTCGGTCATAAGTAAGATGTTGAAAATTTGAGAGGTCACACTTGGAGTACCAAACATTTTTTACACGAGAACTCACTCGAGTGAAACCATGCAGATAGACAGTTTGTGCGAAAGAAACCAAATCTGATTTAGTTCTGGGGGCTTACCAGATTCACGAGATCCTGACATAACCATCAACATAATTTGAAGTGCCTCGACTCCTCGATAGGTCCTGAAACTTCCCAGGATTGAAAAATCACGTTTTGAAGCTTGAACCAGATCATGCATGGTTTGAGAATAGCTATTGTTGTTTATTTCAAAACTTCTCACTGAACGAAAACCATCTTTGTCATAGGTTTCACCAGATTGTTCAACTTCAACAATCAGATTACTTAATTAGAGAGGCTCTTCTGATAGCATATTCAAAGATAAATGAATCGATGAGATCTCATGAGCAAGTTTATTTGAAGAGTTGTCTTCATGTAGAAGAAGAATTGACATGGAATGGGAAGGGTACTCTATGATTTAATTGTTTTCAATTTCATCATGGGTAGGCTCACTTCCTTGTGTCGATTGAGGGGATAACTCATTGGATGAAGAAGATGAAGAGAATTGTGTGTCTTCATCGCAAGAATATGTGTTGCAAATGGTAAGACACAAGAGATAGTGAGGTGAAGAGGAAATTTCGATATGAACATCTTCTTTGACTGAACCAGATTTTAGATCTAAATCAAAATATTCTTGTGAAACGAAAAGATCATATGATGTGGTTGGGAATTCATCACGACATACATAAATACAGTCATCATCATTAGAATGAATATTGCCCATGGTTGGGGTTTGATTGAAAGAATTGATTGTATTGTATTTTCCATGGAGACCGGTAGATTGAGAATCATTCAAGAATGGAAACTTATTGTTTTGACATGGAATATTTTGAAATAGAGATAAATTTTAAAATCATTCTCACCTTTCTCCACCTTTACACATGTAATGTGACTACCTTGTACCTAATCACAATTTGATAAAATAGCTTGAGAATTAAGAGAATGTGAACAACTAGCTTGTGAAGCATATTGATCAAGTGGGTCATGGTACAAAGAGCCGGGATATGTAGATGATAGAGGACAATAGAAATTCGGATTAGCTTTTAAACCAGAGTTGTGAATGGTGACATCACCTTGTAGAATAGAGGAGCGAGCCTTCACCATAGGCTTCATGATCCATTCTGGAATTCCCTCCATTGAAGCGGAAGAAGAATGAGAAGATGGACTAGAGATTTGATTCACTGATTTCACAATTTTACAATCACCACAAGGAGGCACCCTCATCGGGACTGGAAAAGGAGGAGGGTAATGAAAAAAAGGGGTAGTAAGCTCCTCCTCTAAAATTTGAGGTGCCTCATGATTTGCAAGATTTGGGGAAGAAAGTAAAATAGGAGGTTCAGACTCACTGTATGAGGAGACAAGAACCAAGCGCTGAAGCTCTTATTTCAAGAAATACCAGTTCAAATGTTTTTAAGGAATTTTGTAGCATAGGTGAAGGAATCAATCAGAAAAATCCTCAACTGATTCATCAGGCTTCATTCTTAAATGGTCAATTCTTCCATAAACATCTTGGTGGTTATACTTATCAAAGGATTTATGAAGCATCTTAGCAATTTGATCAAATGAATGGATAGAAGCAATGGGTAATGTATGATACCATTGACTAACACGACCTTGAAATGTGAGGGTGCGTAATCTACACATGACATCTTTGGAAGATATTATGTGACAAAAACAAAGATATACAACTTGAAACAGATGTTCACGAAAATTTTATTCATCCTCACCATCGAACTTAAATTCATACAGGTCAAGAATAACTTCCACAAGGATGGTACAACTAAGCTCTTTAGAAAAACATCTTGGGATTATGATTTGAGGAAGGCCATTTTAAGTAAGATATTCAAACCAAACTCAACGAGCATAGCCTGTCATCTAGCCCTCCTTCTAGCGCCATTTTTTTGACGGTGCTATAAATTTGTCAACCAAGGGGATCTCCCTGATATGAAGTCATAATCATACCTCACACCGTTTGGTGTAGGAGTCCCATTCGGTATAAAGTCTCGGTTTCCACCTTCTTAAAGACTTTCCTTCGCTCTAGCTATCAGCACAAGAGAGTGATGTAATGGTATCTTCAAACAACAAGGCGAGTGTGCTTGGTGAGTGTGCAGAGAAGTGGTCTTGGTTAACATTCCTTCAGATGCACAAGTGGCCAACATTCTAATGAAGCCCCTGGAAAAGGGGAAGTTTGACACACTGAGGGATAAGCTCAATATTATGTAGTGTCTAAGTTCTCTTACTGCAAAAGGGGGGAGAAAACTGATCCTTTAATTGAGAGGTAATAGTACCACCCAAGAAGAGAAACAGATGAACTAAAAGGACTTTTCTAACATCCAGTGAATAGTCCATAGTGGATGTGACAAGGGAAGATCCATCTAACATCTAGTGGAATAGTCCACAGTGGGTGTGACAGTCATTATAACAGATAAGGAAGGAAAGTTCTATGTAGTATCCCATGTAATATTCCACAAGGATGACAAAGTAGTGAGAACCAATACAACACATTCCCAACAAGATAAGCACTACAATAAACGAAATAGTTCAACTATCTTAGTACATGTGAAAGAAAACATGAAATACAAATGTTCACATAATAGTCTTACAAACATTCTTAAGTCATACATGAAAATTTATTGGCCTGAAATGGCTTATGTAATTAATAAAAAGTTCCAAGACACATATTTACATTGTACATCACTAGCCCTAGTAGCCGAACATTGGAGCCACTCCTTACTCCTCAAAGAACTAACTTGTCTCTCCAATTCCTTGTGGGAGGAGCCAAGGTGAAAAATTCCTTTGCTTATACAATTAGGGGTATATATAACCAAAGGGGTGATGCTTACCCCTTGTGACTCTTTTACTACCCTCATGACTGTTCAACTTCCTATGAATTTTCAACTTACATGACTCTTCATATTCATGTGTGTCCATTGGACTTTCACTTTACAATACATTTGATTTACAATGTACATGACCCACAATAGTGATGTGGCATATGAAAACTCATGACACAGCTTGACATGACACTGCTGACATGGACTAGTTTGATGATATGGAAATGTCAAGATGTTATTGCTGTTAAGTGATGGATGTGTTCTTGGATATGCTTTCTCTTCTCCTCTATATAGCTTAATGATGCGAGGTATTCAACGATCTTCGGTCTTGGAAGGTGATTGCACACTTGTGCTCCTTTTTCTAACTCTTGGTAGGTCCACTGGTATGTTCAACTACAAGTGATTTTTTAGGAATGCTTCCCTCATTCTTCTCCTTCTTCTCCTTCTTCGTCATCTCACCATGACTTGATAGTATACCTATTCCTACAATTCACTCATGACAGGACAACATCAATCTGAAAACTCCCTATCCTAAGATGATGCATTATTATCTGTGAATTGAGTTCGAGACAAGTGATAAGATGGGAGAGAGGGACCAACAATTGTGTATTGTGTAGTTCCAGGTGTCAGGGAGAGGGGTTTGATCACTAAGACTACGCAGAGCACAACTCAAGCTTGACTAAGGAAATTTTCAATACGGTACCCACTAGGGAATGAAATTAATAGTGGACATTGGGAGTCAAGATTATGCAGTTTTGGTAGTTAGAGTTCAAGCGTGATCACTAAGACTACATAGTGCACAGCTTAAGCCAGAAAGAGGGAAAATTTTGCATAGTTACCACCGAGGGAGAAATTTTCATAGTGAACATTGGGGGAGAAATTTGCGTAATGACTACTGAGGGAAAAATTGTGCAGTGCCCACAAAGGGAAAAAATTGCGTAGTCAACATTGAAGGAAAAAATTGTGCAGTTCAAGCATGTAGTGGAGGTTCTGAGATGGGACCTTGGGAGGAAAAATTGCACAGTTTTAGGAGGTAAGGGTGATTGGGTATCAAAGAGACCTGGAGGATAGATCTGCACAGTTCTCGAGGTCAGTGAGCTCCGGCTAAGGGAGGACACTGGGGACACTTTTGTGCAGTTCTAGAGCCCAAGGGAGGTTTGTTTCTCTGCACAATGCAAGGTTCTAGTAGGAAAAGGGAGAATCTTGAGGATTAAAAGTGCGAAGTGAATAGTTCAAGTCAGACTAGGAGGAACTACTATGCAATTCTAGGGGTGAAGGGAAGTTGCTGAGCTCTCGAATTTCGTAGTTCACATGCCTTGGGGGATAGTGACTGTGCACTACGTAGTTATAGGTAGCAAGGTCACATCACTGAGGGCTAAGACTGAATAGTGCGCAGTTCCATCGGGGTCCAATGAAGCTGAGTTGCCGGGTCGGGAAGATATTTGGGAAAATGGCTAAGTGCGGGAGGAAAATGAACTCGTGAAGAACTTGAACTTGTGATCACAAACTTAACATACTTCGATGAAACAACAACATAGGCCACTAAAACAACAAGACAAAGAATAACCCTCTATGTGACTGTCTCATTGAAGAAGCAACAAGTGCGACATTTGAGATAGAATTTAGGACGACCATGATGACACTTGTACAACAGTGCTCAAAACTTTGTGTATGAGTGCGATGTGTGTTTACATAGCTAGGAAAACTTGTATACACAAATTCCAACCTTCGAAACTGCCAGAAAATGTTCGCAAGCATGGAAAAACCGTCAAACATGTGAAAAGACAATAGCTGATCCAACAAGCAAAAGGGGTCAAGGGACTATAGGAAAACTCATGAAATGAGCTTAAGTGTTTGCAACAATCAAAGGAAACATCGAGTAAGGCTCCGAAATTTGAGTGCAAGCCAAAATTTTGGAGGGTGTTGCAGCCGCTACAAGACTCCCTAACCTACTTCCTTCCTCTAGGTCATATCCCTCCTCAATTGGATTATCTTGGAGCATCGACTTGATTGACCTAACTGCATATAGAACCTGTAAATGAAATTTTAATTGCATTAACTAAGATTCCCCAACAGGTAATTGGTAGTTTCCATCACATCTTTAGGGGAGTGCAACTGAGCATAATTCTCCCATGCTTTAAGTTTTGGAGCACACATGGTGGGAATGAGTACATATGGGTGGAAAATTTGACACCATACTCTGATAGTGTGGCCCTACTATTGGATTTTACTTGCATTTTTGGTATTTATTTAAAAAAAAAAAGAATACTTGACTTTCATTAGATATCCAGTGAACACAATTTTCATCAAATATCTAACAATATGTTAGTTAGATATCAAATGAAAATTGGGTGTTTTTTACATATCTGATGACGAATTAATGTTCGTTGGATATCCCATGACAATCTTTTTCGTTAGATATCAAATGAACATTCAATTGTTATCAAATATATGACGTTTAACCAAGTCAATTATCTATACGTCAAAATATCGATGTTTTACGAAAAATTTTGGGAATTATTTAATATGAATTATTTTTCTATTGTATCAACATTAAGAATAAATGTCTCTCATGTCATCAATTTTCTAATGTGTTTCCTTCCTTGATGAAATAAGAATTAAATGTCCCTTTTGTAAAACAGGTAGACCCTTCTCTCTCTATAAGTGGATATAATTTCACCATTTACTTCGGTGAAGGCAACTTTTCTTGGCAAATGATAAATATATTGTGTTGTAACCTTGTTTTGGAAACTAACCTGAGTATTAGATGGGCCTGGTGAACTCTTAGCATATTCCTTAGAACGAAGAGAGAAGAACCACCGTTCAAACCATATTTACTGAAGCAAAATGGAGCTCTAGAGGGTTTCAAAAATGTCGAGAAATTTCTTTAGAGTAATCAATCTCGCTTACTTCCCCTTAAATTTTTTTGCTTCTAAGGATTTAGGGGATGTTTTAGTATTTTTTGGAGTTAGGCCTTAATTTCAGAGATATATCCCTCAATTTAAAAAATTATTAAGATACTTTATTTTCAATTGTTTCTCTCATGTTCTGGAGAATTTCTTTGGTTTTCATTTCAAGGCACCTCTACAAATCATGATACTTGTTTTTCCATTTGATCAGGTGCTCAAAAATGTACTCAAAATTCAAAGTTGTCGAATCAATGTGGAACTTGAATGACTGTGTAGTGCTCGTCATCTTGAATTCGACGCAACTCATTTCGCGCGAAACAGACTCTGTATTCTCCCAAAAACATGTTCAATTTGTTTTCCTAAATAGACAAATTAAAAAAAAACAAAATATGAAGCCATCCCAGTCAGCAATTTGTACTACTAACGTGGTGATGACTGGGCATGTCTATGTGGCAGGGTGATTAAGCATATGACTTTTTGACGTTCGGCGAATTGTGTGTTGATAGGTGGCAAGTGCCTAGGTGGCACGTTTTGATTGGTTGGTTGGTGGCCAACCATAGGCTACCACGTGGCCCAGCCAAGGACTACACGTGGCAAATCGAGGGCCACCAAAACTTGGGTAAGGCCCAAGTAGCAGCGGGCAGGGGTCAAACCCAAACCTCCAATTGACAATTCCAAGCCTTTACCAACATGCTACACGGTAGTTCTTATTAACTACTATTGTCGACACCTATTTAAAGTTTAATTCTGGTGCCATTCAGGAAAGAGGCCAGCCAAGATGGTCGGGCCCTAGGTGCATGCCACCCAACAGAACTAGGGCAGAGCAGAGTGGGGGCCTGACCAGGGGGCCGAGCCATTGGCCTTAGCCCCGAGCACATGGCCCCCCATGTGGCCTAAATTTTTTGGAATAAAGCCTCATTGGGCATTTCATTCATCTAAAAATTTCGCCCAGAATTAGGCAAAATCGGTGCTTGGTTAGTGGAATTGGAGGCGAATTTGTAGGATGGTGCCATATTTTTGGGAAATTGAGGTGCTATTAGCAAAAAGACTTGGCGAAGCCATAACTTCTTTAGTTTTTTACCAAATCAAGAGTAGAAAGAGGCTAGATAGGCATTGTTGGGCATTCTAGAGCCACTGGAATAGGTTTCAGAGTTGTTTGAGCATTGTAAACTGATGTATTTATACTTTTGAGAATAATAGAGAGGGCCAAGCCATTGGAAGTTGGACCAAAGATACATAGCCCAGGCGGGGAGAACTCCTTCATCATGTGTTCTTATGGTACTATTTTCGTGATGTTCATGTCTATTTTATGTTGTCGTTTAGTCATTTGTTCATGTCTCTTGAGCCTGCACACATGCGACTCGCTGCTGAAGACTTCAAAGCCTTCGGGTTGCTCAATGTACACCTCCTCCTCAATGAATCCGTTGAGGAATGCAGTCTTCACATCCATCTGATGAATGTGCCATCCCATCTGTGCTGAGAGAGCAAGAATCGTCCGTATGGAAGAATACCTTGCGACAGGTGCAAAGGTCTCCTCATAATCGATCCCCTCAATCTGTGAAAAGCCTCAGGAAACAAATCTTGCCTTGTACTTCTCCACACTCTCGTCAGCTGCCTGCTTAACTTTGTAGATCCATCTCGAACCCACCACTGATTTCCCTTCCAGTCTAGGAACAATCTCCCATGCACTGTTTCTGACAATAGAATCATACTCTTCCACCATGGCGTCTACACATGCGGGATCCTCCACAGCTTCCTCGAAAGAGGATGGCTCAGTCACAACACACTTGCTCATAAGAGCCATGTATCCAGTGTACCGATCAGGTGACTGTCTCTACCTGCGTTGGGCTATAGGTGGTCCTACAACTTTCTCTGCATCTTGAGCCAGTCGCTCAGCTTCTGTCAAGCGCTTTCGCCCTCTGATGGTTGGCGCTGCATGAGTGGTCTCTTCCACTCCATGAACCTCGTCCTGTGGCTGATCCACATCCTGAAGCTCATCCTTAGGAACTAATAGCTCCTCATCTACATGCAAGTGTAGCTCCCTCTCAAGCGAACACTTCATGGCTTTCTCCTCCTGAAATTTATATCCCGTCGCACAACAGTTTTACCACTGTCTGGAAAATACACACGATAGTTGTGGGGCGTATCAGTGTACCCCACAAATATCCCAACCTCTGCGGTCGGCTCCAACTTCTTCCTGGCATCCTTTGTCACATGCATGTAAACGTTAGCACCAAAAATCCTCAAATGAGAAAGATCAGGCTTCTTACCAGAATAAGTCTCCTTAGGTGTACTCATGCCAAGTATCTTATGAGGACAACGGTTCTGCACATAAACTGCTGTATTGCATGCTTCCACCCACAAGTGAAGGGGTAGGCCCTGATCATGCAACATTTCCCGTGCAGCACCCACAATCATTTTTTTCTTCCGCTCAGCTACCCCGTTCTGCTGTGGGTTATGGGGAGCTATGAGCTCTCTACGAATCCCTTCTCTCTTGCAAACATCCTTGAACTCGTCTGATATGTATTCACCACCATTATCGCTCCTAAGAGCCTTCACCTTCTTCCCCAACTCCTTCTTGACCAGTGCTTTGAATTCACAGAACTTTGAATATGTCTCGCTCTTCTTCTGCATGAAGAAGATCCAGCACTTACGAGAGAAATCATCAACAAAAATCACATAATACCTGTGTTTTGATGTCGAAGCAACTGAGAAAGGTCCACACACGTCTGTGTGAATTCTCTCAAGGATCGTCGTGGCGCAACTATCCTTCTCGTGAAAGGTGGCTTTCGTAAACTTCCCCAAAGTACACCCCTTGCACTGATCTGACTGCACAAGTGTGCCTTTAGGAAGCCCTGTAGTGATCTGCTGCAGTATCTTCAAGGCTCCATGGTGAAGGTGACCCAATCTCCTATGCCACAACTCGCCATCATCCCGGCTCACCAATCCTTTTGCCTTGCCCGCCATTGCTGCGCATCCATCTACATGCAACTGATAAAGGTTCCTCACTCGAACCCCTATCTTCCGGGTCTCACCAGTTGTCTTGCTGCACAGGAAAGCCTTTCCCTCGCTGAAACGAACATCATACCCCTTGTCTTCTAACATCACCACTGAGATGAGATTCTTCTTCAATCCTGGAACATGCATGAATTCCTTCAATACAAAGGGTTTACCAGACTCCCTCTCAAAGGAAATGGTACCGATACCAGTCGCACTGTATCTACCATCATCACCCATCTCGATGTGCACTCCAAGATCTTTGTCCTCCAGATCAGAGAACAAATCTCTATCTCCCGTCATGTGAAAAGACGCACCACTGTCCAAGAACCACACTGATCCCATCACACTTGAAACCAAGCATGCGATCAATGAAAAATCAAGCTCAAACTGAGAAGCTAAGGCCTCTCCCCCTGCAGATCCAGCAGCTTGCTTGTTCTTCTTCTTCTGCGGACAATTTGTGGCATAGTGTCCGTGCTGGTGACAGTGAAAACAATTCACCCTGGACATATCCTGCTTCTTGCCTTTCGCACTAGACTGAGAAGCTTTCTTGCTCTTCCCTTTCTTTGCTTTGGCAGCCAAAGCACAATTCTCTTCATCAGATACCTTTGATGAAGATCCATTCTCACCTTTATTGTTACTGAGCTTATCCTTGAGTGCCAGGTCGCTCTTGCTTTGGAATAACATTCGCAATCCGTTGAAAGACATTTCAACAACACTGCTGCAAATTTGATTTCCACCAGCTCCAAACTCAACCGCCTCCAATCTAGAATTCGTGAGAACACAATATTTCTCGTACAGAGATTGACTGTATGGGCATTCACCGGATATCTCACCTTCCAAAAGAAGGATGAATCCAGAGGCTACCTGGCCCGATTACAGACTCTGCCTGAAGAAATAGAATGTAAACACTTCCTGAATAGTAGATCTGATGATCAATCCTCGCTTGATATCCTGTAAAAATATCTTCTACAAATCAAGCAACTCTAATACCATGTAGAAACGTTTTCTACAATTATCTAGCTCGCTCTGATACCATGTAGAAATTTTGAATAATTTAACACATATTCAATGGAGATTATCCTGATCATGTACTATTGCAGAAAACATACACAATACATAAGCTCCTCTACGTTGATCATCAATATAGCAGCATCAATAACAATAAAACATCAAGAGCATTCACACATTAACACAGTATGTATCCCGGGGAAAGCATCTCGCTAAAAACCCCACACTATCTGTATATTAATGATTGAGTCATGTAACATTACACAACATAATACTTCTCACAAGTATCTCCACCTCTGTTACACACAATACAGCTCAGATCTGATCTCCAAATCTCTTCCATTGCTTGCCTGCCTCCACTGCTCAATACCTGCTCAAGAACTGATGAGAATGGCTCACCAAACTCGTTTTTCACCTGCAAAATAGTCACTCACACTTTTTTGGACGTGAGCACAAGCTATAATGTGGGAAAATACGTGAGAAAACTCATTGGCATACTCAATCCCTTGATTGTGCAAGATCTGGTGCACAACTATAGTCACAACTGATAGCAATCTGATTCTCTACCACCTGTCCCTGTTGAACTGAACATGCACTGACATGCAACTGAGTTAACTGATGTATTAATTAGTTGTATTATGAGTTAATAACTTGTGAATTAATTAATAACTAATTCACCCAACTCATCTCTAGTCTATTTTCCAGTTAGACTAAATACAACCAGTTTAACAAAGCTAAACTAAACACAACTCCATTAACTCCACAATCAACTCCACCAAACTCAACTGATTGAGTTCTAATGAAGTCATGAATGCAACAACTCAACTGACTCATAAGAAAAGTGTATTTCCTTCTGACAGCTGCATGTCCCACCTCTGTAGCTCAAACTGAAGTGCTCCAAGAGAATAAGATTAAGTTTATAGTCCAAATATTATTGTGAGATAATAATATTTGACTTTTCTATTTTTGATAGCCAGTCTAAAAATAGACTTTGATCACTCACACTTTCATCAAAAATAGGAGTCCATCTATTTTTTCCAACTTGATCAATCATCCATAAACAACAACCTGCAATCCATAGACATGATCCATATGTCTAAAAATAGACATAGTCTAAAAATAGACTTGCGCCAAAAATAGCCTGCGGGCCCACTTAGTGAAGACGACTCTTTTCACTAAGCTCCATCATCTTGTTGCAATCTCAACACTCCCTCTCGACAAGATATGGATTATCGTCAACCCCTATCCTGCCTCGGTGGTACTCGAATTTTCTCCTGGTGAGAGCCTTCGTCAGAATATCAGCATCCTGATCCTCCGTTGGAATGTACGAAAGTAACATGATCCTCCGCTGCACACAATCTCTGATATGGTGGTACCTGATGTCAATATGTTTAAATCTATCATGAAATACAGGATTAGCCGAGAGTTTAATGCAACTTTGGTTATCACAGTAGGATCCAAATGAGAACCGAACAAACCAACTAGGATCTTCCTCATCCATATAGCCTCGCATGCAGCCAAACTTGCTGCCATATACTCGGCCTCCGCTGAACTGAGTGCCACGGATCTCTGTTTCCTGCTGTACCAAGAAACTGTTGTCGATCCAATACTGAAGACCCCTCCTGATGTGCTCTTTCTGTCTGTTGGGCTCCCTGCCCAATCTGCATCTGTGAAGCCACATAGCTTCACCTCATCCTCCTGTCTGTACCACAAACCATATCCCGATGTGCCTCTCAAGTAGCGCAATACATGCTTGCCCGCCTTCCAGAAGAGCTTGGTAGGCTTAACCATAGCTTGTGAAAGTTGGTTAACTGCATAGCATATATCAGGTCGTGTATTGACCAAATACATCAGCAACCCCACCAACTGTCGATTAACAGTGGCATCCACTTCTTCTCCCGAAGTGGCATCCTCCTTCCTCCAATCTCCAGGAAGAGGAGTATCAACAGGCTTGCAGCCATGCATGTTGAACTTCTCCAGTATATCCCGAGCATACTTTCCCTGAGAAACAAACAGTCCACCACTGCGCTGCCATATTTCCAATCCCACGAAATAGTGAAGGAGGCCCAAATCCTTCATCTCAAACTCTGTAGCAAGATCCTTCTTGCATGACAATATCAACAGCTCATCACCCGTTAGAATCAAATCATCAACATACAGTACAATGATAAGCAACTTACCCTCCACCACAATCTGGTATAGGTTCGGATCCGCCTCGCTCTTGGAGAATCCAAGTCCTATGAAATAGCTGTCTATCCGTGTGTACCAAGCACGTGGTGCTTGCTTCAACCCATACAACGCTCTCTTGAGCCTGCACACATGCGACTCGCTGCTGAAGACTTCAAAGCCTTCGGGTTGCTCAATGTACACCTCCTCCTCAATGACTCCGTTGAGGAACACAGTCTTCACATCCATCTGATGAATGTGCCATCTCATCTGCGATGAGAGAGCAAGAATCGTCCGTATGGAAGAATACCTTGCAACAGGTGCAAAGGTCTCCTCATAATCTATCCCCTCAATCTGTGAAAAGCCTCGGGCAACAAATCTTGCCTTGTACTTCTCCACACTCCCGTCAGCTGCCTGCTTAACTTTGTAGATCCATCTCGAACCCACCACTGATTTCCCTTCCGGTCTAGGAACAATCTCCCATGCACTGTTTCTGACAATAGAATCATACTCTTCCACCATGGCGTCTACCCATGCGGGATCCTCCACAGCTTCCTCGAAAGAGGATGGCTCAGTCACAACACACTTGCTCATAAGAGCCATGTATCCAGTGTACCGATCAGGTGACTGTCTCTGCCTGCGTTGGGCTGTAGGTGGTCCTACAACTTTCTCTGCATCTTGAGCCAGTCGCTCAGCTTCTGTCAAGCGCTTTCGCCCTCTGATGGTTGGCACTGCATGAGTGGTCTCTTCCACTCCATGAACCTCGTCCTGTGGCTGATCCACGTCTTGAAGCTCATCCTTAGGAACTAATAGCTCCTCATCTCAATGCAAGTGTAGCTCCCTCTCAAGCGAACACTTCATGGCTTTCTCCTCCTGAAATTTTATATCCCGTCGCACAACAGTTTTACCACTGTCTGGCAAATACACACGATAGTTGTGGGGCATATCAGTGTACCCCACAAATATCCCAACCTCTGCGGTCGACTCCAACTTCTTCCTGGCATCCTTCGTCACATGCATGTAAACGTTAGCACCAAAAATCCTCAAATGAGAAAGATCAGGCTTCTTACCAGAATAAGTCTCCTTAGGTGTACTCATGCCAAGTATCCTATGAGGATAACGGTTCTGCACATAAACTGCTGTATTGCATGCTTCCGCCCACAAGTGAAGGGGTAGACCCTGATCATGCAAGATTGCCCGTGCAGCACCCACAATCATTCTGTTCTTCCACTCAGCTACCCCGTTTTGTTGTGGGTTATGGGGAGCTATGAGCTCTCTACGAATCCCTTCTGTCTTGCAGAAATCCTTGAACTCGTCCGATGTGTATTCACCACCATTATCGCTCCTAAGAGCCTTCACCTTCTTCCCGACTCCTTCTTGACCAGTGCTTTGAATTCACAGAACTTTGAATATGTCTCGCTCTTCTTCTGCATGAAGAAGATCCAGCACTTACGAGAGAAATCATCAACAAAAATCACATAATACCTGTGTTTTTCTATCGAAGCAACTGAGAAAGGTCCACACACGTCTGTGTGAATTCTCTCAAGGATCGTCGTGGCGCGACTATCCTTCTCATGAAAGGTGGCTTTCACAAACTTCCCCAAAGTACATCCCTTGCACTGATCTAACTGTGCAAGTGTGCCTTTAGGAAGCCCTGTAGTGATCTGCTGCAGTATCTTCAAGGCTCCATAGTGAAGGTGACCCAATCTCCTATGCCACAACTCGCCATCACCCCGGCTCACCAATCCTTCTGCCTTTCCCGCCATTGTTGCGAATCCATCTACATGCAACTGATAAAGGTTCCTCACTCAAACCCCTATCTTCCGGGTCTCACCAGTTGTCTTGCTGCGCAGGAAAGCCTTTCCCTCGCTGAAAACAACATCATACCCCTTGTCTTCTAACATCACCACTGAGATGAGATTCTTCTTCAATCCTGGAACATGCATGACTTCCTTCAATACAAAGGGTTTACCAGACTCCCTCTCAAAGGAAATGGTACCGATACCGGTCGCACTGTATCTACCATCATCGCCCATCTCGATGTGCACTCCAAGATCTTTGTCCTCCAGATCAGAGAACAAATCTCTATCTCCCGTCATGTGAAAAGACGCACCACTGTCCAAGAACCACACTGATCCCATCACACTTGAAACCAAGCATGCGATCAATGAAAAATCAAGCTCAAACTAAGAAGCTAAGGCCTCTCCCCCTGCAGATCCAGCAGCTTGCTTGTTCTTCTTCTTCTGCGGATAATTTGTGGCATAGTGTCCGTGCTGGTGACAGTGAAAACACTTCACCTTGGACATATCCTGCTTCTTGCATTTTGCACCAGACTGAGAAGCTTTCTTGCTCTTCCCTTTCTTTTCTTTGGCAGCCAAAGCACAATTCTCTTCATCATATACCTTTGATGAAGATCCATTCTCACTTTTATTGTTACTGAGTTTATCCTTGAGCGCCAGGTCGCTCTTTCTTTGGAATAACATTTGCAATCCGTTGAAAGACATTTCAACAACACTGCTGCAAATTTGATTTCCACCAGCTCCAAACTCAACCGCCTCCGATCTAGAATTCGTGAGAACACAATATTTCTCGTACAGAGATTGATTGTATGGGCATTCACCGGATATCTCACCTTCCAAAAGAAGGATGAATCCAGAGGCTACCTGACCCGATTACAGACGCTGCATGAAGAAATAGAATGTAAATGCTTCCTGAATAGTAGATCTGATGATCAATCCTCGCTTGATATCCTGTAAAAATCTCTTCTACAAATCAAGTAGCTCTGATACCATGTAGAAACCTTTTCTACAATTATCTAGCTCGCTCTGATACCATGTAGAAATTTTGAATAATTTAACACATATTCAATGGAGATTATCCTGATCATGTACTATTGCAGAAAAATAGACAATACATAAGCTCCTCTATGTTTATCATCAATATAGCAGCATCAATAACAATAAAACATCAAGAGCAGTCAAACATTAACACAGTATGTATCTCGGGGAAAGCATCTCGCTAAAAACCCCACACTATCTGTATATTAATGATTGAGTCATGTAACATTACACAGCATAATACTTCTCACAAGTATCTCCACCTCTGTTACACACAATACAGCTCAGATCTGATCTCCAAATCTCTTCCACTGCTTGCCTGCCTCCACTGCTCAATACCTGCTCAAGAACTGATGAGAATGGCTCACCAAACTCATTTTTCACCTGCAAATAGTCACTCACACTTTGTTGGACGTGAGCACAAGCTATAATGTGGGAAAATACGTGAGAAAACTCATTGGCATACTCAATCCCTTGATTGTGCAAGATCTGGTGCACAACTATGGTCACAACTGATAGCAATTTGATTCTCTACCACCTGTCCCTGTTGAACTGAACATGCACTGACATGCAACTGAGTTAACTGATGTATTCATTAGTTGTATTATGAGTTAATAACTTGTGAATTAATTAATAACTAATTCACCCAACTCATCTCTAGTCTATTTTCCAGTTAGACTAAATACAACCAGTTTAACAAAGCTAAACTGAACACAACTCCATTAACTCCACAATCAACTCCACCAAACTCAACTGATTGAGTTCTAACTGAAGTCATGCATGCAATAACTCAACTGACTCATAAGAAAAGTGTATTTCCTTCTGACAGCTGCATGTGCCACCTCTGTAGCTCAAACTGAAGTGCTCCAAGAGAATAAGATTAAGTTTATAGTCCAAATATTATTGTGAGATAATAATATTTGACTTTTCTATTTTTGATAGCCAGTCTAAAAATAGACTTTGATCACTCACACTGTGATCACTCACACTTTCATCAAAAATAGAAGTCTATCTATTTTTTCCAACTTGATCAATCATCCATAAACAGCAACTTGCAATCCATAGACATGATCCATATGTCTAAAAATAGACATAGTCTAAAAATAGACTTGCGCCAAAAATAGCCTGCGGGCCCACTTAGTGAATGCGACTCTTTTCACTAAGCTCCATCACCTTGTTGCAATCTCAACACCAATGGTTTCTTTCCTTTATCTGGTACCTGTACTACTGAAGAAGAAGGCAAAGCCCCTTTCACCCGAGGTGAATATAGCATTTACCTGTGGTCTGATGAAGAAAATGAGACCCCTTCCACCCCATATGGAGATAATACTCGTTTGGCAGCTACAAATAGTCTCCTTTTGCCCTTTTCATAAGTGAAAAATACTGGCACACCTGGAGTTTGAGTCTCATGAACCTCTGGCTGATTTGAACGCCCTCCCTCCTCTTGAAACACTGATGGGGTCACTTGAGGACTTTTGAAAACCTCATGTGAAATGAAGGTATCCCATGAAATATTCAGTAAGCTCATCTGATGCAAAAGAACAATTTTGATCAATGAAAAATGATAAATGCTATTGAAATGTTGAGGAAGAGGCTTCCTTTGCACCAATGTAGCCATCTTCCCAATATTTTTGCATATGAAATAGGGGAGGTTCATCATCCTCACTCTAGTGAAATGCATCAATAATCTAACATGGTAAGTGTACAAGCAAGAAAACCTCCCTTCACAGGTGAAATATTTGATAATGAGCTTTATAAGTGGAGCATAATTTTATTGTAGGTATCTAAAAGGAAATACCCTACTGATTTGCTTTTGACAACTAACCTTGATGTAAGGCTCATAATGCTCTTTGCCCACAAGTTGTCCTTTGTTCCACTGTTCACCCACATTTGGAACACTTGTTGCTGTAGCTATGGTTTCAGGTGTCAAAGTGAAGGAAACACCTGCTAATTTCACCTAGCCATTATGAAGATGAAAGACAAATAGCCTAGAAAGTTCATGGTGATATTTCACCCTCTCCACCATCTCACAAAACTGGTAGCACCACTGATGTTTAAAACATGTTACTACAAGAGGGAAAGCTAGTAACTCTGTGAGTGTGGTAGGCTTCTCCCGGATGTGTTTTCCTCCCTTATGTGGTTTTCTTGGTTCATGTACCTCTTGGGAAGAATCACTCACAATTTCCTCATCCCTTTCATAAGCTGAATCTATTTCCATAATTGCAAATGTAAAGTGTAGAATGATGAGTATGAAGAGATTTTCTTGAAGTATAGTTGACTGTTGTTTTGTTTTTGGGGGGTAAAGAGTTGACTGATAATATAAGTGCAAAGGAGGTTTTTTATGATAGCAGTAGGGTTTTTAGGGAATTATAGGGTTTAGGAAAAGGGAATTAGGGTTTGGGGAATAGTAGGAAATATGTATAGGGTTTGGGGTTTAGTGATAAGGGATAAGGTGAGTGTCAATGGAAGAGGGAAAGAGGAAGGGAATTAGGGAAATTATTGCAGGGAGATGGGATGTGGGAAAATCATACAAGGGAGCGAAAACAACAATAAATAACAAAAACCCTAGACAGTTTTGCAAGACAACTTTGAAGCAACTAGGGTTTGATTTTTCACCATTCAAATCACTATGATGGATGACAAACTCTCTTACTAGGGCAGATAGGAGGGTGTACTTACTTGAAGATATGATATTTGCAAGTTTAGAGGCTTGGAAAATCGATGGAATGAGTTTTTTGAGCTCAGATGATAGGTGCGTCGCGCCAACGCCCAAGTGCATAGTGCCCTTCCTGTGCGTAGCGCCCATTGAATTTTTTGTGCAAATACTGCACCCGGTGTGTAGCACCAGGTAGGTGCGTCGTGCTGGTGAAAACTGGAGTTTTTTGCTGCAACTTTTACTTGTTTCTCCTCAAATGTGATTTTTCCTCTTTCTCTCTCTCTTTAGCACAAAATGAGGTCTTCTAACACAAAGGAGCACTTTATATACATTTGGACTCTAATTTTTCATTTAGAAAAAACCCACTTTCTAAAGTTCCTTTTCACTTTTCTTTTAAAAACCCTATTTTTTGTAGTTTGGCTCTTTTTGTCATTTGATGGACTGATGCTTCGATGTTTTTTGTTTCTTTTGCAGAAGCTAGAGTGCTAGAGTTTGGCAAGGTAACCCAGGGCTATAGATGATGCTTTATTACATATGAAAACAATAAAATTACATACAATTTTTAAATGAAATAGAAAAACTATGTTTTCACCTCAAAACAAAGTTTTGAGGTAAAAACCATTTATGGAGCAAATCATTAGTAAAATTTGTGATTTTATGAACTTATTAGACATCCTCATGTGATTGCTAACTTCTTATTGAGTTTTTGAAGACTATGGTGGAAAACCCTAGACCTAATGAGACCTGGAAACCCTAAAATGACTTACGCAAGTGTAATGATAAAAAATGACTATAAATGACATGAATTTGTGAAAATAGGCCAGTAGGTAAAAACCATGAGGGAAATTTGATAATGAACCACTACCATCAGTTGATCCATGACCTAATGGAATGCAGTTGATCAGATGAGACATCTAAAATGCATGTAAAAGGAGAAATTTGATCACTGATGGAGGGATGAAGATATCGACACTAACATTGGCTCGAATGGGGATGGTAGCTCCTAGGAGGTGCCAAGAATCATAGATCTCTAGAAAGCAGATCAGTGCCTTCTTCCATTGGGCAACAAAGTCAATAACTTATGCAAACTAAAATCAATATCTTGACTCAAAACTGACCAAAAACTGACTCAAATAACCCACACTAAATAACCAAAATCTGAATCCAGACATTCAGTTTTATAGCCTTCACTTCAGGCCCCAAACTAAATGAATGACATCAGTACACACTTTGCAATGAGAGAAAGAAAATGGTATGTACAATGACATATGAGACAACAAAAAATATCTCAAAAATAATACCATTTCAGCAGCCGACCATTGACCAGACCTCCTGGACAATCTTCCCCATTCATTTCTTTAAGTAGAAAGGCATTTTGACCCTGATATGCAGCAATTCTGTAAGGTCCCTTCCACAGATTCTCGAATTTTCCATGCTTCCCTTTGTCCTCATTTCTAGCATCCCATTTTAGCACTATGTATTCAATCTGAAACTTATCTGCTTGTTTAGTTCCAATTGATGATGTCAATTAGAGTTTAATTTAATGTCAACCCAGGAAGGTAAACTTAGAAGCACTTATCTAAAATATATAGATTTAGAAGGATTCCTAATTTGTCCAAGATCTTAAAGTCCCCTTACAAGAACATATTCATTAAGACTTCGTTCAATAACTAATCGAACCTAGATCTAACAATTGTTTGAGATCTATGGTTCTCTTACAAGAACATATTCTACAAAATCTCTTTCAACATTAGAACATCTAATAAGAACTTAAAAGCCTATATCTAATAATTGTTTGAAATGTTACGGTTCTCTTACAAGAACACTTTCAAATAAGACTCTTCCAATATTAGAATATTTAACAAAAACTTGAAAACTGAAATCAAACAAAAACATAAAATAAATTATACCTAAAATAAACAAATAAGCATGCAAGTGAGGCCATGGGGGCCCTCCATAACTCCAAAAGCACACTTCAATGGAGACTCAGATGTAGAAGCAAAATTGAAGTATGATCCTTTATTTCAAAATCTCCATTACAACCCTACTCTAAAATTACAACTCTATGCTTCTAAGATTACATACTCCAAAATTCTAAGATTACAAAAGCTTCAAAATTCTATGATTACAAATGGAGGAGATTGTACTCCTATTTATACAATGGGATGAGTAACAAACTCATAATGATGATCCACTAATCTCTCTTTAGTTCCATACATCTCTCAACCATCTAGACACATAACCCCCTTTTGTCCTTGATCTTCTCCATGAGGTTTATCTTATCAAATTCGAATTTGATCATTCAAGGCCACATAAAGGTGTCTTGGAAGCTTCCTTGGCACCTACACATGTCACAAAAGCAACCCACTTTCCATGTATAAAGTAAAATATATTATTTTCTAATATTTAATCAAGAATTTCTCTTTAAAATGCTTAAAAATAAATAATATTTGGAAAATATAAATGAGACCCATTAATGGTGAATAATAGGGAAAATGAAGTGACATGGTGGTGAATAATGGGTGATATAATGGAAGCATAGGTGAAAAATGTATGGTAATGAGTGATATTTGTATGACATTTTGAAGCCCAAACATACTCCCCAACTGAAGCTCTTCCATGTCCTCATGCAAGCTACTATAATGCCTTATTTGATTTGATTCTTAGATGAGCTTCCTTTTACAAGATGTTTGGTTCTTGTGTAACAATCATCTTTCAATCATGGACTCCCTTTTAACTTTGCACATCTTTGGATAAGTTTTTATTTTTGCAAAGCATTTACATATTTTAATGATTGGTTCTTGTGTTACAATCATTATTTACTTTGTTGAGATCAATCATTTTAAGAAGTCATTTAATATGCTCATCATTTTTTAGTAGTTTTTATTGTGGGAAGACTATGTGGGTTAAGATGTAATATGAATGAGGGAAAAATGAAGTGTGAAATTTCCCCCTCCCCGACTGATGGTTTTTGGCAATTTTTTATGAGAAAGGGAAGAGTGAAATAGTGGAATATTTTCCAAATATCATCATTTTAGCATATAAAAAGAATTTCAAGATTAAAGGTTAGAGAACAGCATACCTTACTTACCTACAAAAGTGGATGAATCATGCATGTTCAGCTGCTACAATTCTGATCTGAAGCTTTTTCTGCAAGTTTTGGATGAAAGATGGATCTGTATTGTCGTATCTGCTACTGGATAGTCTGATGAATCTGATGAGTCTGCTAAATATGGATGAAAATCTATAAGGCTTGGAAGGTATACAAAATATCTAAGTTACATTTTCCTCCCCCCAACCTTATTTATTGACTTGTCCTCAAGTCATGACAAACTGAAAAAAATGAAAGGAAATCTGCTTCATCTGCTACAAAATATGGGTCTTCAAGTCTTCAATAGTTGATGGCACAAATCTTACTATGTGATTAAATGTGCTGGTGTTGAACATAGTAAGAATTTGTTGACTTAGTGGCCATTAATGAATGCCACTAGCCAACACGAGAGCTCCCACCATTGATTCCAATGGGAGTCAAGATGCCTAACACATCTTTGTAGGTACGAATGAGTTTGTTGTGGTCGAGTCACCTACAAGATCCAAAAAACAAGGGATATTAATGTACTCCCATTTTTCATTGGCAAGAGTACTTGCCATTAAGGCATGCAAGCCTCTAGGTGTTTTTACAAAGATAATTAGACTCTACGCCTTTGACTCAGTGATATGTAGAAGCAGGATTTTATTGGCGGAAGATGAATATGGTAGAAAGAAAAGGAAATGGAAATGACAAGGAAAATGAAAATAAGTGAGCTTTTTGTTTATTTTGTGGGTTAGGGGTGAATGAAAAGAAGTAGATTTGACTGCATGATTGAAACTTGCTGGGAAAAAGGGATTTTGGCTTGCATTGAGGACTCATTGGGATTTACAATTTTACAAAGGGAATAAAAGACTGGTTGTAATGAATATGGAATTTTCACATGATTCATCATAAAATTGATCTGTTGGAAGTCCAACTGTTGAAAAATTAGACTCCTTGATTGATCATATGATTAACGTAAACCTACAAAAACTTGGCACTCACAAAACATAAATATATCCAAGCAAAAGTGATCAATTTCTACTTGGCTTTTTATGCAAAAATTAAACACCAATGAAACAGATTTAAATAAAATCAAATGTATAAGTTAGCCCAATTCTATGATTTTTTACAAATCCATTTTAAAATATGAAATGAGTATAATTAATTCCCTTCTTATGTAAATAAAATTCAATTTCGTTGCAACTATGCAAATCCTGACGATCGTCGAAATTGTTTCATGATTTGCGTCTATGATATTAGATTTCACATGTCGTCATCGATCAATCTTGTATTTGCCAAAATCTGCATCATTTAAAACTTGCAAGATGTTAATACAAATGCATCAAATATTTGTTATGCATGAAAAAATATCAAATGCTTGAATGGAGCGCACATAGAAAGTCAATGTATATGCATAAGACATGTGAACCAATTCACATTTAATATGTGAACCATTGTACGAAAGTGATTGTAAAAACAAAATTTCAACCTGTAATAAAGTGACCTTGAAAGAAGTTACCAATGGTATCACATCATTTTCAACCTTCAAAGACTTTTCAACGCACCAAATAGAATCCATAAGCATATCTGAATTTCAACGCACCAAATTTCACTTACGTTTTTAGCATAGAAAGGAATTTGTTTCCAAGGAAATAAAGTTCAAAGGTTTATCTCGATTCTTGGTACCATAAAATTTGTTGGTGGCACCAAAATGTTTGCTTCAAAATCCCTTTATCTGTTCGTGAAGATGATCGGTACAAAATGTTGGGCTAGTTTCCAACAAGAATGCGACTTCTTGCAACAATATATTCTTTCAAATTTGAAAATGAATGGATATCTAGTAACCCTTAAAAATGATGCAACTCTATTTCTTACCATTATTTTCCATTTTTGTTATTTACCATGTAATATTCCAGTGATGTCGCATTTTTTTGAAAACAAAATTGAAATTCATATGTTCATCATGCCGAGTGGGAGGATTCAACATGTTTATTACCGTGGCATGGTGAGGTGTGACCATTTGATTAGCGCATACAGCTCCCATAGTTTATGTCAACCATATGCTGAGAATTATATGTCCAAAGTGTGATTCCGTAGTCTTCAGATGTGTGTCATGGTGGCATGAGGAGTTTGCAGTCCATTCAGTGCAGAGTGACTGTCAGAGTCAAACAACACGAGGTGGCATGGAGCAATTCGATACTACTGACGCTGCATTAATTGGATGGAAAAATGGCTGACATTCTGCTTCTGATATAAGAGATTGCGAATTCATCATAATCATCAAATCACCAAATCGCTCCTGCACAAATTGCTCTCAATAGATATCGGAAATTATTCTACAAAATCTGTAGATTATCGCTCTCTTCCACAACAGCTGCACTCAAGCATCCCATGAGGAGAGGAGAAGTGGCAACATCACCATCGCAGATGGTGGCATGGAAAGCATAAGACGGATTTTATGGAAGAAGAAATATCCTAAGCAATTTTCTGCGATATTTTAGCCTCTTTACTGTTTAATGTCACGTACAAATTGCTCAGTCAACAAACAAGATATCATACGCTACAAATGATGGTTATCTATCCAAATTACATCTTATCACTCACAGAATATCAATATCTGAGTCATATGAATCATTGTAAAATGCAGAAATGCATAAATTACCAGCATTCACGTTGTCAATGTTCCTTGGTAATTGCGCGGCTGTGTTCACTCCTTATCACAAAGATGGGAAGCTTTGGCAAGGTGGAGCTGGTTGTAACCCACCTCCTGATGCTCCTCACCTTGTTGGCACCTCGCCTGAGAACCAACAGCAGCAGCAAGAAAATTCTGTCTCACTACCTGCGGTAAACTCTACAAATAAAAAAACATTTCACACAACTTTTCCTCTCGCAGCCTTCACTGAAAGCGAATGCACACTTTGATAATCCAATCGAATTTACAAACTTGAAATCTATCCAATCGATTTTTTTATGCAATGATTTTTTTTATTGAATACCATTAGTTTTGGTTCTGACGACAGGCGTATTTTATAGTTTTGAAGCCGTGGGCGAGTTCACAACCTCAAGAACCAGCCAGGATTTCAATGAACACTCAGTTGCATCCTTCAAAATATTTTCTCGTGCCATTCCCCTTGAACCAACAGATTCGTGTGTTCTATCTGATCGCAAAAGAAAACCTCTTTTGTTTTAATGCTCTCGACCTTTTTTTTTAATGAGTTTGTTGCCATGAATACGTTGGTGGGATCTTTTATTTTTTAATTGTTTTGTTTTTTTTAAATGATTTTGTTTTGTTTTTATTTGTTATTAATGTTTTGCAATTTTTTATGGTTTGTATTTCATTATTTTATTTATTAATGTTTTGTTTTATTGTGAATTTTTTTTTTTATTTAAATGATTTTGTTGGTTTTTTTCTCTTTTAAACTAAAATCTAGAAAAAATGAATTTGAATCCTATTTCTAAAAATGGTTAGTTTTCAAAAGAATTTTTTTAATAATAATAATATATATATCATTTTTTAATAATATATATATATATATATATATATATATATATATATATATATATATATATATATATATATAATGTGAATTTATTTAT
The DNA here is from genome assembly GCA_031772625.1 of Pinus tabuliformis. Taxonomy (NCBI): domain Eukaryota; kingdom Viridiplantae; phylum Streptophyta; class Pinopsida; order Pinales; family Pinaceae; genus Pinus; species Pinus tabuliformis. Next base: position 812,209,069 of record CM062820.1, read on the forward strand.
TATTTTTATAAAACTAAAACTTAAAAAGACTAAGTTTTATCTAAAATGTTTTTTTTAAAGATGATTTTCGCTCATTTACAAAATTCTTTATTGTCATACCGCATATCAATTTTCCAGAAAAAGTATTTTTATTTGAAATAAATCAATAGATTTTATGATCGTCCTGATTGCACGAAGCACAGGAATAGAGCATACTAATCTCTTGATTTTTTAATTTATGCAGGTTAGCGTGGATGAATAAAACACAATTAAGATTTGCAACAAAACCTTGCATTATCTACACTCTTTCTGCAATGTCACGGAGGCATTTAGACTCTCGGAAAACAAGGCTTTCCGATAATCAAGCTCCTAGCTCACCCGTGATACAGAAACAAGACATAGAGATGCAAAGATGTGCCACTGAATTTATTCATGATGATTTATTTTTTTGAAAACAAGACTAAAAACTTCTAATGATAATGGCTTTTAATGACTTCTAATAAGATCTCATTTTTATTTTTCTAATCTATTCTACATTAACTTAAAAGATGTTTTATTTTCTAAGTAAAAGAATGCTTCCAATGAAGCCATCTACGGACTAAAAATTCGAACATGCTCACATCAAGATTTAAAAATTTTACATTATGTTTTGCAAGTATGTGAGAATCCTATCTTAGAGTTGGCTCAAGGTTATTGTCCTTGCTCTCCAAGAAGTACCTATTCAACATTATCAGACTCTTCATCCGTAGATGGATTAGTGAGAAATGGGGGATTTTTAAATAAAAACCGAATTTAAATTAACTATGTGATAAAATAAAAAAAATGCTCCAAACTTTGAACTCCTTTATGAACTTGCTGTCACCAAGTTCCACAAATTAGTCCATAAAAACAAATGCATAAAATAATTACTAAATCCTTCTAGTTGCACTTCCCCGGCAACAGCGCCAAAATGTTTGGTTCCAATTGATGATGTCAATTAGAGTTTGATTTAATGTCAACCCGGGACGGTAAACTTAGAAGCGCTTATCTAAAATATATAGATTTAGAAGGATTCCTAATTTGTCCAAGATCTTAAAGTCCCCTTACAAGAACATATTCATTAATACCTCTTTCAATAACTAATCAAACCTAGATCTAACAATTGTTTGAGATCTATGGTTCTCTTACAAGAACGTATTCTACAAGATCTCTTTCAACATTAGAACATCTAATAAGAACTTAAAAGCATAGATCTAATAATTGTTTGAAATCTTACAGTTCTCTTACAAGAACACTTTCAAATAAGACTTCCAATATTAGAATATTTAACAAAAACTTGAAAATTGAAATCAAACAAAAACATAAAATAAATTATACCTAAAATAAACAAATAAGCATGCAAGTGAGGCCATGGGGGCCCTCCAAAACTCCACAAGCACACCACTTCAATGGAGACTCAAATGTAGAAGCAAAATTGAAGTATGATCCTTTATTTCAAAATCTCCATTACAACCCAACTCTAAGATTACAACTCTAAGCTTCTAAGATTACATACTCCAAAATTCTAAGATTTAAAAAAAATCAAAATTCTAAGATTACAAATGGAGGAGATTGTACTCCTATTTATACAATGGGATGAGTAACAAACTCATAATGATGATCCACTAATCTCTCTTTAGTTCCATACATCTCTCAACCATCTAGACACATAACCCCCTTTTGTCCTTGATCTTCTCCATGAGATCATGATCTTCTCCATGAGGTTTATCTTATCAAATTCGAATTTGATCATTCAAGGCCACATAAAGGTGTCTTGGAAGCTTCCTTGGCACCTACACATGTCACAAAAACAACCCACTTTCCATATATAAAGTAAAATATATTATTTTCTAATATTTAATCAAGTATTTCTCTTAAAAATGCTTAAAAATAAATAATATTTGGAAAATATAAATGCGACCCATTAATGGTGAATAATAGGGAAAATGAAGTGACATGGTGGTGAATAATGGGTGATATAATGGAAGCATAGGTGAAAAATGTATGGTAATGAGTGATATTTGTATGACATTTTGAAGCCCAAACACTGCCTTTGCCTTCCGATCATAGATTTTCTTAATTCTCTCTTGCAGCCTGAAGGTATTATGAAAACCTTCCTCTCTCATCTGCTGTAAATGGATCATTTGGTTTATTCTTCGCTTTAAATGATCTTCCTCACTGCCAGCTTCCTGTAGAAGTTTAACAACCGGGACTGTGAGAGATGTTGGGAACACCGTGTCAACACTATATACAATCTCGAAAGGATACATGCCTATTGAATTCTTTTGACTTACTCTATCTGCCCATAGTGCATTAACCAATTTCTTATGCCAACTCTTTTTTTTTCTTTCCACTAGCTTTTTAATGATGTTGACCAATGATTTGTTTGAAGATTCTGCCAATCCGTTACCTTTCAGATAGTATGCAATAGAATGTCCCAAGGTAATGTTGTATTTTCTACAAAATTCAATCATCATTTTGGATTTGAAAGCTGCTAAATTATCTGTAATCAATTTGTTAGGATAGCCAAAACATGACAAAATATTGTTTTCAAGAAACTGAATTATTACCAAGTCGGTGGCCTACCGGGTGGGAATCACCTCAATCCATTTTGTGAAATAATCTGTCATTGTTAAGATCCACTTGTGTTGAGCAGAAGATGTAGGATGAATCTCACCAATAAAATATAGACCCCACTGCATAAATGGAGCACCAAATTCCACTGGCTTGAGAGGTAAAGGCTTCAACTTTCTCCTTCCCTGAAAAATCTGGCATTCATGACAGCTTGTAATAGTTTTATAAACATCAGCAAAGAGGGTAGGCCAATAATACCCCGCTCTCAAAATTTTGTTAGCCGTCGTCTTCCAAAATCAGTGACCTCCACAGTCTCCTTTGTGAAATTCATCCATGACCTGTTTTGCATCCTCCTCAACCAAATAATTCTGCAAAATACCTCCGCGATATTTCCAATAAAGTGCATTGTTCATAATACAAAATTTGGCAGCCTTTAGTTTCAAAGTTCTACCTTTATTTTTGGCCATCTCCAGTGGCAGTGAAAGGTGCTGAAGCACATATAAAATATCTGAATACCAAGGATAATGGAGAAAAATTTCAGATACTTGAACAATTGAACCATCTTCATATTTTTCGGACATAACAACAATCAAATTTATGTCCAAGGCATGCAAATTAGACTCCGCCATCAATTTTGCTAGATCTTGGCCCTTGCTTAGATTTGTTGGCTTAATCTCTAAGTCATATTCTAACAAAGTTGCGATCCATTTACCTCGTCTCCTTTCGAGATCTGTTTGTACCAAAACATCTTTGACGGCTGCGTTAGGGACATAAGAAAGAATATGAGGATGCAGAATATATACCCGAAAGTATTTCAAAGCTTTTGCCAAGGCAAGAGCTTGCTTCTCAATAATATTATATTTTAAGGCTGCATCTCTTATTGTCCTGCTGAAAAAGGTGATTGGTTTTTCAAGCTGATCTCTTTTCTGCATTAGAACTGCTGCCATAGTATGCTCCAAAGAAAATGAAAACAATATAAAATCTCGAGAATAATCTGGGCTGATTAAAATTGGAGCTGAAGAAAGATCCAACTTTACTAAGTTGAAAGACTTCATGGCTTCTTCAATCCACTTGACCACACTATCCTTCTTCAACATATTTGTAATCTCCCTCAAGTGTTGATCTGGTATTCACCCTATGAGTGACATCAGTTAAAGATTTATTGAATAAAGGTATTATAGACTCATTTGATGGTGTGTGTTCTATGTTATTGAAGCAACAAATCGATCAGATTGCCAATACACAGACAATAAAGTGGAAAGACAACAAAGAAACACAGTAAGAAAACACAAAGACACAAGCAAATTTAATAAGGAGTTCACCCTATTCTCCAGGGCTACATCTCCAGTCCAGCTCTCAGTGGTGGCCTTGTTTTATTGTGCCTTTGGGCAAAGAATTACAATACAGAGACTCAATGTGAGTTCTCCTGAAGTAGGTTTTTCTTGGCAAGGTGGTTCTTGGATTCCCCAAGCCACAGGAGTACACAGACTCCTCTTCTTCCTACCAGCTCTGTGACCTTCGGGTCTACAGTGGAAAGAGCTAAATGTGATGCTCAGTCCAGACAGATTCCTCTATGGAATGGCTTAAATCTTCAAGCTCTCTGGTGCTCAATGCTAGCATTGGTCAGGTCGGCCCTCTGTCTCTTCTGCTTTGCTTTACTATTCTCTGTGTTCAGTCCTCCTCTTTGGGTTCACTGTTCCACTTCTTCATCTCTCAACTTTTCTTTGTGTCTCGCGACTACTCAACTAATTGTCTTCTTCCTCTGTTCATGGCTTTAGCCATTCAAACCCTATGCCTATTCAGTTCCTCTTCTACCTCTGCTGATTCCCCTTCTGCTGCTGCACTTGGAGTTCCCTGTTCGGCGTCAACATGAACACTCAGGGAGTTGCCACTTGTCCTCCTCTAAATGACGTCAGCATGCTTCGTCATTTCATTTCTTTAGTTATGTCGTGGATGCATTCTTCCTCCACCGTGGCAGTCAAACAGACTCCAAATCCCTTCTAAAATGCGCTTAATTCCCTGTCGATTCTACTTCCTCCATCGGGCACGATCTTAGCCGTCCGATCTAGGCTCTCCAGATTTGACGCCATACGCACGTTTCGCGCAGTTGACTTGCTCGACCAATAGTGCGTGATTAATGACAGTTTTCTCTCACCTCCGCTTACCACGTGTCGATCGATGTATGGAATCGCTCTGCTCTCGTCCAAAACCTCTTACTATTTAAGGTTTCCCCGATAAATACCACCGGTTTTCCAGAGAGCGAGTCTCGCCTTTTACTTTCAGTGCTTTTTCCTTTTCTTCCCACGGTCCTCCAGTTCCCCCATGCGATCAAGTGCTCGGTCATTTCCTTCATGGCCCTGTTCGCCCAGCGATGCATGATTAGTGCTAAGCATCAAATTCCACCTCCTTTTCCCATTTCGAGGCTCCCAGGAGCTACTTTGGCCTCCTGCACAGTCTCCATGGGCGTTGGTCAGCACACTTTGACCGAGGTCCTCATTGTTCCATGTTGGCTACCATTGCCACTGGTTCAGGGGTGTCTTTGATCGCTGTTTTGGATTTCTTTAGAGATTTTTTCGACCTAATATAGTCATGGTTCTTTGAAAGTCTTCTATGGATCCAATTTAGATCACGACCTTCCCACTGAAAAAGCTTTTGGACCACCAAAAGTTGGTTTTCAAGCATCGACTAAGTGAGGGTATTGTTTTCTCACTTGTCCAATCTCAATCCACTTTGCACTTCTTGGCTTTGAACCATTGAGCCCAATTCTGAGGTACTCAACATCTCCCCTACGCGTTGTCCTCACCTTCCTGTCCAACACTATGTCTTCCTGCAACTCATTAAGGTATTTAGGTAGCAGGTCATCAATATAAGGTAATTTACTTTGCTCTTCAGGGTCCTCAATCATTCAAGGTTAAAACAATCTCAATCAATCTTCATTTACGACTAAGTAGATGTGCATGTAAGTTGGTAAATCAAGGCAAAAATCATTTTCACCAATCTTCTCAGGTATCCTGAAGGGTCCATACCTGATAGGCTTTAGCTTTTTACCTTCACCTTGCATCCTGTCCTTGCTGATATATAGCCAGACTTGGTCTCTAACTTGAAAACTATGCTCCATCCGGTGCTTATCATGCCTAGCCTTGTACTTGGCCTGGCTCTTTTCCAGTTGTCCCTGTACTGCCTAGTGGATCTCCTGGATCTGTTCAATGAACCTAGTTAACTCATCTAAATCAATGTGTCCATCAACCCTGGTATCTTTACCAAAGACAAAATCCAGAGGAGACCTTGGTGTGAAACCAAAGCAGGTCTCAAAAGGAGATCTCTGTGTAGAAGAGTGTTTGGCTCTGTTGTAAGCATGTTGCACATAACAAAAGTGTTCATCCCAAAGCTTAGGATGTTTGCTGCAATATCCTCTCAGTAACTAGATCACTATCATGTTTACTACTTCTATCTCGCCATCTGTTTGTGGATGTAAATTTGTGCTTTTCTTCAACTTGGTGTCCATCAGTTCCCATAGACTCGACCAAAAATTCCCCACAAATCAGGTGTCTCGATCAGATACAATGGAAGTGGGTAATCCAAAATGAACCCATACATGTTCAAAGAACAATTTTGCAGTCCGTTCAGTTGTGATCTGTTTACTACAAGGTATCAAAATACACATTTTGCTAAACCTATCCACAACAACATATAGATAATCATGACCTTTCCTAGATTTACGCAGTCCTCCCACAAAATCCATGTAAACACTTTCCCAAGGGTGAGAAGGAACTGGAAATGGAATGTACAAGCCTAGTTTTCTATTATTGGGCTTGCTCTTAGCACACATGGCACACCCTCTTACATATCTAGAAACCGTCTCATTCATTTTCGGCCAATAGTAGAATCTTTGTAGCTGTGCAACTATTTTACTTACCCTAGAGTGACCTGATATCAGAGAAGTGTGTGCTTCCCTAATTATCTTTATCCTCTCAGTTTGTGGAATGCAGAGTTTCCCACAATGGTATAAGATTCGGTCCTTTATATGATAGTCCAATTCTTCTACTCTTTTGCCTTGACCCAAAGTTGCATATACATCTTTAAAGTCCATATCCTGAGCATATTGTTCTATGTAGCTTTCATGTAGCACAAAATTATGCTTAAGAATGGTAGATGCATTTATAATGGGTCTAGATAACATGTTTGCAACCTTGTTATGTATGCCCTTTTTATATCTGATGACTAAATGAAACTGTTGTAGAAACCCCATCCATCTCTAATGTCTTGATTGCTACAACTTAGTTTGGGAGAGTAGATATTGAAGTGGTTGATGATGAGTATGTATTACTATATCTTTGCCCATTAAGTAACGTTTCCACTTTTTCACACTCTGAACTAATGCATACAATTCTTTATCATATGTAGGATAGTTAACTACTGCAGGATTAAAAGTCTCAGAATGATAACATATGGGTTTACCGTGTTGTGTCAACACTGCTCCCATGGCATAGTCACTGGCATCAGTTTGGATCTCAAATGGTCTTTGTAGATCTGGCAGTGCTACTACAGGTGTTGTACTAATTTTCTCTTTCAAGGTGTCGAAGGCTTTCTGATTTTTGCTTCCCCACTGAAACACCTTATTCAATCCTATTAAAGCATGTAAGGGAGCTGCAATCGAGGAGAAGTTAGAAATGAACTTCCTCCAATATTGTGTTGCTCCTAAGAAGCTCTTACTTCTGTAGCAGACCTGGGTTTAGGCCAATTCATAACGACTGCCACTTTAGAGGGATCTATTTTCAATTCACCTCCCCCTACTATATGACCCAAGTAGTTTAGATATGTTTTTCCAAATTCACATTTTGAGAGTTTAACATAATTTTTTTCTCTTTTCAAAACATCTAATGTCTGCTTAACATGCTTTAAATGTTCTTCCCACGTTTTACTAAAAATCAGAATGTCATCCAGATACACAATAACAAAATCATCAAGAAAATGTTTGAGTACATCATTCATTAATCTCATGAAAGTAGCAGGAGAATTATTTAAGCCAAAAGGCATAACCAGCCATTCATACAATCCCTGCTTTATTTTGAAAGCAGTCTTCCATGCATCTTGTTCTGCAACTTCGACCTGATGGTACCCACTATGCAAATCCAGATTGGTGAAATAAACAACTTTCTTCAATTGATCTAAAAGATCATCTATGTGAGGAAGGGGATAACAGTTTTTTATTGTTATCTTATTCAATGCTCGGTAGTCAATGCACATTCTCAACAAGCCATCTTTCTTTCTCACCAAAACAATTGGTGACCCACATGGTGATGTCATAGGCTTGATGAAGCCCTTCTCGAGCAACTCCTGCACTTGCTTCTTGATTTCAGCATTCTCTAAAGAAGACAACTTGTACATCCCAATGTTAGGTAATGGAACATCTTGCTGCAAAATAATATCATGTACTATTCCCTTTTTGGGTGGCAGACCTTTAGGTTCCTGAAATAAGACATCATACTCTAAAACAACCTTTTCTATATCAGCTTGTTGTTCAGCATTACAACCCTCAAATACATTGGTTTTATTAGGTTTCTTTTCCTTTACAACCATCAGTAAGAATTGTTTGCATGAATTTATCATTCTTTTCATCTGTCCTGAGTTTATGAGAGTGTAATTATTCTTGAGCTTATGAGCTCTTACAAAGTATTCAATTCCATCTTTAACAAGTAGATACTTGTTCTCAACTCTATAGAAAATAGCCTTTCTATCATACAAGTAAGGACTTCCTAAAACAATTCCTCATATATCCAAAGGAATTATGTCTAACTCAACCTCATCTACAAATGTTGACCTAAAAGAAAACTTGAGTTTGCACTGTCTAGTCACTTGTAGTTGTGCTTTATCATTCAACCATCCTAATGGGTATGGTTTCTTGTGAGGTGTATTTGCTAATCCCAATTTCTTTACAATTGCTTCAAAAATCAAATTTACTTGTGAGCCACTATCAAACAAAGTATCAATCTTTTGATTTTTGGAAATAACTCGAATATGGAAAAGCTCATGTCTTTTTCTCTCATTTTCTTCATCAATAACAGATTGAGAAGAATTACTAGTAGATGCTTCAGAATTATTACCTTTTATACCTGTGGCTACTATAGTTGTTTCATCTCCCAAGTCTGACCCCAAATCTTTCTGAATACCTGCAGTTGTCTTCTTCTTCTTCTTGCCCTCAGACTTCTTAGGTCTCAGCTCTAGATGCAGAATCCAACAATGCTCATCATCATGCCCCTCCTTTTTACAGTGAGTGCATGAAGCTTTGGCATTTTGTGCAGTGTTAGCCTTCCTTGCTTTTCTCCTTGCTCTTGCTTACAATGTGTTGGGATGATCCCCCAACTTCTGGATTGCCATTCTTTCCTCTAGCTTCTAGATGAGTAGCCTGTATAGATACCTCATCTATACTAGTGGGATTAAACATGAGGATGGTATGCCTCATGTAGTTGTGTAGACCACCAATGTACTTCAAAAGAGTCTCTAGTGAGTCTAATGAGATACCCAACATCAATGCTCTCTTTCTGAATTCTTGAGTATACCCTTGCATACTTTTCCCTTTCAACTGTCGAATAGTTTGCCAACTCATCATGGCTTGTTGCATGTAGGCCAATGGATATAATTGTTTTTTTATTGCAGAAACAAATTCACTCTAGATAGAGATGGTCTTACCATGTCTTTTTATGTCAGCTTGGGTTTTGCCTTCCCACCAAACCAAGGTAGTGCCTCCTAGGCATAGGCTTGCCAACTGAATCTTACTCTTGTCTAAGTTTATGTTCTGTACCCTGCAATACACATCAATTTTTCTAATCCAATTGTCGAACTTTTTGGCATTTAGCTCTCCATCATATATAGGCAAATCAAATTTAACATCTAACTTAATCAAATATGCTTTCTTATTATGCATAGGGCTATTAGGAGGTGTGAGAAAGCTTTCCTCTTTCCCCTTTCCTTTGGAGTGGTCATGGAAGTGAGATTCATCTTCTTCTTTATCTTGTTTAGATCCTGATGAATCTTAAACCCTTTTCTTTCTAAAGTCTCTGTACATTTCTTCAACCATAGACTTTATAGCTAGGAAACTCTCTATGAATTGAGGGTCTGGCCCTACAGAACCTTCCTTTGACATTGTATTTAGATAATAGACTCTCCCAATTTCAGGATTAGTTTCCACCAACTCTCCTTCTCCTAATTTGAGCTTTGATCTTGTAAGAATTCACAACTAAACCAACACAAGCTTGTCTAACCTTACAGCCTAGAGCTTTGATACCAGTTGATCTGATATTCACCCTATGAGTGACATCCGTTAAAGATTTATTGAATAAATGTATTACAGACTCATGTGCTGGTGTGTGTTATGCGTTATTTAAGCAACAGATCGATCAGATTGCCAATACACAGACAATAAAGTGGAAAGACAGCAGAAAAACATAGTAAGCAAACACAGTAAGCAAACACAAAGACACAAGAAAATTTAATAAGGAGTTCACCCTATTCTCCAGGGCTACATCTCTGGTCTAGCTTTTAGTGGTGGCCTTGTTTTATTGTTCCTTTGGGCAGAGAATTACAATAAAAGGACTCAATGTGAGTTCTCCTAAAGCAGGTTTTGCTTGGTAGGGTGGCTCTTGGATTCCCCAAGCCATTAGAGTATACAGACTCTTCTTCTTTCTACCAGCTCTGTGACCTTCTAGTCTACAGCGGAAAGAGCTAAATGTGATGCTCAGTCTGTATAGATTCCTCTATGGGATGGCTTGAATCTTCAAGCTCTCTGGTGCTTGATGCTACCGCTGGTCAGCTCTACCCTCTGTCTCTTCTGCTTTGCTTTACTGTTCTCTATGTTCAGTCCTCCTCTTTGGGTTCACTGTTCCACTTCTTCATCTCTCGACTTTTCCTGGTGTCTCTCGACTACTCAACTAACTGTCTTCTTCCTCTATTCATGGCTTTAGCCATTCAAACCCTATGCATGTTCGGTTCCTATTCTGCCTCTGTCGATTCCCCTTCTGCCTTTGTCGATTCCCCTTCTACTATTGTGCTTGAAGTTCCCTGTTTGGCATCATCATGAATGCTCAGGGAGTGGCCACTTGTCCTCCTCTAAACGGCACCAGCATGCTTCGTCGGTACGTTTCTTCAGTTATGTCGTGGATGCATTCTTCCTCCACCGTGGCAGTCAAACAGATTCCAAATCCCTTCTAAAACGCGGCTTAATTCCCTGTTGATTCTGCTTCCTCCATCAGGCGCAATCTTAGTCGTCCGATCTGGGCCCTCCAGATCTGATGCCATACGCACGTTTCGCGCAATTGACTTGCTCAACTGATAGCATGTGATCAACGACGATTTTCTCTCACCTCCGCTTGCCATGTGTTGATCGATGTATGGAATCGCTCCACTCTCATCCAAAGCCTCTTACCATTTAAGGGTGCCCCGATCAATAACACCGATTTTCCAGAGCGCGGGTCCCTCCTTGTACTTTCAATGCTTTTTCCTTTTCCGCCTGTGGTCCTCCGGTTCCCCACGCGACCGAGTGCTTGGGCTTTTCATTCACAGCCCTGTTCGCCCAGTGATGTGCAATTAGCGCTAATAACGCATCAAATTCCACCTCCTTTTCCCATTCTGGGGCTCCCAGGGGCTACTTTGGCCTCCTACGCAGTCTCCATGGGCCTCGATCAGCGCGCTTTGACTGAGGTCCTTGTTGTTCCATGTTGGCTACCATTGCCACTAGTTTAGTGGTGTCTTTGATCGTTGTTTTGGGTTTCTTTAGAGATTTGTTCGACCTGATACAGTCATGGTTCTTTGACAGTCTTCTATGGATCCAATTCAGATCAAGTGTTCATCTAGATTTGGCAAAAAACAATGTAAGAAGTTCATCTTACCGTTAAATGCTTAGATCTCTTTCTTACTACGAGGAAATTAAATTTTCTGAATAGCTTCCACTCGAGCAGGATCAATGCGGATTCCTTCCTTGGATATTATGTGACCGAGAAGCTTCCCCTCATCCATGGAAAACAAGCTCTTTTTTGGATTGAGAGATATGCCATACTTTCTGCAGCGCTGAAAAAAAAAATTCAGATGGTAAAGATGCTCCTCATCTGAATTTGAAAAGACAGTCAAATCATCAAGATATACTACTAAAAATACATCTTTTTCATTTGCAAAGGCGATGTCCATGGCGTGTTGAAATGTTGCACCAACATTCTTTAATCTAAATGGCATATTGGCATAATGGAATGTCCCCCATGGAGTGGTGATTTTTTTGTCCCTGTCATTCTCATGAACAAAAATTTGATTGTAGCCGGAATACCCATCGAGCAATGACATACGAGATGCTCCAACTACTCTTTGGAGTATGTGGTCCATTTTTGGCAATGGATAATTATCTTTCAAGGACACCTTATTCAAATTTCTGAAATCAATGCACAATCTAATCTCACCTATCTTTTTCCGCACGGGCACCAAATTGGAGATCCAATCTAAAAATATTATTGGAACGATTATACCAGCCTTGTATAATCAATTCACCTCTTTTCCTATTGATGGCAGCAACTTCGGATTTATTCTTCTCAACTTCTGGTGAAATGGCTTTTGGTTGGGCTTGGTTGGAATGACATGTTGAATTATACTTTTGTCATACTCCTTCAAATCTATATTATTCCCATGCAAATACATCAAAAAATGAAGACAATAAACTAATGTATTTTTCTTTTACCTGAAGAAGTAATGCCTTTGACAACTTCACCATCTTTGGATTTTCTGTTGTTCCGATATTCACATCCTCAACTCCCTTTTCGGTCGGCACCAAACTTGGTTTCCGGGCTACATCATCTTGATCAAACAATTCCTCTAAAGGTATTAGGCCTTTAGGAATGAAATTCTCCTTCAGCTGTAAGACTTCCATCTGATTTACCTCCATGTCTGGTTCACCATCATCTTGCTCACCATTGATAGAAGTATCTTTATATTTGCCTTCATTTTGTAGAAATTCTTCAATCTCTTTGTCATTCTGAAACACCTACCAATATCTTTGATTATTAGGGACAGCCAGGTGATGCTTCACATGAATTTCAAACTTATTGTTTGAATTCATCATGATCTTTAAGCTACTTGCAACTGTAGCAAGGGAATCTGCAATAACATTTTGTACACGAGGGACAAATGTCAAAGTATAATATGGAAACAACCTCAAAATATCTAAAACCGTATTATGGTAAGCCCTCATTCAAGGATGTTTAGCTTGGTATTCACCCTTGACTTGTTTGATTACTAATTCGGAGTCGCCATAAACCGAAATTCTCTCTGCATTCAACTTCTTGAGTATTTTCAAACCAGCAATCGGTGCCTCATATTCGGCTTCATTATTGGAACAAACAAAAGCCAACTTATATGAACAAACTCTTACATTACTGGGGACTTTTTTTTGTAGGAAAATAGGGTTGTGTATCCAAATACCAATTTCCGCATCATCCTTACCTACTGCTCTATCAAAGTCCATACTCCACAAACTGGCTTCCTCCTCCAAGTGCTGAAATTCTGCCTGCTCTTCTACCTTTGCTTGCTGTCCATCAATTTTCTTCTGCTAGCGAAATGTTGACTGTTCAATGGTACTATCAAGCCTTTGTCTCTCTTGATCAAGTACAACTTTGAAATTTTCTATTATTTCTGCAATATCTTCTACTTCAACTAATTGACTATTTACATCATTAAAACCACTATCAGAATAAAGAACAAAAGATTCTAAATCTATATTTACATAATTAATTGGATGATTCAAATGTTTCTCCTTGCTGGTGATCATATACTTCATCTTTTCTCCCAATATAATTTCCTCAACTAACCAAACACGGGAATAGTGGCATAGGTAAATCTAACTGCAATGTCCCTTTGAGTTTTTCACCCCATGATCTAGATAAAAACATGACAAATCTAGGGGCAATGTCGGCCACAACCACATCCATGAGAACATTCTTTGCTGGAATCTGATCTAAAGTGACAACCAAATCTTTAATGAGACCAATACATCTGACCCTACTAGAATCAAAGGAATAAAGATCATGATATTTTCGAGTGATGTCTAAACCCAATTTTTCCATAATTGCCTTTGGCATCAAGTTATGAGACACTACTGAATAAAAAATGGCATTGTGCAAGACATAATCATGCAATCTAAGGCTGATGTAAAAAGGAGCTACATCACTATCCTCAGATTGACCTTCTAATGCCAGACCAAAGATAAGCTTGAGTTGGTCTGTTGTGGGGAAAAATGCCTATGCAGGACGATCCTATCCACCTAAGGTGTGACAGTGCCTTAGCAACAAACAGAGACAGCTATTCTAGTATTCTTCCTTTATGAATTAAGAATGAAGAGAGATGGGTGGACTAACCGCTGTCTTCCGTTTGTCCCTCGATCCAGTTTCCCTTCTCTTTGAGAGTTCCCAGCTACTTTCCTTCTCGTTCGCCCAGCTTCAAGAGGTTTCTGCAAGATCACAAGAAGAGAACACTACAAAAGACATGGATTCATATTCATAACTAGTTCAGGATTAGAAATAAACTAAACATACTAATGCAATCATACATCAAAGATACATCAGTATATAGGAGAAACCAAGATAGCTTTATTGATGAATAACAAGGTTCAGGAAGAGATACAACCCAGAGGGCTCCAATCCAGCATCTCCTTCCCAGCAAATGGAATTCCTATCTTCACCCCCTTCAAAGCATTAAGCACCCAATGATTCCAATCTCAAACCAACAACAATTCTTTGCAATAAAAAAATTTCAGCCTCTAGATCTCATGGAGGAGAGATCCATATATAGATGTTTGGAGAGTGGATGAGTCAGCTTGAGATCTGACTAGTGTCCTCTCCCTCTGTCAGTTCTTGATTCCACTTGGAGGTTCTTGCTTCCACTTGGAGATTGGGAACCTCTTACTCATCACTAGTCGAATTCACTGAGGCAAGTGTCATTGAGGAAGATTCTGGAAGCTTCCTGGGTCTTGACACCTCTTGGAATGAACTTGCCATTTGTCAACTCTCGCTCAGCGCACCCTGGTAGTGCTTCTACCTGCGTTGTAGTGCAGGTAGTCAGTTTTGTCTTTGACATTCAGCGCAGACAGCTAGTGGAGCCATTGAATTGATCCTGAATTGACTTGTTTTTGAGCAGTTTCTGGTGGAGAACTTCTGTGAATTGCTGTGGTTTGTTAGCCTTGTTCCTCTAGGGGTAGGAACAAAATGTTTAGGGACTTTGGATCCCTTAGATTATGGACATTTCATGCTTATAGCTGTAAGGCACAAAAATGTCTATAACAGTTGCCCCCTAAAGTATGAGGCCGTTTATCGGGTGAAATGCTTTATCAGGAGGATCCAAAGTTCATCCAATGCTGGGAGGAGACCTGTAATACAATACAATACAATACATTATTTTTCATACTACTTTCATGATCTAGCCGAGGCGGGCATTCCCATGCTCAGCTTTATAAATTCATTTTTCTGTACATAGAACAGACAATCATCTGATGGTAGACTGATAATTTTGATGAAATTATCATCCTTTGGGGTAGGATGATTATCTGTTGCAATGATGTACATGTCAATGTCTTTATCTTTCCTGAATATATATCGCAGCCCGGATGGATGAAACTAGATGTGGGGTCTTCAAACTCGTTCGATCTTCACTCTAAGTACAAGTCGATCCATGTGAGAAATGTTCTGAAGTCGAACATGGAAAGACATCGCTTGATTACTGGTCAATGAGGTAAACCGTTAACAAGAGCGAGAGGAATCACTTATAATGATAATGACCCTCAAGTTACTGCAGTACAATTCATGTGGTGTGAATAAAGGACTTGGCGTCAAACACCACGCAAAATCTTTCGGTCGAAGGTCATTGATGTATACCTGTCGCCGGAAGTGAGAAACTCTCCATTGAGGCATGCAAGCTTCAAAGTACTGAAGGGGTTGTTCCTAGACCAACTTCTTGGATAATGATCTGATGTCGACAAGAAGCGATCCGTCAAAGGAGGGCCTTAATGAATCCCACATCAATGACACGGAACGGAGCTAATGATTTTGATGGAGGTAAAAACGATCTATGACATATGATTCAGGGTGGCGATCATGAAAGGATGAAGGATAATGTACAGCAGTGGATGGGACACGGTAGACTTTTCTGAACGACTTCTCTTGAACATATGGCAACACTGATGCGATGGATCGGTAGCATTACCCCAAATATGGATGGTATGGCGAGACCATGGTGGTGTGACCGGTGAATGAAACAACCCAACCCGATTGTGGTACGGAGGAAAAGTGTCATGTTCAAGAGCGACTTGCTACCATCAAAGTTTTCTTGAGTTTCTCCCAATTTTTCCCCAGTCATTGCTGACCAGTACCTCTTTATTTTTGTCAAGCTTGAGGAGGATAACATATGCTTGTTCTATAACCTGCCCTTCGGGCAAGCCCATCGCTATGTTTTAACGAGCCTAGCAATAGTGAAACTCGTTCTCGTCTAAAGACAAGTTTGTCGCTATTTAATGATTTTAACGAGTCTAACGACAAAGATAACTCGGTCCTTTTAATTTTTAGAGAGTCTGAAAAGGTACATAAAGTAAACTCCAAAAGTACTTTTTCGTCATCTAATCCCTTAGGTCCGAAAAAGTATAAAACAATACAGAAGGGATGAGTTTTCGATAGTTTTAACGAGCCGAATAAAACAAGCGCTCGATCTTTTTGTGCAATAATCCCTCAGGTCCAAAAAGATTAAAATCTAGAGGAGGGATAACACATCTTGTCCCTTTAACGAGCTAGAAGGCCAAGGACTCGGCAATCTTTTCATATTTTACGAGTCAGATGAAAAGAGCTTAAAGAAGACTCATCTTTTGAGGAACGAGTGATGAAACAGGTTAGCAGCTGATTCCAGGTACAGGTTGGAATTTTCCAATCACGATAGTGTCACAAGGATGGCTAGTGAAATCACTCTGCGCAGTTGTTCCTCAAAATGGGTAAACAATCATATGGAGGTGAACGATCGGCCAATGGAAAAGTGGAGGTGACGGTGCAAACACGACCAAGGCTTTAATGGTTGATGATATTACATTCACTGTGGTTATTTACCGGGATAGTTCATTTTTTAACGAGCTTAAACGCGGGTTGAAACACTTGCTCGGCCTTATGTTTATTTTTTAACGAGCATGAACTATGTGCTAAAACTGCTCGGACCTTGCGTTTATTTTTTAACGAGCATGAACTGTGTGCTAAAACTGCTCGAATAATCCAGTCATATGATAAGAATTTCTCATTGTAAAACGGAAATATTTAGATTTTGCCCCACATCCTTTCTTTATGCAAGTTCAGAAACAACTAATCCTACGAGTTTAAAGGGTTAGAGGTTTAAAGGGAGGACCTAAAAATTTAAAAAATAAATAGCCACACCTTGCTTGCACTCCGAAAGGTTTGCATGCCCCCAGGCATAAAATATGATTTCAAGGTTACCCTTACTTTGTCCGCCAAAACATTTGTTTAAGCAGGAAAGGCCTACCTCTTTCAGGCTACCCAAAGATTGTTTCGTTAATCTTTCAAACAAAACACTTCTTTGGCGATATCTACTGAGATAGACAAAGGTGAATGACCTTAGTGCCAAACACGTAACTTTGACAAAAGAATCTTATTCTAGAATAACCCCTCTCCAGCAAGGGCGGGGTACAGACTAGTCATATTCTCCCGCGGAAACCTACTCTATACCCAAAGTTTTCCTGCCGAGGCAGACCAGGACGCATGCCCCCTGGGTTCCAGTCATATCCTCCCGGATTACTCGCGCTCATCGGGGGGACGGACCGTGGGTTGAGACATTTCTTGCGTGAAGAGACCATTTAGGGATGGTATATGACTATTTGCGATGCGTGATCTGGGAAATGAAAGTTGGTCCACGAGCTTGACCACTCTTCCTTCATGCGGAAAACACATTACTCTAAAGAGTGAGGAAACGATGGCTCCCATGCAATATATATAGTCTCGTCCAAGGAGTAGGTTATAATCCAAGGGTCCTTGAACGACTATCACGTTCATTTGAACGGTCTTCCCTTTCAATGTTATGGGCACATTGGGGAGGATCCCTAAAGGCCGACTGGTTCCTTTATCAAAGCCTGATAGATTTCTCATTTCAGGCAAAAGCGCTGGCGAACCAAGCGCTTTCCAAACAATAGAGGAAAGGATACTCACAGATGCCCCCTCATCAATGATAGTGCCAGCCATTACCATTCTGTATATTTGAACGATAATTCTGAATGGTATGCTTGCTGGCAAACGGGGTCTACCTAGTTGGTTCCAGTCGAACGAGACAACTAGGTTGCTTGGTGGTGGGACGGAATAGACGGCCGGATATGACTCTAACGAAGTTCCTTCCTGTGATAAAGGAATTGGAAAATTTCCCCCTTGTTCGTCGGAGTCTGTGTTGATGAAGAGAATTTAGACGGTGTCGTCTTTATTCTCCTCTGTGATGGTATCGTTCGAAGATAGAACCTCTGAAGGCAAAACCAGGTCAACTGCTGCCTCAACCTTTTGAATTTCGTCAGGTATGGATTCAGACTGTTCATCTTCAATGATAGGTGCTTCGGCTGACCACCTGAGCGGGTCAGCCGGGTTCTCAACCGGTGAAGGACTTGGTAGGAGTTTTTGATATCTAGGAGGAAGTTGCACTGGTAAAACCGGGCGATCTTCCAAAACTCTTTTAGCCTCGTCTAAGAAGGGACAACGGTGGATGGCATGGTCTCCTTCACACAGTTTGCAGGGAAATCTAGTTTTCCCTCTCTATCCTGTGACTTCACTTTCACTAGTTGACGGTGAGCTATCAACATGGCTGTCAGAGGTTGACACTACCGAATTGTGCAAACGGGGAGACCAGTCCCTTAGTATCCGAGGGATACAGGGACAATCTCTGTGGAAGTGGTCTCCCTTGCATATGACACATGGCGATTTAGGCCTAGTTAGTGCTGTGTGTGGATTTTTGTCAGACGCCACTTGTTTGCCCCCAGTCGCTTTTGGCTCCTTCTTCTTCTTCTCTTTCTTCTTATTTTCCTTCTTCTCCTTAGGAACTTGGTTTTTTGTTTTACCAGTTCCGTCAAGCGACGAGGAAGGAGGAGAGCAAGAATTAGATGAAGTAGAAGGCTGGTGGATAACTCTGGTCTGGTCTAACTGTTGATTCGACTGTTCAGGAATAGTGGTGTTCTGAATGACATTGGTTGAGAAGAGCCAGACCGGTAGGCCAATTGTCAGTCCTGGAAGCGACAATGTGGCCATATGGGGCGCACCAACACCTCCCCAAGAGGAGAAGGGACTACGATTTCCACCAAGGGGAATTCCTTGGTTGGTGTGCTCCATTTTCTCAACCTAAAGATCAATGCAGGAATAGGGGTGATTGTTCCGTTTAAAATAAATTTTAACGACGCTTTAGACACAACTTGCTTTTTCAATTTTAAAGAGTCGAGAAAAAGCTAAATATGACTCTAGTCTCCTTCGATTTTTTAACGAGCCCGAAGTGACAAATGCTTAGATGGACTTTTTCTGTTATAGAGTCTGAAAAAGGCCAAAAGGAACTGCTCTGGAGTTCTAGGTAGAGGGTGTGCCAAACTTTTTCGCAAAACCGTAGAATACTTTTTAGGGTACGGGCGGTCGATCTTCCTGAATGTTGTGTTCAGTGCATTGCGATCAGTAGGGCGGCCGACACGGCTTCCTAAGGATAAAGGTTTTATGCCTATAGGGGTCTCCCAATATATACGCGACGGTATGTGGGAGCACAATCCGTATTGGCGCTATCGTCCCTCAGGAGGAATCACCCACCATCAACGAGATCGACAGTCGCCAGGCTTTATGACGCCGGAACCCGTCTCTAGCCTAGACCTCTATGTTGTGTGTTATGTTGCCAAGCGTTGTTAAGTTCATTCAATTTATTTTAGGTTGATATTTTTAGAATTTTTCCTTTTGAGGTTCACCACGAGATGTATGATACAATTCCTAAATGCAGTCTAAAGATGATAAGCAAGCTTTATATCTTTTCAACTTATGAAAATCCTAGCTACAAAGGGAAAAGAAAGACACCATCTTTTCTCAAAGAACAATCAGCACACTCTAATGCACTTTTCCTAAATCAAACATGCAAACTATCAAGATGCAAATGCACAATGCAGGTGTTTGTTTTCCGCTTTCTAAGTATTGATGCCTACAAAGAAAGCTTTTTGTACAACTTTGAATTTGCTTTTAAATGACAAATACAAACAAGTTTACTTTTCGAAATCAGAGAGGGTAGAAGAGATTACAACACTTGACGATTTACAAAATGAATACTTGTTTCGACACTTAAAAGAGACAAACTCAAACCAAAAGCAAAAGTGAATGTATAATCAACTGTAAACAGCCAATGAACTCTCTCCTAAGATCACAATCAACAGATCTGAATCAAGGGATACAGGATGACTATTTCACTCTTGCAAAGGAAAGCTGTAAATGACGCCACAAACACATAAAAACACTCACAGTATTTTTGTACAAAAGGAGGCAGAATTTAAGCAGAGAAAAGGAGTTATCAGACTGGTACCTATGCTGGTTACAGGCTGCAAAAATCAGAGATCAAAACAAGGCAAAACAGAGCAGAGAACCCCAGCTGCACAAGGCCTAACTGGATCAGCGCAACCTCAACACAGAGGTTTTGACATTCAACGCAGGTAGCCTTCACGGGACCTGTGTTGAAATGCAGAACCTCTTCACAGGGTCTGCACTGAAGGAGAAACGAGAGTTTCTCACTAGGTTTTGGGTCACAGTTTGCTATTTAATCTACAGTTTCAGGCCAAATAAAAGAAAAAAGCAAGGTACAATCAAAGGGATGATTTGAGGGAGTACTAAGATCTATCACAAAGGATCATCAAATCATTTGTGAGTCCATTGTTCAGATCATAGACAAATCCAGTGATTGGATCAAAGCAGCAGCTGTCTACTTTGTACCCGAGAATAGCAGATGCAGTTCGATTGTTGTCGTTGAGTCTATGAAACAAACAATGATAGAAACACAAATAAAATGACTAAACAGATTTCCCCAACGGAGTCTCCAATTTGTTGTGGGGAAAAATGCCTATGCAGGACGATCCTATCCACCTAAGGTGTGAAAGTGCCTTAGCAACAAACAGAGACAGCTATTCTAGTATTCTTCCTTTATGAATTAAGAATGAAGAGAGATGGGTGGACTAACCGGTGTCTTCCGTTTGTCCCTCGATCCAGTTTCCCTTCTCTTTGAGAGTTCCCAGCTACTTGCCTTCTCGCTCGCCCAACTTCAAGAGGTTTCTGCAAGATCACAAGAAGAGAACACTACACAAGACATGGATTCATATTCATAACTAGTTCAGGATTAGAAATAAACTAAACATACTAATGCAATCATACATCAAAGATACATCAGTATATAGGAGAAACCAAGATAGCTTTATTGATGAATAACAAGGTTCAGGAAGAGATACAACCCAAAGGGTTCCAATCCAGCATCTCCTTCCTAGAAAATGGAATTCCTATCTTCACCCCCTTCAAAGCATTAAGCACCCAATGATTCCAATCTCAAACCAACAACAATTCTTTGCAATAACAAAATTCCAGCCTCTAGATCTCATGGAGGAGAGATCCATATATAGATGTTTGGAGAGAGGATGAGTCAGCTTGAGATCTGACTAGTGTCCTCTCCCTCTATCAGTTCTTGATTCCACTTGGAGGTTCTTGCTTCCACTTGGAGATTGGGAACCTCTTACTCATCACTATTCGAATTCACTAAGGCAAGTGTCATTGAGGAAGATTCTGGAAGCTTCCTGGGTCTTGACACCTCTTGGAATGAACTTGCCATTTGTCAACTCTCGTGCAGCGCACCCTGGTAGTGCTTCTACTTGCGTTGTAGTGCAGGTAGCCAGTGTTGGCTTTGACATTCAGCGCAGATAGCTAGTGGAGCCACTGAATTGATCCTGAAATGACTTGTTTTTGAGCAGTTTCTGGTGGAGAACTTCTGTGAATTGCTGTGGTTTGTTAGCCTTGTTCCTCTAGGGGTAGGAACAACATGTTTAGGGACTTTGGATCCCTTAGATTATGGACATTTCATGCTTATAGCTGTAAGGCAAAAAAATGTCTATAACATGGTCATATTCCACATTAACCATATCAGACAAGGGATCTGTATTCAAAATCTTTGACACTTGACCTTTATAGCTGTTATTCTTCATTAATTCAGTCAAAGGTATCGACACTTTTAACTTAGCAATCTTATTCTCTAAGCTAAAGGTTGTATTTTTCTCTACCTCTTTGAGTGGAGAATCCTTCTTTTCAGTTTTTTCCTTTGCTACACTTAGCTAATTTGACTTTTCATTTGCTGATTGTGCTTTGCTGGAAGTAGAATCTGCTGCCTCCTTTCCTTTTTTCTGAACATTTGGAGAATCATTCTTTGTTGGTGTTTCTTCCTTCCGCTTTTGAATTGGATTGATTGGTACATCCCTACTCCTGAGTGAATATTGTCTTTGTTGGGTTTTCAATGCATTCATGTATCCCCTCTGATATTCATCAGATTCTTCTTCTAGGACTGTTTCATTTGCTAAGATAAAATCTTCATCTTTTTGTACAGCTGGGCTTTCTGAATACTCCTCATCCTCCGTGATATAAATTGGCAAACCATCTGGTGTAAAAAAGTGATTCTCCTCTCCAATCAGATTATCATCATCATCTGATTCAGTGCCATGGACATAGTTCTGCTGTAATGGTGTTTTGACTTGCTACTAAGCTGATTGATCTTGCACCCTTTGATCCCGTTGTTTAATCCTGAACTGTGGTTGCTGCTGACCACGAAAGTTTGGATTTCTAATCTATGTCTCAGGCTTATCTGCAATAGTTAATTTATCAAACATCTTTTCAATCTTGCAAAGAAAATGATCTGAGGAAGAAGCTTCTTCCTTTATGGTCACCTTTTTCTCGGTTTTGGTTCTAGCTCTCTTAGCTAGCAGATTTGCCTCTACACTCACTGCAATTTTCTGCATATCCTCCAAGGTATTCGGGTCTATTTCTCTTAATTGATATGCCATGTCGGGATCAAAGCCATCAGGAAATTTTATCAAAGCCAACCCCATGGGTGGCTTTATATCAGCTGGAATTGCATTATAAATAGTATTGAATCTAACACAATAATCCTGGACACTTTCACCAACATTCCTCTTTATGTTTTCATACTCGGAAAGGATTTGGAGTGGATTTTTCTTTACCTCCCAATGATCCAGAAATTTCCTATGAAGAACTGCCAATGAATTGATAGTCCCAGCTGGAAATTCTCTAAACCACTTTCGCACTTCACCTCCAAAAGTTTGCACAAATAATCTCATGGTCACATTTTCTTCATCTATCTCATGAAGGTCAAAGAAATTGTTCATCTTATCAACATGCTGCTACGCTATGATACCTTGGGTAGCATCAAACAATGGAATTTTACTTTGGTAATCAGGAGGCATAACATCCAAGTTCTGTGGCAAAATGGGAGGTGCATATCAGGCAACCATTGCTCTAGGTGGATTTGAAACTAGCCTTGGGGATGTAGGAGGCATCGGAACAACAATAGTAGTCGATGTAATGGGTGTATGAGGTGTAGAAGGAGGGGAAGAAATGTGAGATGTTTGAGGTGTTGAAGGGGTTGATGGAGGAGAAGTGACAACGGGTCTTTGATCAGATATGGTGGGCTGCACAGGAATGGTGGGGATAAAAGGAGTTTCAATACGAATTTCTAAACTAGATATAATAGCAGAAGAACCAAGAGTAGCGGATGCAAATTCTAAGAACTCGGGAATATTTGTAGCCACAATGGAAGTTTGAAGATTCATGATATAATCATCAATTGACCTATTTGCCTTTTCAGTTTAAAGCTCTTTGACAAACTTTGGATTTAGAAAAGTAGCACCAACTGCACTTTCAGATTTAGTTTCAAACAATGATAGATAAAAATGTTCATCAAACTCAAGATCTTCAAGGTATTCAAAAACAACTGGACATGAATGAGATATGAAAACCGGTGTCAGAGAACTTTCTTTCCGGAGAATTCTTGGAGTGAGATTTGGGTTTTCATACATGGGAGGAGGATCAGGATCAGGATTGGCCCTGGTGTATCGTCTGGAAACTAGTGTGTTGAATTATCACCAAATTTTCAAATATACATTACAATCTTGTCAGCCTATTGAATTATAAACTCATCATCCAAAAGTCTAGAATTGTTTAATGTACTGGGGCAATAGTTTTCAACGCTTTCAAGTCAGATGTTTAGTTCATAAACTAAACCGGAGATTGACTGAAGCAGCATTCATCTACTTATGCACTTGCAAAGCAAGAGTAGTTCGAAGGCTACCTAGCTAACTTCAGGCTCCATCTGTAGTTTACAAAGCAAACAAAAATAACAAACAAACGTTTCTTCCCCAGTGCGATTGCCAATATGTTAGTGCCTAAATCTACCTTACGCTGAAAAAGGCAGGTCTAGGGTAACATCAAACCACGATTCACCTAGTAGCTAGCCCTACCAGGTCGGGAGAGGGCTCTCTCCTTGTCAATCTTAGGAAAATGTGGCAAACAATGCAAGAGATGACTGATGAAAATACTAATTTTAGGCTAGGTATATGCTCAGAGGAGTTTGATTGAGTTTTATAGTGGTTTGTTGGATCATATGTGAAAGGCAGTTTTGAGTTCGGGGAATGAACTCAGTTTTGAAAAGGTTTCTATGGGGCGAGGTAGGAAAGTTCTTTAGTGCTTTAGATTAAGTGAAATGGAGAGTCTTAAGACTAGTGAGGAGTTGGAGAGGGCATGGAAATGTCATGAGTCCTCTTCAAACAGTAGAAAACATGTAAAACTAAATAAACCCTAAGGTAGAGCACTGCAACACCAATGGTTTCCACCTTTATACTTGATTCATTTAGTTAAGTAGAAAAGAGAGAGATAATGGCACACATAAACACATGATAACTTGAATCACAGAAGGAAAAACAATACTAAGTCACCTTGCCACAAGAATCCCACACAATGCTGCAAACCCTGGTCTATTTCCTTGCCAAACTGTAGAGATGATGTATAATAGTTCTCAAAGCATTCACAAGAGTCCAACCTGTACAAATGACTGAAAAAACACATGATATAGACCTCCAAACCACCTGTTCCATCCATTAGGGGTTGAATCCATGAGAATAGGAGTGGTTTCAACCATATCTAAACTAGGAACACAAAAATAGCCAATGGAACAGCTTGCCTCTAAAACTTAGGAAACTGATTCATTTAATTCAAAACCACCTACAACTAATGTATCTACCTTATCAAGTCAATTTTCATCATTTTTACATCATAGTCCATCAATTTACATCATGTCACATCATGAATTTTCCCATAAGAGAGAAAAATTCAAACTAGAAGAAAACTAGGCGAAAAACAGAGTTTTTGAGAAAAATTGGCACTTTTTCATCCTATGCGTAGCGCCATTTTTTCTATGTGTGGCGCTTTTTTAAAGCTGCTTTTGGAGGGCTTCTTGGGGTCAAAATCAAGTGCAGGATAGCCCATTCAAAATTCTGGCGAGTCTACGTTCTGGAACAACTTGAATTTTTTGATTTGGATTCCATTGCCCCTCCAAAAATGCAATCTCCCAAGACTGCTTCCTGTGTGGCCAAAAGGTGGCAGAAATGGCATTTTTAGGGTGTTTTTGGCCCTTTTGGAGGCCCAAAATTTTTTAAAATTTCCTAGCAATTTCTGAGCATGCATAACTTTTCATTAGGAATCCAAAAATGCAATTCTTCAAATGCAAGTCCCTATCTCATGCGTAGCGCTGATGGCGCTACGCACCTGCCAGAAAAACCTGTTTTTTCCTTGAAAATTTCAAAAATGCCAAAAAGTTCACCAAATTTCTTGAAATTTGGCATGAGTGATCTATGTTAGGTGCTATGCTAGGCCAATGAAGCTTCAGCCAAGATATTGAGCTTATCTTGCTCTTTCTTGCTCCTCAAAGTTCTCCTTAATTTGGCTTTTAGGCTTCTTTTCCTTGTTTTACAAATTTTATTCCAAGCCAAATAGTGATAATCCATGTGGCACAACATCTTTTCTCTTTATTGGCTTTCTCAAGCAGCTTCTCCAAGTGAATGTTTATCATCTCTAGCCATGATTCCCGGTCAGCCTCAATTTCTTGCTCAACAGGTGTCAATTTGACTTTCTTTCTTTTTGTTGCTTGCCTGTTTTCCCTTATGGTTTGCAGCTCCATGATTGTTTTTTTATCCTCCAATTTCTTATTTTGTTGCTCAAGGTAGTTAATGATCCACTTAGCCCTCTCAAGTTTAAGTGATAAGGCATGGATGTCAGCTTCTTTCTCTCTAATGACCTCCTTGAGTCTTGAGTTTTGGGAGATCAAATCAGTATCCTCCTCCTAAATCAAAACAAAATCTAAATCCTGACCTTTAGAAGGTCCTTCATCAAGAAATGGTTGCTTTCCTTTATCCGGTACCTGTACTACTAAAGAAGAAGGCAAAGCCCCTTTCACCCCGGGTGAAGATAGCATTTTCCTGTGGTCTGATGAAGGAAACGAGACCCCTTCCACCCCAGGTGGAGATAATACTCGTTTTGTTAGGTCCCTATAATACTAGTGATTACCCCATTACTATTGTAGTTGTATCCCTTATTAATATTGTTGTGCCCCTATTGTCCCCATATTGTTATTATTGTACCCCATAGAACCCCTCTATTGTTATTTTTGTGCCTTTATATTATTATTGTTAGGTCGGCTGGGTTATATTGTGAATCCTTAGACTCCTATATATATAAAGGAGGTTTTGTCATTTGAATCATCAAAGATTTGTTCATTTATGTAATGTAAAGGAGGTTTCCCCCTCGAAGAGGCTGAATTCTAAGGCATTCATCTATCTTTTTTTTTTTTTGCTAGTTTCATAACACATTTGGTAGCTACAAATAGTCTCCTTGTGCCCTTTTCATAAGTGACAAATATTGGCACACCTGTAGTTTGAGTCTCATAAACCTCTAGCTGATTTGAAGACCCTCCCTCCTCTTGAAACACTAATGGGGTCACTTGAGGACTTTTGAAAAACTCATGTGAAATTAAGGTATCCCATGAAATATTCAGTAAGCTCAGCTGATGCACAACAACAATTTTGATCAATGATAAATGATAAATGATACTGAACTGCTAAGGAAGAGGCTTCCTTTACACCAATGTAGCCATCTTCTCAATATTTCTGCATATGAAATAGGGGAGGTTCATCATCCTCACTCTAGTGAAATGCATCAATAATCTAACATGGTAAGTGTACAAGCGAGAAAACCTCCCATCACAAGTAAAATATTTGATAATGAGCTTCGTGAGTGGAGCATAAGTGTCTTGTAGGTATTTGAAAGGAAAGACCCTACTGATTTTCTTTTGATAACTAGCCTTGATGTAAAGCTCATAATGCTTTTTTCCCACAAGCTATCCTTTGTGCCACTGTTCACCCACATTTGGAATACCTGTTGCTGCAACTATGGTTTCAAGTGTCAAAGTGAAGGAAACACCTACTAAGTTCACCTGGCCATTGTGAAGATGAAAGACAAATAGCCTAGCAAGTTCATGGTGATATTTCACCCTCTTTGACATCTAACAAAACTGGTAGCAGGACTAATGTTTAAAACATGTTACTGCAAGAGGGAAAGCTAGTAACTCTGTGAGTGTGGTAGGCTCCTCCCAGATGTGTTTTCCTCTCTTATGTGGTTTTCTTGGTGCATGTACCTCTTGGGAATAATCACTCATAATTTCCTCATCCTTTTCATAAGCTGAATTTGTTTCCATACTTGCAAATGTAGAGTGTATAATGATGAGTATGAAGAGATTTTCTCGAAGTATAGGTGACTGCTATTTTCTTTTTTGGGGGTAAAGGGTTGACTAATAATATAATTTCAAAGGAGGTTTTTGATGATAGGAGTAGGGTTTTTAGGGAATGATAGGGTTTAGGAAAGGGGAATTAGGGTCTAGGGAATAGTAGGAAATATGTATAGAGTTTTGGGTTTAGTGATAGGGGATAAGGTCAATTTAAATGGGAGAGGGAAAGGGGAAGGGAATAGGGAAATTTAGTGCGGGGGGATGGGATGTGGGAAAATCATACAAGGGAGTGAAAACAACAAGAAATAACAAAAACCCTAGACAGTTTTGCAAGAAAACTTTGAAGCAACTAGGGTTTGATTTTCACCATTCAAATCACTATGATGGATGACAAACTCTCTTGCTAGGGTAGATAGGAGGGTGTACTTACTTGCAGAGATGATATTTGCAAGTTTAGAGGCTTGGAAAATTGATGGAATGAGTTTTTTGAGCTCAGCTGACAGGTGCATCGCGCCAACACCCAGGTGCATAGTGCACTTCCTGTGTGTAGTGCCCATTGAAATTTCTTTGCAAATCCTGCACCCTATGCGTAGTGCCTAGCAATTGCATCGCGCCAGTGCCCAAGTGTGTCGCACCAGTGAAAACTGGAGTTTTTTGCTACAACTTTTACTTGTTTCACCTTAAATGTGATTTTTCCTCTCTCTCTCTCTCTATTTAGCACAAAATGAGGTCTTCTAACACAAAGGAGCACTTTATATAAATTTGGACTCTAATTTTTCATTTAGAAAAAACCCACTTTCTAAAGTTCCTTTTCACTTTGCTTTTAAAAACCCTGTTTTTGTAGTTTGGCTCTTTTTGTCATTTGATGGACTGATGCTTCGATGTTTTTTGTTTCTTTTGCAAGAGTTGGAGTGTTGTAGTTTGGCAAGGTAACCCAGGGTTGTAGATGATGCTTTATTACATATGAAAACAATAAAATTACATACAATTTGTACATGAAATAGAAAAACTCTGTTTTCACGTCAAAACAAAGTTTTGAGGTAAAAACCCTTTATGGAGCAAATCATTAGTAAAATTTGTGATTTTATGAACTTATTAGACATCCTCATGTGGTTGTTGACCTCTTATTGAGTTCTTGAATACCATGGTGGAAAACCCTAGACCTAATGAGACCTAAAAACCCTAAAATGACTTCTGCAAGTGTAATGATAAAAAATGACTGTAAATGACCTGAATTTGTGAAATTTGATAATGAACCACTACCATCAGTTGATCCATGACCTAATAGAATGCAGCTGATCAAATGAGACACCTAAAATGCATGCAAAAAGAGAAATTTGATCATTGATGGAGGGATGAAGATACCGACACTAACAGTCTTAAAGAAAGAACAATTGTATTTAAAGATGTCAAAGTGTGAGTTTGGAAAAACTTCTTTAGTTTACTTGGGTCATATTGTTGGAGGAGGTGAGTTGAAAATAGATCCCTCCAAGTTTGATGTGATTTTGAATTGACCAAGGCCCAAGACAGTTACTGAGTTAAGAAGTTTTTTCGGAGAAACCCAATATTGGAGGAAATTCATTGGTAATTTTTCTTCCATAATAGCTCCTTTGCATGCATTGACTAGTGTGAAAAGAAAAAATTCAGTGGGGAGGAAAACAACAAAATGCCTTTGATGCATTGAAGGAAAATATCAGTTCAACCCCAGTACTTGCACTTCCAGACTTGAGACAGTCATTTGAGATCCAAACTGATGCTAGTGACTACACCATGGGTGCAGTCTTCATGCAATATGGTAAGCCTATCTATTTTCATTCAGAAATTTCCAATGGTGTAGTGATTAATTATCCTACATATGACAAGGAATTGTATGCATTGGTGAAAAGTGTGAAAAAGTGGAAACACTACTTGATGGGTAAGGAAAAAATCATTCTCATTGATCATCAACCATTGCGATACTTGCAATCACAATCTAAGTTGCAGCAATCAAGGCACTTTGATGGATGGGTTTTCTTCAACAATTCTACTTGGTGATAGGCTATAAGAAAGGTATCTACAATAAAGTTGTTGATATGCTTTCTAGGCCTATTATTAGTGCAACTACTTTACTCAAGCATAATTCTATTTTGCATGAAAGTTATATTGAGAAGTATGTATTAGACAATGACTTTCAAGATGTTTATGTAAGCTTGAGTCAAGGTAACCAAGTAGAGGAATTGGATTATCATTTGCATGATAACTTGTTGTGTTACACTAAAAAATGTCACCATGGCTATTTACAGTTAGTATGGCTCTATCAACAGTCATGCTATCCTCTTAGGCAAGTCTTATGCCTCTGCTCTCCATGTCAAACTCCAAAAAAAGAGAAAGTCTTTATAAATGTATTTATCTCTGGGTACGCAGGTTCTCTCAACCTTACCTGCGGGTACGCACCTAATGTTCACAAAAGCTGCGTCCTTGTATGCTATGTATGTAAAGGGGCAGGTGCGTCCCCCTGTAAAGGTCAAAATGCGCAAGTTTCATCTTTAAAAAGTTACTTGTGGTCATTTCTAGAGCATTCTAGAAGGTTGTTCGACGTGTATTGAGCGCCTCCAGATGGTTCATGTACCCCTACCAAAGAGGAACTTATCCCATCAATAAGGGAGCTATCCCATCCAAAGAGGGGATTATCCCATTGATGGTGGACCTGAATAACTTCCTCTAGATCACTATAAATACAGGCATTGGGCCAGAAGGAGAGGAGGTTGGAAGCTAAACATTTCTAAGGGTAGATGCTACAGGAATTAGGACTCCCATTTAGAAGCTTGTGAGGAGAGATTGCCATCTTTGCTTGTTCTATTTGGAAGTGGGTGAGCTTTGTCAAAGTAAAGGAGAACTCTTGATGGACCCTGGGAGGGACTTGCACAACACCAAGGCTCAGGTTGTAATTGTTCCTTTTGTTTCCTATTAATGCAAATGAGTCCATTCTTCTCAATAACTTGTTATTTATGAGTTGTTTCATGTACTCCTTGGTCTATGTGTTAAATATGTTTTATTCTATGAGATTATCAAGTGCTATTTAATCATTTGATTGTTAGTGGATGCAGGTTTCAAAGTGAAGGAGGAGCTCATCCGGATCAGCGGTGCTGGACTGCTACAACAGCGTTGGACTACAGGTAGGATCTAAACACTTGATTTCTTATATAGTAAATGCATGTTTATAGAAGGATTGCTCTTGTTTGTCTTGTTTGTCACTAGAGAGTCTTAGGCTCCTAGGGAGGTTGGTTGTGTCCGCACAATCGACTCTTTCCGCCTGACAAATTGGCGACTCCACTGGGGACTCCATTGATGTGAAAGTCTTTTCCTTTGTATGCAACTTTGCTCTGAGAAAAGTCATTTATTTTCTGGTTTTTGGCTCTGTGACTTTGTTTTCGGGTGGGTTAGCTTAGGGTTAGTTTTAATTTAGTTTTTCTTGAATTTTCCAGTAGGACGCACCCTCTGAGTATTGCACAGTGCGTCCTGGTACGCACTGTTGTTGTGTGCACAGAGCGGGCCCGCACCTGGCTTAACTGGTTGCCTGCGTCCCCTGCTAAAATTTAAGAAAATTCCATTTTTTGCATTTTTTCTCTTAGATTTTGTTTTTTCTTAGTTTTTACTGCCCAGATTCATTAGTCTCTTGTCAAAGATCTTCACCTGAACTTGTTTCGATAGCATTGAGTGTTTTAGTGGATTTCATAGAAGTTTAAGCCCTAGGGTTTGATTTTTGAGTAGGTCTTGTAGTGACTTTGGCGGTAGAAGTTGTCAAGCCTTAGATCTCTCTGGTTTTGTCAGCCTTCTTAGAAGTCAGACCTGTCATAAAGTCTACCTGTGAGAGCAACTTACCTTTGAGTGGTCTCTTTGGCAAATTTCGAAGTGCTTGTTGATTGAGTATTGAATTCCATTTTACAAAAAGAACAAAAAGATTTGAGTTTTGTTTTGACTGGTCTTTTGATTCTGCATTAGCTGGTCCTTGACTTGATTTTGGTCAAGTAAAACATCCTAGAATCATCTTTGTAGGCTTTTGCCTCGTTAGGTTTGCTTAGAGTAAATTTCTTTTTAATTTGCTTGTGAGTCAAGTTTTCATAGATTTTATAGCTTTTGAGATTGATTTTCATTAAAATAGATTTATATGCTTTATTTAATAAGAGAAAATACAAAAACATCTCCTTTGAAAAGTTTTGTTTCAAGTAGCTTTGAAGAGTTTTGAAAGAAAAAGAGTTTTTCGTGCACGTAAGGAGTGGTCATGTTTGTATGCTTGAAAAGATAAAGAGAATTGTTTCTTTGATTGTCTTTACTAAGAAAGTTGTTTTCTATAAAATTTGCATTTCTCAACTCTCTTAGTTAGGAATTTCATTGAAAGAGAAAAGTAGCGTAAATCATCTTAGGTGCATCTTTGTAGTGGTTTGAGTCGAGTCTACACACCATTGGTTTCACTTCCGCTACCTTTTGTCTTTAAGAAAAACCATAAAATTAACGCTTAAAGTAAAATCGACGTAGTAACTCTTATTTACTAGGGCTCTGAAACACCAATTTAGATCAGGCTAGCGTCTTGGAGTAGGAGAGTAATTAACTCTCCAAGACAACAAAACCAAACAAGTAGCTTATCTTGTGATAGAATAAATCCAATTGTCTCATTTGTACTCTGGGAAAGCTCCTCTTAAAGGAGAAGCACGAGCTCGTGTCCGAACCAGTGAGGGGATCAATCCCCCCTCGTTGGGAACGACGCCAGACACGCATGTATTACAAACGGTAAACCTCGGATTAACCATTGTCGAGGAGCCAGGGGTCACTTGTCGGTAAACCTTGGATTATTGTCAAGGAACCGACAAGGGGATTGAGCTTGATACTCTGCCCTTGCGTGCTGTCGGAGTGTAGACTGTTCCCCCAGGTGCATTTGTTGCGGTTGGTAACCTTAGTGACCATTATCTTTAGGATTCTACCGAGGTGACGGTGGAGGGAAGATCCCACTGTACCTGGAGCAGACGTCGGCTAGACTCACTTGGATTTTCTGGGGGGTTCACTTCACTCGAGATGGTTAAAGTGGAGGAACTTGTGCCGGTCTATTCATTAAGTAGGTTGCCGGGGTAACTGTTCCACCCGCCACTTCTGTACTGAATTCAGCGATGTTGGGTTTCATCACCAACTAGCTTTTTCGGTCTAGAAGTCTATTGTTTGTGCTTGGTTTGACGCCCTAGATTCTTTAGGCGTGTGATTCAAATTTGTTTGGTTCTTTAGAGACTTTAGGTGGTTTGATTTGAGATTTTACTTTGTTTTCGTGTGTAGTAGTTAAAAGTTTTTAACTGTGGCGGAATTACCGAGACAGTCCCGTAGACTTCGGGGCCAGTCTCCTGAAGTTGTTTCTGTGGCCGAATTGTTGAGAAGATCCCGTAGACTTAGGGGTGAACCTCCTCGAGACGACCCCAATAATCTAGAGGGTTTGAAGGTCCTTGTAACTCCTCCTAGTGGCAGTACAGTAGGTTCACCTGAAGAAGGAGAATCTTCCTTGGTAGTCCAGTCAGATTACCAAGGCCTAGAGACAGGTTATAATCCTGAAGCTGTTACAGTTTCTGAGCTTGTTGGTAGTTTTTCGTCTGCTAGTGATACAGGCGAAGAACCTGAAATATTTGAACCTGTTACTCCGACTTCTAGTGTTCCAGATTCACCAAGAGTAGAACGATTTATCACCGAAAATCTTCCTACTGGTCTGATTGCTATCGAATAACTTGCTCCAGAGGAAGAAATAGGCGTCTCTAACCTTGAAGATCAACTTACTATTGATCTCAGGGAGCGTGAATCTATCTTTTACATTCCTCCTAGGAGTACTACTTGGTACCTTTCGTTAACCAATTATTTAGACAACTCAGGGGTAGGTTTTTCTACACCTCGTACTCCCTTTCCACCTGGAGGTATTTATACTCCTGTAAATATGTCTGGTCGGTCGTCCGTGTTTACTCAAGCTCCTGAATCTTTCTTACACGGCGGTCCTTCTGTTCCCATTGGGTATCAATCACTTTCTGGTACCTTTGTGGGGGCATCTTCTCAACCCATTGATCATGGGTTATTAGCTGGAAACAGTGGTAATATACCATTGGGTGTAGGAGACATTTACATGATGTTAGGTTCAGTTCCCGTTTCCCAACCTCAAGGTGGCCAATTACCGCCTGGGGGACAGCCTCAGTTCACGCCTGGGGGGCAACCTCAAGGTACACCATTCGTGTCTAGGGGGCAACCTCAAGGTTAGTATGTACCTATGGTGCAATACATGCCTCAAGGTCAACCCCAGCCTCAATATGTACCCCAGGGTCAACCTCAGTATCAATATTTACCTCAAGGATGGCAACCTCAAGGGTATCAACCCCAAGGGTATCAACCTCAAGGTCAAGGTCAACCCCAGTATCCGTATTTACCTCAAGGTTATCAACCTCAAGGTCAATACTCGGGTCAAGGTCATCAACCACCTCAAGATCAGTCATATGTTCAAGGTATGGGAACTGCACCTTACAATTATCAATCCTATCCTCAATCCGGTTATGGATCTCAGTATCCTCAACCTGTTATGGGTCAATACCCCAGAATGTTAGTGTGGGATCCATCACAGGGTCAACAGGTGTTGCAGCCAAGTATACAGTTGGGACCTCAAGCTGGACAACCCGTAGTTTCTGGTCCACCCCAGCAACCGCAACCTGTCCAGTCAAATGTTCAAACTTCTGTAACTTCGGTAGTTACTCAGTCGCCAATTGCACCTAGTACTCCATCTCAAACGACTGCTGCAACTACCGCTACATCTGCCACACTTACTTCTGGAGTATCGACAGCTCCGGTTTCTACTGTCTCTGTAACCACTCCTCAGACATCTTTACCATTGTCTGGATCTACGATTCAAACCACGGTCCAGATGCCGTCAGGTCAGCCTGGTATAAGTACGGTTGTCACTACTCAACCTCAATTTGTTCATCAACCATACCAGGGATAGTATCAACCTGGGCAAGCTGTCCAACAACTGGTTTACCAGTATCAACCGTATCCTGGGTACACTTATCAACAACCTCAACAACCCTAGTACGGTCCGGTTAATCCTGGTTTTCCAGGAGGATATAATATCCCTAATGCGACTCCTGTTCCTAGTTATCCTGGATATCCTCCTCCTGGGACTGGTTTTGTGACCTAGAGTTTTAGAGATCCTAACCGGCAGTTACCGTTTATCGCAACTTTGGATTTACCAGACTTGACGTGCCTAACGAACGATCCAATTCAATATCTTCCGTTCTGGCCGCCAATGCCAAAGAAGTTGCCCAGTGATATACCCAAGTTCGAAGGTAAGTCAGGAGAGGATCCGTCCAATCATGTGAT
The DNA here is from genome assembly GCA_031772625.1 of Pinus tabuliformis. Classification (NCBI taxonomy): domain Eukaryota; kingdom Viridiplantae; phylum Streptophyta; class Pinopsida; order Pinales; family Pinaceae; genus Pinus; species Pinus tabuliformis. The sequence continues at coordinate 812,243,896 of CM062820.1, forward strand.
GACTTACCACCTCTGGTGTGCTTCAAATTCTATCTCGAATGATTCGATCCGCTTACGTCTTTTCTAGCGTACACTCATTGATCTCGTGGCCAAGTGGTACATTGAGTTACCACGGGCCTCTTTTTACAATTTCAGCCAGTTAGCTACCTCGTTCCTAACTCACTTTCAGTTGCCGGTCAGATACGATAACGGCACGGAATTATTAACTTCACTAAAACAATCAACGTCCACGTATATTTCTGATCACATTCATGAGTGGAGACGTCGAAGAAGGCTAGTGAAAGTTTTTATCCCGTACCAAATCTTAGCTGAATGGTTTGTTAAATCATTATTACCGAAGATTACTGAAGATGTAGCTAAGGCCGGAGTAGTTACTGAGGAGCAAGTCATTGCTCAGGTGCAATACCTTGACTTAGTTTATACTCAGTCAGGTACGTTACATGAGAAGATTCCAGATCTTCCAAAGTCGAATCAAATCGCTACTGCTCCTTCCGGATCTCATGCCGCTGATGGTATGATTGGTATCGTGAATACAAAGAGCAAGAAGAAGTCTTCTAAGGCTTCAACTACTCCTATAATCACTTTGCCCGATTCCCCGATGGGAGAGTCTTCTCCTGAACTTTCCGCCGATATTCACGCTATAGAGTCATCTACGGCCAAATCAAAAAATGGTGGAAAGAAGAAAGGAAAGAAGAAGGCTAAAGCAGACAAGGCTCCGAAGGAGAAAACGGAAAAGTCGGAAACCAATGACGAAAAGCGCAAACCTCGATATCCTTGTCTTATTTGTGAAGAAGATCATTTCACGAGAGATTGCCCTCATCGGGCCGAGGTTGTGAAAATAGTCAAAGTTTCTCCCACTCCTGCTGTGTTAAAAGATCCATTTCCAAAGCAGGAAAGCAAGATGATAGGTTCTTCCTCGACTGCCAGTGAAGAACCCATTTTGATGATGTCTCATGTGAGGATTGCGACTCGATCGCAAGATTATGGTAGTAAGGCTCCTGTTGATGGTAAGGAAGTAGAATCTTCTCATTCTATTTCGTCAACCTCAGCTCCTGGTTCCGATCCACTACAGATCAAAAAACCTAACCCGGACTTAGTAATCAAACCGCCCGCCAAGGGTGTACTTCGAAGGTCTGCTTTCAATCCACATGCGAGAGCGGCCCAGAATTACAAAATTGTTGAGGACTTAGCTGTTTCACCCTCAGCAATGTCGGCTTTAGAAGCGCTGCAATCATGCCCAGCACAACGAAAATTACTTTTGTCGGCTATCGGAGCTGTTGATGTTCAGGACCCGAACCTGATAATCTTCGATCTAGAAAATAGTACACCGCGTCTACCCCATCAAATGGCTTTCCAAATTCCAGTGATAGTCAAAAACAGGCCTATTCATCGGACTGTGATTGATGAGGGAGCTTCTACGTGTATTATGTCGATTCAATGTTGGAGATCGCTTGGTTCTCCTTCGTTGAACCAATCCCCGACCATCCTTAAGGCCTTTGATGGTCGTGGGTTCCGTCCATTTGGTATTCTACAGGAATTGCCTATAGGGGTAGAAGGTAAAACCGTTAGTCTGGATGTGGAGGTGGTTGATGCCCCTCTAGACTACAACCTTCTTTTGGGTCGAAGTTGGTCATATGCTATGACAGCAGTCGTTTCATCGGTCTTCAGAGTAATAAAGTTTCCATATAATGGTAAGATCGTGACCATTGATCAGCTGTCATACTTTTCATCCGACCCAGCCTCTTCAGAGAGTATCCAGCATGTCGGTAAGACGACAATCCCTTATAGGGACGTTGGCGTAGGTTTAGTTAAAGATTCTGGTTTACTGGGAACTTTTCCTTTCCCTCCAATCAACGCAGACCCTTCATTTGCATCAATTCATATGATTACATCAGAAAACATTATTTATGATGATCCTTGGATCGTCCCATCTGAATCTGAGATAGACTCATTCGGTGATGCTATGCCTTTGAGTCCATATGAAATTGCTTATGAAGCTGTCATGTCTTTTACCGACTCGCGTTCAGCCGAGATCGACCAAATGAATGTGGTCAGTGAAGAATCACTTTTCACATCAACCTTAGAACGGATAGCGTTTCCCGAAGTCGTGTCATCTGACGAACAACTTCGCGAAATCCTAAGTGTAGACGATCTACCATGGGAAGATCTCCATCACAAATCTTCGTTTTTACCTAAGGATGATGCTTTTGAAAATGATTTTTCATCTATCTTTACCGCTGAATATGTCAAAGACGCTCAGAATCCAACGAAACATTCTGATTCAGAGTTGAATTTAGGGAATATTTCTCGTACTATTCCCATTGATATTTCAGTGAAGCCCGGAATTGAGGAGAACATTCATATAGGTGCCTCATGTATAGAAGATGAAATCCGAAATTAGAAGGCCCTATTCCAAGAATTTCGCGATGTGTTTGCCTGGTCTTACGAGGAAATGCCAGGAATCGACCCTGCCATTGTTGTTCATGAAATAAAGACCTGCCCGGATGCTAAACCCGTCCGGCAACGGTTGCATCAGATTCACCCTCAGAAAGCGGTTGCGATTAAAGCAGAAGTCGAAAAGCTGTTGAAAGCAGGTTTCATTTATCCAATACCGTTAACGGATTGGGTATCGAATATTGTTCCGGTCAACAAGAAGCAAGGAACAATAAGAATCTGTATCGATTATAGGGATATAAATCGAGCTTGTCCAAAAGACAACTATCCTACGCCTTATATCGATAAAATTATTGATGATTGTGCCAGAAGAGAAATGTTTTCCTTCATGGATGGTTTTTCGGGCTATAATCAAATCAATATTCTACCTACCGACCAACCAAAAACGGCATTCATTTGTCCATGGGGGACATTTGCTTATTGCAAATTACCTTTTGGACTTAAGAATGTCGGGGCCACTTTTCAACGGGCGATGTCTTATGCATTTCATGACATCAAGCACATTGTGCAACCGTACATCGATGATTTGCCTGCTCATTCTTTACATCGAGCTGATCACCTTGTCCACTTACGAGCAATCTTTATGAGGTGTAGGCATTATCGAATTCGGTTGAATCCCCACAAGTGTGTTTTCTGTATAGAGACGGGTCGATTGTTGGGATTTGTTGTTTCAAAAGCTGACATTCGCGTCGATCCCTCGAAGGTCGAAGCTATCATCAAATTGCCTCCTCCTTCGAGTTTACGCCAACTCCAAAGTTTGCAAGGGAAAGCGAACTTTTTACGCCGATTCATTCCAAACTACGCCGAGGTCACTAAAGGTTTTACACGGTTGTTGAAACAGAACGCTCACTTATTTTGGGATGAGATTTCCCAACAATATTTTGATGCACTTAAACACGCGTTGACCCATGCACCGTTGTTGCATCCTCCTAACTACAACCAGGACTACTTCTTATACCTCGCAGCTTCGCATTCCACCATTGGAATGGTGTTAGTTCAAGAAGATGAATTCGAAGCGGAATATGTGATATATTATCTTAGTAGGACCTTAAATCCCACTGAGCTAAAATATTCGCATGTGGAGAAATTGGCCCTGGCAGCCGTTCAAGCTGTCCAGCGTTTTCGTCACTACATTCTTCTCCGTAAAACTACAGTCATTTCGGATTGCAACCCTATGATTTATATTTTGACAAAACAACTGCTAGGGGGCAAGTACTCTAAATGGATCGTTATCCTGCAAGAGTTCGACTTGGAGTTTGAGAAGTCCAAGTCTAAGAAATCCTTAGTTTTTGCGGAATTGATGTGTGACTTCCCGCGTGCTGACACCGAGACTGTGGCAGAGGAGTCCATTGCGGATGAATCTTTGTTTCTTATCAGTACTTTAGATCCGTGGTACGGGGATATAATCATCTATCTCCAAACCCAAACCTTTCGGCCTAAAGCTTCAAAGTCGGAACGTCGAAAAATTCGGTTTCAATCCCAGAAATACAAGATTATTGGAGATACACTTTATCGCCGGGGGGCAGACTTAGTTTTTCGACGTTGTTTAACTCACGAAGAGGCTGAGAGGGTTTTGAATGATTGTCACTCTGAAGCATGTGGCGGTCATATGTCTGGGTATGCCATAGCTCAGAAGGTGTTGCGCGCTGGCTATTTCTGGTCGTCTATGTTTAAAGATTGTATCATTGCAGTCCGGAAGTGCCACAACTATCAAGTGTTTGATCACAAGATGCGCGCACCACCAGCTCCTCTCCACCCTATAATTGCCGTTGGACCATTCGCCAAATGGGGTATCGATTTTATTACTTGTAACCCTCACTCGGCTGGGGGGCATGCGTATATCATCCTCGCGGTTGATTATTTTCCTAAATGGGCCGAGGCGATGCCTACATTCGATGCAAGCGGCAAAACAGCTGCAGTTTTCGTATTCAATCATATTATAACTAGGTTTGGTGTCCCACAAGCAATCATTACTGACCATGGGAGCCATTTTCGAAACATCATGATGACTGAACTTACAAGCCAGCTTGGTTTGCGCCACGATAGCTCTACTCCTTATTATCCGCAAGCCAACGGTTTGGTTGAGTCTATCAACAAAGTTTGGGTTATCATGATCCGACGAACCATTGGTATTCATCGGTCAAATTGGCACAACATGTTATTTTCAGCGCTATGGGCATACCGAACCTCAGTGAAAACTTCAACAGGGTTCACTCCTTTCCAGCTAGTTTATGGCTTGGAAGCTGTGTTACCCATTGAATGCGAAATCCCATCACTTCAAATGGCTGTCGAATTACTTCCAGCTACTTCCGAAGAGGAGAAGTGTTTATTATACTTAGCTAAATTAGATGAGACTCGACGTGACGCTGCATTGGCAATCGAGACTCATGCGAAGCGAATGAAAGCTCAGTATGATAGAAATGTGACCCCTCGAAGTTTTTCAGAGGGAGACCTAGTGCTATTATATGATCAAGCTAACGATAAGCTAGGTGCTGGAAAATTCGTTCCTATGTGGCATGGACCCTACATTGTAAAGCGAAAGCTAGCAAAAGGGGCTTATGAGCTGGTAGATTTTGATGGGGACTCTTTGGGTAAACCCAGAAATGGACTTTACCTAAAGAGCTATTATGCTTAAATGGTGGGTATGGAGAATTTTTAGTTAGGTTAGGTTTTCTTTCTAGCTAGTATGTTTGTTGGTTTGGTTAGTGTGCTTAGCTTAGAGAGTGTTTTTTTCATCGTTATTCTGGCTTATCTTGGTTTTACTCTTGATATTGCAGATGTCGACGCCTCTCCAAACATACATCGGATTTGCTGATGGTGCTTGTCGTAGTACACGGAATATCTCTTCCGCAGCTTGGGTTATCTATTCGCCCTCTGACGAGTTAGTTTCTATGCATGGGGTAAGCCTCGGTCAAACAACGAACAACATTGCAGAATACAGTGCAGTGGTTGAATTATTATCCGAATCTATTTCATTTGGAATTCGACGTTTGATAGTGAGGTTAGATTCTGAACTTGTTGTATTACAGCTTAATAGAGTATATGCCATTAGAAATCCTGTGTTATTAAGGTTATTTTTGAGAGTGCGTCTCTTGGAACGTGAATTTGATTACATTGAATATCAGCATATTCCAAGGTCTTTAAATACATTAGCAGATGCAATTGCTTCTCGAATGTTGGACAGACATTTACAATAATCATGCAAGTAAATTTAAAAACATTTCATCACATATGTTAAACAAGATAAGCCGGTAATAGTGATATATATAGATAGGAGTGTGTCAAAAAATATACATCGTCTTCGATCATAGGTTGAAAAACACCTTATGATCGGCAAAAATGATAACTACAAAAAGCCAAAAATGTCATATGTGTCTACAAAGTGACTAGCCAATCACTGGTGGTGCTCCCTATACGACACCACTGCACGGGCTACCTTACACAAGAACCTCCTAAACGGTCCAGGGACTGCGACTACATAGCGCTGAAGTCTGATAGGAATATCATCTATGGTAGTCTCAGGTATATCCACCGTCAGACGCTCTAGATCCTGCTCCAACTCAGCTAGTGACTCTGCAGCCGCGTCCTGTGGAGCCGGTACCAGTGCAACTGGATGTCTCCTCTCAAAAGGCCGGAGGTTGGCTGGTGCTGTGGACCAACATCTGCATTTTGAAATTTTTTATTGTCAGTTTTGAGACGATATATATATAAAAAACAAAAAAATATATATAATTTGAAAACTTGTGAAAAATAAAGTACCTCTGTCGTCCCATTGTTCTCCCTATGGAAGAACCATGTCCGGATCACCTCAAAAATCTACTCCGGCATACGGAAAGTCCTGGATCGAAAAAACCTGGTCTTCTAACCAGTGAAAATAACTATCAGGGAATCAAACAACCGCCGCGCCCTCGTCAGGATGCCGAGCCATCACCGTAACCCATCGTATCAGCTTTGGCTCCCGAGGACCCAAGATTTCAACAGTGAGTTGCTGAGGGATCAGCATCGGAACTCCCTCTAAGGAAAAGCTCACAACTAGAGGCCCATATCCAAAGGTCTTCAGTTGTCCGTTCTTTGCCCTAGTCAGTTGGCCCTTCATATTGGCCGACACAGCATCACACCAATTGAAAATGGTGCCTTGGAAACAGGCAATCGCCATCCGCATTTGGGACCCGGTGGCAATATGTAAAGCGGCTGCATCGCAAATTCTGGTAACCGTGAAAGCTATAACCTTGAGTTCACGCAGAGAGATGTGTTTGATTTCTACGCCTTTCGCATGGTGTTGATTGGGTATGCACCAATCTGCCCGGAGACTAGCGAGGGATTGGCCACCTGGCCTAGTCCCGGCTAGATTGAGTTGCTCACCCCTATTTGGCAAGCCAGTGAGAAAGTATATGTCAGAGGGCTCTATCTCGAGCTGGTGCCCTCCGATGTAAAAGCATTGCTCATGAATGTTCCATCTCTCAACCAGCCACTCCAAAAATCTCACCTGAGCCCTCATGCCAGGTATGGCCCAGTATTTATATAGTCCGCATGCTTTTAGGGCATCAATGGAAGGTTGATGATTAATTGCGGCTAAATCAACGTCCTCGTGCTCTCTTTCTCTCCAATCCAACATGGTGAGTGCCCTACACGCTAAGAAATGAAGATTAGAATTGATTTGGGAAAATTCAAATGGTTGTTTGTGGAGTTTGGGGTTTCAAATTCCGCCTTTCGCGGGGGACGCACCCCGCGTTTAGGACACAGAGCGTCGGGACACAGCTGGCCTGAAGGTGGGCTGCGTACCCCGACCTTTTTCCTGTGTGGAAAAATTCGGGGGACGCAGGTCACCCTCAGGGCACCTGCGTACCCCGCAGAGCGATTTTTGAAACCTAAAACCCCCCAAAAACCAAAACTAAAACCCCCCAAAAACCAAAACTAAAACCTAAAACAAAATTTTAATCGGATGAAATTGAAGAGGAGGATGTTGTGAAATACCTGGAAGAGACGGCGTTCGATTCTGACGGTCGGATTCTCCGCAACGACCACGGGAAGTTTCTTGCCAAAAGCCCTTTTTTCAACCTCAACAGTAAAATGGTAAAAATGACATGGTAAAAAGTCTTTTTATAGGTTTTTGGATGAATGAATGCTAGGTTTGTTCATTTTTCACCATGGAAGGATATTTTTCAATGTATTTTTGCCTATCTTAAACAGGTATGAGTAATGTGTCGTTTTTGTGCAGGACAAAGGGATTTAGAGGGAAAATTGTCATTTTTCACGAACCAAAATATCAGAGTCATCTTTTAAGCCCTTTTCTGACTCCTAAATATGAAAAGATTGTCGAGTGTTTCTTTTACACTCGTTAAAACGGAATTAAAAGACGGTCCTCTTATAGCCCTTTTCTGACCGTAAAAACAGGAAAAGGTTGCCAGGTTTTTGTCGTTTCAAACTCGATACGGAAATAAAACGACGTGTCCTTGATCGCTTTTTACTTTTTAGGTCAGTGGCACTAATTATGAAAGTACTCCTTGGTCGCAAGATCAAGCGGTTCCCCCAAGTATTATTTTATACTTTTTCGGGTTTGAGGGACACAAATCTACGAAAAAGTTCAACTTGGAGTCTTCTTAAGTTTTTCAGACTCTCTAAAATTGAAAAACGCCGAGTTTCTCCTATACTGGGCTCGTTAAACATTTCACAGTAAAGGACCTGTTCAATTACAAATAGGAACGAACCACTCCTTCCTAGGGTTCGAATCAAAACTAGGTTGGACTCATCCGAAGGATGAGCTTATAATCAAGCATATGTTATCCTCCTCAAGCTTGTTAAAAATAAAGAGGTACTTGCCAGAAATGGTGGGGGAAAAGAGAGAAGAATGAGCCTATTTGTTATCTTTTGTCTCAGAAGAAACTTTATTACCACTCTTGGACACGACACTTTTCATTCACCTGGGTTGGGAAATCCTTTACCTCACAGTTGATCAAACCACTTTGAAAGTCTTCAGCCGGGTTCCGGGGATTAACTTTGAGTCATTTATCACCAAGCCATCTGTCGTGTCGTTATGTGTTCAAGAGGTCTGCAAGCAAAACTTTCATCTGCAAAATACTTGTCATCCATTTGACCATCCCTGAGTCAGTCCTTACAGCAACATTTCTTCAACTTGAACAATGATTTCGTGTTGTGGGCTTGCCTACAACGGGTCGCTTTCTATCGACATCAGCACATTATCTAGAGAGATGACTTAGAAATCGTCAGTACCTTGAAGTCTGCATGCATCAATGGTAGGTTTCTCGCCTTTGACGTCAGTTTACATCATTGACTTTCGATCAAAGGATTCCGTGAAATGTTCGACATCAACTCATTCATTCACATCTCATGGATTGTACTGGGTACTTTGAGAACCATTGACATTACTGGTGGTCTCTCTCACACTTGTTAACAGTTTACATCATCGACTGGTAATCAAGTGGTTTCTACCATGTTCGACATCAACTCATTTATTCGCATGGCTAGAATCGTACCAATTCGGGAAGAAGAAATGAAGACCCTGGATCTAGTTTCCACCATCCAGGCTGCGAGGAGTTTTGTATTCATTATCTAAGTAGACTAATCATAAACAGATGGCTGCGCCCATACTGTGTCTACAAAAGTCTATGATTATGATGTACTACAAGATCATTCCTGTATCAGAGTAGTTAGTTTGTTAGTTAAAGTTTTGATCTGAGTATGGGAATGCCTACCTCAGTGATGATATAATCTTATACATGTATTTTGTGTTGAAAATTGCAGGTTCTGACCAGGCTCTCCACGAGATAATCCTTGAAATGATAAAGTGCTTCACCCTTCCTAGATAATACAAAACCCTAATCTATTTCAGGCTTCGCACTTTAGGGGGCAATCTGTTACACTAAAAAATGTCACCATGGCTATTTACAGTTAGTATGGCTCTATCAACAGTCATGCTATCCTCTTAGGCAAGTCTTATGCCTCTGCTCTCCATGTCAAACTCCAAAAAGAGAGAAAGTCTTTATAAATGTATTTATCTCTGGGTACGCAGGTTCTCTCAACCTTACCTGTGGGTACGCACCTAATGTTCACAAAAGCTGCGTCCTTTTACGCTCTGTATGTAAAGGGGCAGGTGCGTCCCCCTGTAAAGGTCAAAATGCGCAAGTTTCATCTTTAAAAAGTTACTGGTGGTCATTTCTAGAGCATTCTAGAAGGTTGTTCGACGTGTATTGAGCGCCTCCAGATGGTTCATGTACCCCTACCAAAGAGGAACTTATCCCATCAATAAGGGAGCTATCCCATCCAAAGAGGGGATTATCCCATTGATGGTGGACCTGAATAACTTCCTCTAGATCAATATAAATACAGGCATTGGGCCAGAAGGAGAGGAGGTTGGAAGCTAAACATTTCTAAGGGTAGATGCTGCAGGAATTAGGACTCCCATTTAGAAGCTTGTGAGGAGAGATTGCCATCTTTGCTTGTTCTATTTGGAAGTGGGTGAGCTTTGTCAAATTAAAGGAGAACTCTTGATGGACCCTGGGAGGGACTTGCACAACACCAAGGCTCAGGTTGTAATTGTTCCTTTTGTTTCCTATTAATGCAAATGAGTCCATTCTTCTCAATAACTTGTTATTTATGAGTTGTTTCATGTACTCCTTGGTCTATGTGTTAAATATGTTTTATTCTATGAGATTATCAAGTGCTATTTAATCATTTGATTGTTAGTGGATGCAGGTTTCAAAGTGAAGGAGGAGCTCATCCAGATCAGCGGAGCTGGACTGCTACAACAGCGTTGGACTACAGGTAGGATCTAAACACTTGATTTCTTATATAGTAAATGCATGTTTAGAGAAGGATTGCTCTTGTTTGTCTTCTTTGTCACTAGAGAGTCTTAGGCTCCTAGGGAGGTTGGTTGTGTCCGTACAATTGACTCTTTCCACCTGACATGTTGTACCATCTTGGTAAGCTTTGTAATCCACAGGGAGAAAGAGTAAACATCATGAGAGAGGCACATACTTCTCTTATGTTAGTCATTTCAGTGTAAGTAAGACGGTGGCACATCTACAGAGGTATTCTTATTGGCCTCGTATGCTTGAAATTTTGTCACGTTTTATTAAAGGATGTTCATTATGTGTGGTCAGTAAGCCTAGCAATAGGAAGTTAGGATTGTACACACCACTTCCGGTACCTTCATGACCATGGGAGAGTGTTTTTTATGGATTTTGTAGGAGGTATTCCATTGTCAAAAAGAGGTCATGATTATTTGTATGTAGTTGTGGATAGTTTCATCAAAATGTGTATTTTGGTGCCATGTAAAAAGCAAATTACAGCTGAACAAACTGCTAAGTTGTTCTTTCATAATGTATGGGTGCATTTTCGATTACCCACATCCATTATTAGTGATCGAGATTCTCGATCTATTGGGAACTTTTGGTCAAGATTGTGGGAATTCATGGACACCAAATTGAGTACAACATTTCATCTGCAAACAGATGGTAAAATAGAGGTGATGAACAAAATCGTGATACATCTTCTTCATGGGTATTGCAGCAAGAATCCTAAGTTATGGGATGAAAATTTACACTACATTAAGCATGCTTACAACCAGGCCAAGCACTCTTCGACTCAAACATCGTCATTTGAAGCATGTTTGGGATACTTACCTAAGTCTCCTTTGGATTTCATTTTTGGAAAGGATGTTGCTATTGATGGTCATAATGACATAGACAAAGAAAAAAGGTTCATTGAACAAATCCAATTGGTACACCAAAGAGTTCAAGAATAGCTGGAAAAGAGCTAAGGAAAGTATAGGTGAAGTAACAACAAGCATCAGGTAGATCACAAGTTCCAAGTCGATGATGAAGTTTGGCTTCACATTAGCAAAGAGAGGCTCCAAGGAGAAGGTAAAAAGCTAAAACCAAATAGATATGGTCCATTCATAATTCTGGAAAAGATTGGTGACAATGCCTTCAAGTTGGATTTGCCTTCATATATGTAAATTTATGTTGTTGTTAATGTGGAGAACTTAAGGTTGTATGAGCCTTCTTTGATTAAAGATCAAGGAGAAAATGTCCAGATTCCTTCCATTGAAGATTTTTCTCTTGAATACCTGGATGAACTACAGCGAGACATCATTCTTGATAGAAGAACAAGGTCTTCAAAACATGGGAGTGTGGACAACCTTTGAGTGGGGCTCAAAGGAACAAATCTTTCCAAGTCAAAATGGATCGAGATTGGAAAGGTGAGGGAACTATAGCCTCACCTGCTGAATAACTAAAAGTGATATTTTGGGGTCCAAAAACTTCCAGTGGGGAGATTTAATCAAGTGCTCAAAAAATTGCTCAAAATTCAAAGTTATCAAATTGATGTGGAACCTGAACGACCATGTGTTAGAGAATTATATATTATAGAGCAATGGAACACATAAAATATTGCAGAAATATAAACACAGAAAACACATAAAACAAGAGAGACACAGATATACATGGTTCACCCAGTTTGGGCTACGTCCACGGAGAAACAACTAGTCCTTATTTTTGTATTATCCAGCAAACTTAAGAGATACAACCTACAACAAATCCATTGTAATTCCATTTTAACTCTCAATCTCCTCTCTATTCCTCACTCAAAATAAAGATATACATAGACACAATACAACTCCTCATATATAGCGACGGGTTGCCTTCTAGGGAAAAAAACCCTAAGTTAAACATAACTTCTACTGTCAGATCTCCACCTAATGAGTGGCCCAGATTGACTACAAAATTACAACATTTTACAAGGCAATTTTACATCTATTCTTAGCTTCGGGGGCACTGTCCCCAATCCCTCTGCCAAGGGGGGGCTCCCAAAGGTCACAACTGCCCCCCTGGACCCCCCCTGCAGCGAATATTTTACGAGCGATGTTGCCACCCAATTATGAACTGGGGTCCAATGCGGCGATACCTTTGAATATAGAAGATAATCAGGCTCCACACCCAACAATCTCCCACTTGGTGACTGATTATAGCAACTCCACCACTACATCATTTGCTGGACAATGACTCCACTTTGGACTTGCATGTTTCTCATCTTCTTCATCATACTTCAAGACCAATTGAGACTGAGCAAATTCTCAGTTTCTCCCTGGTTACAAATTTTGTTAACATATCTACAGGATTCTGGCTAATGTGTATCTTTTCCAGCTTCAGTTATCCATCTTCCAACGCTGACCATATGAAATGGTACTTGAGCTATATATGTTTAGTATTGGAATGAAATGTCAAGTTCTTTGCAAGATGTATGGAACTCTAGTTGTCACTGTATAACTTGCCCAACTCCCGCTTCTTACCAAATTCATCCAGAAACCTTTGTAACCAAATCATTTCTTTACTAGCCTCTGTAGCAGCAACATACTCTGCTTCTGTTGTTGAGAATGCAACAACGCTTTGCAGTTTTGACACCCAACTGACAGTTGTTCCACCTACAGTAAACACATACCCTATTGTGCTTCTCTTGTTATCTCTATGACCTGCCATATCTGCATCAACATATCCCTGTAGAGCAATGTTTGAACCATCAAAGTATAATGCTTGATTTGTGGTACCTCTCAAATACCTGAGAATCCATTTCACCACCATCCAATATTCTTTTCCTAGATTTTTCATGTACCTGCTTACAACTCCCACTGCATGTGCAATATGAAGCCTTGTGCAGAGCATTGCATACATTAAGCTTCCAACTACTGATGCATATGGATCTTTAGACATACGAGCCATTTCTTCCTGAGTCTTGGGACATTCCTCCTTACTTAATTTGAAATGGCTAGCCAAAGGTATACTAACTAGTTTTGCATTCTGCATATTAAACCTTTTCAACACCTTTTCTATGTACTCACTTTGAGACAATGTTAATTTTCAATTCTTCCCATCTCTATTTATTCTCATACCAAGGATTTTTTTTTCAGCACCCAAATCCTTCATTGCAAATGATTTTGCCAATTTTCTTTTGAGCACATTTATTTCCTACATGTTAGAACCTACAAAAATCATGTCATCTACATACAATAACAATATAATATAGCTACCATCATTTTTCCTTTTGAGATAAACACAATGATCAGAGTGACATCTAGTATAACCTTGTTCAAACATAAACCTATCAAATTTTATATACCGCTTGCTTGGAGCCTGTTTTAAGCCATACAAGCTCTTTTTCAACCTGCACACTAGTTTCTCCTTCCCTTTTACCTCATATCCTTGTGGTTGCTGCATATATATCTCTTCCTCCAAATCCCCATGGGGAAAGGTTGTCTTTACATCTAATTACTCAAGAGGAAAATCTTCAGCTGCTACTAGACTTAAAATAGTTTTGATTGAAGTCATTTTAACAATAGGCGAAAATATCTCATCAAAGTCTACACCCTTTTTATGTGCAAACCCTTTCACCACAAGTCTAGATTTATACCTTTTTCTACCTCCATCTTATTCCTTCAACTTGTAAACCCATTTATTCTACAAATTTGTTTTACCTGCAGGCAACCTGACTAAGTCCCAAGTCTAGTTATGTGCTAAGGAGTCCATCTCTTCTTTCATGGCTTGCTCCCACTTCTTCCTAGTTTCTACCTTCACTGCTTCTTCATAACATTCTGGTTCACGAGAATCAGTAAAAAATACATAATATAATGAAGGAGATTATTGTTCAGGGGGTCTACTTATCCTGGCAGATCTTCTAACACAACTTTTAGGTGTTTTAGGTACTTGTTGCTATTGTGGTTGTTGTTATGGCTGTTGATCATTATGATTTTCAGGCACCATCACTTTTCCTATGATCTCATCAAGCACTTTGTATTCTCTATTTTCTTTTTCCTGTTTCTTTTCCTGCAGATGATCCTTATACAAAACCTTTTCATTAAATATGACATCTATGCTCCTAATGATTTTGTGTTTTTCATAATCATAAAGTGATACCCAAAATCATTAACACCATATCCAATAAAGGTACATTTCTTTGATTTTGCCTCAAGCTTTGTTCTATTTTCTTTATTAATGTGGACAAATGCTTCACAACCAAAAGTCTTTAAAAAAGAGTAGTTTACCTTTTACCTGTCCATGCCTCCTCTGGATTAACACCATCCAGGGAACTTGAAGGCCCTTTATTTATTAGATAAACAACAGTATTTACAGCATCTGCCCAAAATTGTAAAGGTAATCCTGCATGCAATCCCATGCACCTTGCACACTCCATGATTGCCCTGTTCATCCTTTCAGACACACCATTATCTTGTGGTGTTCCTGGAACTGTCTTCTCTCTACGAATTCCATTCTTTGAATAGTACCTATCAAAATCTTTGTTGCAATATTCACCTCCATTTTCTGATCTGAGACACTTCAACCTTTTTCCTGTCTCATTTTCAACCAAAGCTTTCCATTTCTTGAAAGTATCAAATACATCAAATTTATTTCAAATACAATACATCCAGGTTTTTCTGGTTGCATCATCAATAAAAGTAACATAATAACGAGAGCCACCAAGAGATGATACCTGAGCAGGTCTCCATACATCTGTATGCACAAGCTCTAATTTTTCGCTCTTCTTTTCTTTCCCAAATCTAGGAATCTGACTCTCTTCTGTTTTCCATAAACACAATTCTCACAGAATTTTAAATCAGCATGCTTCAAACCTGGCAACATATTTCTTAAGTGAAGAATCTGCATCCCCTTCTCACTCATGTGCCCGAGCCTATGATGCCACAATGTCGTATCTTCTCCTGTAGAGGTTAAATCATTAACAAATTTAGAAATACCATTGCATAAATACAATGTACCAATCTTTCCTCCTTTCGCTATTACCAGGGATCCTTTAGTGACCTTCCATGTTTTATCTGTGAAAGTA
Organism: Pinus tabuliformis; assembly: GCA_031772625.1. Lineage (NCBI taxonomy): Eukaryota > Viridiplantae > Streptophyta > Pinopsida > Pinales > Pinaceae > Pinus > Pinus tabuliformis. The sequence continues at coordinate 812,259,202 of CM062820.1, forward strand.
GTTACACAACCTTCACCTCCCAATGCCCTGTTGAAATCAGATTTTTCTTTAGATCTGGAATATGCCTTACCTCCTTCAATAGCCACTGATTTCCATTTTTTTGTTTTATGAAAACTGTACCCATTCTAATGATTTTACAAGGTTTATCATCACCCAATCGAACTTGTCTAAAATCTCCTTGCACATAATCATAAAAATGTTTCCTATCAGGTGTGGCATGGAATGAGGCCCCTAAATCTACCACCCAAGCATCAATAATATTTTCTAATGAAAGAATCAAAGCATCTTGCAACACCTCACCCGTTACATTCGCTTCATGATTATTTTCTTGATGTGCGTCTCCTATTTTTCCCTTTCGAGACTTGCATTCTCTCTTTAGGTGTCCTTTCTTCCCGCATTTCTAGTACACTATCCCTGATCTAGACTTGGATCTGCCTTTTCTTGACTTACTGTGATATCCATGGATCTTTCCTCTTTCCATTTTTCTTCCCCTAGTATCTGTAGTCAAAGCATTACCTTATGTCTAACCAGAGCTTTTCCGTCACATTTCCTCGCTAACGATTGCACCGACAACATCATCAAACTTTAAAGTACTAGATCCAAAGATAGAGTTACTAATGGCCATAACTAAACCATTCCAACTTTCTGGCAATGAGCATAGAAATAATAGAGCCCTAACTTCATCATCAAAAGTTACCCCTACAAAACTTAACTGACTGGTAACTGATTAAACTCATTTAAATGATCAACAACAGATCCACCTTCTGACATCTTCATATTAAATAAATGCTTCATAAGAAATACCTTATTTGGCCAAGGGTTTTTCATATAGTTTTGCCAATGTCGACATTAAACCCTTTATTGTCATTTCCTTTGAAATATTAAATGCTACTGACGCCGCCAGGCACAACCGTATTGTTCCAAGTGCTTTTCCGTTGAGAATATCCCATTCTGTGTCTATCATACTCGTCAACTTCTTTGTCTTTCTGCTCAATGCTTGGTATAGATCTCTCTGATACAGATAATCTGCCATCTGTATCTTCCACAGCTAGTAGTTTTGGCCATAAATTTTTCGACCCTAAACCTACCATCTTCCACCATTGCTCACACTCGAACCAGGAACCCTTCTCTCCCGCAAGTTTATCAGCCAAAAATACCTTCAGCTCTGATACCAGTTGTTAGGGAATTATATATTATATGGCAATGGAACACGTAAAATATTGTAGAAATATAAACACAGAAAACGCATAAAACAAGAGAGACACAGATATACTTGGTTCACCCAGTTTGGGCTACGTCCACAGAGTAACAACTAATCCTTTTTATTTTATCTAGCAAACTGAAGAGATACAACCTACAGTAGATCCAATGCAATTCCCTCTTCGCTCTCAATCTCCTCTCTCTTCCTCACTCAGAATATAGATATACATAGATGCAATACAATTCCCTCATATATAGTGAGGGGTTGCCTTCTAGGGCAAAAAACCCTAAATTAAACATAACTTCTGCCATCAGATCTCTTCCTAATGAACAACCCAGATTGACTATGAAATTAAAACATTTTACAAGGAAATTTTACATCTATTCTTAGCTTTAGGGGCGCTGCCCCCGATCCCCTCGCTAGGGAGGAGCTCCTAAAGGTCAAAGCCGCCCCCCCCCCCCTGCAGCGAATATTTTATGGGTGGTATTGCCGCCCCATTACAAATTGGGGTCCAATGCGCTGATACCTTTAAATACAGAAGATTTAATTTCCTTAGCTTTCAAAATTAAATGTTATTAGCATTGATAATAGGTCCAAACAAAATTTTGTTTTGTATGAACTAACACTATTTTTTACACCATGTGTCTCTTAAATAATTTTATTTGGGAAAAATAACTAAGACACGGAAAGACGTGGACTCTAAAAAGGGGTATTGCACGCTCTTAGTTGTTCAAAACTAGAGGAAAGAATTATTTATTGTTTTTTGAAATTCTTACAAAAGCACCTTTGCCCCAATGGGATTCCTCACACAACAACATAAACTTTTTCCATTTAATGCTAGATCTAAGGGGCATTTTCTCTACTAAATTTGGCCTAAAATTTTACTTTCCCTCATCCCTATTTAATATTCCATTTGACCAATGCAGACTATGGGGAGGGTGGAATCCTTGTGGACAATTGAACACCCTATTAATATTAAGAGTGAATTGTGGCCCATTGCAAAATTATAACATATTATTTACTTAAGATACATTTTTTTAATTTATTCTACAAAAACAAAATTATGTTAGAAATGTTGTTGGCGGATTCAATTTCCACATTACAAATATTTCAAGTAATATTTAAAATTGCATGTCTTATTCTAGTCTTGTCGAAGTTTTCCATTATTAATAAAAATAGAAGGATCTGGCATGGTGTCATATAGATGCACTTTATCTTTGGTGAGTGTGTTTTCCAAATAACATTTCTTGATTTATATCTCATAAGTGGAGTTTTACAGTGTTTGGACATATGCATCTTTAAAACTACCTAACAATGCAATATCTAGTTCATCTTTTAGGCTACCTAGTCATATTAAGCATGATGCATCTGCTAATACAATATTTATTGAGGAGATTCCTCCCAACAGTACCTACAGAGAAGTTTCTCATATCCTTCCAAAGTTGATTCATTTTCTGGTGATGAATAGACAATTAAGAAAGGTGCACTTCTTGGATTTATATGTTAGATTTCAAATATGTTGGACACCTAATCCTCAATGGGTTAGTGTGGAAGTCGAATAGATAAAAGGAAGTCCAAGAGTCCTTAGGATGTGAAACCCAACGGTCAAACCATGTACTATAAATGTATATCTCTTGTTAATAAAAATGTATTGTCATAGCCCCAAGAGTTAGCTCAATCGGTCAAATCAAGTGCCTCGCCAATGGGAGGTCAGAGGGTCGAATCCCGAAAGCTCTTGGGGTTAGGTCAGTAAATAGGCTGAGGGGTGTTGATGCCCTTCGGGTGGCGTCCACTCAGTGTTTAAAACCCTGGACGTAGCGGCTACCCACTGACCCGGGTATTCGTGAACCAGTAAGTGAAAAAAAAAATGTATTGTCATGTTTTATCTTTCTATTTGTCTTTTCCATGTGTGTGTTTAACATGGTATCAGAGCAGCAGGGGTATTCCTGCCCTGCATAATTACTTTGAGCCATTTGTTTTATGGCCTTTATGTGCAAGTCATTTCTACCATCACTTATGCATTTCATGAATATTCACTCAGCTAAATTCTAGCTACAACCTATGTCTTTTCTCCAGCCCCATTTTTAGCATTCCTAAAATTAGTTGTAACTCCTTGACTGCACCCTCTGCACTCCCTGGGCTGTGCATAATTGTCCTTTTTGCGCTCTCTGGGCCCTCTGCATGATAATCTGGGTAACGCTTGAGCCAGGAGGCCATAAACGTTGTTTCATAAACTCGGTTGAATTCTCCATACGTTGCTGCTCTCTCCACGCGGGTATTAACAACACTCCATTGCTAACTGCTCCTATACACTGCTGCTCTCTGTCATAGATGAAGGGCTCTATTTTTGCAGAGTCGACTATCAAAGAGTCATACAAACCAACCGAACGCTGGAGACCATAGTGGCCATGATAGAAATATGTCCCAGGTCTATCAACAACGAATCTATAGATAAATGTGTCGCGGGATTGCACATTGATACATGGATGCAGTTCTGGCTCTCTCGAGCTTTGAGCTGATAGCAGAAATGCCCACTAGGATGGAAAAACTTTGCATGATTGGCACGATTAATAGATCTGTGTTTAATGCTTGAAACGCTTCAGCTCTCGTGAATAATGGATCTGTGGTGTCCCTGAGGCATTCAACTTGTTGCTCGGCCTTCAACCACAGTGGTTTCACTGGCCTATCTATCATGCGGGACTGGTATTGTCCATAATTTGCCAATCCCACAAGCGCTCCCATAGTCGTGGATGAGATGATCCAGGAATGTCTAAATGATGGAATTCATTCAATTTGATAGCAATCTTTTGAGATATGTCCGGATCACGTAAATCTTTTGCTGAAAGCGTCTGAGCATCAAGAAACTCCTCGAGACGACCATTTGGGAATCGACCCAGCAGCCTTGGCCCATGACCCAGCTGAGACATGCGCTCAAACGTTATAATTTCATTTTCTCTTTCGAATAGCAGATTGGCGCTATTGCCGTAGATTCTGACAAGCACTTTCTTTGGGCAGTGGCCATCTTCCCGACTCCAGTGGCATTCGTATACCCTGTTGGTCATCGATCCCTGGAGGATCTTCAATACCAGTTCCTGCACATTCACTATGTCGTTCCATTGCGCACTTCGTATGGAGGGATTTGTGGTCTAGCCATGCGGCCGTTTCATTGCACGAGAGTATTACGATGCCCTAGAAAGACGAATAGCACGGGTGGAATCTGAAGCATTACAAGGGAACGAGGAGTTTCAACTTAGTTGAAGTGAAACAGAGCTATCCGAACACATAACCTAAGATATTGCACAATTCATGTCACTGCTTAAGTATTGTTACAAGGACAGTGTGAAATAAAATTCCAATAGAATACCTATATTATTCAATGCAATTCTTAATGCTTTATATTCGGGTTTTGGATATGTTAATTTAAACATAAAGATTGTAAAATTTTGTTTGAAATTTTCATACGGGCAAGCTTGCTGCATGCAAAGCATTGGTTATGTTCCATTTTATGCCTTTTGCCTCCCATTTGTTTATACATGAATCATATTTTAAGGAGCCTTCTTACGAAAAAAATGGTGCCTCATTTCTGAATGTGTAAATCATTGCCATCATTTGTTGGTTGGTAGTAAAATACCATTATCTAGGCAAGATCTGATATTTCTGTGGGGGGAATTTCGAGAAATATCATATATATATTTTGCTAAACGTGGAAGATCGTGGATGATGTTGGAGTGTTGATCATAGCTATAGATGTGAAAATCTGGAGAATCAGAAGCACCGTAGAACAACTTCATAGTGGCATGGAGAGCAGAGAGACTCGCACAAGAGAAGTTGTGTGTTAAAGCAACGAGTTGGTCGGTTCATCTCTGTGCGTTCATACATGCATGAACATGTGGAAGAATCCTTTCATTGGTGCGTAGCTCATACAAGTGGGTCACTATTGTGTTCATCATTCTTATTGGAATACTGGAGGTATCGTTGACTCTTTATATATTGCATTCTGGCATATGCGTTGTTAGCTCTCCATAAATTTTGTGTGATATATGAGGGCAGATTGTTTTCTTTGAAGAAGTGGCAAGATCAGAGAATATTTTTTCGTACCCTAGTCAAAGCATTTAAATATGAGCATTCAAGTCCTGTCCATGACATAGTGCTATAGTTGTTGAAGTTTTTATAGCCATCATTTCTTCTTTGAAAGTGAAGGAGTATTCAAAAGATCCAAGCAAGTTTGCAGTTGTTGCTGCCCCAGTTGTGGCATTGTATCTAAAACTCATTATAGTTTCTCTCTACATATATATGCATTGATTCCTTGATTCATTTGCTGCACATTCATAAAGGATATTGTTTTGTACTGTCAGTGGGTATTTATTTTCTGCATTGAGTAGTAGTTTTTTTTTTTTTTCCGAAGAAAAAGCGAACTTTTTATTAAGAAAAAATAAAAGGTTACATTGCATATGCTGGGCATTTCCAAAAGCTCGAGTGGTGACCCACCCCCCGCAACGTTAGCAGACTAACGTGCACAAAGAATAAGAAAAGAGAAAGTGAGCAAAGAGAAAAGAAAGAAAAAACTGAATACCGGCAGTGAGTAAAACTCACGCTTCAAGTTTTTCTCCCCTTTTTCTTTTCGACCTTGCGCCACTCTCCTTGAGTGGGCTCAATTGAAGAAATTACTAGTTGTGTTTCTACATTCTGAGGACCTGGTTCTTTGTCTGAGTCTGAAGTATCTGACTGGTGATGTCGTTTAATGCCTCCCATGCTTTGGTCCGCACTTGTCATCTCTACCAGACTCTTCTCTGCCTGATTTGAGTGAAACTATGAGTCCTTTGTGGCTGATGAGGTACCCTTCTGAGTCTCTGTTTCTTGAGGAAACTCTGCCTTCTCTGCAGTAGGCTCTTCCTCCTATGCTTCTGATTCTTCGTCACCTGAGTCTGGGGTGGTGTATTTCCATCCTTTCCTCTGCTTCCCTTTCTGCTTCTTTTTACTGTTTACTTTTTTGGCTTCTGGGCAGGAGCTTTGTAGGTGACCTGTCTGCCTACAGAGCCTACATCTGAAAGCTGTGTTTTCATAGTCTAGTGCCTGTAACCAATTCTATTGTTTGTAGATCAGCCTTATGTTGTCCGGCAGCCCTTTACTTAGATCTGCTTCCACACAAATGCGTGCGAAGGTGTAGATCCTTTCATCTATCCTTTCCAAATCTGTTTTGATGTATTTCCCTATGATGTTCCCAATACCTTCCAGGACTTGTTCACTCCAGAAGTGAAGGGGAAGGTTGTATAGGTGCACCCAAACCGGTACTATGGATACAGTCATTGTGTTTGGATCGAAGTCTGGAAACCATGGGGTCATAAACAGCCCTGCTGTTCCCCAAAACCACGACCTAGTGCTGATGACTATATCTCTGACTTCCTTGGATGTGAATCTTACTATAAAAAACCCCTTGGAGCAGAGGTGTATGTCACATTCCATGGTCCAATTGGTGAAGATCCAGTGGAATAGATCCATTGGTTTTGGCCAAAAACTGTTAAAACGACATATAAGAGCCTGCGTTTCATAAGACTTGACAAAATCATCAAGCCCTGAAGAGTCAAAATTCAGAGCTGGGGTTTGTCCCAATTGATCTACAATATATGGCTTGGGTTTATTACCACCTTGGTCTGGCGGGGTGTTATAGACATTTTTGTGCCTTACAGCATGAAGCATGAAATGTCAATAATCTAAGGGATCCAAAGTCCCTAAACATGTTGTTCCTACCCCTAGAGGAACAAGGTCAGCAAACCACAGCACTGAAAGTCAGTTCTCCACCTGAAAACACTCAAAAACAAGCTATTTCTGGATCATGTCAACTGCTCCACTGAGCATCTACGCTGAATGTCAACTGCTCCACTCGGTACCTGCGCTGAATGTCAACTCCAATGAAGGCTACCTGTGCTGGGCGAGTTTGGCCAAGTGGCACAGTCATTCCTCAAGGTGTCAATGCCCAGGAAGCTTCCAAAATGACACTTGGATCGGGGAATTCGCCTAGTGATGAGTAAGAGGGTCTAGATCTCCAAGTGGAAGCAAGAACCTCCAAGTGGACTCAAGAACTGAAGAATAACTGAAGTGGGAGAGGACACTAGTCAGCTCCATGCCAAGCTCAAGCTGACTCATCCTTTCTCCAAATATCCTATATATAGATCTCTCTCATGAGGTCTAGGGAGGCTGGAATCTTGTGACTGTAAGGAAGTGCTGTTGGTTTGAGTATAGAACTATTGGGTGATTTGCTTGAAGGAGGTGAAGAGGATATTTCTTTCTGCTGGGAGGTGATGCTGGATTGGGCCTTTTATGGTTGTATCACTTCCTGAACTTTACTTCTTCCATTAATAAAGCATTTGAGGTTCTTCTATATGCATGTGTCTCAATGGCATATTGATACTTGTATATTTGATTTATTCTAATCCTTGAATCAATTATGAATGTATGCTTCTTGTAGTTTCCCTCTCTTGTGATTTTGCAGGATCTTGGTGTAGCTGGGCCAGTGAAAGAGCAAGGAACTGGGAGCAAGTAGCAAAGAGAGAAGATTGGATCAATCACTAGCGAAAGACATCGGTTAGTGGATCTCTTCCTCCTCTCTCTTACATCTCATAAAGAAGTAATCTCGAATAGCTTTGCTTTGATTGTTGCTGAGGTACTATCACCCTTAGAGTGGGATAGGGTCATTCCGTATTGGATACTTTTCCCAACAACAAATTGGCGACTCCACTGGGGATCGTATCTTGTTGGTTGTTTGTGTTTTTGCTATTCATTTCATAAACACAGGGAGTACCGAATCGAACTGCATTTGGATCTTTCAAATGCAAAGTAGAGGGCAGCTACTCTAGCTCAGTTTCTGGGCAAGTTTATGATTTGAAGAGCTGATTCACAAGGACTCTAAATAGCTCTTAGTGATAGCTTTTCATCCTCCTTTTCATCCCTTAGTGTGTACTTGACCGATAGCTTCTGATTTGGCCAAAAACTGTGAATTTTTGAGCAATCTGTGACCCGGAAACTGAGAAAAACGAAAGTTTGAATCTTCAGTGCAGGCACTGTGAAGGCAGTCTGCATTTCAGCGCAGTTCCCGAAGGGGCTACCTGCGCTGAAGGTCAAACTGCCAGTGTACTACCTGCGCTGAACCAGTTTTTCCTAGTGCTACTGGGGTTCCCTCCTGTTTATTGCCCTGTTTTCACTCTTGTTTTTGCAGCCTGTTACCAGTCAATTTACCTATCTGAAACCAACTTTCCTTGCCACTATTCCGCCTCGGTTGTATAAAGAAACTGTGTTTTTTCTTTGTGTATTTCTTGTATCATTTACAGTTTCCCATAACGAAAGGGAACTAGTCTAGCTGTGGCCTCTTAGATCTAGACCTGTGATAAAGTGTCATTTTGATCTTAAGAGTTAGTTTGTTTGCTGTTCATAGCTGATTGAGCTTTTGCTTTCGTCATATGGTTTGAATCTATATATTTCTAGTGTCGAAACAAGTAAATCTTAAGGTGTCTTTTGATTTTGGACAAGCTTGTTTGCTTTCACTTGAAATTGAATTCAAAGTTATACAACAGCTTTCTTTTTGTATTGCACCAACATTAAGAAAGAGAAAAGAAATACTTGCATTGTGCATGTGCATTATGACAGTTTGCATGTCGATTTAGGAAAAAGTGCATTAGTGTGTGCTCTATGATCTGTGTGAAAAGATGATGTCTTTCTTTTCCCTCAGTAGTTAAGATTTTCAAAGTTGAAAGATTGAAAAGCTTACTTGTCATCTTAGACTGCATTTAGGAGTGTTACTATACATCTCGTGGTGATCCATAAAGGCAAACTGCTAAACAAGATCAACCTTAAAATAAATTGAATTTACATAGCAACGCATTGAAACATAACGCAAACACATAGAGGTCTAAGCTAGAGACGTGTTCCGGCGTCGTTAAACGTGATATCTTAGCGTTGAGTGGTTGGGTGATTCCTCCACGGTGAAGCAATAAGTATCAATACGGACTTGTGCTCCCACGTACCGTCGCGTATATATTGGGAGACCCCTATAGGATCAAATCCTTTATCCATAGGAAACCGTGTCGGCCGCCCTACTGATCGCAATGCAGTGAACACAGCATTCACGAAGATCGACCACTCGTACCGTAAAACGTATTCTGTGGTTTTGCGAAAAGTTTGGCACACCCTCTGCCTAGAACTCCAGAGCAGTTTCTTTTGGCCTTTTTCAAACTCTATAACTGAAAAAGTCCATCCGAGCATTTGTCACTTCGGGCTCGTTAAAACATCGAAGGAGACTAGAGTCATCTTTAGCTTTTTCTCGACTCTTAAAAAGTGAAAAAGCAAGTTGTGTCTAAAACGTCGTTATAAAATTTATTTTAAACTAAACATAATCACCTCCTATTCCTGCGTTGATCTGTAGGTTGAGAACATGGAACGCCCCAACCAAGGAATTCCACATGATGGAAATCCTAGTCCTTTCTCCTCTTGGGGAGACGTTGGTGCACCCCACATGGCCACATTGTCGTTTCCAGGACTGACAATTGGCCTGCCTATTTGGCTTTTCTCAACCAATGTAGTTCAGAACACCATGGTTCCTGAACAGTCGAGTCAACAGTTAGATGAGTCTAGAGCTGCCCACCAGCCTTCTACTTCCTATAACTCTTCCTCCAATCCTTCATCTTCGAAAGGTAGAGCCGGCAAAAGCCAAGCTCCCATGGAGAAGAAGGAGAAGAAGAAGAAAGAGAAGAAGAAGAAGGAGCCTAAGGCAACTGGGGGCAAGCAAAAGACATCTGACAAAAATCCACACACAGCACAGACCGGGCCTAAATCGCCCTGTGTCATATGTAGAGGAGACCACTTCCATAGAGATTGTCCCTGTATTCCCCGGATACTAAGGGACTGGTCCCCTCGGTTGCACAATTCGGGAGCATCAACCTCTGATAGTCATGTTGAATGCTTACCGTCAACCAGCGAAAGTGAAGGTTCAAGACAAAGAGGGGGAGTAAGATCCCCCTGCAGACTGTGTAAAGGCGATCACGCCATCCACCGTTGTCCCTTCTTAGACGAAGCGAAGAGAGTTTTGGAAGATCGCCTGGTTTCACCATTGAGACTTCCTCCTGGATACAAAAAACTCGTGCCAAGTCCTTCTTTGGTTGAAAATACAGCTGGCCCGCTCAAGTGGTCAGCTGAAGCGTCAGTCATTGAAAATGAACCTACTGAATCCAGACCAGACGAAATTCTAAAGGTTGATACGGCAGTTGACCTGGTTCTTCCTTCAGAGGTTTCATCCTCAAATGACACCGTCACTGAAGATTCATCTTCAAATGACACCCTCACTGAAGAGAATAAGGATGACACCATCTAGATTCTTTTCATCAACACAGATTCTGATGAGCATCAGGGCAATGCGCCCATTCCTTTATTGCAGGAAGGAACATCGTCAGGGTCATATCCGGCCGTGTATTCGGTCCCACCACCAAGCAACCTGGTTGTGTCCTTTGATTGGAACCAACTAGGCACACCCCGGTTTCCAGCCAGTATACCATTCAGAATCATAGTCCAAATTTATAGAATGGTAATGGTTGGCACTATCATTGATGAAGGGGCATCTGTGAGTATCCTTTCCTCTATTGCTTGGAAAGCACTGGGTTCCCCGACGCTTTTACCTGAGATAAGAAACCTCTCGGGTTTTGACAAAGGAACCAGTCGACCATTAGGGATCCTCCCCAATGTGCCTGTTACATTGAAAGGGAAGACCGTTCAAATGAACGTGATGGTCGTTCAAGGACCCTTGGATTATAACCTACTCCTTGGACGAGACTATATATATTGCATGGGAGCTATAGTCTCCTCACTCTTTAGAGTAATGTGTTTTCCACACGAAGGAAGAATGGTCAAGCTCGTAGACCAACTTTCATTTCCGGGATCACGCATCGCAAATAGTCAAATACCAACCCTGAATGGTCTATTCACTCAAGAAATGTCTCCACCCCCAGTCCTCCTTCCCGATGAGTGCGAGTGATTCAGAAATATGGGACTGGAACCCAGGGGGCATGCATCCTGGTCTGCTTCAGGCAGAGGAAACCTTGGGTATAAGGTAGAATTTCCGTGAAAGAATATGACTAGTCCGTACCCCGTCCGTGGATGGAAGAGGGGTTGTTCTGGAACAGGATTCTTTTGTTAAGGTTACTTGTTTGACAAAGGTCATTCACCATTGTCTACTTCGGTAGGCAGTGCCGAGGAAATGTTTTCGTTTGATGGTGTTAACAAAACAATCTTTGGGTAACCAGAAAGAGGTATGCCTCTCTCGGTGAAACGAAAGTTTTGGCGGAAAGAAGTAGGGGTAACCTTGAAACTCTGTTTTATACCTGGGGGCATGCAAACCTTTTGGAGTGCAAGCTAGGAGCGGTTATTTATCTGTTTTTGGGATTAGCCATTTCCGAATTTGCATAAAGAAAGGATGAGAGGGAGCATAGCTTATGTGAGGCGCAAGCTCTATAAAAATTGGAGTCTTACAGGAGACATTTCTTATCTTATGATTGGTATTTCGAGCAGTTTTACCGCGGAATTTATGCTCGTTAAAAAATAGAAAAGCGAGATCCGAGCAGTTTTATACATAGTTCATGCTCGTTAAAAAATAAACATAAGATCGAGCAGTTTTACCGTGGAATTTATGTTCGTTAAAAAATAGAAAAGCGTGAGCAAGAGTTTCCTCCAGAGTTTAAGCTCATTAAAAAATGAACCTATTTCGGTAAATAACCATTGTGATCGTAAATTTATTAGCCATAAAGAGCCTTGGTCATGTTTTCACCTGCCACCTCCATTCCATTTGGCTGATCGTTCACCCCCATATGATTGTTTACCCATTTTGAGGAACAGCTGCGAAGAGTGATTTCACCTAGCCATCCTTGTGACACTGCCGTGATTGGAAAATTCCAACCTGTACCTGGAATCTGCTGCTATCCCTGTTTATCACTCGTTCCTCAGAAGACGAGTCTTCTTTGAGCTCTTTTCATCTGACTCGTAAAATATGAAAAGTTTGCCGAGTTTTGGCCTTCCAGCTCGTTAAAAGGACCGGAAGAGCTATCCCTCCGCTAGATTTTAATCTTTTTGGACCTGACGGATTATTACACAAAAAGGTCGAGCGCTTGTTTTATTCGGCTCGTTAAAGTTATCGAAAACTCATCCCTTCTATATTGTTTTATACTTTTTCGGACTTAAGGGATTAGATGACGAAAAAGGAATTTTGGAGTTAACTTTCTGTACCTTTTCAGACTCTCTAAAAATGAAAAGGACCGAGTTTTCCTTGTCGTTAGACTTGTTAAAATGATTAAATAGTGACAAACTTGTCTTTAGACGAGTTTCCCTATCGCTAGGATCGTTAAAACATAGCGATGGGCTTGCTCGAAGGGCAGGTTATAGAACAAGCATATGTTATCCTCCTCAAGCTTGACAAAAATAAAGAGGTACTGGTCAGAAATGACTGGGGAAAAATTGGGAGAACCTCAAAGCTTTAATGGTAGCAAGTCGCTCTTGAACATGACACTTTTCTTCCGTATCACATCGGGTTGGGTTGTTTCATTCACCGGTCTCATCACCATGGTCCTCGCCAAACCATCCACTTTTGGGGTAATGCTACCGATCCATCGTATCAGTGTCGTTATATGTTCAAGAGATGTTGTCCAGAAAGAGTCAACCGTGTCCCATCCACTGCCATACATTATCCTTCATCCACCCATGATCGCCACCCTGAATCATATTTCACAGATTGTTTTCACCTCCACTAAAATCATTAGCTCCGTTCCGTGTCACTGATGTGGGATTCATTAAGGCCCTCCTTTGACGGATCGCTTCTTGTCGACTTCATCTCATTATCCAAGAAGTTGATCTAGGGACACCCCCCTCAGTACTTTGAAGCTTGCATGCCTCAATGGCAAGTTTCTCACTTCCAGCGACAGGTATACATCAATGACCTTGGACCAGAAGATTTTGCGTGGTGTTCGACACAAAGTCCTATATTCACACCACGTGAATTGTACTACAGTACCTTGAGGGTCATTATCATTATCGGTGATTCCTCTCGTGCTTGTTAACGGTTTACATCATTGACCGGTAATCAAGAGATGTCTTTCCATGTTCGACTTCAGCGCAATTCTCACATGGATCGACTTGTACTTAGAGTGAAGATCGAACGAGTTTGAAGACCCCGGATCTAGTTTCATCCATCCGGGCTGCGATATATATTCAGGAAACATAAAGACATTTGACATGTACATCATTGCAGCAGATGATCATCCTACTCAAAGGATGATAATTTCAGCAGAGAATTATCTGTCTATCATCAGACGATCGTCTGTTCTATGTACTAAAATGAATTTATAAAGCTGAGCATGGGAATGCCCGCCTCAGCTAGATGATGAAAGCAGAATGAAAAATAATGTATTGTATTGTATTTTATTACAGGTCACCTCTCAGCGATTGAATGAACTTCGGATCCTCCTGATAAAGCATTTCACCCGATAAACGACCTCATACTTTAGGGGGAAACTGTTATAGACATTTTTGTGCCTTACAGCATGAAGCATGAAATGTCAATAATCTAAGGGATCCAAAGTCCCTAAACATGTTGTTCCTACCCCTAGAGGAACAAGGTCAGCAAACCACACCACTGAAAATCAGTTCTCCACCTGAAAACACTCAAAAACAAGCTATTTCTGGATCATGTCAACTGCTCCACTGAGCATCTGCGCTGAATGTCAACTGCTCCACTTGGTACCTGCGCTGAATGTCAACTCCAATGAAGGCTACCTGCGCTGGGCGAGTTTGGCCAAGTGGCACAGTCATTCCTCAAGGTGTCAATGCCCAGGAAGCTTCCAAAATGACACTTGGATCAGGGAATTCGCCTAGTGATGAGTAAGAGGGTCTAGATCTCCAAGTGGAAGCAAGAACCTCCAAGTGGACTCAAGAACTGAAGAATAACTGAAGCGGGAGAGGACACTAGTCAGCTCCATGCCAAGCTCAAGCTGACTCATCCTTTCTCCAAATATCCTATATATAGATCTGTCTCATGAGGTCTAGGGAGGCTGGAATCTTGTGACTGTAAGGAAGTGTTGTTGGTTTGAGTATAGAACTATTGGGTGATTTTCTTGAAGGAGGTGAAGAGGAGATTTCTTTCTGCTGGGAGGTGATGCTGGATTGGGCCTTTTATGGTTGTATCACTTCCTGAACTTTACTTCTTCCATTAATAAAGCATTTGAGGTTCTTCTATATGCATGTGTCTCAATGGCGTATTAATACTTGTATATTTGATTTATTCTAATCCTTGAATCAATTATGAATGTATGCTTCTTGTAGTTTCCCTCTCTTGTGATTTTGCAGGATCTTGGTGTAGCTGGGCCAGTGAAAGAGCAAGGAACTGGGAGCAAGCAGCAAAGAGAGAAGATTGGATCAATCATTAGCGGAAGACATCGGTTAGTGGATCTCTTCCTCCTCTCTCTTACATCTCATAAAGAAGTAATCTCGAATAGCTTTGCTTTGATTGTTGCTGAGGTACTATCACCCTTAGAGTGGGATAGGGTCATTCCGTATTGGATACTTTTCCCAACAACACGGGGGCCCCGAATCTCTGTTGCCTTGTAGAATATTTTTGTAGGATGTGCCTCCTTTGGGTTGGTGCTGGGGTGCTGCTTTCCCCTTGACTCCCCCTGAATAGCTTGGCTGTCCCTGAGGCAGAGCCCCTCCTCTCAGCCTCAGGTTTAAGACAATGGTTGTTCCTGGGTTGATTTCATAGCTTTTCATCGTTCTATAGTCCTGGAGGGACCACCTACCACTCACCAGATGTTGGATTTGAACTGGATACCCCAGCTCTGTCCATATCTGCTCTTTCAGCTGCAAGATGGTGCCTTCTGCATGAACCCACACTAATCGGGTTTTCCCCTCAGGGGGGTTAATAAAAATATGAAAACAGGATGATCTTACCTGCTCTGGTTGTGTCCAAACTTCCAGATCTGGTCTCATTTTGAGTTGTCTTCCTTTGTGCATGTCTAGATCTGCCTCCCCTCTGCTCGATCTGTGTTTGGTGCCACCGATCTGCATCCTGAGATCTCGAATATTGGCTGGATCAGGTAGATCTGGGCCGGATCTAAAGATTTTTGGCCACTGCATTGAAGGAGGGAGCAGTTCTGCAACATGCAGGCCCCCCTGCCATTTCTTTTTGCGTTCTGGCGCATCTTGCTCTCAAAATGCAGTGCGGCATGACGGCGGCTTTGTTCATAGTCGTAGTATGGCCCCACACTGCTCATCACCCCGGGAGCTTCCGCGTATGGCCATGCACCGCGGTGGTCTACCGATGAGGGCCTCTCTGTTTGAACCCGATGTATACCTTGCCGTGAGGATCGAGCACACAGATCCCTACCCTCGGCGTATTCAGTTAACCTTCTCAGAGGATCGATGCTGAGAGGGGCGCGGTCTGCGTCCTTCCCTCCCTCGCCGTCTCCGTAAACCCCAAGAACATGGGTTTCCTCCCCAGTGCGTTCGATACATGAAAACAATTCCCAAGCTCCCCACGCTGGATCCGACCCACATGCCGACGATATCTGGCCCCATTGCGTGAGGTATCGAGGCCTGAACCTCCAAATCTCCTTGAGAAAACTGGTGAATGACGAGGGTTCGAAACCTTTGGACACCTTCACGCTCTCCATCGTTCTGCATTGAGTAGTAGTTGTGAAGGTGTAAATCAGAAATTGAAAAAAAAATGGCCAGAATCAGTGAAGTATTAGAGTTCCTTAAAACTCTAATATTGTCTACTAATCATGATACATTAAAAGTTAGCAAAGTTTCTCTCACAGACATTTAGGTTTGTCTACAAAATGCACAAGAGAAAATTGATTTTTTGCAACTCGAATCTTAGCAAGAAGAATTAAAACAGAGGAGTCGTTTTGAACATGTTTCTGTTCAGAACATTGAGACTGCAACCCATCAGAAGCAAGTCAGCAATGTTACAGTTGGTTCAGATTTAGTACCCAATAAAGCAGCAGTTGTACATGTAGATATAGAAACTCAGTCTACACTTCCCAAGCCCATCATCGGACCTTGGGAATAGCTTGTCCACAACAAGCACATAACCGGTCTTGGATATGAGAAGGACTTGTCATTTCATATTCCAGACTACTGAAAGCCCATTCAGTTTCAGAGTGTTGGATTCCTTCATGACAGTTCACATCCAGTTGTTCCAGATTCTGCCCCTCTTCCACAATAGCCACAACAGATTGTGAAATTCCAACACTGTGATCGAGTTGGCCATCTGAAAGATCACTGCTTTGATCTTCATCCATGTAAGAATTGTCATAAAACCAGTCATTCTTCAAACAAATGCTTCAAAAACAAACATCTTGCAAGAACAAAGATTCAACTTGGATGGATCGCTTCTTGGCAATAGGAATCAACAGCCAAGAAGATATTCCAATCACATGTCAGAACTTGTTCTAGAGTATTGAACAGTCTTGCGGTTGAGTTTTCTCCATCATCTCACCTTGTATCTGACAGGGGAGGAAATAATGGTCATCTACAAGCTTCAAAGTCACATCAAGCAAACCTGAGCCATAACCTGCCACACCAGTTTCAGAGTTGTAGCCAGAGACAAAGATGCCCCTGAGCATGCCTTCAGTTGGTAATCTAGGACACTTCCTCTAGCAGAAGACTTCAACTTCTTGCCAGTTTCGGAAGAATTCTAGGAACAAAATTGGAGACACTTCCTCTAGCAGAATACTTCAGCTTCTTACCAGTTTTGGAAGAGTTCCAGGAATTGCATTAAGAATTCCAGAGTTGTTGGTCATCCTTAAATCATCACAGCTTGAGACTTCCCTTTTAAGGTTGAAGTTCTCCCTTTTATGTGGGGTGAGACCTCCCTTTCATGGTTGAAGGTTTCCCTCTTCAAAACAATAGGAGCACTTCCTCTAGCAGAAGACTTCAGCTTCTTGCGAGTTTTGGAAGATTTTTGGGAATTTCACTAAGTGTTCCAGTGTTGGTGGTCATCCTTAAACCACTGCCCTTTATACCAACATTTCAGAGAGCACATTCAGCCTAGTGTTGCCATGAATTTTTGCACATTTTGTATTACAACTCTCTTCTTGGAATCATGCATAACCCATTGGATTAAGGGGGGGAATTTTGGATACCTAATCCTCATTGGGTTAGTGTGGAAGTCGAATAGATAAAAGGAAGTCCAAGAGACCTTGGGATGTGAAAGCCAATGGTCAAACCATGTACTATAAATGCATATCTCTTGTTAATAAAAATTTATTCTCATGTTTTATCTTTCTATTTGTCTTTGCCATGTGTGTGTTTAACAAAATAGTGACTATCCTTAATCATTCATACATTTTCCACCCTTTTATTCGTTATAAGAAAATTAGAGTCATACACAAGGAGCCTAGATGAGTAAGTGTGTTAAATTTTTTCCTCAATTTTTTGATAAACCTAAGATAGTTAAATGATCGATAATTTTAAATTGTGGGTTTTATTTCTTCCTTTGTCTTATTTTAGAATTTTATAAATCAGTTTTTTCTACATATTGTTGATATTCATAATGATAATTAAGTTTGAAACTTTAAAGTATTACTATCTTAGTCATTAAGTAGTTATTATGATGTGTTTGCTCCCCATATAGCAACTTGAGCCCATTGAGTCATGAATTACAATCACTGTAAATTAGGAATGTTTTTTTGGAAGTTCTTCAATAAATATTCCTCAAGGGGTTGCACTACAAAGAGTGGGATTATTTTATATTAGGTGTTCTAAGGGGTGGCTATTGTCCCCAAATCGCCGAGAACTTGTAGCTAGCCTCATCCCTTTGGATCTCATGCTAATCAGGTGGGACATACCATGATGAGAATTGAACCTTGGTGGATGGTTTAGTTGTCCTTCAACCTCGCCAATTAGTCAACACCTTGTTTGCTATGAGGCATGATTTTGATATTAAATTTGACCACCCTTCCTTAATACACCTTTGAGTGTAATGCACTCAAAATTGTAAGTCACAATTATGAGAACCTTTAAAATAGACATTAACTACATGAATGGTGGAAGAAAGTATTCACTTATAAAAAAGTACAAAATGAGAGCCTTGGCATTAGGAAATTTCACCTAACACAAATCCTTCTCCTTCATTGAACCTTCTTCATATACAAGAATGTAGCAACAATATATTTAGAAGAAAAATTATTAGCAAATAGTGTGAGATTTAGTGTGACTTTGATTAAGTGACATTTAAACACAAACAATCAGGAATCTAATTTAAAAGGTATGCACAAAACCTATGTGGAAGGAAACAATCTCAACAATGAATGTACAATTTACATGCTTTTTCCACATTTTGTAAATAAATTTGTCTTCAGCTTTCTCAAACATAATAAAGCTTGTTTGTTTATATGTAGGCTCCTACTCAGTCAAATAGATGGACCAATCTTGTATCACATAATGCCAAGTAAAAGAAAGCTCATTGTTGTTGCGATAACATTTCCCCAGGCCCAAGGTTCCTTTGAACCAAAGAGACTATGTCAGAAGGAAAAATGTCCTTTTTATCGATCAATAAAATAGCCCCTCATTTTTCATTATTAAAAGGAAGCCAGTAACTTTAATTCTCTGCCTATTTCATATTTTTTCTTGAAGACGGTTTATTCCTCTAGGTTTTTAATTTATCATTTTGGCAAGAGGCTTGTGACTGAACCTCCTCTATCACATAGAAGACAATGAAGGACAAGAAATGACCAAAAATAAATTTGAAGTTACTTATGTTTGATTACCAAATTCACAAGAGATCAACTTGCAAGTTCTATTAAGATTTTGTATGCAGTTGTCCACTTCAACTTGTGAACATAAACGCCCAATTATAATGATGCATAAACGAATACTTTTCTTCCCTCTAGAAATAATCCCAAGTCCAGAAAGCTTTCTTGGGCATATTCTTTCAACATATCTATGTTTTTTGACATACATTTTGAAAGCATTGTTTCATGATAATCAGATATTATTTTCCCTTGGGAAATCTTGTCTTTCACTGCCATCCATGATTCATGAGATTGATCATATAGAGACCTTCCAATTACCTCAATAATATTTGGTAATATTTTGAATTCCTCTATTATCTATAATGAAATTGTTACCAAATTTTTCAGCATGTCTAACACCCAAACCTCAACATAGGCTAATCGTCAATTTCAAAATGGTTTGTTGCCATTATGCTAACCTAGAATCAAGAATCATGATGTATTTCATATGTATAGAATTAAAGTAGAAGAAAAAAGTACCTCGTTGACTAGTTTGAAATGTATTGCTTTTGGAATATATGAATGCTTAAATGCCCAAAAGCATAAAAGGGACACAACATCTTGCTCTCTCAAAAGCAACATCTCATATTGCCAATAATTTTATTGATCATAAATTTTGTTTCTAGTTGTATGGAGAGCCTTGTACCCTTCTCCTTTGAACAACAATATATGAAGGTAATTTGTTTTCCAAACATCATCTAGCACTACCAAAGTTGGTTGAGGTTCCATTTGATAAAGATTGTTTTACAACTGTGTATGTGCATCTTCTGTGTCCTGAAATCAGGGCTATTTCCACCAACAAGTCCCACATTCTATTCAAAACTTCCTTTAGATTTAGGAATTATGAAACTTTGATAATAATAATAAATAAATAAATAATCCTCCTTGTAAATTCATCTGTAAACCAAGAATATAAACTTGTAGAAATTAATCAGTTAATTTTATTTTTTTTGAAACAATTCAAGGCCTTGAAGGAGGTAATTCTTGTACCAAAAAAAGAAAAAATAAGAAAAAAAGATGTGTCAAATATGGGAGTAAGGGAATCTCTCTTTTGTTGTGTCAAATAGGGGAGTAAACGAATCTATAGAGAATGATTTCTTGGTGCAAGAGGAATGAGTTAAATAATAAGAAAATTTAAAGAATTAAAAACACTATTATTTTATCTAGATTCTCCCAGCATAGAGAGATTAACGATTGGATTTTATTTCTTTATTAATTTGGAGCAAATTTGAAAAACAAAGTTATATACTATGCATATTTTTTCACAATTTTGAATTTGTTAATATAGGGTTTAATATTTTGGATTTTGGAATTACCCAAGAAGATCCCAGCTAGCTGTTTACAAGTTCTAAAGAATAGAGATTTATCCATTTTACAATTTCATCACATTTTTATGTTTTGAAAATGGGTTGGTTTGGTACTTGTGAGACATGGGAAGTGGCTTGGTCTCCTACTCGCTTGATATGGGGTTGGAATACCACTACCACTAATTTCCCTCAGCAAGAGGCCCAAGGTAAACTTGAGGGATTTGAACTTGAAATATCGTCATAGATAATACTTCATTTTCACGAACTTGATGGATTTCAACCTGAAATGTCATGATACATAATACTTCATTTTCACGACCATAGCCAATTAAACTACCCTAGGCTCACTAAAATCTTTATGTTCTAAAGATGTTAAACTAGAACACTATGCGAATGTCATGATACATAATACTTCATTTTCAAGACCATAGGCAATTAAACTACCCTAGGCTCACTAAAATCTTTATTTCTAAAGATGTTAATCTAGAACACTCTGCAAATTATTTGGACTTGAAAAATATAACAAAGAGGAAAGTAAAAGCCTCTTTTTTGAGTATCTTGAAGAGAAAACAAGCCTTACCTTGAGTGTAACAACTTTAAGCTAGTTGATCCCAATTATTTGTTAAATTAAAACATCTTGTAACTTATAAAATCTAATAGTTGTGCATTTCACCATGTATAATATAATAATTGTACATTTCACTATGTATATCTATGTACAAAAATTCATTGTCTTATTATTAGATATATTTATGTTATTGTGTTCAATAAGTGGTACATTTAACCTAGAATCCAATTTATTAACTAACAAAAGGATGGAAAAGAGAAGCTTAATGTTTTTGATGTTTTTGATTTTAGAAATTCAAGAAACTTTTGCGAATAAATATTTGGAAATTCAAGGAAATTTTATAAATAAATCTTTCAAATTTACTATGCTTTCAATATATATATAAATAGATTACAAACCTATTTTCAATAGGTTTCTTTCAATATATATAAATAGATTACAAACATTTTTTCAATAGGTTTCTTTTCTTGTTATAGAATTGTGCTCCACGAAAAGAAATAAACTTATTATTATTATTATTATTATTATTATTATCCAATTTTAAGGTCACACCCAAGCCAGATATCAAATTGGTGTATGAGATCCCCTTGTTTGTGCGACAAGGGACCCACCTTCGCGCAGTGATTTTCCTGCTAAGTCTACGAAGACATACATACTCTACCCCCTCTCATTTTAAAGTTGTGACCTTTTAGGAGGAAACATATGCTCTTATCCATTAGGCAACTACAAGAAGCAAAAATTAGATTGAAATTCAAAATGGAAAACCGAGCACTCAAATTTGGATGGTTAAAAATAACATAAAAACACTATAAACCCCTTCTCCTTTCGCATTTTATTCATGTCATGCTTATTCAATAATTGACTTTTCTTTTGATTTTTTTCTTTGTTATTATACGTCCTTCTCTTGCATTCAAAATTAAATTTCATATAGTGATTTGAAACTTTATTGAAATTGCAATTTATTTATTTCAAATAATTAAAATGCAAGGATGTCTCATAATTATAAGTTTTTGAATTATTTAGGGCATGGCACATTGGTGAAGTGGGTTTTGTGCACCCTAGTCAACAAGGGAGAAACTATCTAGACCGGAGCTCTTTAAATAGCCCTAGTTGTTTGGTGTGGTCGAATCATCCTCGATGGTTTTTAAGGCTCCATTAGCCTAGATACCTCTTCCTTTCACAAAAAGAAAAGAAAATGGATTAGTCCTAATCTATACTGACTATTTAAAACCTAAACTATTGTTCAATATATCTAAAATTAACAATCTTCTAAAGAAGTATATGCTACAAAATCATGTTACAAAAACTAAAACAAGTTATTATAATACAAAAAATGTACAAGAATATGATACAAGGATGAACCCCAAAACAAACTATAAGTGGCCTATGAAATATAGATGCATTTTCTGGCAGAAAAATAAGGTACAAACTGATATTTAATTTATAAATGCAATTATAAATTAAACTAAAGGAAAATAATTCTTAATGCAATATAAACAAGGAGCCACTGTTGTGGCGCTAGTCCCTGCCGGTTAATAGAACAGTTTGGTGAGTTATTATTATGAGATTTAATTTGTGTTTAATTTGCATTACCATCAGAGCTGGTTTGCATTACTAGTGTGTTGTAGGCATGCTTACTCGTATTAAGATTTAGTGAATTGGATAGCGAATTGTTGTATGGACTTTTTGACTTTATGCAAAGAGTGAAATATAATGAACTTTGCGTTTGTTAAGTAAGAATTGTGATAAATGTAAGATTAGTTTTAGATGTAATTTTCCAATGTGTCATGATTTAGAAAATGTTTAGATTAATAATTAAAATGTAATAAAATTGAAGAGTGAATCATGGAAACCTTGACGGAAAAAAACTATAAAAGGTAATAATAATGCATTATAATGTATGAAGAATTAGAGAGTGTTAAAGTAAGTTATGTATTTTAATAAGCATTGGGTATAAAATATATTTAAATGCATAATAATGAATTCATGGTGCACAAAAGATAGAATTTTGTTATTTTTTTAAATTTGAATATTATGGAAATATTCATAAAATGATAATGAGCAAATAAATATTATTATGAATATAAATTTGTTAATTAAATCCGTGGTGGAGAGTGTTGAATATTTAGATAAATGATTCTCGAAATTCAAAGAAGAACTTAAGCATTTAAAAATTATGGAGTCTTGAACCCATGATTGAAAGATTAGATATCTAGTAACATGTTTGGACATAAGTGATACCATTCAGGTTAATGCCAATGATTGGGGAATTATTCCATGGTCAAAAGAACAAAAGATAGATTTATTTAAAAATATTGTTTATCATAACTTTAGTGTGAACTTTAAATTTGTCCATTTACTAATTAGCAAAGAAAATAAACCCTGCATCTAATTTCTAATTAGTAATATGTTGCATTTAATTAATAATTTGTTGTGATGCAAAAGGACATGACTTTTGGTCTTTTTTATAGTTTTGGGTTAGTAAATATAGGATCTAAGTACAATAGCAAAGTAATTTTGATAAGTTTATTTTATAAATTAAAAACTAAAATAAACAGATTAAAATTAAAAAAACATTTAAACTCTACGAGTTGAAATGTAAATTGATCATGATCTGCAAGAAAAAATTCATTATCTTTTGGTGTTGTATACTCTTGCTTTCTGCAATATCTGTGTTCCATTTAAGTAAGTTAGTTTGTTATTGAAATTTTTTCGAAGTATAATGAAAGGACTTACATCACAGATAAACAGATGTCATTAAACATAGTTGTTTTTCTATTTTGTGATTATCTTAATTAGGGAGTATAGTTTAATATAATTCATTTATTTGGCATAACATAAGCATAGGAGGTATGATGACATATAGAATGATGAAAATTGGGATAATTGAAAATAATAAAAGAATGGAGATTGACTATACCACTTGAAATTACTCTATTTATTAGTTAGAAATAATGTTTTGACAACTTGATTTTTTAAAAGTTATTATGTTATTAAACTTTATACCTGGTGACAAGAAAGGCTTACCTTGGCATAAGCTAATTATTGCAGGTTAATACAACTGGGAGAAATGATATTACATGTTATAAATTATGAAAGTCATATTCAATTAATACTGTTTTAAAAAATACATAAGAGTTCATTTCAATGTGGGAATCTTTTTATTCAAGGAATTTTATTTCTTTGTGATTGGAAGTGTAATCTTTCCATTATGAATACTGAATAATAAAAATATTATAGGAAATTTATACTTAGTTAAACTATAAATAATTTAATAGTTATAATTAAATATGAATGGATAAGCAGTATTTAATATTATATGGGTAATTTAAATCATAAAATGCATTATTTATTTAAACATCAAAGATAGAGTGTGATATTATAATTAAATAAAAATAAATAATAATAATATTTTTATATTGGATCAGAGATATTGAAATTTAATTATAATTGGCATGTTTATCATGATTAATAATAGTAAAAAGTGTTTAATCATAATTAACATGGTTGTGATGCTAATGCATGGTCATCTCGCTAATCCATGGTCAAAATGGTCAATCATCATTAAAATGGTGAATGATGGTAAAGCATGCCCAACGTAGTTAACAAATATTAAAAGTAAATAAACCCAACTATTAAATAAATGAGTTCAAGTAACTAAATATAGTAGATAGAAAATGGTGAATGATGGTAAAGCATGACCAACATGGCTATCAAATATTAGAAACAAACAAAGCCAAATATTAGATAAATGATTTCAAGTAACTAAATATAGTAGATAGTAATTTATATTTATGAAACTTGTTCAAATTGAATTATAACATTGATTTTCTACATAAAATCAAATATATAACACATAAAGAGCCCAATTTATTAAACATTAGCATAATGAATCAAGAGCCATAGAGACAAAATAAAAACTGCCATTGCCAATTTTTATCAACTAATAATTAATGCATTAAACATTAGCATAATGAATCAAGAGCCATAGAGACAAAATAAAAACTGCCAATGCCAATTTTTATCAACTAATAATTAATGCAACATTCGACTAGATGAATGTTCAGATACAAGATGATCATTTAAGAACATAGGATTTGTGCTGTAACATTTTGTCATTCTGTCAATACAATGTCATTTTGTCAGCAATGACAGCACTTCATTCCAAGTCTGCATGTTTCAAAAATTTCAATTGAAGGGGATCTCATGGAATTTGCAGAAATTTATGCTTCTTTATACTATAGCTTAACTGCTAAATTTTAACAAGATCATTTCCAGACTTTCCTAGAAGGCTGCAACTGTGCGTTCAGATGTTACAACTTCAACTGTAGTTTTTGTGATAAGCTGACCAGCTGCTGTCACACTGCCAAAGGTGATATACAATGCCAAGTACATTAGTACAGAAATACTGATCAGCAAAACCACTATGATAGCAGCAATTGACAAAATTTTGCAAATGTTGTGTACCTTTCAAATCTGGCAGAAGTCCGTTGACGAAGAATTGGGTCCTCAAACTCAGAGAAATTGCCAATACTGTTTATATTTCTATTTGACTGAATTTTGAAACAAAGCATATAGTTAGTACTACAAGGGTTCGTGTTTGCAGACATATTTATGGTTAATTATATTAAATAGAAATTTAATTGAATCAAGGAATTTGCTTTTGTTCTAAGAAATCAAAATCAAAAAGTAGCAACAGAGGGACAGTAGACGAATTGTTGGCAAATGTTGGAAAATGTCGGAGGGAGATCAAGAACTGCATACAAAATTGGTGCACTTGTTTGCTGTGGATTGCCTGAAATTTCAATCAGTGATTCAGATTTTCCTGGTCTAACTTCAAGAAGATTAAATCTGGCATGAGAAATCTGACCATACAAAGAAAACATGATCAGTAAATAAAGTGTGTTCATAGCAAGGCATCAACAATTGAGCTTGTTATTTGAGCATGCAAGAGTCCATGGTTATTTGAGCATTATAAGTTAATGGCATTCTGGTTGAATACTAAGGGTTTGTCTTAGTTGTGGTCGGCATGCACTGTGGTGGTCTGATCGGCGGCCAGCTGTTCCTCCTCGAGATGCTGGAAAGTTCGGCTTGGGTTTTACTGTCTTCGCGGCCTTTGGGTTTTACTGTCTTCGTGGCCTTTGGGTTGGTATTGTTACTTGCTTGTTTAGCTCTGCAGTCTGTGCGATTTTTCGTGTGCGGTGGAGTTCCTGCTTACTCGGGTATTGTTACTTACTTGTTTAGCTCTGCAGTCTGTGTGATTTTTCGTCTGTGGTGGTCTTGTGGGCGGACAACTGTCCCTCGTCGAGATCCTGGAAAGTTACTCAACTTGGGTTTTACCCTGTTCGTGCCCTCTGGGTTATTATTGTTACTTGGTTGTTTAGCTCTGCAGTCTTGCCTGCTTCGTAGGTGCAGCAGTATTGTCTTTTCGTTTCCCTCAAGAGTCCATGGTTATTTGAGCATTATAAGTTAATGGCATTCTGGTTAAATACTGAGGGTTTCTCTTACCTGCATGGCTTTTATGAGCGATATAACCTAAGTTGAACCAAGGTTTTGGGGGTGGAAAGGTTGGTTTCGGGGGTGGAAAGGTTTTGGGGTGTTATTGGGGGCCTCGCATCATTCGAGGTGAAGGGCACGTGGTCCGGTGACTCCCAAGCGGTTGTGTAACGTTGGTATGAATCGGACCGTGTTCGCGCC
Organism: Pinus tabuliformis; assembly: GCA_031772625.1. NCBI lineage: Eukaryota > Viridiplantae > Streptophyta > Pinopsida > Pinales > Pinaceae > Pinus > Pinus tabuliformis. The sequence goes on from CM062820.1 coordinate 812,285,797, forward strand.
CTTTGGGTTATTATTGTTACTTGGTTGTTTAGCTCTGCAATCTCTGCGATTTTTCGTTTGTATTTGTTGTATTGTCTGCGGTGAAAACACAATGCGGTTTCTGCTTGCCGTGATACTGTGGGCTTGTCTTAGCTATATGGTTTTTATGGAAATTTCTGTAAATGTCGGTTTTGACCAGCATTTGGAGCGAGATGACCTGGGTGAAGCTATGGCGTGTATTCAAGGTTTTTCGGTTGTATAATTTATGTGTATGTTTACTTTGGTGCATAATGTTTTTTTAAGTTTGTAATTCTGTTATGGATGTATGAATATTCGACTCTGATATTACTCCTAGAACGGAAGGTTGCTTTGTTGACTAAAGCTGTATAAGACTAAAAAACATGCCTAAGATGGCTTGTTGCAGCGTTGCAATGTTGACGAGATCTGTTTTGATTTGCAAAAACAATTTATTAGAAAGTGAGTATTGTACATACCTGAACCAACTGATCAGTTTCGAAAGCACACAGAGGAAGCTGTTCTGTTTGTAATATTCTAATATTGGCAGCTGTTGTGTGCCTCATATAAGAAGTCAGTGCGGCACCCCTGCCAATTAGACAACACAATTTCAAAATAAGATCAAGTTTCTGAAACGTACTTTATCATATGCAATCCTATTACTAGTTACAGAACTGTATCTGCGATCAAACTTCAGATTCACGCTAACTAGCTAAACATGAGAATGCAGAAGGAGAGATCAAAAGTGTGAGGCTACAAAGTCATAAACTTCTGGAACAAGGCTTGTAGCACGTGCTTTCCAATGAGGTCTAATAGAAACATTGGCTGAAAATATTTCACAATGTTGAGGATGTAGGCAATTAAATGCAAAGAACCAACTAGAAATTTTAGGCACGGGTTTCATAAAAAGGTTTAAGTCCCCTTGCCGAAGTACTCCAAAGGTAGCTTCTGCATACACAACACTGTGTGTGAAGTGCACTTCAAATGATATAAAAAATGAAATGGGTTGAGGTAAACTTACTGCTTGGACATTCTTTATCATGCTTATTTTAAAAGCTTGCATCATTTTATTTATTATTTCTAAATAACTATGTGTCATGATCTTTCTTTTTTTATTCTCGAGTCAAATGAATGCAATTAAACTAAAACAGAATGCACACAGAATCCAGACTAACACGTAGGAAAGTTTTAGAGACATATATGTAAAACCAACTGAAGCACAAAATAAACGTACTTTCATGTTGAACTCTGAGCGGTTATGTTTTAGAAGATAAAGAATTGCAAAAAAGTCATTTCTATCTATATCTGAATCCAACAGAATTTGATGCGGTGCTCCATGCGATGGAAAAATTTGACAACTTAGGTAAGCTAACATAAATATTTGGGAAAGAATAAACACATGTGACATCATCATGATGCTCTATCATGAGTTGCACTTTATATCATCAACTGCACTTGCTCATGCAAATAAACTAGTTGAGTCAAAACAGTAGTCAAATTATGCAAGACTGAAATAACATGGAAGTGTAACCTAAAACATCTCAACTGAATTTTGCATCTAATAATATCTTGATCCATAAATAAAACAAAGATGTCTGGATATGGTATTTGCAAAAAAACCTGAAATACTTGCAAACAAAAAGAAGCATCAAATAGTTGCAGATTGTACTTGCCTTAAGTGAGCAGGGAACAACACAATTTCAAAATAAGATCAAGCTGCTGAAAGGTATTTTATCATATGCAATGCTATTACTGGTTACCAAACTGTATCTGCGATCAAACTTCAGATTCACGCTAACTAGCTAAACATGACAATGCAGAACCATATTCATATTACTTTTGCATTTGTTCTGGATGTGAAGGGCAGCATGTTCCTGCATTTTGTAATCTGTAGAACAAATAGTTAGTTAGAATAAAATGATAGCATTGTAAATTGAAGAGAGGACATATTTGAGAGAAAACATGTTAAGGAGTTATGTGAACTAAGGTTTCTTGTGCAATCCTTATATCATGTACAATGTGTCAAAAGCTTGTTTAACATTAAAAAAAGTATTTGATTGACTAAAGCTGTATAAGAGTAAAACAGATCTCTAACATGGCTTGTTCCAGGTTTCCAATCTTGACAACATCTCTTTTAATTTGCAAAAACAATTTACTAGAAACTCAGTATTGTATATACCTGAACCAACTGATCAGTTTCGAAAGCACACCGAGGAAGCTGTTCTCTTGGCAATATTCTAATAATGGCAGCTGTTGTATGCATGATTTCAGAAGTCACTGCAGCAGTGCTGCTAATTAGAGAACAAAATTTCAAAATAAGATCAAGCTATTCGAACGTACTTTATTTAAGATTAAAAGGAGTATTTGATTGACTAAAGTTGTATAAGACTAAAACAGATGCCTAACATGGCTTGTTGCAGCTTTGCAATGTTGACAAGATCTTTTTTGATTCGCAAAAACAATTTATTAGAAAGTCAGTATTGTATATACGTGAACCAAGTGATCAGTTTCGAAAGCACACCGAGGAAGCTCTCCTCTTTGTAATACCGTAATATTGGTAGTTGTTGTGTGCCTCATATCAGAAGTTAGTGCAGCACCCCTGCCAATTAGACAACATAATTTCAAAATAAGATCAAGCTGCTGAAACGTATTTTATCATATGCAATGCTATTACTGGTTAGAGAATTGTATCTGCCATCAAACTTCACATTCATGCTAACTAGCTAAACACCATATTCATATTACTTTTGCATTTGTTCTGGACGTGAAGGCCAACATGTTCCTGCATTTTGTAATCTGTAGAAGAAACAGTTGGTTAGAATAAAATGATAACAATGTAAATTGAACAGAGGACATATTTGAGAGAAACATGTTAAGGAGTTATCTGAACTAAGGCTTCTTCTGCAATACTTATGGCTGTATAAGAGTAAAACAGATCTCTAACATGGCTTGTTCCAGTTTTCCAATCTTGACAAGATCTGTTTTAATTTGCAAAAACAATTTATTACAAACTCAGTATTGTATATACCTGAACCAACTGATTAGTTTCGAAAGCACACTGAGCAAGGCGTTCTCTTGGTAATATTCTAATATTGGGAGTTGTTATGTGCTTCATTTCAGAAGTCATTGCAGCAGTGCTGCTAATTAGACAACAAAATTTCAAAATAAGATCAAGCTAAACAAGCAGAACAGGAACCCCACCAACAACAAATACAAACTTCATATTCATGCTAACTAGTTAAACATGGCAATGCACAAGGAGAGATCAAAACCATGAACCTACAAAGTCATAAACTTCTGAAATAAGGTTTGGACTTCAAATGATATAAAAAATGAAATGGGTTTAGATAAACTTACTGGTTTGAAATTCAGCATTGAGTCCGAGCAAGAATACCAATGGAATGAGTGGAAGCTACCAGAAATGTATATCAGCCATTGTGTCCTTTGTGCTTTGTAGATTGGAAACCATGTGAGCATTTTTCAGATTGTAAACTGCAAATCATGTCAGCAGTCTCCAGATATATGGCATATTCACATGGTCTGTGGGATAAATTCTTTCCTGGTAATGTTACCAGATTTTATGCAAAGCAGTTACCCTGTAGCATTTGTTTCGAAAATATAACTCTATGTTTGACTTTGAATCAGATGTGTTTAGGAACATGGAAAAAATTTAAGCAAATTGTAGAGCTAACAGTAAACAGAAACATAGGTAATATAAAACAAAACCTTTCGAGCCCAAAACTTTCATTTGGCTTAAGGTTATAATGCTATTATAATGAAAAATCATGCGGATCAAGCAACGGTCAGCAATTGATCGATTGCATATAGTCCTAGGGAAGGACTAATAATACCAAATGCATTATGTTATAATTGCATTTTCAAACAACATATATTCATTTTAAAGTCCATATAGTTTGATGCTATTTATAAAGTCTAGCTTCAAGCATGTTGTAGAATGCGTTCGATCTCAAATACAAAACAGAAACACAAACAATACAAATAGACATGTATAAAGACTTTCTAGGCCTCTTTCCTGAATCGTTAGCTACACTATGCAACAAACAAAAACTAACATAGCATTCAACCATAACATAGGAGGAGACAGAAATGACTAGCCGATTCAATATACAAATTGTCATTTAATCAATCTATGGAATATTTGGTGTTTGCATTCAGCAGCTGTAGATACAAAATTATTGTTGATCTGATGTTGCATTTGCTATATTCAATGATATAATTTAAACCAAACATGGTACTTTTTAAGATGCGACAAAAATATACATACAAAAGTTGGCAAGACAATCTCTTGTTGTCAAGCTTGAAGCATGATGCAGAATGCGTTCCATTTGAGATAGAGAACAGAAACAGAAACACTACAAACACATATGCATAAAGACTTTCTAGCCTTTTTTCATCAACTGTTGCGTCACATATTCTTTGTAAATGACTCAAAATTGCAAGTCAAATACTTGTATTATCGTGAGAGCATAATATGAAGAAACATATTCATATTACTTTTGCATTTGTTATGGATGTGAAGGCTGCCATGCTCCTGGATTTTGTAATTTGTACAACAAACGGTTAGTTAGAAAAAAATGATAACAATGTAAATTGAAGAGAGGACATATTTGAGAGAAAACATGTTAAGGCATATGTTGATGTACCTTCCATTTGTTAGTTGACATGTAATAGCTCACTATCTTCATTGAGTGTGAACTTGCTCTAAATTTTGAAGTCACGTAAGATGTAAACAGTGGTAGCTTTCTGTTGCAAATATGTCTCATATGACATTGATTTTAAATCAGGAAGTAACTCATGTAATAAGGGCTCCCTGATAATGCACTGGAAAAAGTTATTTGTAATGGATTCCATTACAGCATTTATACAATGCTTGTAGAGGAAAGGGCAATTATCATTGCATTGTGAACAGAAAATTGTTGCATTGGCTATTGCTATGGATGAATTCACTGGGCAGTTACAAATTGCACAAACAGGTTCGAAAGGAGTTGAATATGGATTTGTTGCGGTCAGAATACCTTCGACCTGTTTATAAAACATTCAAACGTTAATTTACATTATTACATGCCAAATGAAAATGCAGCAAAAACATTATTATTGCTATACTTACAGCATAGGTAGATGTAGTTAGTTTTGTGAGATTGTTGAGTGCATCTGTGTTAAGTTCAGTCATGAACGTTGACTTCGATGCTCTGAATATTGTTTCTGTTGTGTTTACCTTTTTTGTTAAATTTTTGAAAAGAATGAGCGGAAAGTGTCCTTTTTGCAATTGTTTTTCCATTGAAAGGAAAAATTGTTCATATGTGTCAAAGAGTTGCAGCTGCAGAACAGAAATTGCTATGTATTGAAAAATACAAAAAGTAATATGCAACTACATTGTTCGTATGCATTGAAAAATTGCAATTGCAGAAGACAAATTACAAAAACTATGAACAAATTACAACAACTATGTATTGAAGTGATGCATGTTATCTACTGACAATTAGGAATAAGTAACATCTGAATACATACAGTTGCATTGTCGTTTTCAGAATCTCCATCTTTGATATGGAGTATGTAATGCAATCCAACTCGTTTGGCAAGTGTAACGGCAGCAGCGATTGTGCCAATTGGGTACATTTCTTTTTTGTTTGCAAATTGCCTAATGGTCGTATTGGGAATGAAGCGATATTCTTTGCAAACTTCAGGTACAGTTTCTATGATACTTGATTCATTAAGCAATATTATTTTGTCACAGTCACCGTGATCATAAACACTTTTAGGCAATATCCTGAAGTTTGTAATTGAGATGTTGTTGCCTTGCAAAATTTTGTGTTCATGTCGCTCCACCAAATGTGCAGGTACACTCAACGTTATAGTCATAATTCCTTGAGCATCTGTCAAATCAGCTCGCAATACTTGACGTGATTTGTTTGATTTATCAAGGAATGCACTATAGACAACCATTATGTCTCCAACAAATAACTGCCCAATTTTACGACTATTGAGATCTTCAATTGATACTTTAATTGGCAGTATCTGTTTTTGCCTATTAAAATTGCCTAGTTAGAAATTGCTATAAACATTTGTAGAATACTATGTTTCTCCTAAAGACTGAATAACTAGAAATAGATTAGAGTGTTGTGTTTCATATGCATACCTTTTTGATGTATCATTTTGCACGTTTGTTGAATGAAGTTTGGCTGCGATTGTTTCAGTTGGTCTAACACAGGCAAACACATGGTTCAATATGATGTGGATATTATCACATGTATTTTGTGATAAGCAATCAATAAAGAAATTGTGATATGTAACCTGTACATGTCTTCTTGCTGCATTGTTTGGGGGGACTTACTACTAGTGCTTTCTTCACTTGTCCAAGATTTTCTAATTTATATACATTTAAATATAGATATGTAAAAAGAGAAGATATATATAGTAAACACTAATCTGACATATATATATTTAAATATAGATATGTAAAAAGAGGAGATATATGTAGTAAACATTAATATTTTAAATAGAAAATAACATATTTGTATAGTTGTCATACATACCTTTTCAAAGCAAGTGGTTGGTTTGCCTTTCCTAATTGAGTTATGTGGTCTATTTCTTCAGTTGTTTGTTTTCCTTTTTCAAGATTTATGCTATGTTATAGAATAGGAACATATATTTAGTTCAATTTCAAAGAGAATATAGAAGTAAACAGTTAACAAGGAACATTAAAACCATAGAACCATACATATGTAAAGATAGAATGGATATATACTAAACATTAACATTCTAAATACAAATTGGCATGTTTGTATAGTTGTCATAGACATACCTTGCTGAACATTATTATTCTAAATACAAATTACAATATTTGTATAGTTGTCATAGACATACCTTTGCAAAACAAGTGGTTGGCTTGCCCTTTCTAATTGCGTTATGGATTCTATTTCTTCAATTGTTTCTTTTCGTCTCTGAAGATTTAGGCTATGTTATAGAATAGTAACATATATTTAGTGCAAACTAAAAGTAAAAAGTGAACGAGAACATTAAAACCATAGAACCATACATATGTAAAAATAAAAATAGAATGCATATATAGTAGACATTAATATTCTAAATACAAATTACCATTTTTGTGTAGTTCTCATAGACATACCTTTGCAAAACAAGTGGTTGGTTTGCGCTTTCTAATTGGCTTATGCATTCTATTTCTTCAATTGTTTCATTTCCTTTTTCAAGATTTATGCTATGTTATAGAATAGTAAGACATATTTAGTACAAGTCAAAAGAACATATAAAAGTAAAACTTGAACAAGAATACAAGATCCATAGAAAAGGAAAGGCAAAAAGAATATAATCTGTTTGTTTATGTTGCATGTTGTTGTTCTTTTTTCTTGGTCGTTCTGTTCAATTGAAAAGGGTTTTACTAGCAGAATCTGCATGCATAAATAGATGAGGTCATATCTGCAAATTTATGATAGGATAGTTGTGTTGGTTAATTGAAAAGGCTGTCTTTGCCATAAGTTGCATTGATCAATACAGAACGCCATATATGTAAATGTAGAATAGAATGCATAGTATGTATGTTGTTATCACTTCGTTTACCACAAAAAGATATTGTAGTATGCTTTAGTAAAATAGATATGGTAAAACCAATGAGGTATTGAAAAAATGTCAAAATTTGGAATTTTGTAAACTGTTTCATGTGTATATCATAGGTCAAGGACAAGAGATATTATATCATGGTCAGACCAATATGCATCCAATACGAAAATTCTATACTTTATATTGCCTAGATTTGCCCAAACATGGTCAATCAATGATTTGTGCATGCTATTAGTTTTGTCAACTAGGAAATGAAGATTGTAGTTTTGCATGTAGGTTTCTAGCTGCTTTGTTTTTTGATTGCAATGCACCATATCAATATTGAAGTCCCCTAATATAACTATGATATTGTTTAGATCTAACTGGTATAAGGCTTTTGCAATGACGTTGAGGATATTGTTTAAGTTTGCATGTGGCGATGCATATATATTGAGTATTGCAATTTGTAATGTGTGAACTTTTATTTTTGCAAACAATGCTTCTACAAAGCAGTCTTCAAAATGGGTATGTTTAAGGATAATGATATTTTTCTTTATCAATATCATTACTCCATGCTTAATGCAACTTTAGATGCAATTGAAATTTTTGAAGTATTCATTTTGCATAGACAGCAACATATGTGTTTCTTGTAAGCACAAGATATCAGATTGCATTGTGTCATAGTCATTGCATATGTCAGTAAGATGCGCATGAAGATTTCGAGTGTTCAATGAAAGAATAAAGATGGATCGCAATGATTGTATTGATGAACAGTCATATTCTAGTTGCCATTTTGCAGTGGTTTGCAAACGTTGCATTTCAGAATTTACTTTTTGCTTGACCTTGAAGTTACTATGTTTAAGAGGATTAAGCAAATACAATGATTCTATGTTTCTGACACGTGATAGTGCTGTGTATACTAGGCCATGCACTTGTACTCCAGTAGGGTCGAATGCAAGCCTATCCAAGGTTAAGCCTTGTGATCTATGTATTGTGCGTGCACATGCAAGTTGAATTGGAAATTGTTTTCGTATTTTCAATGGCGCCATCTTTGATGTCATGGGCATTGGTTTTGATATTCGCAATATTGGTGTCCAATCATGTGCTATCTCTGAAGTGTACAAATGACCTAGTTTTCTAGATTGTCGATGACCAATATTAGGGTCATGGAACTTAATCCATAGAACATCGACCTTATTTGTATGGGTATATGCTTTAACTATTCCATCTGCACCATTCACTAGCCCATCTGGTGCATCATAATTGCAAGCATACATTTCAACTAACATGTTCAACTTTATCAAAAGCTGCGGAGGCAAAATAGCCGTATGTTGATGAGCTGCGAAATTGTCGCTATTCTCCTCATTTTCGTCAATTGCATTAATCAAAATTTCTTTGCCAGGCATTAGCATCAACATTTTCTTGTTATGCATTGCAACATCTTTGTTTTTGTAAAATAAATAGGGAAATTTTGGATCATTTGGTACAGGGCGCATGCAACTTGTATTCATGTATGTTATATCGTCAGATTTTTGACAATTTGTTCACATTCTATTTAACACTGATATGAATCTCTTATTTGTTTGTCGCATCGTCATATGCAATTGGAAGCACTTGACATTATCCTTCCAGAAATCATGTGTTATTGTTTGATTGTTGATTGTTGGTTGTTCAAAAATAAGAGAGTCTTGAATAGGTTGTGCTTGATAGAAATCACCAAAAAATATGATGTCAATGTTCCCAAAGTATTTTGTTTGGACATGTTTTATGTTTCTGAGTCTATTGTCAATAGAATATAAGAACCGACTTCCAATCATCGAGATCTCATCTATGAAAGCTACTTGCAATTCTTGATATAGCTTTGATAAGTTGTCCAATACTTCTTTGCTCAGTGAGAACAGTTGAGACTTGTTAAAAGGCATTAGCAATGCAGAATGGATTGTTGTTCCACCTGCATTATATGCAGCTTTTCCTGTGTATGCTAATATTAGACCTTTTGGTTTCATAAGATCAGTTGTGTTTTGTGAATCATAAATTCGTATAAGCATTTGGAAAATCGCTTTTGCTGTGAGCGTTTTACCTACACCTGCTCCACCTGTAATAAAAAGGTAAATTGGTTCCTTGGGGTTTTTTTTTTTTTAACTGCAATGTCTTTTACAATTGCTTGTTGTTCTTTGTTCAAGATTCTTCTAAGTTTGTAATATTCATTGTTCTCCATTAAAAATGGATGGGCAGTAATTTGAAATCCAAGATTGATTTTTTTCTTCATTTCAAATTGTTTTGGAAATTGCAAGCCCGATTGCAAATCATATTCCTCATAATGGGAATTGTTCTCTTGGTTTTGCATATTCATTTCGTTAGTATTCAAAGAACTAATTTGCTCATTTGTTGCAGTCTCTAAATCACCCCATGTTGGATTGATGTTATATGTAAATTTGGCTTCATTAACTTGAATTGTTTTTTCATGTAATGTATATGCAGAGAGCCATGTAGGCAATTCTTGTTTCAATGTATCTTCACAATTTTCAAATGGCATATATAACAATAATTTCTCTCGACAAAAGTTCTCAATATCATTGTGTTTGTTATATTTGACAAATCGTATAACATTTGGTTTTTTCCTTTTAGATATGGGTTTGCCATTTTTCTTGTAATTTGATACAAATTCTGCAAGGCAGATTTTGCTAATGGAACTTGGTCGTCCAATGTAGTAGTCAACAATGGAATGGCACATAACATCTTCTAAATCATCAGGTTCTTGTTTCAAAAGAATAGGCGGTTTAAGCATAAACGTGCGTTCATCAACTGGAGACGTGTTCACAAATATACATTCCCTTGAACTAGAATTCAATGGCAATGAAAGTGCTGTATGCACTGCTTGTTGAGCTGACATTTTCTGTAGATTGAGTAATGTATTTCCAAGTTTACGAATCATTTGCATAGCGTCAATTTCATCTTTCTGATGCTCTTTCCGTATTCTTCTAAATGCATTTGTCATAGACTTGTCAATTTTGGTCATATATGAACTACAATATGATGCTGCAGCATATGCATTTAGCACAAATTGTGCATCTGTATTTGCATTCCATAAAGCAGGGATACCATTTGCAAAACTGTTATTCCAAATGTGAGAAGGTTTTCGTTTCAGGAAAATTGTTGGTTGCTTTACTGTATGTTGTAATAGTTCTATGTACTCATTTTGTAGTAGGCCTATTTCTAGGAGGAAATCGTCATGTGTTGTTGAATCATTGTAGCTTGTTTGCTCCAAGAATGCAAAAAACGATATTGATTTCTCTACAATTTTTTTATTTTCTGCATTGGTTGGTTCAATGATCATTGTTGATTTCATTGGTGGCATGGGGAAGTTGTATCTGCAATTTGAATTTTTTCGCTTCTTACAACTTTTGTATGGTGATGTTTATGCAATTTAGCAACATCTGGCTCCAAATGATCTGTATTACAAGTGATGTAATTGTCAAGAAACTTCTCAATTTCTGAGTTTCTTTCTTTTCCATATATTGGAGCATTCTCTATCCATAATAGTCCATGTTCATGTTCAGTTCCTCTATTTTGGAATTCTGTTACAAAATAGTAATCAGATATTTTTCCAAATAATGTAGTATCTTGAGATATCAATCGCTTTATAGCATTAATTCTATGTCTATAGTATTGGCTACATGTGACTGGATATTTTCTTATAAGGTAGTCAATGTCATCATCTTCTAATATATCAATAGCATTTTTATTTGCTTTATTTCTAAACAATGTGACAAGTGTATCTACTAATGGTTTCCATCGATGTTCTGCACTTGCGAATGTCACAAAGAAAGTTGGAGGGCCCAGTTGTCGTATCATTGCAAATATGTTTTTCCTAATTTGTTCCAAATGGTCAGAAGATATGCGAATGTTTTTGAAATCTATGTATCCAATGTCAGACTTCAATAACTTTTCCAAATTTGCTCGATACTTGACATCTTTTGCTAATATTTTCCTGCCTTTTAGTTGTCCTTTTCTTATTCGCACCCATATGCAAGAAAGCACTTTATCAATTATTATTCGCATTGTCTTGAAAAACAAATTTGTTGTATGATATTGGAAGTCACCACTTGCTTGTAACAATTCCCATTGTACAATTTTTTGGTAACTAAACATATTTGTGATGTCATGATCACGTGCATCGCCATAAAATAATGTTGGAAAGTTCATTTCTTTTGCATATTTGTCCTTGAAGATGCCTAATGGTCGTTGTCCTTCAGCAGGGGCCACTTCAATAATCTTGTCTTGCAGATCGTACATGCGTTGTGATTCTATTAATCCATGAACCAATGTTTCAGTAGGTGTTTCATTATTTGCATCACTATCTGTATCACTTTCATTATCACTGTTTGAATTTTGTACAATGTATTCATTATCCTCTTGTAAAACATGGGTCCAATTCTCATTTATACAAATGTTGCTAGCTTTATAAAGACTTCTAGAACATAGTTCGTTCAATGCCTTCATGACAATAATCGGACGTACTTTACCTGTTTGGTATGCATTTTTGTATTGCAATCGTCTTTTCAATGCAACTGCAATTATCATTGTATCATTTAGATATTGTGGCAATGCTTTTTGCACAATGTCCATATGAACTGGTACATTGATAATTGATCCTGTTAAGCCAATTTGTGACCGTCTATGTCCCCATTGTCTGATTTGTGCAAATGCAATTCTCAATGACACAAGTCTTTCTTCTAGGTCTGAAAGTATATTTACAGTTGGCAATGAAATGTTACGTCTTATTTGTTCAGGTGCTGCAAATTGTGGTAGCTTTCCATTCTCGAGTGATTTCTTGCAAGAAACACATATGTTTTCATTGCTAAAGGTCCTATTGTTCAAAGTCAAATTCATATGCTTTTCTTGTAAATATGTAGTGAAGAACCTAATATTTTTGCAAAATGCAATTTGTTGCAAACTGCACATGTATTCCTAGGCATGTCTTCGATTTTTTCCATATAAATTTGTATTGCATTTTTCTTTCTTAAATTCTTATTAGAAAATGGTTTTTTGCATTTGTCATTGCATTTGCATTTTGTACGTATGAATTGCTTTAGCTTGTGATAATTCAACCTACAATCCTTAGTTGGTTGCATTTGCTCTAAATTACATGCTATCTCAAATGCAATATTATTGCTAAAATGTACTTGAGATATACATTGCTCTTTTTCTAGTACATGCTCATGACGCAATTGATTACAAACATCATTTGCTTCCATGCACAATTGTTGAGAATTGTGAACATATTCTTGTATCATTGCATGATAGTGAATATGTGATGTATTTGTCATGAATGACAAGATGTTAACAATATCATTGCATCTCGAATAAGCGCAACTGTACTTGACAAAGCTATTAGTAACAAAGGACCATACTTGGATATTGACTTTGAATATGACAGATATCCATTGTAGACAAAATGGTCCGCCTTCCACTTGTCCTTTTTCATATGGCATTGCCATATTTATCAGATATTGTTGCCAGTTGCTATTCACTGTATAGTGTATCGCATCAACTACTAGGTATTGCTCTAAACAATGCAATGCCTCTTGATTCTTATGCATAATTGCATTGCAAAAAGATTGCACAATGTAAAGTCGCAAACACTCTGCATTGAATTCTGTTGCTACTAAATAGAAAATTGCATTAAAGAGACTGTCACCACAATTAGATGTCACTTGCTTTGCAATTGTTAGTCCATTTAAAAGCATATTATTTGCAATGTGCATCCAATTGCTTTCAATATATTTGCAAATAGGTGATAGGTAGATATTAGACTGGTTGCAAATGAAAATTGGAAACTTTTGGTAAACCAATGGTTCATAATGACCACTAACAGGATTTGCATCATGAAAGAGAATGCAATATGGAATTGCATTTTCATGTTGATTAAAGAGCAAATATCTCGTTTTTCTTGTCAATGACCAAACTGCAATTGATATATCTAGCCATTTAGCTAGCCAACGTATGCAAAAGGTATCACCCCATAAACCTCGTTCAGACTCCTTTATATTTGTAGATGCAGAATAACGCATTTTATGAAGATATGTACCAATATCATTAACACCATGTAACTCGTATATGAACTCAGGTGCTAGTTCATATTGATATGACTGTATTGCTTCAACGTCATTGTTCTTTAAGCAAAAAAGAAAGTGGTCTATTAACCCATTTCGCAATTCATTTGAAGTATAACGAAAATGTAGAAGCATTTCGAACGAGTCAAATAGACAATCTCCTAAAGTATATGAAAATGCATTTAGTTTGAAAAGACCATTTCTTTTTAATACAATATCAATGTTCTCAGGCAAAATGCATTGCAATCTGAATTTTTAATTGGCAACATCTATTATTTCTTCCATCATTTGCAATTGCTTACCAGAGTTGGCTTTTGCAATTGTCTTGTACAGCTTTGCAAAAAATATTAATGAAGTTAGCAAAAACTGAACATGATTGTTTTGAACAAAATGTATGTATATTAAAAAAATAGGCTATTGCATTATCTTGGTAAACAAATATCAAATTTCTAGCAACAAGCCATATTTATAAATAACAAAGAAATTGGAAATGGAAACAATGCAAAGACATAATGAAAAAAATGGAGCATAATTCTAAGAATATTTGTGCAAGTTAACAAAAGGGAACAATCGAAACACAAAATGAAGTTAACAAAAGGAAGCAATAGAAAGATAAAATGAACAAATGCAACAGAACTTAAAGAATATTTCTGAAAGTTAACATCATTGTCAATTGCATTTGTCAAATAAAATAACCATGAGGCTATTTATGAGTTTTACATAAGTGGTGCACCAATTCAACTGTCAAAATATAAAAAGTATCGTCTCTGATTTGTGCTAGATTGCAACTCCAACATATTCCAAGGTAAAAAGTTTCCTGCTATTCGTTATCAGACTATGGTTATACTATATGGATCTAAACATAATTCAAGGATCAAGGAACGCAAACAAGGCATTGAGAACCAGATACGAGTAGTGCATAAGCGTACTTCCATAACACTTCTCAAGAAGATCCATCATTATGGGACGCTGCAGGTATGATCCATATAAATGATGAACATGTAATATGTTCAAAGGACAGCTTTGGCAAACACAGCAACAATCTGCCTAAGCAAATTGTCCCAAGACTGTTGGCAATTGTGGCATGTGAAAGAAGATGCCCAAAAATTACAGATCTTTGATGATTCACAAATTGTGGTGAATTGGATGAATGGAACAAATTCATTGGATAATTATAAACTTCAACCTATATTTCAGGAGATTCGACTTGCTTAAACAGAGTATTTAACACATTATGTTTGAACATGTTTACAAAGACAGGAACATGGAAACTGATGGACTGTCAAAAGCAAGATTACACTTGGTAGCATGAGCTTGGGTCATTCAACAGAGAGTGGAAGGAGAGCTGATGGAATGTCTTTTAAATGTCAATATCTATATGTATAATTTTTTATGGCACTTTTTATGAACATATCTAGGACCTAATTCTTTATGAGACAAAACTGGTTTCAAACCTGTGATGTATGTCAGAATGACCATGACAGGGATGTCATATTGACATTTTTGAAAACTGGTTATGAAGCAACATATCTTCTCAGCCATACTTTTATCACTTCCTATGCTTAAGCATATCTCTATATCTATATTTTTTTATTGGACTGTTTATGGACATATCTAGGAGCTAATTTCTTATGAGATAAAACTGGCTTCAAAGCTCTGATATATGTTAGAATGACTATGATAGGGCTGTCATATTGACATTTTTGAAAACTATTTATGAAGCAAGATATGTTCCCAGCAATACTTTTATCACTTCCTATGCTTAAGGATATCTGTGAAATGCAGAAACATATATAATAAATGTAATTTTGTTTTCATAATAAAATAATTTTTTCTCTTTGAGCAGAATAAGGTAGTTAAACATCATATCAGAAGCAATCTGGTTATAAGTAGCTAACATGAGATTTTAATCTAAGGTTTAAATAGACAAAATGTCTTGATACATCATTATACGGAGCTAATTGCATGCATTACTCAACTTCTACTTGTTGGGATCATCTCAAATAATATTATTGTTATGATTATAACAATTGATAATATTAATATTAATATTAATGTAAACACAGAATAAACAATGACAATTTCAGATTTGAATTCCAATATAATTGAATGAGAGAAAAAATATAAATGACTGAATACAGCTTAAATATCTATATTTTTTAAAACAATCACAAAGTAACTCGACTATAAATCTAGAGTAACTGAACCATAAACCTACACAATGCAAAAATTAAAAGCCTAACAAATTCACAAAAAACAATTAATAGAAAAATTGACAAAAAGCAATTAGTCGAATAACACCGTACCTGGAACAAAGCCGACCGTTCAAATTCCTTCTCGTCTAGACCATATTCATGCACAACAGAGCATGTACCAAGAACCACAGCTTCACCTAGGTCATCTCGGCCCAAATGACAAGGAAGTCACATGGTGCTTGAAACTGACATTTACGGGAATTTCCATAAAACCCATGCAGGTAAGAGAAACCCTCAGTATCACGGAAAAGCTTATAATTTTCGCAAACGAAACATTTCATCCAATATATAAACAACAGCAAACGAACAACATCTAGTACCAATATAGCAAACCTTCAATTCAGCACTTCTTAACAAAGAAAATGAACTTAACACTAACTAAATGAACTTAACAGAGTTGTTAACAAAGCAACCTTCCGTTCTAGGAGTAATATCATAGTCGAATATTCATACATCCATAACAGAGTTACAAACTTAAAGAAACATTATGGACCAAAGTAAACATACACATAAATTATACGAGCGAAAAACCTTTAATACACGCCTAAGATAGGAAACCGTGCAGTTACAAAACAGACTGCAATCTTCAATATTTTAACATTTCAAACAGTTCAAAAACCCCAATTTATTTAGATCTTCATGTGCAAAAACAGTTCAAACTACAAAAGACTGCCACTCAATCTGTACCAAGAACCATAGCTTCACCCGGGTCGTCTCGGCCCAAATGATAAGGAAGTCACATGGTGGTTGAAACCGACATTTACAGAAATTTCCATAAAACCCATGCAGGTAAGAGAAACCCAAAGTATCACGGCAAGCAGCAACCGCATTGTGTTTTCACCGCAGACAATACAACAAATACAAACGAAAAATTGCACAGATTGCAGAGCTAAACAACCAAGTAACAATAATAACCCAAAGGGCGCGAACAGGGTATAACCCAAGCCAAGTAACTTTCCAGGATCTCGAGTAGGGACAGTTGCCCCCGATAAGACCACCACAGCACATGCTGTAACCCAAGTCAATTGTAAATCAATCTGAATTTATTGCCAAATCAATTGTATATTGTCCGATTCATACGAGCGTTACACATCCGCTTGGGAGTCACGGGACCATGTGCCCTTCACCTCGAACGATGCGAAGCGCGTAATAAGACCCCAAATCCTTTCCACCCCCAAAAACCTTGGTTCGACTTAGGTTATATCGCAAATATAATAAAAAATTGCATCGGTCAACCCAAAGTCAGCGATCTATCGATCGCATATAGTCCCCAGCAGGGATCACGGAGTAACTGGACTATAAACCTAGAGTAACTGGACCATAAACCTACACAATGCAAAAATTAAAACCCTAACAAATTGACAAAAAGCAAGTAATACAAAAATTGACAAAAAGCAATTAGTAGAATAACACCGTACCTGCAACGAAGCCGAGCGTTCGAATTCCTTCTCGTCTAGACCATATTCATGCACAACCCAGCCTGTGCCAGTACCATGAGAAAATGTGCAAATGAAGAAATTGGTTAACGAAGTCTGCACACAAAACCCTCAGTACTCAACCAGAATGCCATTAACTTATAATGCTCAAATATCCATGGATTGTTGCATGCAGGTAACAGAAACCCTCAGTATTTAACCAAAATGCCATTAACTTATAATGCAGTAGCCGAACTTAACCTCTAAACAATACAACCAAGAATCACAGCTTCACGTAGACATTTACCCAAATTTCCATAAAAC
The DNA here is from genome assembly GCA_031772625.1 of Pinus tabuliformis. Lineage (NCBI taxonomy): Eukaryota > Viridiplantae > Streptophyta > Pinopsida > Pinales > Pinaceae > Pinus > Pinus tabuliformis. The sequence goes on from CM062820.1 coordinate 812,303,476, forward strand.
CCATGCAACTAAGACAAACCCTCAGTATTCAACCAGAATGCCATTAACTTATAATGCTCAAATAACCATGGACTCTTGCATGCAAGTAACAGAAACCCTCATTATTTAACCAGAATGCCATTAACTTATAATGCAGTAGCCGAACTTAACCTCTAAACAATACAATAGCCGAACTTACCAAAGCGACAGCACACAGTCAAGGGATACAATCCGCACCTGGAACAACAGAACCGCAACCAAACGTTTGCGATAGAGTTAACCGAGTAGGCAGGAACCGCATTGTGTTTTCACCGCAGACAATACAACAAATACAAAGGAAAAATCACAGAGACCGCAGAGCTAAACAACCAGGTAACAATAATAATCCAAATTCCATTAACTTATAATGCAGTAGCCGAACTTAACCTCTAAACAATACAACTAAGAATCACAGCTTCACGCAGACATTTACCGAAATTTCCATAAAACCCATGCAGCTAAGACAAACCCTCAGTATTCAACCAGAATGCCATTAACTTATAATGCTCAAATAACCATGGACTCTTGCATGCAGGTAACAGCAACCCTCAGAGCAGGCAGGAACCGCATTGTGTTTTCACCGCAGACAATACAACAAATAAAAAGGAAAAATCGCACAGACCACAGAGCTAAACAACCAAGTAACAATAACAACCCAAAGGCCGCGAACAGGGTAAAACCCAAATAACCATGGACTCTTGCATGCAGGTAACAGAAACCCTCAGTATTTAACCAGAATGTCATACAGTAGCCGAACTTACCAAAGCCACACCCAGCAGGCAGGAACCCCACTGCAGACGAAAAATCGCACAAACTGCAGAGCTAAACAAGCAAGTAACAATACCCGAGCAGGCAGGAACTCCACCGCAGACGAAAAATCGCACATACTGCAGAGCTAAACAAGCAAGTAACAATACCAACCCAAAGGCCGCGAAGACAGTAAAACCCAAAGGCCGCGAAGACACTAAAACCCAAGCCGAACTTTCCAGCATCTCGAGGAGCAACAGCTGGCCGCCGATGAGACCACCACAGTGCATGCCGACCACAGCTAAGACAAACCCTCAGTATTCAACCAGAATGTCATTAACTTATAATGCTCAAATAACCATGGACTCTTGCATGCAGGTAAGAGAAAACCTTAGTATTTAACCAGAAGACAAACCCTCAGTATTCACAATAATAATCCAAATGCCATTAACTTATAATGCAGTAGCCGAACTTAACCTCTAAACAATACAACTAAGAATCATAGCTTCACGCAGACATTTACCGAAATTTGAATAAAACCCATGCAGCTAAGACAAACCCTCATTATTCAACCAGAATGCCATTAACTTATAATGCTCAAATAACCATGGACTCTTGCATGCAGGTAACAGAGCAGGCAGGAACCGCATTGTGTTTTCACCGCAGACAATACAACAAATAGAAAGGAAATATCGCACAGACCGCAGAGCTAAACAACCAAGTAACCATAATAACCCAAAGGCCGCGAACAGGGTAAAACCCAAATAGCAATGGACTCTTGCATGCAGGTAACAGAAACCCTCAGTATTTAACCAGAATGCCATACAGTAGCTGAACTTACCAAAGCCACACCGAGCAGACAGGAACCCCACCGCAGACGAAAAATCGCACAGACTGCAGAGCTAAACAAGCAAGTAACAATACCCGAGCAGGCAGGAACTCCACCGCAGACGAAAAATCGCATAGACTGCAGAGCTAAATAAGCAAGTAACAATACCAACCCAAAGGTCGCGAAGACAGTAAAACCCAAAGACCGCGAAGACAGTAAAACCCAAGCCGAACTTTCCAGCATCTCGAGGAGGAACAGCTGGCCGCCGATGAGACCACCACAGCGCATGTCAACCACAGCTAAGACAAACCCCTAGTATTCAACCAGAATGCCATTAACTTATAATGCTCAAATAACCATCGACTCTTGCATGCAGGCCACACAGTAGCCGAACTTACCAAAGCCACACCGAGCAGGCAGGAACTCCACCGCAGACGAAAAATCGCACAGACTACAGAGCTAAACAAGCAACTAACAATACCCGAGCAGGCAGGAACTCCACCGCAGACAAAAAATCGCACAGACTGCAGAGCTAAACAAGCAAGTAACAATACCAACCCAAATGTCGTGAAGACAGTAAAACCCAAGCCGAACTTTCCAGCATCTCGAGGAGGGACACCTGGCCGCCGATCAGACCACCAGAGCGCATGCAACCACGTGCCCTTCACGCGTGCCACGTGCCATTCACCTCGAACGATGCGAAGCGCGTAATAAGACCCCCAATCCTTTCTGCCCCCTAAACCTTGGTTCGACTTAGGATATATGGAAAATATATCCAAAAATCGCGTCGGTCAACCCAAAGTCAGTGATCTATCGATCGCTTATAGTCCCCGGCAGGGACTAATAAAAGGTTTATAGTCACACAAAATAAAATTTCAATTCTTCCAAACTAACAAAGATCAAACTCTGTTGATTTCAACCCTACATACTAAGAATCATATTTAAAAAAACAAATCTTGACAAAGATCAAACTCTGTTGATTTCAGCCCTACATACTAAGAATCATATTTAAAAAAACAAATCTTGACAGAGGCATGTGTAAGAAGAACTGTAACAATTTCTTCAAACTAAACAAATTTTAAGACGAACGGTAACAATTTCTTAAAACTAAACAAATTTCAATTATAAGTTTATGAATAAAACCAATAAACCTCAATAAGATCACTAATTTAATTGGCATAAAAAAGTAGAAAACTAAGTTTCTGGAATTAAACCATAATTATCTGGATAAGAGAAATACCCAAAGCAATCGTTAACCTCATGAAACAAGTCATTGCTAAGCAATGATGATTTAATAAGGAAAAATACAAATTGAACTAACCTATACAAGAAAAAAAAATGTCATAAACATCATTGATTATTTATGGAATCAAATCACTAAAACATCAAGCTTATATCTTCCTGACTTTGAAATATCAAACTACACAAGATAAAGAAGAAGATGATTTTATATATAGCCATGAAAAATATAACACAATAAGAATATAGGCCGAATAAAACCAAATTCATAAACTTATAGTTATTAACAGAACCCTGCAGTCTGTCGGGAATTTCTGGTTATTCTAAACAAAATACAGTGGAAAAATCCTTTGTTTCCACTGTTGAGAATTTTCTAATAAATTCTGAAACAACAAAAATATGAACAGAGACTAATACTCTGTTTTCTGATAATTCAAAAACACAAGAACAGAGCATAAAATAATACTCTACTTTGCCTCAGGATCAAAAACCAATCAAAATAATACTCTGTTTTTAACTCAGAAAAACAGAAAAATTCGTTCTCTGGAAACGGTGTTGCAGCAACACAGTTTTTTTTCAGTTTCTGTAACTTGTGTTGCAGCAACGCTGTTCGTGGTGTTGCAGCAACGTAAATTTTTGACGTCAAGTATTTTTTGAGTTACGGTGTAACAGCAACATGGATTTTTGACGTCAAGTATTTTTTGACTTACGGTGTAACAACAACAGGCAAAAAGAAACTTCTATTTATGAACGATAAACTAACTGATAAAATAAGTCTTCCTCACGTAGAAGGATCTTCACAAAATATTATGCTAAAGAGCATCTTCCTCTTGACAGAGGAATTACAACAGGAACGCTTCAGTTCCACAAAACAACTATCTCAGAAAATTTCAGCACTGCTGTGCAATACAAAAAAAACTCTCTTGTTCTACACTGTTGTGTGTTACAAAAGAACTTTCAATCTATCTATATTTTTCTACACTGTTGTGTCTGCATTTTATAGTGCGGGAAAGGGTCTTCACCGCTTTAACTTGCTAGTGAAGTCTCTGCTGCTCATGATTAACAGATTTGATCTTTTGTTGTATTTCTTGAGTTGGTGGTGATGAAATCTATGGCTGATAAATGCTGCTACGGCTCGAGAATGGTTCTTTTTCTGTTTCAGTCGTTCTGCTCATTAATACGGTTGTTGAGAAGTAATGTTGTAGCGCTGGATCTGATCTTCTTCTTTTTGAAACACAAAAATAATTAAAGAGTGAAAAGATAGTAATGGCGGTGATTTAAAAGATCGGGAAAAAATGTGGGGCGCCGGATCACGACAAATAAATAAAGTAGCTGCTGCTGTTCTGTTCACTGCCGTTGAAATTATAATTTCAACAAAATCGCATAGTTTACAGTGTTTCTCTTTTTGTCCAAAAATTCCCCTCAACCATTTCAGAGCGTGCGCCTTCATACTCCTATTCTACGTACTATAGATTTGTCCCTATAATAGTATTGGTACTACTTTCTGAGTATTGTATCTCTCATTTTATAATAACTCAGAGTTATCAGTTTACAAAGTACCCAAAAAACTCAGACAAAAGAGGAAATATCATTTGCAAAAAAAATGGAAGGCATATTTTGTGGAGTCGATTCGATCTCCTGGGCCATATCATTTTTTTTTATGGAATAAGACCATTTCCAACAACCATTATAGTTACAATTGATCCTTTCATCTGAACATGTTGTCGTTAGAAATCATTGAACCTCCGAAAATCATTGAACTGCCATTCTTGGAGAGTCGTGTGGCCTTTTCTGAACTCACTCTCGTAACTTGATAGCCTTTCTTCTTGGTTACTCTGCCTTGATCATCAGAATGAGCTCTCGGGCTTCGTGTGCAAAAAACCCAACAAACAAAACAAAGGAAAACTATCAGAAAAACTTTACAAAAATAGCGAATATAATCCAAATAAATGAAACAAAATTTCTAATATTACCATCGTTTTCTTTTTTTTTATCTCTGTGCTCTTATGAAAGTTGAAACTGTCTATAGTCACGATCCCCACAAAGTTCTTTGTGTGATCTCTATGAGGTGAATTGTATGGCAAAGTCATTAAGAAAAAAGTCCCTGCATTTTGGTAACGGGTCACACTACAAGTGGAGTCTAGTATTATGATTTGTATATGCGGAGGAGAATTCGGCGAATATCACCAAATACAATAAAAGGATTTGATTTCGAAGAGAATCATAACATTCGTCAGACGTGGCTGGGTCATGGGGTTTGACCGTGTTGATAAGGAAGGTCAGCCTGCCACTAAATGAGATGATCAGATGCCAAGTCACGGAGCGTGAAGCAAACATCAGTTTTCTGAAGAGTCATAACTGAAGTGCGTTATTGTGAGTTTGTCCCATGTGGCATTGGAAATGGTGATGTGAGCTTGTCTTACGTGGCCAGAGATAATAGAATAGTTGCGGGCGACAAAGGCATGGAGGTTACATTGACCTGGAATTTTAGTTTTTTTAAACCATCCACGTGGATCCTCTCGTTGAAAACCAATAACCATCCAAAATATATTATTAAAGTCTAAAACATGTGTGCCCATATTCTTCGCAAAAATGGCGTATTCACTGGATTATCAAAATGTGTAAACCGCATTCTTCTATCAACCAACACATACTCACCCTTATTGTTCTCATGATGTTTTCCCTTTCAATTATACCTTTTGTCATACATGAAGGGTGATGTTTCAAAGAATTCGAAGAGTAGGTTTAAAAAGAATGTTTGGTTCATGACGTATGTCCACGTGCCATATTAAAAGGATTCATGCAACGTTGTTTTGTTGTGACAGTATATTTGTAAAGACGTGTTCCTTCACACCATTTCTTTAGAAAATAATACGTTAGCGTTGTGTTTCGCACCAATGGTCGTTTCTTTACACTATGGTTGTAATTTTGTTGGAAATATTAATCTCAACTATTGCCTTAAACATATTAATAAATACCATGCTTGCTTAGTCAACTACGGCAGGGTTGACATTTTGTTTGCAAATGGAAGGACTAAATTCTAAGCAGAGCAAAAGTATAGTGCTCCGCAACACAGCAAAGAGTTTAAGGCACTTAATAAATTTTGGTAAATATGTATGGATAAACATTCACTTCACGACTATGACCCACACTCCACAACACTTTCACATTCACAAAACCATTTATTATGTAAAATTGCCCATCATGTGTCTTAATGATTGGCTTTGTCATGTATCCGTAAGTTTTTTGTGTTTTTACATGGAGAAACGGCCTCCAATTTGTCATGTAAATGTATTTACATATGCTTTATAATATAATCCAAAGTTTGGTTTGTTGTGATGTGCCCTTAAACCTTCATGAATATATTTACCGCAACCATTTCGGTTTTTACTCTGTTTTGTTGTGTTTAATTTCTGTTTCAATTAATCCTTTGTCTACTTGCAATGAGCCTTTGTCTAGTTGCGATGTATTTCGGCAACTGGAGTTTTGACTTGCCCCAACGGATTTCTGAGCTAGACTCCTCTCCTTTTCCCTGCAAAATTTCTTCTAACATGGTATCAGATTGGGTTAAACTCTATTAGTGTAAAAACAAGTGGTTTTACTAGCAGTTAAAAAAATTTGTTTTGAGGGTAGATCGTTTTTTCCTTTCGACCGTATTTACCAACGGGTTGAAAGTTTTTGTGCACTCAATAATGGCAACATCAAGGACAAGCTTGACTAATCCTCAGACACCTCAATTTAATAATCCTCAAATACCTCAGTTTAATGGAAAAATTTATGGTTATTGGGCTATTACAATGAAGGCCTTGTTTTCTTCTGAAGACATTTGGGATTTGGTGGAGAATGGTTTTCAAGAACTAGCAAATGCAGCAGCATACAATGCCTTGTCTCAAGCAGAAAGCGATTTGTTGAGTGACAACAGGAAGAAGGATGCAAATTCCCTCTTCTACATTTTTCAAGCATTTCATGAAAGTATTTTCCCAAGGGTTGCAATAACAACAAAGTTATTGGGAATGGGTTCCTACAAGGATAGTTTTGGGGTTAAAAGCCCATGTTTTGGGACAATTTTGTAATAAAGTTGTAAAGTCTCCGCATTTTGTGGTCGCAGAGCGCAAAGGTGTCAAGAGTCATAAAGGGTTGTCCACCCTTATTTTGTAAAGTGTAAAGTTGGCTACCCATGGTCCACGGACCATGGGATTGTATAAAAAAGAGCTAAGTAAGCTCTAGGTAGTTTTTATAAAAAGCGAAGAATGAGTTAAGGAGTTGAGCATTAGAGTCTAAGTGTTCTCGGGTCTTAGCGTAGGTAGAGGCTCTGCAGCGCAGTGTACAGAGGCCTAGGGTGGAAATATGCAGTTGAGTGCGCGGACCCATGTAGCTGTTTTCATAGGGCAAATAGAGTTTATATTAACATGAAAATCTTATCAATAAAGAGAAGTATTCTACGAACTTTTTGTATTTATTTCTTATTAATGCATCTGATTATATTGCATTTTGAGTTTAAGTTGCAATGTTTATGTGATGTGCGAATATATATGAGTGTATTGGTTAATTGAATGCAATCAAGGATATCAGTTTATGCGACGCTAACTGTGATAGATTAGTAAGATAAGTAACACACTTTAGAAGATTTGCGAACCCATATAATACAATGTCATAGCTACGTGAAAGTACCTGGACCACGGGTTAGGGCTGCACGAAGGTCATTCGTACAACTTCGCAAAGGTACTGAAAGGCAAAAGAAAGTGTAGACTGACAAAGCCCTAAAGCTTAGTTACCTGCGCGAAAGTAGGAACAGAGGGTATAAACCGACATCACGACCATTTCAACGTGCGGAAACTTGGTTCCAGCATCCCCCCATACTGCTTCAAGTGAGACTTCGATCCGCGCTCCGCGCGCTGATGCCGAAAGGGATAGTAGTGTAGGGATTTTTTTGGTTAACTAAAGTTGAATCTGGGTCCGGCGCCACAAAACCAACAAATGGTTCCATTGCGAAAAACAGGTTATGCAGCTACCTTGACGTTCAGAGCTACACAAAGTGGATAGACTTACATAAACGAAGGAAGAAAGGGCTCTGAATATAGCCCATTGATTTCATCGTCGTTGGGTGGCGAAAAGGGAGTAGTGCAAGCTTCTCCGTGAAGTGCAGTTAAATTAATAAGGCAAGGATTCGCACGACTGCCATCTCCACCTACAACACCTCCAACTTCACCACTGTCACCTACGACTTTGCCCATACCGCCACCCCCTCCACCGCAGTTCAACATGGAAAATTCAGTGAACTTGTCTTTGTTTAAGGGCTTGGAAAATGAGGACTCAGACCAGTTTTGGTTCGTTGTGAAAGTTGTATGTGAAGCTCAAGGCGTCACAGATGATCACATGAAAAAGACAACGTTGGTTAGCCCATTGTAGGATCGTGCACTAACTTCGTACATCAAGTACTCTAATGATAACCCAAACATTGTGTTGGCAGAGATCTAGACCACGCTCAATAAAGAGTTCAATTGGCATAAATCTAAGGCACAGTCAATTGTGGGGTTCAAGGAAATCGCTATGAAACCAGGTGAGACACCTTGGGAATTGGATCAGATATTGAAGTGTAAAATCCGCGAAGCTAATATGAACTTAACAAATGGACAACACCACGAATGGTTTTTGGCTTTGCTCCTGCCTCACCTAAGGGTTGCACTGTCACAACAGAAAATTATGACTCGGGCAGAAGCCTTAAAGATTTCCATAAGGCTACTTGAAACGTTGATGCAAGATCTGAATCTGGTGGTTCAGAAGATTCATGCACAGTTGCAAAATCTTTTCCTTGAAATGTAAAGTTTGTAACAGGCAGAATAGTTTGACCAGAGGCGCACGAAGACATATGGTGCCTGAAATGTAAAGGTCAAGGGCATGACAAAGACCACTACCTGATCTTTGCGAACTATATTGCAGGAGGAGGACCGATGCCTTTGAGGCCGAAAGCCCAAGCAGGACCAAGTGCGGGGCCTACGTTGTGGTGCGTTATATGTTAGGTAGCAGGGAAACATAAAACTGATAATTTCCATTTGCTGCAGAAGTTTGTACAAACACTGCAATAATTGTTCTGCAACTTCTGTAGGTCGGTAGTGCATGATGAGTGCAACTACCGAAGTTATGAATTGATGATGGAAAGAACACCCACCTATAGAGTCCAGGAAGAAATGTGACCTCTTGACCAAAGCGCTAGGATGGCATGAACAGGCTTTCGGGGGGCGAAAGAGGCTGAGGCCGAGGACGAGGACCTGGAAGAGGTCGGGGATAGCTAATATGCTACAATTATGGAGGACCAGGACACAGTGCCCGTGAACGCACTAACCCGACACGTCCGTTGTGCAAATATTGTACTCAGTTTGATCATGAGACATAGGACTGTCCTATGTTGATAGCGAGGATACGCGACAAAGGGGTGCTACCACCTCAGCCAACTCAGAACCTGCAGATGATGAGGGCTGAGCCTCGCGAGGAGGATCTGAATGTAAATATAGTGATTGGAATTGCAATGAGCGATGATAAGGGGAAACAGTCTGAAGACAGCAGATGGGTTCACAAAGCTCCGATAAAAGAGGCTGCACTTGATTTGGAGCACGCACGCAAAACATTCATGGAAGCAAAGAAGAGCTTCACTAAGGCCTTTACCTTAGGGAGCAGGGATAAGCTTGATCAGGAAATGGACCCTTCTATGCTTACGACCTTTCTATAGACCTACATGAAGTTGCTATGTGATAGAAAGGTTGTGAAGGGGTTACAGGAGCTTATAAATAGATGTGCCGGAAACACTTCGAGTGAACCGCACATTGTACAGAAGATTGGTAAGCATAAAGAAAGGACAGGACGAGAGATGAGACTGACCACACAAATAGGAGAATATGAAATAGATCAGGTTATTATGGATCTGGGTTCAGATGCAAATGTTTTACCAAAGTAGACTTGGGAGCAAATGGGAAGACACACACTGCAGTGGTCTTCGATTCAGTTAAGGATGGCAAATCAGCAGAAGATCATCCCCATGGGACGACTGCAAGAGTAACTGTAGATATTGAAGGCGCGAGCGCATTGGCTAACTTCAAAGTAATAGAAATTGTGGATGATAGCAACCCCTACCTTGCGCTCCTTGGCATTAATTGGGCTACTGATATGAACGAGGTAATCAACCTAAAGAAGTGAAAGATGATATTTGAAAAGAAATCATTTCATGTAATAATACCCCTAGATCCTGCTGAAGGATCTCGCTATACTGAACCAGTATGCGATTATGAAAGCAATGACGATTTGGACTGCATATATAAAATAACAGCGCGAGACCAAGATTGGGTGAATCCGACAACGGATGGATGAATTACATGGGATCACAAAAGTTCCTGCACCGCAGACTCTGATGAAGAATTAGAGTGCTAGCATAGTCGGCTACATGAAGTAACCACGCTGAGCTGTAACATGATGACCCGGTCGTTGTGCTGTGTATCATTAGAGGTAAGAAATCTACCTAAGTATGATGTCTTAAATGATGTAGATGTATTTTTGGATGCATTTGAGAGGGAAGTACTAAAGAAGCAGCGCTTCCAGGCTTTGGACTGGGCACTGCGTGCTATGCCTATGAGATGGTGGGGTACGCACAAGGGTGGCTTTGACAATTGGAGCGAGTGTAGGAGGATGATGCGAACACACTTTGCGAAGACGAAGGTACAAGTGACAGACAAATATGATGGGAAGGATGATCCACGTGCACACTTGGCCAAATGGGATAAGGCTTATGGAATGAAGCCCCAATCTAAGTGGGTGCACTTGTTCTGTCACACCTTGGATATCATCCTGATGAACTGGTACTTGGAAACAGAGCTCCACCATGGTACTGGTGAATATGATATTCTGTGCGAAGGATTCAAAATGAAGTTCAACTTCGAAGACGGGTTTGATTGTATTGATGAAGCGCTACAAGAAGTAAAAGCAACAATCTTCAGGATATCGCAGGATCCTTTGGATCTGATTCAACCCGATTGGACTACTCAGCTGAACCACGCACTGGAATGCTATAACGTGACTGCTGAAGAAGAAGATGAAGATCCACGAAAGATTAATATCCCTGAAACCGAGGGTCACTGCGAAGTCAAGGGTCCGTAGATCAAGAATCTTGATATAACTGCGCCACTGAAAAACAAAACAAGTAAATATTGGTACGGAGGTGGAGCCAAAATTCGCGAATATTGGAGATTACTGGGATGATGCGATGGTAGATAAGGTCACCGAATTGCTCTGCGAATACTAGGATTTGTTTCCTACCAATTTTACAGAGCTAAAGGGGATAATAGGAGACTTGGGCATTATTAAAATCACGTCAAAACCCGATGCAAAGCCGGTTAAGCAAATACCTTACTGTCTCAATCTAAAGTATAAGGAGAAGCTCTGCTTAGAGGTAGACCAAAGGCTTGTGGCAGACATCATTGAGCCCGTAGAAGAATCTGATTGGGTAATCCCAATGGTGGTACAGGAAAAACAGTAGAAGGATGAAATAAGGATATGCGTAGATCTCAGGAAGTTGAATGATGCATGCGTACATGATCCATTCCCGACACTGTTCGCTGATAAGGTATTTGATAATGTAGGTGGTCAAGAAGCGTACTCCTTCACTAATGCATTTTCTGGGTACCATCATATAAAAATCATGTCTGAATATAGAAGCAAGACGACCTTCGCGACTGAGTGGGGATGTTTTCAATACACTATAATGCCTTTCAGATTGAAGAATGCACCTACGATTTTTTAACGCGTAGTCATTGCTGGATTCATAGAATTCATTCATGAGTTTCTGGAGGTGTACTTTGATGACTGGACTATGTTTTGGCTGGTAAAACGCCATGTGGCAAGTTTGTGCCTAATGCTAGATACTTGTCGAAAGTACCAGATTGCGCTCAATCTGAAGAAATGTTTGTTTTATGTTCCTTTTGGGACTCTACTGGGTCATGTGGTTTATAGACAAGGACTGATGGTAGATCCCGCAAATATCGCAGTGATACTTAACTTGGAGGCACTGAGGAGTGTAAAACAGTTGCCCGCAACCTTAGGACATACTGGGTATTACAGGAAGTTTATCAAGGGCTATGCCCAGATCACTGTGCCTATGAAGAAGTTGTTGAAAAATGATGTCATGTTCTGTTGGAACGAGGACTATCAGAAAAACTTGGATGTATTGAAAGGAAAAATGGTCACCGCGCCGATTTTAATCTTCTCAGATTGGAAGAAAGAGTTTCACGTACATGTAGACGCATTCGTGTATAGCATTGGGAGCAGTACTGACACAGGTTGGCGGAGGATAATTGGACCATCCTATAGCATTCGCAAGCAGGAGGTTATCTAGGGCTGAGAATAACTATTCTACCACTGAGCGCGAAGGGTTAGCCATGGTATACGTGCTCCAAAAGTTTAGACATTATTTGCTGGGTGGAAATTTTAAGATGTATATGGATCATTCTACATTGAAATACTTGGTCAATAAACCTGTGTTGGGGGGGAGAATCTGTAGGAGGTTTTTATTGTTCCAAGAGTATGATTTTGAGGTTATTGTGAAGCCTTAACGATTGAACGCGGGACCAGACCATCTATCGCGCATCGAAACGGGGGAAGAGCCCACTACATGGACGACAGATTGCCTGATGCACAACTATTTGCAGTGCATGTCATGGATGGTCACTTTGAAGACATCATACACTTCCCAATGACAGGAATCGCCCCGGAAGGCTACACCATCCAACAGAATAAAGAGTTAGTGGTACGCACGATAAACTTTTCTGTCATTGTTGGACATCTATATAAAATGGGGTCTGGTGAAGTATTACGACGATATGTACTAGAGTTTGAAAGGAGCAGTATCCTCACAGACGCTCATGGGGACGCTGCAGGAGGGCATTATGCAAGAAGGGCAACCGCATAGAAGATTCCATGTGCAGGGTTATGGTGGCCAACCCTCCATTAGGATTCAGAAGCTTATTGCAAGGTGTGTGATGTGTGTCAAAGCACTGGCAGGCCATTGTGGAGAGATGAGCTGCCTCTGAGCCCACATTTGAGAAATGGGCGATAGATTTTGTGGGACCCATTTAGCCCCAAGGAAGGAAGACGGGAGCGCGGTACATTATCACCACGAATGAGTATTTGACTCGATGGGTGGAGGCGCAACCTATGAAGGATTTAACAGGTGTGACTGCTGCGAAGTTCCTCTTTGAGTATGTACTGACGCGATTTGGGTGCCCATAGATTTTGACGAGTGATCATGGTACACACTTTCTAAATGAAATGATCAACGGTTGACAAAGAAATTTTAGGTATATCACTAGAAAAGCACGCTTTATCACCAACAGGCTAATGGGACGGTGGAAGCATTCAATAAGGTGTTGTAGAACGCGCTGACCAAGGTTTGCAATGCTCAGCGAAGTGACTGGGACCTACGCATACCTGCAGTACTATGGGCCTATTAGACGACATGCAAGAAATTGACTGGATAGACACCCTTTATACTTGTATATGGTGTTGAAGCAGTGATGACCATGGAATACATTGTGCCCATTCCGTGCGTAGCAGCACTCACGGGTATGACGAATCGCAGAGCCCTGGAAGACAGGTTCGCGTAGCTTTCTGAGCTTGAGGAAGAGAGATTTCTAGCTAGATTTCACCAACAGGTCCAAAAGCAACGCAAAAAAGCATGGCATGATCGGCACATTAGGTTACAGACCTTTAAGGTAAATGATCTGGTTTTGTTGTATGACAATAAATTTGATAAATTTCTATGGAAGTTTACAATGCACTGGTTAGGGCCCTAGTTCATTAATGAGATTACTGATAGTGGAGTAGTTCAGTTGGTTAAATTGAATGGAGACCCCTTCCTAGGAAAGGTGAATGGCAGTCGATTGAAGCCATACACCGGTGATCCGGCCAGGTGACTATATGAGGGTAGCATAGTCTTAGTGCTCCACGCAGCTGAAAGGAGGCACGGGACTATAAACTACACTACCCGGGTTGGGGAACTGCGTGATTGGAGGATTGTGTGGGACGAGGAAATGTCACAAGGTTCGTGACAACACGAAGAGAGTTGCACTACCCAAGGAGAAATCGCGCAGGTCAGCCGGAAAGTGATCGTTAATATCATTTTTCATGATTTGACAGTAGGAATATGGCCAAATGGAGTGGGAGACCGACATTTAAGACAAACTTTATGGGTAAGATCCTTGGAAATCTTCCGCCAATCGAGCATTAATGAACCAAATGTGCGAAGAGCGGTCGGATTTGAATTCAAAATGCCCTATAAATTACAAGTGGAGGCCCGACGAAAAACACTTGGAATTTTGAGAATTGAGTTGTTGAGCTCTCAGGCACACATGAATCGTGAAAACTACGAATTTTTCTAGCCAAATATGTATTTGAGATGTTGTCAAAGGAGACATAGGAGTTGTTGCATAGCATCATGTCGACACCCACAGAATCCATGGACACTGAAGTAGTGACAGCCGAGGGGGTTGTGCCGGAGGTTGTTAGGGAGGTAGATGGAGCTTCTCCAAAGGTTGCAGAGGTATTATTTGAAGTTCCAAAATCACCACGAACACCTAGACTGAAGCCGACCCCAACTAAGGAGAGTGCGAAAGATAAGAAGGGAAAGCAGGTTACGATACTTGTGTGCACGTCCCTGAGAAGAAACCCATCGAAGGACAAGCCCACCACATAGGAAAAGGGAAATGCCATTAACCTGGAGTCGGAGGAGGAAGAAATTGAGGAAATCTTGATGGATAATGAGGACATGGGGGTAGAAGTGGAGGAATTTGAAGTCCAGGGTGCTGACACTATCACTAAGTTTCCCAAGTATATACCTCCATGCAAGGGAAAGACAAAAGTGCCAAAGGAAATTGACGAAAGTAAGGTCACCTTGCACACATCTCTTCTACCAGACGAAATTGTATTTGAAGGATGACAATGTGGTAGATTCCTCTGTTGAAACTAGAAGATTGGGACTTAGCTGACCATGAGAAGTTCTCGCACTTGGCGATTAAGAAGCTAATGCATCGTGTTGTTGACACAACCACTGGGATGACAACATTAGAACCACGGAAGTGGCTCAGGGGAGTAGACAAGGCAGGTCTGCTCAACCTGCTATGGGTTTTGCACTACAATTGCACCCCCATTACAGTATTGATCATCAAGCAACTGCTATGTGTTAGGTTCCTATACCAATAGGTGTCATATTTCATGATTGACTGTGGAAATGCCAAATATGATCATCCTTTCCATGCTATAAAGATTCCATATTTTCAAAAAATCAAGAAATTAAAAAATGTAAAGAGGGTATGCCCTAAAAGAAAAATCAAAGGGCAAAAAGAATGAATTGGTCAAGAAAAAAAAGAAAATGAACCCCAAAGAAAAGACCAGGAAAGTGGCTAGTCAAAATGCCACTACTATCCTATTTTTTGCAAATAAGTCCAGAATATGCAATCAGTGGCTTCTGTCACACCTCATGGATGGCCCAACAACTCAATCTTGGCCAACCCATGTTTAAATTTCTTGTTGTAGAATTAAATAATTAAAGTCTCTCCAAACAGTTTAAGCTTTGCAGATCAATAGTTAGGTAGAGAAGCAAGGGGAGCTCAACAGCTGAATCTGAGCCCCTGGAAGAGATAAGGGCAGACTTAGATAGGAGGGCAGTCAAAAGAAAACAAAAGAGAAAAGGGTTCTGCTAGTTCAAATGCACCCAATCAAAAGGAAGAAAAAATGTTAGGTATATTAGGCTGGGTAAGCAGTTTGATGTTGCAGAAGCAAGTTTGTGATTAGTTTTGTCTCGTTGAAAATGATCTATATTATGAATATCATAAATGCAATGGCAGTTGCTTGGCTACAGTTCAGGTGGAGCATGACTAACTTCCCTTCTCAAAATCCCCAGAAATCATTTACTGACATCCTGGGATCTGCCCAGTGGTCCTACTTCACTTCATTTTATGAGGAATACTAAGTAGAACTGTGTGTTTACTTAGCCAAAACAAGCCACATTTCTTGTGTAAAAGGATCCTTTCATTTCCCTCTCATTTCCCCCAAAAAAATTTGGTTTTTACTTGATAAACCTAGTGTTCTCCATTCATAAAACCATATTAACATCCTAACTCTATTTATATAACTCCTATGTATATTTCCCCTGCCATACTATGTAAAAATACATGAAAAATCCCAAAAATATTACAAATATCCCACCCTAGGCTTATTAAAGCCATATGTTAATATTATTTTTTAAATACTTTGGGGGTCCAAGGCTTATCTGAAGAAATGGACAACCCTCCGCGAGCGCATATAAACTATGGGTTTTATTTGACATCCAGTTAAATAAATAACCAGCGCCCAAACCCAAATTCTAAATACATTGTAAACCCCACAAAAACATTGCAAAACATTGAAAATATATGGGCGGCACCTGCGTCGTACCTCTCTGTCAACTCATCGTCCCGTCAACCGTCGAATCTGATCCCGCATATCAGATGACTCTCGTCAATATCGGAGGTGCCCCGATGACCAAACGTTAGGCTCCGATAAAAAGCGGTATTCCCACCGTACTGTGGGACACGTGTCGCTCCCATAGTTTATTGCGTTCGTTTGGCCCAAAACCACCATGGTACATAAAGCGGTGCGATAAAACAAAAAATCGCTCCCGCTTTCCGCTGCTGACGTCGTCAACCACGTCAGCACTCACGTCAGCTGCCACCCCATCACTGTTTCGTCCGCCGTGTCCGCGATGTCATCCGCCACCTCATCCGCCGTGTCATCCGACACGTCACCTTCCATACCCCGCTACATGACAAATTTACGTCATGATGATGTCATCACAAAAAGCCCGAAAAAGCCCAAATTTTGTTAAAAACCCGTGAAAGTGATTGTTTTCGTTTATTTCTATTCGTTGATTTGTGGAACCTGTGCATGCAAATTACGACGAATTTGCCACCAAAGCTCCAGTCCGCCACCCAGGGGAATTCACTCCATAGCTCGGCCCCTCAGCTTAGTCTTGTACCTACATTTCGCACTAGACGTCCATAGAACAGGTATTTACCTGTAATTCGCTCATAAACCCTGTTTTTCCAAGTTTTTCTGTAAAAATCCTCCGGATAACCAGAATTCGAGTTAAAATCACAGTGCTGCCACTGCACCTCTGCACTATAGTCACCACTTTACCCATTTTTTCCAAAGAAATCCTGTGAACTGTCTTTCCCTCCGCAAATTCGCCCGTCGAGCTGAATTTAAGCTTATTTTCTCTGCATTCCGCTCGAAGAACCAATAAATCCAACAAATTCAGTCTATAACCCCAGCTAGAAACACAGTGAGCTGATAAAAACAGGAATTTACCAAAGTCTTCTTTCCAAGCCACCTATTTTTAACTTTCCTCTGCAAAATCTCCAAAAAGCGCCCAAATATTGAGTCAAATTTGTCAAAACACCTGCAAAAGGAGCACCATTACCACTGTTTTATCCTGCTATCCTACTAAACTCTGCAAATTTTGTTTTTTCTATGAATTTTACCTAGTGAGGCGATTTCTAATGAAAACTCAGTCTGCAATTTCCTAAGAAAAACCTCAGAGCCAGTATTTTTTTTTTCTATTGCTGCATAGACCTACATTCCAACTAAAAACACAGACAGTTGAAGCATGGAGGCTCCAATGGCCCTGAATGTTGCCCCCTTGCACCACATAAGGAATTGGAATGGATGCCCCTTGCTAACAGAGATTTCCAAATTACGGATATGATTGGAGAGAAGCCTCATCTTCAAGCCTTTTGTGAAATTAGGAATAGCTACAAAAGCAATATTGATGTCTTTGGAATTTGGGAGTCCAACATGCCTATCTACTACCTTCCTTCAGTAAATGTGTTGCCTGATTTTATCCATTTATGCTGTGCAAATTATGACCCCACACAAAGAGCAGTTATGGCTCCATCTGGGACTGTCCTCTTCCATATTACTCCTCAATCCATAAATGAGATGCTGAAATTTAAGCCAACTCAGCCTCTGGCTCCTCTCACCATGGGATTCTTACTTGAACAAGGTGCCAAACTGCCCAATTCAGAGATAGCCAGAATAGCTCAATTATTCATGAAACCAGACTGCCAGCCCAGGCAGCCACCTCCTTTTAACCAAGCCTGGTTCAATGAAGCTGGTGTACTCATTACTGATATGATTTCATATATCTTGGGTTTCAAAACCAGTGAGCATATTGATGAAACTGTCTTAGTGTTGATGTCCATATTTACTCCCGGACAACCCCCTGCTGTCAAGTATGATTATGCTTCCTTCATAGCTAATAAAATCCATGATAAATTCATGAACTTGGACAGAGAAAGAGTGTTCAAATACACATCCTACATATATCATTTGATGGTGTACTATCAACCTGATAGTTTCCAAATTTCTCTTAGAAGATTGGACCTCAAAGGAGAAAGGAGATCTGTAATTTTCTGGGCCTCAGTATTTCATGAAGTCCATAACTCCCCTTATACATATTGTGAGTTTGTTGACCTATTCATATATCCAGCTACTTCTCTATTATTGATAACTCCTCCTGCCATACTCTCTGGTGAAATGTAGAAAATTCTACATCTCTCAGAGGACTACAGTATTGGTGACTGGTATTTTTACCAAAATCACACAGTGATCAGGATTTATGGTTGTGAATTATCCCCCTACAAGCTGCCAAATTATGTCCCTATGAGACTCTTTGCCCTGGAATACTTCTGGCAATTTAGTAGTTCAGATTTGAATCATTTATATGGTGCTAGAAAAAAGGCACAGCTCAAGATAAGAAATCAATTGGGCCTTTTTATCTTCAATAAAAGGGAAGAAGCCTAGGAAGAAGCAGATAAGATTTTGAGGGATCAACTTATGCTAAAAAAAAGTTTTCGTTGGTCACCATATGACCCTGAACATTTCATAAGTAATAGTAGAGTCAAAAATAAGCTTACAGGATATGTTCACCACAAAATCCCTGAAATTGAACAATATGCTAATCAACAAGAATGGGTAGAAGGCACATTAGTTGAACATATTACTGAAGAAGAGAAATTAGAAAAAGCAATGAAAGGGCTTGAAAAAACGCTTGACCTGGACTCTTTTGGGCAGGTATGCTTCAAGTTGCCCCAGCACATAGGAGGTGACACATCTTTTGCCAGGACTTCTCAACAACCATTACAAAGGGCCAGCACAACATCAGCTAAAGGCAAGGAGGTAATAGGTGGGGAACAGGAAACAATGGTAGATAAGCTAGATACATCAAAGGAACAAATCCAAGGGCAAGGTCCTTCAACACAGGCAAAGGTACCTGAAATCCTGGTGTTACAAACCCCTCTCAATGAAGAAAGAGCCAAGAAAAGAGAGAGACAGGAAGACACCCATAAGTGGATCAGCAGAACAGCAAGGGGAAAAGAGGCAAAGGTTAAATCCTTACTCTGAAGAGGAATTCTTGGGAGAGACAACAGGCAACCTAAGAGGTGAGGAAAGAACTGAACAGCAAATCCCTCCAATTTTGGAAACATCAGCTAGCTCATATCAGCAAGAGCTAGTGGGGCAGCATGGTGAAGAGGTCACATCCACCAGGCCATAGAGCAAACAACAGAGCAAGCAAGGCTCGGATATCAAGAAAGCCTTTACTGAAATAAAGGCTAGAAATGACCCAATAAGGATCCAACTTTATAATCAATTGCTGAGAACAGCCCCCACAAATCAACAAAGGCTAATGGCAGCCTATGATATTCAAGAAGGGAAAATGACCCTTAGTCACTTCAGACCCACAATGCAGCAGCCTCAGTCAACTGCTGATTATATCAGGACCAATCTAGAAGTTCTCTCTAAAGACATCCATCCAATGGACCAGATTGAATTACATAAACAAACCGGAGAAATGGTGTACTCCACCCTGGCAGACAAAGCATTATTAGCCAACAAATTGTAGAATTCATTTCACAATACCTCTGCCCAATTAGAGTTGGAGAAGGCCTCCTCATTAGCCAAGGATAACAGGATCAAATCTTTGGAGGAAATTATTATTGAGCTGGGACATGATCCCAAGGATCCCAAGGGTATCCAGGCATTAATAAAGAAGAAAGAAGAATATATTGCAGCCCTCAGAAAGAAATTGAAGCTACCCATTACAATGCACCCTCAAACCACAGAGGTTGCACAACAAAAAGAAGAGGATGAAATGATGGGTTTACTGATGAGGATGAATGAGAGATTAGCAGAAACAAAGAAATCATTGGAGGAAGCACTACAAGGAAAGCAGGGAGTGTCGACCTCGCAGCCACCAGAAACAACTCCAATGAGCACAACATCTCCTCCTACAACTACAACAGCAGTCCCTCCCTCTGTCCCAGCATCAATAACAAGTACGTCAGCTTCAGCAACAACTATAGTAGCAACAATAGCAGTACCAGATACCAGCCTGAGAATGGAAGATATGATGAAGGAAATAAAGGCCTTAGAATTCCAAATGGCAGAGCTAAAGGAAGCTAAAGAACTAGCCAAGTTAGAGGTGAATTATGATAAATCAAAAATGACTGTGGCTGAGTAAACATGAGAGGTAAAGGCCTTGGAAAGTAAGGTAAAATCCTTGGAGAAAGACCTTACTCTTCATAAAACTCTGACAGAAATCAAAACAATTTTGTGGACCAAAATTGGCGAGTCCATCACTAATCAATGGAGATCAATACAGACTATCTATGAACAAATTGAATTGATAGAAATAGCTCAAGATGATATTCAAAAGGCCAAAGCATTATTAGCAAACAAGCCCGAACAGGCCAATAGACTAATTCATCTTTTGAACACTCATACCAGGGAACAACTAGCAGCTCTGAATATCAAGGATAGAACAGGCACCATTTTGACAGTGAAAAAGGTGCTAACCATGAGGAATTTTGTACAAAATCTGGAAAGAAAGTGCCAAGAAATGCAAACAGAAATAAATGCCTTTACAGAGAAGTTCACAGTCTTGCAGAGAAAAGGGTTACCCAGCTTACTGACCAGCAATCAAAGACTGTTAACACATGAAAAATATGCTCACAGGGTAAATACCTATGTTACCAATCAAATTACAGCATCATCAAGCATTTCAAAAGACATAGTACCTCCCTCTGGACAGAGATTATATGACAAATTAGAAAATTTGTTCTACATTGAACATGAGATGACACATCTTTTTGAAGTCCATCCCAATTACTACAGGTATACTGAAGCTGATGAAACATTAATAAAACTACAAAGACACCAGTTGCCAACAGACCAATGGTGGCAGGGCATGTTGGAGGTTTTACCAAGGTAGTGTTGGCGCAAATTCTTTTTTGATTGTCTTCATTTAATCAAATTTAATGTGCGTGAAACATATCATAAAAATGAAAATAGCAAGTAAGGAGTTCACGCCAAAATGCATTAAAGGGGAATCAGGCACAGATGGAAGGGCTGGGACAGCAACGCAGGAACGCGAAATAAAGAGACAGCTACCAGCCGACTGGTTGAGTCAAAAAGTCAAATATATTAGACCACCTAAGTGGTTGAAGGGAAAGTACCCCTAGGGTCCTTTGGGCTAAGACTCTACCAGACTGAAAATTGCTTATTCAAAGAAACACACACACAGCCATCATTTTTACTTTTAAGCAAATTCTAATGTTTAGGGCACATACCTAAGGTCCTACGTTCGAGAAGACCGTTAGGGTGCAAACCCTCCTTGGAGTTCCCTTCTTCTTTCTTTGACCTGCAAGACAAACAAATCAAAGAACACAATAGTACCTGTACAAATACTTATGTATAAATCATCTTCATGCTATAAAGTTAGTTATAAAAGATCTTTAAGTAACCACTTTCATAAGAATTCAACACAAGAATTTCAAAAGCATAAAGAAAGATTATTCGGGAACAAAGACGTGTTTCTTTATAAATAAAGGAAAATAAAGTACATATATCGGAAAAATATCACCTGAACACCTTCAGCAGGCTCCAAGCAAGCTTCCTCCCGGATTCGTTCCAGCCTCAAGCCTCCGACAAGAGCTCCTTCCAAGTCCTACTCCAATGATGGTATCAAGGATGAATGATCACCAATACACATGGAAACAAGGGTTTCCTATGCAAATGGGGGAAGTGCAGAAAGCACCAAGGACTTCAGACCTGGTCTAAGAGAAAAATCTCAGCATAATAATCTTGCTCTCCTTTCTCCCTCCCCTTGGCCTTCCCTTTGATGTCTTTTTATACCCTCTCCAAAGTAGTTTTTTAGTTAGGAGTTGGTTGGGAACAGTTGGGCCACGGGCACTAACAGGTGATCCAGCAGGTAAACCCGCGATCACCGCCCGAAAAAGAGGAAATTATATTTTTTTTAAGTGTTTTAATAGATACACGCGGGTTGGGTATGACAGACCCGCGTGTACACGCGTTTAACTCAGGGCAATGTCGCGTATAGGGAATAAAACACTGTTTTTTAAATTTTTGGACCAGGTCTGGAAGGAGGGGTTGCCCTAGGCCATGAGTGCAGCATCACAAACCATAAGAGTGAGATTTGGAGCTATAATAGATGCCCCCTAATGTATGAGGTCAGAAGGGGAACATGATGGCCGAAATATATTAAGTAAGTACAAGGAAAGGAACTCTGCCGAAAAACCGAGGAGGACTTCACCAAAATTCAGCCTGCCAAGCCACCGAAAGGAGATCAGAAAGAAACACTGTCTGAGGCGGGCATACCCATGCTCAGGAAAAGTAAAGCATGTCCGCATATCAAGTACAAGCGGATCCACTAAGTATACAAGTATAACTGACTAGAAAATACATAATGGATCATCTGATCATAATGAGTAAGTACATGTCTGAATATCACATATAAGACTGTCAATGATACTGAAAGATGCAACGGATCACTGAAATCAAAGACTGATCCCATAAGGTACCAACTGAACATGATGGAATAGGATGGTACTACACTGCAAACTCAGGTGCCAGCATATAGAATGTCGCCATGACTGACTGCAACATATAAGGTGGAGTGGTATCAACTAGCAGCAACAGGAGCAACTGTCAAGTGAACCAATGAATGCTGATACAACCTGAGGTCTTCACCGACCGCCGTGGTACATTTCTACATCATGGGAATAAATGATCTGAAGTCGACCATGTGAGAAATCGTTTGATTACCGGTCATTGATGTATACCGTTAACAAACGCGAGACTACCCACCGATAATGATAATGAGCGTCAAGGTACCCAGTACAATCTAACAAGTGTGAATAGATGAGCTGAAGTCGAACACCTGTAAGAATCTATCAATCAGGAGACAATGATGGTTTCCCACTATCGATAGCGAGGAATCTGCCACTAATGACTGCAAACCCCAAGGTACTGCCAAATGGACTCTAGATCTTTGCCCCAGAGCAATGAGTCGGAGTCGATAGGGAAAGATCCGCTAGAAGGAAGGCATTAAGGCATCCTCCATCAATCTAGCGCGAGTGTAACCCGTAGGCCAATAATGTGGAAGGAATCGGACGAAAAAGATGTAGTAACCCAACCGAAGTACGTTTCTAGCGTACACAAGATGTGGCTAGCGCACGGCAGAAACCCTCTGAACCAACCAATAATGAAAGCCGACACAGAGGCGAGGTATCCACCAATAGGGTCAAATGGAAACCAAGGTACTACACGAATCCCAATGTGTGATAATGTATGCTGATGTCGAACACAAGGGAAACCACTCAGTCAAAGACCCATGATACTGATCGATGCTGAGCACAAGGTGACCTATCAATAATGAAAATAGGGCCAGGGTGCGGCTCTAGGCCTGCCCTCAGAGCAATGTGTCGTCGTGGATAAGGACAAGACCCGCCAGCAAGAAGTCAATGGGGACCTTCTCAAACCGGCACGAGTAAAGGACCAATATAACTAATGTGATGATAGACATGACACTGACAACCAGGGATGGCCGACTGAACAATGAGTCAAGAGACACCGCAGAAAGGCCGACTCAGGCTAACTTCCCTTGAACAAAAGCACGACTCAATGTGACTATGTGGCAGCATATGATGAATCTGTATAAGTTCGTCATGCAGGAGGCACGAACGAACCCTCCATATGATTGGAAGAGATAACCAATCGGGGGAGAATTGACTCGATAACAAGGTTATGGCGTACCTAAGTCAAACTAAATCCCACCCATGCGGAGGAGACTTTGCTTTGAGTGCTTTGTTCAAGGGCGACACGACTGACTCTAGCTGCCAACAATAAATGGAAATAACGTCCCTGTTCCCGCTCTTTTTGGAATATTTTTTTTTTTTGTCTTTTTCTGATAAGCCGGAAAAAGAATAAAAGAATGCTATGGTACAGTGGAAAGAACGAGTGTCGGTGAAACAGATGATCTAGTTCCTGGGAAAGGAACATTCCTATGCTCAATGCAGGGAGGTGAAAAACTGGATAGTGACACTCAGAGGTAGGTTCCTTCCATGGATCTGGGTATGTCAAGCTGCAGAAGTCAAGGGTATGCAAGGCTGATTTTGCAGACGTCATGGTCAAAAGTAGGCTTAAACACGAGTCCAAGAGAAGCCGGCTATAGGCCAAAAGGTGCAAATGGTCAACATGCAATGCAGAAGTACAACTCAACACATATAGGAGCCTCTAGGGTATAAGGCCAGAACGAAGCGAAGAAGCAAAGAGGAATGAGTCTTCAACGCATAAGTCATGGCAGGACTACAGAGGACTCCCGAGCCTAGGGATGAAAAAATCAGCATGAGTGCCAAGCTACAACAAGGTACTAACTAGGGCACCCATGATAAGGTAGGCTCTACCACACAAGTCATGATACTTCTAAGCAATGAGAAGGTTCCGCACCATAACTTGGTGGGGTCGATCCTAAGGCAAAATGGTAAAGGAAACTGATAAGTGCACAATGCAGGTGGAAAAACCTAACCTATATGCCAGTTTCGAGAACCAATACCTGTCAGAACGGACCAACCATAAACTTCCAAAGGAGAAATCTTCCAAGTTCTGTAAACATAAATAGGAACACTAGACACGAAGTTAATACATCCCACATATAAACTTCATATAAGATCTTTGTGTTATAAAATACAAAACTTGAAAATGCGTACCTCATATATACAATATGGTACAGGGAACCACGCAACCTTTCGGCTTACGTATAATAGCTCTTCGGAATAAACCCCTTGCAGGGCTCAAACCAAGGACTCCTTTGGTAGTCATAACTCATGGCTTCAAAGAGTTCCTCCTGTGAAGGCAAAACAAGATCTGAGAAATCATGAGAACTACAAGGATCAAAAGAGGGAATTAAAGGGTCCCATGTCCCTATAGGAAGAATCTCTCGGTCAACTGCCAGGACCAAGTCCCAAGAAGGAGAATAATAAGTCAAAGGAATCTTCTTAGAAGCAATTGAACATTGAGGATTCAATGCCACATAATTGACCCGTGGAGGGGTAGAGTCTACTTGAACACTTGGAACAAACCAAGGGGCATTCTGCAGTAAAGTCGAATTAGGGTGGTGATTATCAGGTGCAAGCTGATCAATAGTGACAATATTCCCGTTATGAGGAAAGCACATTACTCGAAAGAGTGAAGACACCACAGCATTCATAGCATAGACATAATCACGCCCAAGTAGCATATTAAAGTCTAAAGGGCTATCAACCAACATCATATCGATTAAGACAGTCTTCCCACCTAAAGTGATAGGCAATTGAGGAAGAAACCCATAGATTCACCAGGTCTTCTATCATAGGCTAACAACTGACTCTGAGCTGTCAACAACTTTGGGGAACCCAAAGCTTTCCAAGTCAAAGAGGATATAATACTTGTAGAGGATCCTTCATCCACCATACATCGATAGACATTTGTGGAATTAACTCTGACCTTTATTTGGAAAGGTGCAACGGAAGGAAGACGAGGCTCAACAAGACTATCCCAATCAAAGGAAACACTCTTAGAGCTTGGAGGGGGAACATTCGAAGAAACCAGAATGTCCCCTATACCAAAAGACTCTGTACTAGAGATCAAACAGACTCTTTTGTTAGGCACTTCACCCCCAAAAGAGGAGTGTAATCGGCCAGCGATTGCACTGACTCTACCACATTTTCAACCGATGGTTGATGGGATTGATGAGAAACCATATCAGGTCTAGGAGTAGAAGTACTTTCAGACTCGGACCATATCATTTGAACCTCTAGAATACCAGGGCATAAATGAGTAAGATGGTCTCCCTTGCATATCTTGCAAGGGAACTTAGGTTTAAAACTTCTACGTCCAGGTTTCTTATCAACCTCCATTCCACCAACATAACTAGCAGTGGTTTGCGGAGAGTCCTGAACATGACTTGCAGAGGTCGGTGACTCTTTGCTAGTATGACTCGCAGTGACTAGACTCGTTCCCCCAGCATGACTCGCAGCGGCTGAAGACTCATCTCCAACATGACTCGCAGAGGTTGAAGATGAAGTGCTAGTATGACTTGCAGTGACTAGACTTGTGCCCCCAACATGACTTGCAGCGGCTGAAGACTCATCTCCAACATGACTCGCAGAGGTTGAAGATGAAGGGATAGAATTATTCTTCTTCTTTGACTTCCTTTTTCTCCTCTTTTTAGATTTCTTATTACAAGAGGGAGAAGAAGAAGGAATCCCAGATTTCTCTTTGAAAGAAGATGAACAATTAGCACCCATATGATGCCCCTGAAATAAAGCATTCAACTGAGAAGCTTCAAGAGCATTCGGAATATTCGGAGTGGACCACAGCCAAACGGGTAGTCCAACATTCAACCCAGGAATATTCAAAGTGGCCATCAAGGGAGTACCAACGTTTCCAAAGAAAGGAAAAGCACAAGGATCCCCTTTTGAAAGGGTACCTTGGTTGGTTTCTACAGGAATATTAGCCATATCTAACTGTTCCAAAGACCCTTTCCCTTGCGGGAATATAGAAATAACTCTTCAAAGAATATGGATAAGCAATCAAAACCTTTGCCCTTGAGGAGGCAACTCCACAACTTCCGAAAGAACGACCAAAAGCCTTTCAAGATCGGTAGAGCCACCTGATTCTGGTCTTGGTTTGTACCTGAGTCTTATTTGATGGAAGTTGGTATGAATTTTGTCTTAAGGGGTGGGTAAAATGCGCAAGCGTTCTCGACTAAACAAGAAGGAGAGGCAAGTTTGATCATGCTCGACTAAAAGAAAAGGCAAGCAGGCTCGACAATAAGGAGAGTTTGAACGGGCTAATTTAGAAAGGAGAGTAAGCATTTATCCACCACCTTTTCTTTCCTGACAATGAGACTCCCTAATGGTCGAGCCCCCTAAAGGGTCCTCTCCCTTTTGGTGGAGTCTGCTTACGCATCCTTAACAGTCAGCCAGTCACTCAGACCACAAAGTCCAAATGTGACTAGACAAAAATACCTAAAGCCAACTATATACAAGGAGCAAAGAGCACTCACTAGAAAGTCCCTAAAGATAACAGCCAGTCAAACAACTTCCAAGTATTTCCGCTTCGGGTGATGAGGACCGGACACCAAAATACAAGAAAGTGGAGTCAGGGGCCTTCCGAAGATAGTCTAGGATAATGACGGCCCAGTCCTATCAGCGAAGGTAACAGAGGAAGTTACGCTGACCTCCTAACAACAGCCTGCGCCGGTGCAAGCCCCCAAGCTTCGCAAGGGTGCCCTCCAGTAGTACTGTCGAGAGTGATACAACGTCGACCTCAGGTGCCACGGGATTCCCCTCCGCAGCCACCTATGCAGATCCCTAGGAGAGGCAACTATGGGTACCAACTCGTCGCAGAAGCCAGGCGGAACAGTCGTGAGGTAAGTTCGGACAAGTAGGAGAGGGGGTATCTCTCTTCCTTGTCTTCACAGACCCTCGTGCTTAACTCCCAGATCCGGAGCTTTCCTGGTCTTCCTAACGCTATTGGATTTACTCTCGTTAATCAGACCCTTATGTTTGACGTTTTATGTGGCCTTGGAGAGTTAACTCTCCACTCGCCTATTCCAA
The DNA here is from genome assembly GCA_031772625.1 of Pinus tabuliformis. Classification (NCBI taxonomy): domain Eukaryota; kingdom Viridiplantae; phylum Streptophyta; class Pinopsida; order Pinales; family Pinaceae; genus Pinus; species Pinus tabuliformis. Next base: position 812,331,343 of record CM062820.1, read on the forward strand.
GGCCCTAAAATCCTAAACTTGTTGGTGTAATAACTAAAACAAAAAGTTCTAGTGGATTTTAATTAAGCGCTTGATTTTATTAGGTTGTTCTTTAAGTCACAGGGTTATGGAGATGAAACTTGTGGTGTTTTTATGGACGCAAAAGAAGTTAATAAAAACTTAACTATATGCACATGCACTTTTTCGTTCGATGAAAAGTAATCTCTAGAGGGTTCAGAGGAACTTCAAATTAAACAAAATTTTTTGCTTTCTTTTCAAACTCCACACTCACAAAAGCTAACAAAGCTATGTATGCATAAAAAGGGATGCAAATCTTACCCTAATGCAAGAACTAAATGTGGATGCAAGATTCAAAGACTACTCTAAAAACAAAGAAGGAAAGTTGCTGCTTTACCAAATTTTGTCTTGCCACTAAAATGCTTAGATAGAAGATGATTTGTTACTAATCATTTCGTCCAAACAATAAAAACAAGTTCTAAGATAAAAAACAAAGCACTTTCACTTCGCAAAAAAGGAAATCAAATGAGAAGCAAGTTTAAGAAAGAGAAACTCAAAAACTTTCAAAAGATTTTCTTTCAATCAAACCAAAAAGTCTTTTTCAAAGGAAAACTCTCAAAAATACTGACACTAATGATTGATAAACAAGCCACCAAACACTTTTGTGAATTGACACCTTTCAAATGATGAAAACTCAACAAAAATAAAATGTGTTCAAAATCGCTTTTTGACAATCAAAAGCAGCAATGAAAGTCCAAAATATCAAAAGACAAGTTTCAAGAAACTGGTAACAAACAAATTTCCCGAAACAAAGGAGCAAATGGTCATAAAAATGATTTCGTTAAGCAAACACAAATGTCATGAAAACAAAATGGACACAAAGATTGAAGACAATCTTCCCACTCTGCCGAAACAGAGCAATCAAGATTCTTAAACAGAAATCTTGTGTGTCAAAAATCAATGACGCTTGCAATCAACGAAAAACAAGATTAGCACTCCTTATAACTAGAGAGAGTTCAGAACAAGATGCCCCCTGTCAAACAGAGAACTGTTACTGGAGAAATAACTGCTTGACACTGACCCAAACCACCAGACAAACATTCAGCAAAAAGAAAATTTATCAATCCTGAAATTTATGTAGTATACGCGTCTGCAATAAAGTGCAGAATGCGTGTATACGCGACTAAAACTAAGGAAACCTGCGTATACGCGGGTTCACTTAGTGCAACTAGCGTATATACGCTTCTGTAATCCAGAAAAAGAGCGTATCTGAAGTCTTTCAAGAAAAATAAAAAACACAGACTGAAAAAACTGGAAAAGCTTGGATTTCAGGAAAAGATCAGACAGTCAGAGCCAACAAACAGAGGGGTTGAGCCTTGATTGGCTTGAGGACTACCCAAACTAGGAACAACAAGAGTGTTGTCCCCAGTGGAGTCGCCAATTCTGGTTGAAAGGAAAGTACCCCTAGGGTCCTTTGGGCTAAGACTCTACCAGACTGAAAATTGCTTATTCAAAGAAACACACACACAACCATCATTTTTACTTTTAAGCAAATTCTAATGTTTAGGGCACATACCTAAGGTCCTACGTTCGAGAAGACCGTTAGGGTGCAAACCCTCCTTGGAGTTCCCTTCTTCTTTCTTTGACCTGCAAGACAAACAAATCAAAGAACACAACAGTACCTGTACAAATACTTATGTATAAATCATCTTCATGCTATAAAGTTAGTTATAAAAGATCTTTAAGTAACCACTTTCATAAGAATTCAACACAAGAATTTCATAAGCATAAAGAAAGATTATTCGGGAACAAAGACGTGTTTCTTTATAAATAAAGGCAAATAAAGTACATATATCGGAAAGATATCACCTGAACACCTTCAGCAGGCTCCAAGCAAGCTTCCTCCCGGATTCGTTCCAGCCTCAAGCCTCCGACAAGAGCTCCTTCCAAGTCCTACTCCAATGATGGTATCAAGGATGAATGATCACCAATACACATGGAAACAAGGGTTTCCTATGCAAGATGGGGGAAGTGCAGAAAGCACCAAGGACTTCAGACCTGGTCTAAGGGAAAAATCTCAACATAATAATCTTGCTCTCCTTTCTCCCTCCCCTTGGCCTTCCCTTTGATGTCTTTTTATACCCTCTCCAAAGTAGTTTTTTAGTTAGGAGTTGGTTGGGAACAGTTGGGCCACGGGCACTAACAGGTGATCCAGCAGGTAAACCCGCGATCACCGCCCGAAAAAGAGGAAATTATATTTTTTTTTTAAGTGTTTTAATAGATACACGCGGGTTGGGTATGACAGACCCGCGTGTACACGCGTTTAACTCAGGGCAATGTCGCGTATAGGGAATAAAACACTATTTTTTAAATTTTTGGACCAGGTCTGGAAGGAGGGGTTGCCCTAGGCCATGAGTGCAGCATCACAAACCATAAGAGTGAGATTTGGAGCTATAACACTAAGGCAGCCAGCACAATGCAAGTTACTCCTGCATTCATTGCGCTCTATTTTCAATGTCATTTACTGCCTTTGAAGAAGTAGATGGATGAAGTTAATGCTTGATATTTTCTGTATGAGATATTTTGTAACTCTTTTTATAAATACCTCCTCAAGATATGTATTGTTGTTGGTTGGTGAATATCATTCTGGACCTGCGCTGTAATGTTTTGAGAACCCTTCTGAATAAAGATTACTGGAATGCTTTGCTGATGAACTTGTTGGTTGTGGGATTAATGGCAAAAGAATATGTTACAGAATTCTCGTGTTACCTCATTGATCAATAAGTCTTTTTAACTCTTGTTTTACTGTTCCTATGTTTTATATATCATCTATATATCATATTCTGAATTGCAGGAAAAAAGGATAGCCCAGAATTTACTTTGCTGTACTCTGTGTTCAATTCCTGTCAATTTTTATGTTTTCTTCAGGACTAGCATAGGCAGGAATTCTTGACTGCTCCTGTCTCCCTAGTTCTTGCACCTGAATACAGTTAGGGAATTCTTAACTGCTCCTTGATAGTATTTACTCATTTTCCCTCTGTTAGCATAATGAAAGATTCTTAATTGCCTTTCATTCCCTGACTTCATTTCGTCTTATTCTAGCTTGAAAATTGTTCTGTGTTTAACTATCTTGCTCTGTAGTTTCTCCTTTTGCGAAAGAAACCATACCCAGAAGTTTATTCCCATTTGACTCCATTAACCCAATGGTCTGAACTTCTCTTATTTTTGTAGACATATTCTACTGAATGTCACCTTCCAAACACTAAACAAATACTTGTGCCTCATAACTAGCCTAACATATAGCGAAACAAAGCTAAATCATAAAGAGAGAGCCCTCTCTGGTTGTAGATTGGTTGGAATATGTAGCTAAAAAACTGGTTAGTGGTTACCTCGACCGTATTCCCTTTTCAATGCTTTTGGGGAACAACCTGAATGATAACACTATGCTTGGTGCATGATGGGTGTCTGTGGCTGGAGGAGACAATACCCATCACGAGAAGATTGATCCATAGGATCATGTAGCTACCCTACACAGGGTAAAATTCGGCCATGATGTTTGGCAGAAAAGGTCGCGAGCAGGCCCTCGCAGAGGCCATGAAGGAGAAATTCAATCTTGCGAAGAAGTCACAATGCTATGCCATCTCAAGTATCTATGACCTTGCGGTCAAGGTGGCCACAGAGATTTTGGCAGGAAAGGTTATGAGGAAGTGTTGCATAGATGAAATGCTGGCACCAGTCATTGCTCTTGCAGCCAACTGCGCTGAAGGAGTCCAGTTTAATTGGGAACGTTATCTCTACAGTGAGTTCCTTGCAAACTATCGTGAAGCACAGGAGCTTAGCAAGACCTTCCACTATGTGTGGCTCTTACTGTCTATTGTGATGGTAGCCTGGGAGCTGCTGGAAGACAGTCAATTCCCCTCGGTCGCGGGGACTTGCTGGAAGCAGAGAAGTATGCTTTGTTGTGGGTGACCAAGGATGCTAAGCGCGTCAAGGACACCAAGATCTTCTAGATCTTGATTGAATGAACATCCTCATGGCTATCGATCAAAAACCACGATTGTTGCCTACTGTGTTTGAAAAATTGTAGGGGTACGTAGAGTTCAAGGTAGACTTTCACCGGGTATCAATCAGGGCACGGAATGACCCTGAACAAACATGGTATGACTTGCCTTACTTGGCAACAGACGACGCAATTGATGCAATACTTGATCATTGGCCGACAGAGTGGCGCACTACCTCAGATGTGGCGGTGGGGTCGAGCAAGTCCATCGCGCAAAGCAAAAAGGAGGAGACCAAGATCAAGATGGCGCAACGGGCCGAGATAAGGAAGAAGGAGGTCATTGACAAGGCCCAGGCGAAGCGCGATGTCGCCCAACAAGGAGAAAAGCAGACAGGAAACATAGAGCGTGGATCTGACAAAGGTGCGAGGTCACCTTCGCCCGAAACAGAGAAAGAAATGGACGAGCAAACAAAGCAGCATGGCATGGACCTGCAGATGACATCACACTGCATCAAGCATCCAAGAGAACAAGAAAAAGTGGGGTCGAGGAAGAAATCCAAAGTGAGTAAGGCATCACTAGACCCAATCACCCTCACAGAGGGATATTTGCATGGAAATGGAGACACGGTGCAGGATGTCACCGCAGAGGCACTACAAAAGTTCAAGAAGCAACATGAGCTACTATTGGGTGCCATCCAAATGGGTCTGTAGGAGCTGAAAACCTGAGCATCACAGGCTTGCACGGTGTTCACCAGCCTCGCTATCGGTAATTCAAAAGCCGCCAAGATGCTGCGTGCAAAGGTCTCCCGAGTGATAGTGCTACCGGATGGAGCACTGACCACAGAAAATGATGTTGACAGGCCCACTGTCAGCGCCCTCAAGGGAGTGGGATTGAACTTAGCAGCGCTCCCTGGTGAAGCGCTCCACCTATTGCAAGATCGAGTGATCGCAGAGCTAAGGACCCGAGAACACCGCGCTTTATAGGAGATCATTGAATAGAAGATTAATAATGAACAGATGTCCCTACAACGAGACTCTACCATCGCTGTTGTGACCGAGGTAACCAACCGAAAAAAGCGCATAGTTCAGGTCATGGAGGAGGCATGCCGAATGGTCTCGGAGTTGGCCATTCCTGGAACCGGTCGAGGTGCACGTTCACAAGCTTGCTACAAGGTGTGCGATGCTCGCATAGAGTTAGCTAAGGTTTAGCTGGATCTGAACCTAGAAATTGCATATTTACAGTTGAAGGCCTAGCCTTCAACTCCGCTAGAAGTAAAGGAGCAGTGTGCAACCATTGTCACAGAGACGATAGTGGCGATAGACAGTGCAGTAGCAGACTGCACACAACTTTTTGAACAATCGTTCAAAGTCCTGACGAGCCTGCAGGAGGACCCTAATGTACAACAGCTAGAGACAGAAGCACCCAAACTGCAACAGCGCTATAATGAAGTAAAAGGTACAGCACAAACTGTCGCTCTCACGCAGAGACTGATGAAGCTATAGGAGGCCAAACAATTGAAAAAACAGGTAGATGCAATGCAACACAAGGAGGAAGTGTTGAAGGCACACTTAAAGCCCTGGTTAGATGAGGCTTATTCATTCACGACCTCTATTGAAGGCAAGCTTGCTAATCTACAAGCAACTCAACAGAAGCTTCAGGCTGACAGTTCATGACCAGCGACAGAACAGTTGGTTGAAGAAGTGAAGCAGGCGGCCGCACGGTGCATTGTTGAGGTTTTCGTCATATAGATCGAGCTGAGAGGTCTTCAGGCCAAGATCTTTGCACCTGCAGAGTGACTCAAGGGTGATTCACCATGTTTGTCTTGGGGGCCCGTTCAGAACAGGTTACCCCAAGGACAGTTTTTGGGCTAAAAGCCCATGTTTTGGGACAATTTTGTAACAAAGTTGTAAATTCTCCGCATTTTGTGGTCGTGGAGCGCAAAGGTGTCAAGAGTCATAAAGGGTTGTCCACCCTTATTTTGTAAAGTGTAAAGTCGACTGTAAAGATCTACCCATGATCCGCGAACCATGGGATTGTATAAAAAGGAGCTAAATAAGTAAGCTCTAGGTAGTTTTTGTAAGAAGAAAAGAATGAGTTGAGGAGTTGAGCATTAGAGTCTAAGTGCTCTCAGGTCTTAGCATAGGTACAAGCTCTACAGCTGAGTGCGCGAACCATGGGATTGTATAAAAAGGAGCTAAGTAAGTAAGCTCTAGGTAGTTTTTGTAAGAAGCGAAGAATGAATTGAGGAGTTGAGCATTAGAGTCTAAGTGTTCTCAGGTGTCTGCATAGGTAGAGGCTCTCCAACTGAGTGCGGATAGGCCTAGGGTGGAAGTTCGCAGCTGAGTGCGTGGACCCCTGCAGCTGTGTGCGCAGGGCGAATAGAGTCTCTATTAACTTGAATATATCAATAAAGAGAAGTATTCTGCAAATTCTATGTATTTATTTCTTGTTAATGCGTCTGATTATATTTCATTTTGGGTTTAAGTTGCAATGCTTATCTAATGCACGAATATATATGATTGTATTGGTTAATTGAACACAAGCAAGGATATCATTTTACGCGGTGCTAACTGTGATAGATTAGTAAGATAAGTAACGCACTTGAGAAGACTTAGGAACCCATATAATACAGTGTCATAGCTGCGCGAAAGTACCTAGACCACGGGTTAGGGTTGCGTGAAGGTCAATCGTACACCTTCAAGGAGGTATTGAAAAGTGGAAGAAAGGGTAGATTAACAGAGCCCTAAAGCTTAGTGACTTGGGTGAAAGTAGGGACAGAGGGTATAAACTAACATCACAACCATCTTAGGGTGCGGAAACTTGGTTCCAACATCCCCCCATACTGCTTCGGGTGAGACTTCAGTCCGCACTCCGCAGGCTGATGCCGAAAGGGCTAGTAGTGTAGGGATTTGTTTGGCTAACTAACGCTGAACCTGGGTTAGGCCCTACAAGGCCAACAAAAGTCCAAGAAAGCATGGGACACCCTTCAGATAGCCTACCAAGGCATGGAAAAAGTGAAGACAGTAAAGCTACAAATGATAATAAGAGACCTTGAGACACTTTGTATGAAAGAGTTTGAGAATGTAAACTCGTTTTTTACACATGTAATTGGACTGGTTACTCAAATCAGGTCTCATGGTAAGACACTTAAGGGAAGGAGAATAGTTGAGAAAGTTTTTAGAAGCCTACCAACAAGGTTTGATGCCTTTGTTGTGGCCATAGAATTGACAAAGTATATCTCACAGTTCTAAGTGAATGAGCTTCATGCATCACTGATTTCTCATGAACATAGACTGAATAGAGAAACAAGCTCCTCATTGGAGCATTCCTTCAAGACACAAGTTTCATTTGGTCAAGGTAGAGGTAGAGGAAGATCATATGCTAGAGGAAGAGGAAGAAGCCCACACATAGGTGGAAGAAACAACCCTTCAAGCTCAAGTAGAAGGGGTGACAATCAAAATCCAAGTCAAGGCCCAAGCCAAAATCAAGCACAAGGTCAAAGGTATGACAAATCTCAAATTCAGTGTCATTACTATAAGAAGTAGGGTCATTATGCAAATGAATGTAAAAACTAAAATCAGAACCATGATAGTATGTTTTTAGCTTGTAATGTAGCACAAGAAAAACAAAGTGATACATGGTATCTAGATTCACGGTGCAGCAACCACATGTCAGGGAACATAGAAATGTTTTCCAAACTAGATGAAAGTGTGAAATCTGAAGTGACATTAGGAACTGATAGCAAAGTCTCTGTCATGGGAAAAGGAAGAGTTAATATCCTAACAAAGAAGGGGGAGAAGAAGTACATCTCAGATGTTTACTTTGTCCCTGGTTTGAACCATAACCTAATAAGCATTGAACAACTCATGCAAAAGGGCCATAATGTCCTTTTCAAAAATGATGAGTGCACAATTTTGGATAGGCCTCCAAGTAGAAAGTTGATTGCAAAGGTTTAGATGACAAGAAATAGAATGTTTCCCCTAAAGATAAGATCAGATTTGAAGGAATAAGGTGCACAAGCAAAACTATCAATGAACTCACAAGAGAATGGAAGAAAAGATGTAGCTGTCACACAAGTGAACTATCAAGAAGAGGTCAAAGATGAAAATTGGTTATGGAATTTGAGATTTGGACATCTCAACTTTGGAGGTTTGAATTTGTTGCATAGGAAAGGCATGGTGAAAGGATTGCCACTCATAGAAAAACCAGACAGTCTATGTGAAGGATGTATCTTGGGCAAGCAACATAGAGAGACATTTCCAGCAAGAAAGTCAGTAAGGGCAAAGGCACCTTTGGAGATTGTCCATTCATATTTATGTGGACCAATGCAAACACCATCAATTGGTGGTAGCCATTATTTATTGACCTTCATAGATGACTACACAAGGAAGACATGGGTCTATCTCCTAAAACAGAAAAGTGAAGTGTTTGAGCACTTTCGTTAATACAAATATCTTGTTGAGAAGAAAAGTGGACACTACATCAAAGTCCTTAGGACTGACAGAGGTGGCGAATACATCTCAAATGATTTCCTACGTTTTTGTAGGGAGCATGGAATTCACAAGCAATTTACAACAAGGTATACACCTCAGCAAAATGGTGTTGCGGAAAGGAAGAATAGGACCATTATGGAAATGGAAAGGAGTATGTTGAAGGCAAAGCATTTGCCAAATGATTATTGGGTTGAAGTTGTCGCTTGTGCGGTATATATCATGAATAGGTGTTCAACCAAAAGTGTCAAGAATGTAGTTCCTGAAGAGGCATGGAGTGGAAGAAAGCATAATTTCACTCACGTGAGAGTCTTTGGATGTGTGGCATATGCACATGTCCCAGACGAGTTGAGGAACAAGTTGGATAGCAAGAGGGAGAAATGCATATTTGTTGGATATAGTGATGAATCCAAGGCATACAAGCTCTACAATCCATCAACCAAGAAGGTCATAACCAGCAGAGATGTGCAGTTCATAGAAGAGGAAGCGTGGGATGGAAGTTTAGAGAAGAGAGTTAATGTCAAAGCATGTATACCACATGAGGACAAAGAGGAATTGACAGCAATAAGAAATTCCTCAACAGTGACTCCCTCTACTCCTATTCAAGCGCAACAAAGCAACCAGCAAGTAACATTGCCAACAAATAATAATACAACATCACGCAATCAAGCAAGTGTTTCTCCAAGCACAACGCAAAGTGCAACACCAAGTGACATGTCAAGCCCACCTTCAGCGAGCATAAGAAGACCAAAATTCAGAAATTTAAATGAGATTTATGAGCAAGATGAAGTTGATAGTAGCGATGTTCTGAATTCCTTATTTGCATTATTTTGTCATGTAGATGACCCAATCCATTTTGAAGATGCAGTGAAAGAGAAAAATGGGTTGTGGTAATGGAGGAAGAAATAGAAGCAATAGAAAATAATGACACATGCGAGTTAGTGTACCTTGCACAAGGAAAAGAAATTAATGGAGTGAAGTGGGTCTATAAGACCAAGAGCAATGTCGACGGAAAGATTGAAAGGCATAAAGCAAGGCTAGTTGTCAAAGGATACAAGAAACAACATGGAAGAGATTATGCAGAGACATTTCCGCTAGTAGCAAGGATGGAGACAGTGCGTACAATTGTGGCGATTGTCGCATAACATAAATTGAAAGTGTATCAAATGGATGTAAAATCAGTGTTCTTGAATGGAGGGCTGAAAGAGGAAGTGTATGTTGTGAAACCACCTAGTTATGAGGTAGAATTCCAAGAAGACAAGGTGTATCGGTTGAGGAAATCTCTTTATGGGTTGAAGCAAGCACCGCGTGCATGGTATAGCAAAATAGATACTTACTTGTTTGGACAATGGATTCGACAAATGTGATGGAGAGCCTACTCTCTACATCAAAGAGAGTGATGATAAGCTTCTTATTGTTGTTTTATATGTAGATGATTTGATTTTTATATACAGTAATGATTTCCTCATCATTGATTTCAAAGAAACCATGAAGAGTGAATTTGAAATGGTTGACATGGGGTTGTTAAGGTATTTTTTGGGCATAGAAGTGAAGCAAATAGAAAATGACATTTTTATTTCTCAAGCAAAGTATGTATCAGACATTTTGGAGAGGTTTAACATGCAGAACAACAAGCCCACACCAACTCCAATTGTCATGGGGTTGAAGTTGAGAAAAGAAGATTGCAGCAGCAATGTCAATTTGACATTATACAAAAGTGTGATAGGAAGTTTGATGCATTTAACCGCCACTAGGTCGGATATAATGTATGTAGTGAGTTTGGTGTTGAGGTTCCACCCAAGGAGATGCATTGGCAAGCAGCGAAAATAATTCTAAGGTATGTCAATGGGACATAGGGGTATGGTATTTTGTACGCTGCAACACATAATTTCAGGTTGGTTGGTTACACTACAACGATTAGGCAAGAAATGTCGATGACAGAAAAAGAACATGGGGATATGTTTTTCATTTGGGTTCCGAAACCATTTCATGGGCATCCAAAAAGAAGCCAATAGTGTCACTGTCAACAGCAGAAACTGAATATGTCATCACAACGGCAGCAGTGTGTCAGGCAGTTTGGATGAGAAGGATTTAGAGGGATCTTCACCATGACCAAGAGGGAATGGCAACTATTTTTTGCGACAACACTTTCACAATTTCATTGTCAAAGAATTATGTCTTTCACAAAAGGACCAAGAACATTGATGCTAAATATCATTTTATTAGAGAGTTGATTAACAATGGTGAAATTGTGTTTAAGTCGTTGATATTTTCACAAAACCATTGGCACGTGAAAGTTTTGTTTATCTCAGAGACTATTTGGAAATCGTCAATGGTGGCAATTGTGATTAAGGAGGAGTATTGGAAATACTAATCCCAACCACAGCCTGAAACACACTGAAAAACACCATGCTTGCCCAGTCAACTATTGCAAGGTTGCAATCTTGTTTGTAGACGAAAGGACTAAAGTCTGAGGAGAAGTACAACATTAACCATTTCGCAACACAACAAAGATTTTAAGGCACTTAATGAATTTTGGTAAATATGTATGGGCAAAAATTCACTCTGCGACTGTTACCCACACTCCACAACACCTGCAAGTTAGAAACCCATTTATTATGTGAAATATCCCATCCTTTGTCTTGATGATTGGCTTTGTCATGTACTAATGTCTAAGTTGTATGTTGAGGTAAAAATGAATGTAAAATTCATGTTGTATGGTGGAGCAAGTAGAGAGGAGTCGAGTGTGTAAGTCTGAGAGATAGTGAGGGAAAAATCGTGGAGGAAATCTTGGTGGGCGACTGACAAACAAGTTTTACGAAGTTTTACAGATAGTTACTCTACAACCCCAATGAAGCGTAAATCGTAGTAAGTATTTTATATATTTACATGGACAAATAGCCTCCAATTTGTCATGCGAATGTATTTACATAGGCTTTATAATATAATCCAAAGTTTCGGCGAATGTATTTACATATGCTTTATAATATAATCCAAAATTTGGTTTGTTGCTTTATGATATAATCCATGATTTGTTGCAATGTGGCCTTAAACCTTCATGAGTAGATTTATGGCAACCATTCTGGTTTTTAATCTGTTTTGTTGTGTGTTTAATTTTTGTTAAACCTTCATGAGTAGATTTATGGCAACCATTCTGGTTTTTAATCTGTTTTGTTGTGTGTTTAATTTTTGTTTCAATTAAGCCTCTGTCTAGTTGTGATGTGCTTGCAACAACTGGAGTTTTGACTTGGTGCAACCAATTTCTGAGCCAGACTCCTCTCCTTTGCCCCTGCAAAATTTCTTCTAACAATTTTCCCTGCAAAATTTCTTCTAACAATTTTCTTACTGCAACATCAACACAGAGTTCAAATAAATTTTTCTTACTGCAACATCAACACAGAGTTCAAATAATGTAAACATTCCCAAACTGATTATGCTAGAGAGCGATTTTTATGGTTGTGTATCCATATATACAATACAAATGTATTGCGAAGTTTCAAACTACGAAGTGTTTAAAACAATAATTGCACACAGTGGTAGTCCCTGCCAGATAGAAAATTGATTGTGCCAAATAAAAAAGTGACTGTGAGATGCTTGTAGATACATGCAAAACATCTTTGTTGGTATTAGAGTAGTGCACTAAATATTTCTGGTATTTAGTTATATGTATTCAATGTATACTTCAATTAATTATAGTTTTTTGGATTTATTGATTTTTATTAATAATATAGGTTAATGTCTTCATTGAAAATAAGCAAGCTTGATGCACAATAGAAAATAAATTCTTAATTGCCATTCTTAAAATAAATTCATAATTGCCTTTGAAATTACCAATGTAGCTACTTAGGAAGTTTTTTTTTTGTGGTTTACCGAGTCAATCATATATAGCTATTATATCTTTCATTATAATTATATTTAGTAAGAACTTTGTAATTTTTTTTCATATGTATAATGTGTAGAAACACTAAATAGATTTTAATTTTGTTTTTCATATGCATAATGTGCACAAACACCAATTTGATAAATGTAAATAGATTTTTCGTTTTCCTGCACATTTATGTTTTATTATGTTTATAGTTTTTTATTATATAGATTTTTCTTTTCTTTTTATTGTATATTTATGTTTTACTATGTTTATATTATGTTTATAGTTTTTTATTATATAGATTTTTCTTTTCTTTTTATTGTATATTTATGTTTTACTATGTTTATAGGTTTATGTTTATAGTTTTTTTTTAAATTGTATTATAGTTTTTAGTTGACCACATAAAACATTGTTTTTGGTTGATCCCTTTTGCAAATAAGAGCATACCATTGAAAAAAGAGTCCCCTCTGCCAGTTTGGTGAACGATGCTTCTTCTCAATAATCAAATTTCTAAAAACAATGGTTTCAAGAAATATAACTGAATTGTATTTAGCATAGAAAATAATTTATCGTATGAAATACTAGAGCAATTTCCATCTTATCCTGCCAAATAGTTATAGGCTTTGGGTATGGTGATATGACAATGCAGCGATTGCGACAATGGACTCATAAGATAATGGGAAAATGCCAGCTACGTTAACTATCAGGAAAAAGTGCATTATAGTCCAATCTCAAGTTTTATCAAGGAGAATTCTTTGTACTATTACATATGTATTGCATTTCTTACATGAATAAAATTTACCTACACAGCTTCTTCCCGAATGTGGATTAGTTAGTTCTCTAAAAGATTCATGAGATGTAGTACCACAAAAGGAATTTCATAGGGTTATTTCATTGTTACCAGCTATTGTGAGGAACAATATGGTTACCTGAAATGGAGTCTCAAGCTTGTTCTTAACATTGTAATACTCTTGTTTCGGTTGCTCCAAGCATTGGAGCCAGCTGCAAAAAGAAAATAAAGTACTACTATTAAGCTAAAATGATCAAAATCCCTTGCAAATGAAATGGGCTAAATATCACGTTGTTTTTAATGTATAAAACGGGATAAATATCACATTGTTTTTAATATTTGACATGAAATTGGATTTCCCACCATGATCTGAAGTAAGAGAAAATATACAAATGAAATGGGCTACATATCACGTTGTTTTTAATGTTTAGAATGCGATAAATATTACATTGTTTTTAATATTTGACATGAAATTGGATTTCCCACCATTATCTGAAGTAAGAGAAAATCTACAATATTAATTTTTAGAAATGCACCAACCACCACATGCCAGGAAAATGTAGTTACACTTCTATGTTTCTCTTCACAAAATGCACAGAATGATTTACATTCATTTTTAAAATGTGCTCCTATGATGTCCATTCAACTCTGTTCACAAAATCCACAGAATGATATACATTCATTTTTCACTCGATGTGCTTCTATGATGTCCATTCAAAACAAGGAAATTGAATCAGTTCATCTATCATCTTGGCCTCAAAACAAGGAAATTGAATCAGTTCATCTATCATCTTGGCCAATAAAGATTATTGAATAGCAAACTATGCTTAGTGCTAATTTGCAACAGAAATTAGCAATAAAGAGACTAAAAATAGGGAGTGACAAAACCCAAGCTAAAATTCTTATCCAGATATATTCTATTTTCTTCACTGAACTAACTTAGATGCCTTGAGCTCGAAATTAGAAAATTAATTTTTACAGCAAAAATGGCTTCATCATACTAAGATTAAGGAGATTTTTGGGAGGAGGATCTACATGCTACCATGTGCTCTGAGAACCAGTGAATGGGAATTTACTCAAAAACCCAAATAATACTTGTAAAAAATAATGAAAGCAGAAAGGAATGACTAAATTCTCTTGGTATCTAGTAACAGATCTTCAGACCTGAACTTAACTAACAAAACTTAAAAAGGCCTGGTGGGTTCAACGAAAGATGGTTCGCTCAAAGCTAATTTGCAGGGTATCATATCTACAAAATAGAAAGTTAAAATAAATAATATACAAATAAAAATAGCAGCAAGCCCCAGAGTAGCAGTAAAATTGATCCTTTTCCATCATTAGAAAATATAGCCCTTTTTAGTCTAGAAACTTAAACAAATACCATGGTAAAAAAACACATATCCAGTTTTCTACAGTCACAGTAAGACTCCTATTGGAAACAATAATAAAGGAAGAAGAAGTATTGATAAATTGTTTAATCGAGCTCGAGAGTGATCCAGACATTCGATTTGCATGATGTGCACAACTAGCCATTTCAAGTTGTTTTGTTGGATTCTTCAAGGAGGGTGATTTAGGAAGCACCCTATATCACTAGGACTGCCATGAAACTATAAGAAACAAAGACCATGATGGTAGAAGATGGAATCCCAAGCCACTGTGGAAACAACCATTTCTCAGAAGCATGGAGTTGTGTTTTAGCCCTGAACCAAATAAAAATGGTAAAATAATGAAAAGTGTGCAAAGTCTGATCGCTCTGTTCCTCATCATTCAGAAAAACGAACTTGAAAATTTCTTAAACACCCATACAACTCAAAGTATAAAACTACGAAATCTAAAGAAAATCTGCTAACAACACCCAAATATATCATACGATGTGATGTTACAGTTAATCGATATAACAAAGTAGCAATGTGAAAAAATAATCCTCTGCCTCATTCACTTCTGATCCATGTGAGATTAACCTGGAACTCAAATATCAACATAAAAATTAGTAGTGCCAACACAACCACCATGTTATGGAAATCACCTGGAACTGCTACCCTTGAACTGATGGACATGGGCATCACAACCACCATGTTATGGAAATCACCCGGAACTGCTACCCTTGAACTGATGGACATGGGCATCTACTTTCTTGTATACAATCGGTTATTGAGATCTGCAACGCATACAAACAATTCTCGTATATCTATTGATTTAACAAAAGAAATATGAAAAAAATTGTTAAAAATAAATACAAATGAAATCTCCATACCCCAAAACTCCATAGAGATCTAACAGAAAATAGGGAAAATTAGTTGGGAATTAAAACATGCAACGTTTTGGATAAATCGGCTAGAAGTTTCTCGGCGTCTTCAAAGAAGAGCGAGACCGCTTTAGCAACGAATTCAAGATTTCTCTCATCTTGCAGTTGTGTGAATTTCTCATCCAGGGATCCCTGCCAAGCATTTAATGCTAGTATTTAATGTCTGGAAGATCCAAACAGATGGAAGGTTGTATCGAACTGGCTTATGAATCAAGGATCGAATTAAATAAAGCGAGAACTCATAAATCTGACATTTAATGTTACCTCCTGGTACAGAGGGCTTACATTGTTTAATCACCCAGAAATATGGCCAAGATGCAAATACAAACTTGACATTGTGCAGATACCTTGAAGGATAATCAAGGATCACATAATTGTCGAAATAGACATAGGGCTTGCACTGTTTAGGCACTCAGACCTATGGCAAAGATGCAAATACAAACTTGACATTTTGTAGATACGTTGAAGTACAATGGCATCAACACCTGTCTTACATGCAATGAGTCGGCATTGCATCATTTTCAATTATTTGTTTATATATATTCCTTTTATATAAATTTCTAAATTGATTTTTATTTCAATTATTTATTTATTTAAATAAAACAATAAATGTATCACCATATAAATAATATTGGAAATAACATTAAAAAAAAGGTAAAAGAGTATTTTTTGTAAAAAAAAGTTAAAGAACATTTTGGTAGCATTCATGTCATGCATGCACCACCTTGGCACTCTACTTGGAGTCCATAGCATGCAACCTACGTGTCGAGCATGCAACCTATGTGACGAGCAATGTGTTTGTTTCAGGTGGTTTGTTGTACCAGCTTTGGTAATATTTTCCTAGTGGTTTTATTTTTCTCATCAATTTGCTAGGAAGTCTTTTGGTTTCATTTGTCTCATCAATTTTCTGGGAAGTCTTTTGCAGTGTACTTCTAGCCTCTACTTCTAGCCATGAACTAGAACTCATGATCTAGATCTAGATTCCATTTTATGCAATCTCATGCAATCTCAAAATTTGGTGGACACCTTTTGATATTGGAAGATCCTCAACCCGGTTTTTCTGATAATTGAAATAACGAACCACGGATACCTAGTTGAAGAAGATGAGCTCGTTTTCCTTATCTTTTGAATTCCATGCTTTCACCATCCTTATACTGCATACCAAAATTTGACTCTCGTATTGGCTACTTCAATTATGTTGGCTCTGCAAAATCAATCACCTGGTCTGTTGCAACAACATTTGCAGAGCGCTCGGCATCCAGATGCAAAGACTTGGGGAATGGATAATTATTGAAAGGGTGATTTCTAATCCAATTTGCCTCTACAAAATATTCAGTGTTAGGTTTCGATTAGGGTTTGGGTTTTTTTATTGTTGATGTCAACCTCTGAAGATTCAGGAAGTCCTCCCATCCAGTCATCAGTGTTGAAATCGTAATTTCAATGCAGCTGGAAACATTGCCAGAAACCCGTCAGCAAGCCCGCCGGAGAGTTCTCGGGTCACATTCCGGCAAAGGGACTTTCCGTAATTTTGAAGCCCGCCGGAGAGTTCTCGGGTCACATTCCGGCAAAGGGACTTTCCGTAATTTTGAACCCGAGAAAATTTGGAGCTGACACGTGGTTCACCCTTGACGTAAGCCAACGTAAGAATCTCGGAAGCTAAAGCTCTGAAGAAAATGGGTTTCCGATATTGTTGTCTACCGTCGGATTTGCTCCCGTATCCTCCGCCATTGATTGCCCGAAGCTGCACACCTGCATACGACCAACATCAAATCAAGGTTTACGTGGAGTGTAAGATTTCTCTGTTGACCGCCACTCCTACCTGCAAAAGAATTAAAATGAATTTAAACCATGGTCGTAAAAAGTGGGTAAAGCATTTAAGTTTTATTATATACGGCATGTAAGAAAATTAAATGCACATTGGTCTTATGCTTTTCATATACGCTCTTGTTTTAGGGTGAATAAAATATAATGAGCCAAAAATGAAAATGCTCGTGGGTTGTAATATGTTGACCATTGTAAAAAGAATAGAGTGCAGCAAAAGAACTATGTATTTTTGCACAAGCAGTGCATAAAAAAGTGTGGAGCGCATATGAAGATGTAATGTTATTGTTGCACATGGGAGAGGCGTAAGGTGCAGCAGTGAAAGAGCAGGGAGAGCTCAGAATGAAGACCAGCACGTGAAGCAGGGGAAAATATTGCACAGCAGTGCATAGATTTTTTTATGTATTGGGTATGCATTGAAATGCGGTGGAAAAGAATGCACAGGTTTTTTTTAAATGGTGAATGTAATGAATTTTTTACTGAGTATGTGTAAAAATAGTTTTACACCAGTAAAGTAAAAAAGGGTTTTACTGCAGTAAACCCAGTGAATTCTCAGGTGGAGACATAATTTTGTTTTGATAGGTGAAAGTAATTTTGGTGAATCCCTCTCAGCAAAGAGGATGAATATGTAACAGAGTTTATCTGAATGTAATTTTTGGTAAATCCCTTTGAGTGAAAGAGGATGAATGTTGTTTCAGGCTTTATATTTTAATGAATAGAAATGTTTTTATGGCTGTGTAATATATTTTAATGAATAGAAATGTTTTTATGGCTGTGTAATACTCTGTTCTGAGATTTTTTTTTTTTAAAGTTTCCCTGTGCAAAAGGATCCTGGAACAGTGGAAACAGAGCATTGGCTCTGTGGTGTTTGTTTGTCTGGTTTTGGTATTTTCCCATTGAAAAATACCCAACAGTGGTATCAGAGCTAGTCCAGGCTCTTTGAAGACTCAAAGAAGCTGAAGGAAGGTGTTGTTGCAGCAGTCAAACCTCTCCAGCAGTGTGAAGACTCAGCCAAAAGAGTTAAGGTATTTTTCAAAGCTTTCCTTTCTGTTACTGTTAAAGGAACAGTCAGTGATTTAAAAGAAAACACAGTCAAGTATTTAAAGCCTAGATAAGAATGGCAAGGTCAAAGAAGAAAGCCTCCAAGCCTGCTAAAAATGTGTCTCCCTCCTCTACTAAAATAGAAGGCAATCCATTTGAATACATTTTATTTGAAACCCCAAAGTTTGATGGAAACTTTGATGTATGGGAAATAATGATGAGGGCTTTCCTAATGTCTGAGGGGATTGAAGTCTGGGAGTCAGTGATTGATGACAGCAAGATGGATAAAGAATCCATGGAGTATGATGCACAAGCAGCAAAGACTATCTTGGATGGTCTCCCTGATTCAGTGAAGAAGAATCTTGGAAAATATACATCAGCAAAGGATATATGGGACAGACTGCATGACCTTCATGCAAAGGGAGCACTGACCATGACAATGAGTCAAGAAGAACCCATCATAGAAGCTGAGAATGAAAAGCTTGACCTCATCAAGCTTCAAGTAAAGGAAAGGGATGAAGAGCTTGCCAAGCTCAAGAAGGAGCTGGATCAATGCAAGAAGAAGCATCATGAAGAAGTCATGTCTATGACAAATCAGTTGAACAGAGCAAAAAAGCAGGAAGACGCCTTGTCAAGTCAACTTGAACAAAGGCACAAGATAGTGAACAAACTTGCAGAAGAGATTGGACAGTACAAGGTAGAGGTCTCCTCCCTTAAGTCCGAACTACAAGAAGCCAGGAAGTAGGCACAAGGAGCTGAAAAGAAAATGGAGAGCAGTCAAGCAGAAATCTCCAAAATGAAGATAGACATAATCTCCCTCAAAATAGTAGCAGTTGAAGCTACTCGTAGCAAGGAAGAAACCGAGGAACAGCTTACAAAGAAGAATAATGAGTGTGAAAGATTGGAAGAAGAGATTGTTCTCCTCAAGAAGAAGGTTGAAGGGATGAACAAGATCATGAAGAGCTCTCAAGCTTTGGATGACATGTTCAGCTATCACAGATCTCCATCTGATAAATCAGGACTTGGGTATGTAGGTGAACCCTCAAATAAGGATGAAGATGCTTTAAGCAAAGGAGATGTGAAGAAGCCAGAAAGAAATGGTGATGCTCCTAGTTCCAGCAAAGGCAAGGAGAAAGATCATGGGTACAATAGAAGAAATCCTGCTCCAAGCAGAAAACC
Source organism: Pinus tabuliformis (assembly GCA_031772625.1). Classification (NCBI taxonomy): domain Eukaryota; kingdom Viridiplantae; phylum Streptophyta; class Pinopsida; order Pinales; family Pinaceae; genus Pinus; species Pinus tabuliformis. The sequence continues at coordinate 812,350,832 of CM062820.1, forward strand.
AGCTCCAAGAAGAAATGTAGCTGATGTCAAAGAGGCAAGATGCAATGGTTATCATCAAAGGATCTCAAGGCAGCAAGGCTTCAGAAGTACATCAAGGAAACCTCCATCTCCGAGGTACCAAAGTTCATTTTATGGTTATTGTTATGCTTGTTCAAACTTTGGTCATATGGCAAAAGACTGTAGAGCATTTCATGGAGATAGATGTTGTGGTCTCCGAAAATCTCCAAGAAACAATTTTAGAAGAAATCATGAAATGTTATTCATGAACAATGTTGAATGTTTCAAGTGTCATAACATTGCGCATATGGCACGTGACTGTAACTTGACATGGGCTCTTACACAAGCTAGACCCGTGCAAAAGAAGAAAGTTACACAAGTATGGATAAGAAAAGAAATACAGTGTGAAAGCCCCTTAAGCAACACAGCTGATCTAAGTTTGTTTTGAGAAAACTTGCCAAAAGAAGACAAGCATACATTAAAGGGGAGCTTGTAACTTTTTGTTGTTGAACTGTCTTAACAGTCATTCTTTAATGAAGACTTTTTTTTATAAAGGAAAGACATGAAATCAAATCTGCCATAAGAGCAGAGAAGAAAAGGGGACAACGCTCAAATGTAAAGAGCAGCAGCGCAAGAAGAAAAGTATGCAGAGCATGGAGACCCTCACAGCAGTGGGAGGACAAAACATAAAACAGCAGTTTGAAATTTTTTTTGTTATGGAGCACATGCATTGAAATGCATAGCAATGGAAGGTAGTTTCCTTCTATGTAATGTGAGAGAACATACTCACAGCAGAGTGAGTATAATACACAGCAGATGGAAATGTTTTGTATTGGGAATGAAAATGCAAAGCAGTGAGAAGAAAATGAGAAGTAGGCAAAACGCAGCAGAGCATAAATGCCCAGTGGCTGAGAATGCAATGAAATTTTTCACACAGCAGTAAAAAATGTAATTTTTTTTGTATGCAATGCAACATGCAAAGAAATGCATAAAGAAAAACAGGGACAACAGATTTTTAATGCACATGGGTGAATGATAATGTGTGGCAGTAGAAAAATGAAAGGAACTGCACAGCAGTGCATTGTGTAAATAAAAAAAATGAATGAAAACTAAGATTGTGTGAAGCAATGGTGTAAAAAGAAAAGACAGCAGCCCGTGTTAATTTTTTGTTGTGTGGAGAATGCAACGCAAAACAGCGTGAGGATGATTTCTCTCTATGTGCAAGTAATGGAGAGTAAAGAGTTAGTGTATGGGCACACAGCAGTATGATGAAACAAAAGGCAGCCACAGTGCAAATTGCAGAGGCAACGCAGTAGCAAATAAAAACCCCGGGATGACAGTCTATGGTTATGGGTATGGACAGCAGTGAATATGAAAAATGCAGCAGCAAGAAGTTATGGACAGCAGCATGATGGCAAGAAGGAGAAGCACACAGAAATGAAAATGTGAAAAATGCAGCAGCAAGAAGTTTTGAACAGCAGCACATGCAAAAGAAATTTCCCTTACAACAGTAAAGGTAAATGTAATGAATTTGTTGTTCATTGAATTGAAATGCAATATATGCAACAGCAGTGAGTGTAAGAAATGTTTACACACAGCAGTGTAAATTTGTAAATTGGGACAGTGTAATTGTTCCGGAAAAGACAGAGTATTTTGTCTTTGAAAAGTGCAGAAGCAGTGCAAGTGTAGACACAGCAGTGTGGGATAGACGCAGCAAAGAAGATGGCACAACATTGCAGCAGAGAATATGCAGCAGCATAAAAGAACAATGTAATGAGTATGCACAACAGTGCAATGAATGTTTTGATTTGAAACTGCATCTAAAGCAGTGTTTGGGAGTAATCCCTCTGTGAGAGGAAGTGAAGTTCTTGGTGAATCCCTCTGTCAAGAGGAAGGTGCTTTTCAGCACAGTGTCATGGTGAATCCCTCAGTCAAGAGGAAGATGCTTTTCAGCATAGTGTGGTAAATCCCTCTATCAAGAGGATGATGCTTTTCAGCATAGTCACAGGTGAATCCCTCTGTCAAGAGGAAGGTGCTCTTCAGCACATTGTTATGGTGAATCCCTCTGTCATGAGGAAGGTGCTCTTAAGCACAGTTTCAGGTTAATCCCTCTATTAAGAGGAAGACAACTTTGTTTGTTTGTGAACTGCATCAGAAGCAGTTGGTGAATCCCTCTATGTGAGGAAGATATCTTTGTAACAACACTACTAAGGAATCCCTCTACGAGAGGAAGAGTCTGGGTATGACCGAATGCCCAGCTGTTGAAATTAAAGGGGAGTGTTGAAATCGTAATTTCAACGCAGCTGGAAACATTGCCAGAAACCGGTCAGCAAACCCGCCGGAGAGTTCTCGGGTCACATTCCGGCAAAGGGACTTTCCGTAATTTTGAACCCGAGAAAATTTGGAGCTGACACGTGGTTCACCCCTGACGTAAGCCAACGTAAGAATCTCGGAAGCTAAAGCTCTGCAGAAAATGGGTTTCCGATATTGTTGTCCACCGTCGGATTTGCTCCCGTATCCTCCGCCATTGATTGCCCGAAGCTGCACACCTGCATACGACCAACATCAAATCAAGGTTTACGTGGAGTGTAAGATTTCTCTGTTGACCGCCACTCCTACCTGCAAAAGAATTAAAATGAATTTAAACCATGGTCGTAAAAAGTGGGTAAAGCATTTAAGTTTTATTATATACGGCATGTAAGAAAATTAAATGCACATTGGTCTTATGCTTTTCATATACGCTCTTGTTTTAGGGTGAATAAAATATAATGAGCCAAAAATGAAAATGCTCGTGGGTTGTAATATGTTGACCATTGTAAAAAGAATAGAGTGCAGCAAAAGAACTATGTATTTTTGCACAAGCAGTGCATAAAAAAGTGTGGAGCGCATATGAAGATGTAATGTTATTGTTGCACATGGGAGAGGCGTAAGGTGCAGCAGTGAAAGAGCAGGGAGAGCTCAGAATGAAGACCAGCACGTGAAGCAGGGGAAGATATTGCACAGCAGTGCATAGATTTTTTTATGTATTGGGTATGCATTGAAATGCAGGAGAAAAGAATGCACAGGTTTTTTTTAAATGGTGAATGTAATGAAATTTTTACTGAGTATGTGTAAAAATAGTTTTACACCAGTAAAGTAAAAAAGGGTTTTACTGCAGTAAACCCAGCACAGTGAATTCTCAGGTGGAGACATAATTTTGTTTTGATGGGTGAAAGTAATTTTGGTGAATCCCTCTCAGCAAAGAGGATGAATATGTAACAGAGTTTATCTGAATGTAATTTTTGGTAAATCCCTCTGAGTGAAAGAGGATGAATGTTGTTTCAGGCTTTATATTTTAATGAATAGAAATGTTTTTATGGCTGTGTAATATATTTTAATGAATAGAAATGTTTTTATGGCTGTGTAATACTCTGTTCTGAGATTTTTTTTTTTAAAGTTTCCCTGTGCAAAAGGATCCTGGAACAGTGGAAACAGAGCATTGGCTCTGTGGTGTTTGTTTGTCTGGTTTTGGTATTTTCCCATTGAAAAATACCCAACAATCAGTGCAACTAACGTTGATTTCTTTCATAATACTCCCACCTCTGTTTTTCGCTCGAGGATAACAGTGATGCAGAGACTGAATAATTATTTTCTTGGGTGGTCGATCAGGCAATTTGGCTCCCTGTTCTGCTGGTGTTACTGATGGTGATAATATATATATCGTGGTTGATGTGAGAGAGCTTTGTTGAACTCATAGTAAGTTCGGTGGATCCTCAATGATAAATGAATTATGCCTAATTTAACAATATATTCTCTAATGTCTTTGAATCAATATATTATTGTACAAAGGAATTATATGTACAGACTTGAAGGAAAATATATGAACTATTCCTAACTTAACAATTTCCATATGCCTAATTTACTTATCAATTTCTCAGAATTTATAAATTATGCTAATTTACTTATCAATTTATGTTTCAAAATTTATGAACTATGTCAACTTACCAATTTTTCTTCTGTGAAACAGTTTGGTATCATTTCTTCTCTGGTATCATTTCTTCCATTCTTTGGTACAGGATCATCAGTGGTTCTTTTCTTTGTTACGCCCAAATTGAACTATCAAACCAAACCATAAATTAAAGCAATGGAATGGGGAAGTTCTTTTCTTTGTTTCACTCCTATCAAACCGTTAAGAAAAGTAGTGGATTAGAAGCAAGTGGGAAGTTGAAGCAGGTGGATTAGAGACTAGTGGTGAAGTGGATTAGAGACAAGTCTTGTGTCAATATCCATGGAAGATGGCGTGTCAAAGTGCCACCACGAACATGGAAGATAACCTGTGAATGTTGAGGTTTGGTGAAATTTGTTCCAAGCGTTGTTGCCTGGGTTGAATCTGTAGGCAATCAATCAAGAAATTTCAAGCATCATACCTCCCTTTGCTGACTGGTATAAATTGAGAGCCTTATGTCTTTGACGCATGATCCAGCTTGGCTAGGTGCGGTGATCATTGCCCATTTGGCCTGTTGTTCCGGTCGTTGTAAACGATTTGGGAAATTTAGAAAGGAAAGTCGTCCTCAACTTTGTTGGGGCACTGCGTGTGGTACAGTTGTTTTAATTGTGGGGCATCTATTGTAGAAGGTAATGGCAGGTTTTTCATAAGGTAATGACAAGTGTAAATTCATAAAAGAAGAAAATTAGTTAATTTAAGGTAATGGCAGGTGTAAGTTCATAAAAGAAGAAAATCAGTGGATTGGAATTAATGAATTAAAATAACATTACAATTACAATAACATTAAATATATTCCAAAGTCATTTCAACTCCAACCTATCATTATCTCAGTTTCAAAGAAATTGAAAAGTTATTATCATAAGTTTTAATGAAATTCATACATGTACTTGCAATCAGAGTTCAAAAACCAAACAATCAGAGTACAAAAACCAAACTTTGGATAAATTTTCTTTTGGCATCGAATGTTTGTTAAAACTTTGTTTAAATACACCTCAAACATAAATAGTCAACTAAAATTAATACAAAGTCAAAGGAAAAGCCATCGCTATAATCCCTGCTTTGTCGTACGCAGGAGGGACTAATAAGGATCATGTATATAGGATGAATAACCTACGTAAGTCTTATTAAAAGTACATGTAATATAAAAATAATATAAAAATATTTAGCCACTAAACCTAATATTCATGTTGTAAAGATTTTTTTGGTTTCTTTTTAATATCATACCACACCTCAGTTTTATATATATATATATATATATTCTTATGTTATGTTATTAATTGAGTATGATTTTGTATATATTTTTTAAATAGATATATGTTTTATATACTATTGTAATATATAAGTTTGTTTAAAGGTGTATTAACATGTTATTACAATTATATATACACATGTGTGTTTATAAGCGGAAAATGAATTATTGGAATGTTACAACATCAACCAAATCAAACCAAGGTTAGATGGTTGAAAATAAATGCATTATATGAAATCGCATATGTGGTGAAACTGATCCAAGACTTCAAAAAGGATATCTAGAAGGAAAGGTTCCATTGGATCAAGGTGACATAATGGTAAAAACAATGACACTTTGAAACTATATGTGAGGTGCACCACAAGCAGGGCTAATATAGCAATTGAAATAGATGTGCAATATTGCTTGATAATCACAATTACAACCCCAAGGATCAAGACAAAAGATGTGTTAAAACATGATCAAACTCAAAGGAGCAAGATATGCAAAACCAATGAATGAAGATAAGAGCATCCGCCAACCAATCAAGCATACTAAAGGGGACGCTTTTCAAAAATTGAAATAGATGTGCAATATTGCTCGATAATTAGAATTACAACCCCAAGGATCGAGACAAAAGATGTGTTAAAACATGATCAAACTCAAAGGAGCAAGATATGCAAAAACCAATTAATGAAGATAAGAGCATCCACTGACCAATCAAGCATAATAAAGGGGACCTTTTTCAAAAAATTGAATAGGGGCCCCTTCATTTTAGTCAACAATGTAAGGAAGGTTGTTGGTGGGTCAACAAATGGCGCCTAATGGGGTGAATTGGTTATCTCTCGTAAAGTGATCTGAAACCTATAAAGATTAAATGTCTTGGAATGTTGACCCTCAAGTAACTTGAAAAGTTTCATCTCTAATTTGTATAAACAATAATTTGAGATTTACAATATTTCGAAATCATTTCCATCATAATTCAAAAACAAGATAAAATATAAACCCATAAATGTAATTAGTAAACTTTATTGTAATGAGTTTAAGGAAAGACAAGACAACCAAGTAAAGCATAGTTGTTAGATTAACTTTAATACCACAAGCATGGCCACTGCTTCCAGCAAGCATCTATAGCCTCGACAGGGATGCCTTTTAATCGAATGAAATGTCTTTATCCCATCTATTAGATATAGATTTACAGTTTTTGCGAATGTTTACTTTGTAACTTATGAGCTTACCTAGAAATCAACTAAAGGTCATTGTCCTGGCTTGCTAACCAGCTAATGATAGTGCCGTTCAAGAGAACCAATAGAAGTGAACAAGTCGGCTCATGATGAGACCTCTTGCCTTTCAGACTTGCAACTGAAATTCATTACCCTCGCTTGGTGACCAATAGTGGTAATGTCAGTTTTGTTAGGACCCATGATCATGATAGGTTGGCTCATAATAAGACCTCTTATGCCCTAGTTAATCCTTTTATATTAAAATAAACTCCAATTATGATTAACCCTTAATGGATTATTTAATAGATGGGGAGGAAATCTGCTTCTTAAGAGCAAGGGATGGCGTTAAAAATTTTTATTGTCTAATCTTTACTGGTAATTCTTTCTACCCAAAAGAATCATAAATTTATTAAGTAAACAATCATGTGAAGATAATTCTCTTGGGTTTAAGACAAAATTTTTGAATAATGGTGGAAATATTAAAAAAAACATTAAGAACAATCCAATAATAACTTTACAAAATCAGAATATTAACTTACAGGATAGTTAAAGTATCAGCACAAGGAAGACATCTTCGCAGAAAATATTTCCTTAAAGATAAGATTTTGTTTATATATAACAGAGGGATAAATTATTTTCCCAATAATCATGCCAAGGAGAACCCTGAAATATTAAAATCTACCCCCATTCAAACCGAGGAGAGAAGGACTGGGAATCGTACAAATGTCAAAGAAAAACAAAGTGAAAGCATAAAACAAGTCGAAAATAAATGAACATCCACCAATGTATTAATCAAATAACAACCCAGGAATGCTAAAAAGGATCATAGAGTTGGGATAATATGAAATTTTGAACACTTACATATTTCCCCTTTTATGTTTTAATGATATAAATATGTACTCGGCTTTAAAAGTTTTATTTAACATTGTGCGAGATAATGATGATTTGGCATTTTATTACACATCAAAGAAATCAAGTGCTATACAAACAAAAAGTAAATATGCAATTATGATGTTTATTTAATAGTTAAATTTCACTTATAACATTCATGTTCAATGATTATTAATAAATTCATAATAAACAAGAATAAAAGTGAAAGAAGCAAAGTTAAATGAACTTCCCTTGTGATGTCATGATGGTGTCTCATCCTTAGCTTCATCATTAACAAGATTCCAACACTACAATATGCAAAAAGAAAGAGTAAATATCAAATGAAGACTAACCTACCTCTAAACCTACCCTAAACTACTCAATGGTAACTACATCAAGTAAATTCATATTTCTAATGTAATCATTGAATCAACTCCAATATTGCAATGAAAAAAGGATCTCCAATTAGTAAATAGAATTAGGGCATAGTAAAATAAAAATCAGCAAATCATGTTTACTTGCAAAATCTTCATTGAAAAATGAGGCAAGTATGATCTTACCATTTTCTAAGAACATTTCCTGATAAGACTGCTCAAGCCATTCTCCAATCATATCTTGGTAGGTACCAATATTAACATCAAATTGTTTGAAATAATTTACAGATGCAAAAGGTCCTCAATCATGATGAATAGAATCTTGTAAAAGAATATTGATATTATAATTAGGGTCCATCTTATAGATTATGTAAAATGAATGAGAAAGTGTGATAGTTCTAAGTTGAAAAAGGATCCCATTTTTGTGATAATCCTTCTTGAACCCACATCTTTCAAACCCAACAATTTGAGATGAAATGACAAGATTGACCAATATTTTTAAAAAGTCATTACTTAATGCATAAGTTTCATGACTCATAGCATGATGGCGATTAGTAATGATATTTGATCGACTATCATCTTCAAACTCAAATGATTTATTATGATATAAACAATATTCTTCGTTAAACACAGATTGATCTAAATCAATAGAAGAGACACTTTGAGATAGACTTGAATTATTTCTTAATCCCCTTACTGATAAAGAATTAATAAGTTCATAAGAAATATTTTCATCAGAAGAACATAAAATTGAAAGTTCAGACATATGTTTAGGAAGTTCTAGGTCATCATTTTGTATGTTATCAGCATAATCTTTGTAATGAACTTCCCTCTCCTACAAATTGTGACAAAGATCATACTTATTCACATCAACAAATGGATATGCAAGAGACTCATCTAAATCCTTTTCAACCTCAATTTCATGAATAGGGTCTAAGGAAACCTCATCAAGCGCATTGAGTTGTTTTTCATGATTTTCCTCTTCACTTAAATCTGAACCACTTAGAATTGAAGTTTGAGCATGAATATGAAATGAATCATTACTGCATGTATCAAGATTCATAACATATCAGGGTACATAAAATAATAACTACCATATTGCTTGTGATTTTCATGAAGTGATACATCTTCCATAACATTATTAATTAGACTCTGGTTAATGGATGAATCTTCTACTAGAATAGTATAGACTAGTTCTAAATTATCCTCTATGGAAGAATCACCATCAATATGTTTGCAAGTTAAGTCATGATTTTCTATGAAGTTTACCTCTAATGAATTTTCCTTTTCACAACCAACATCAAGAAAGATTTCAAGAATAGCTCTAAGAATAAGATCTAAATTAATTTCAGATTTTTGAGAATGTGGGAAACTAATCATTGTTGTGTGTGGTTGTGAAAAAATTTGTTTTTCATTCATTTGCTCCAAAAATTTGGAAATATGTTCATAAATAATCATTGGATCTATGTCTTGCTCATCCTGGGAGAGATTGACATTGTTTTCATTATTATTTAGTTTATTTTCATAAAGAACTAGAACATAAGACCATAATATTAGCTCTTCCATAGAGGGTAAATCTTCTCATAAAAATCTACAACAAAGCTAACAAAATCTAGAAGAGAATTGTTCAATACACTGTTTTTCATGCATAGAAAGATTATGGATTTCGAAGCATAACATGTCATAATTGTAATTCTGAAGACCATTAAGAAATACTTCAATGAACTGGTTCCACGAATGAATAGATTTCGTTGGTAAGGATTTTAACCAATTTTTATTTCTCCCTTGGAATGTAAGAGTAAACAACCTGCACAACTCATTGTCGGTAAAATATCCAAAAGATTTACATTTGTATAAAAAATGATGAAGGTGTACAAGGGAATAAATGGCATCCTCACCATCAAATCTTAGTTTTGACAAGTAGTCAATTGCCCCTTTGGGAATGCTCCTAGTAGGTCAACACAAACTAAAATCATGTTCCAAAACAGAGGTTTGGAAAGGAGCCATGAGCATTTAAAAACATTCAAAAACCAAGACTCTCTGAGGCTAGCTTATTAGTTGAGATTTTGTTATAATAACACTTAAAGGAAGAAAAATAAATTGGAATTGCTAGAGGTTGAGGAATAAATGATTTAACTACTATTTTTCCTTAGGCCCTCCTTCTAGCGTCATTTTATTGACGTGGATTTTATTCACCCTAATCAACAAGGGAGAAACGACCCAAACCGGAGCTCTTTGAATAGCCTTAGTTGTCTGGTGTGGCCAACCTAGATGGGTTTTGAGGCTATGTTGGCTTAGATGTCTCTTCCTCCCATGAGAAGAAAAGACAAATGGTTAATCTTAATCTATAGTAACTATGTAAAACCTAAACTATTACTCAATATATCTAAAACTATACAAAATTATATGCTACAGAATCATGTTATAGAAACTAAAACAAGGCAACAGTAAGAATCATGTTATAGAAACTAAAACAAGGCAACAGTAACTTGTTTGCTAAACATAAATGTATTTTCTTGTAGAAAAATAAAAAAAGATGCAATGTGCAAACTGGTATTTAATTTATAAATACAATAATAAATTAAACGAGAAAAAAAAATAAAATTAAAAAATTAAAAAAATTAAAATCATTCTTATATGATATAAATGAAAGGTTATATGATATAAATGAAAGGTTTTAAGTCACATAAAAGAAAACTTCCATTCTTCCAAACTAACATATATCAAACTATGTTGCTTTCAACACAGCACATTAAAGATCATTAAAAAAAAACAATTGGCTTACCCGCTATAACAATTTCTTAAAACAAAACAAATTTCAATTATAAGTTTATGAATAAAACCAATAAACCAAGGTAACGATATTAATAAGAAACTACAAGATCACTAATTCAATTTGCATACAAAATATGACATCCTTCTGGAATCTAAATTTCTAGAATTAAACCGCTGTTATCTAAATCAGATAAATGTCCAAATCACTCATTGACCTGAGGCAAGTCACAAGTCACTCGAGAGCAATGATGATCAAATAAAGAAAAATACAAATTGAAATAACGTGCACAAGAAAATAAATGTAATAAATATCGTTGATTGTTTATGGAATCAAAACACTAAAACAACAAACTTGTATTTTCCTAACCTTGAAAGAGCAAACTACACAAAATAAAGAAGGCAATATATATGACCATGGAAAATATAACATCATAATAAAAACATGGAAAATATAATATAATAAGAATATAGATTGAATAAAACGAAATTCATGAACTTATCGTTATTAACAGAACACCATAGTCACATAGTTTACAGTATTTCCCTTTCTCTCCAAAAATTCCCCTCATGATGTAAGAAGCTTACAGCCTCAACCATTTGAGAATGCACGCTTTCCCTACGTACTACAGATCTGTCCCTATAATACTATTGGTACTCCTCCCCCTCTCTGAACATTGTATCACTCCTTTTATAATGACTTAAAGTTATCAGTTTACTCAGTACTCAAACAACTGGAACCAAAGAGGAAATACCATTTCCAAAACAAAAATGGAAGGAAGATTTCGTGGGGTCGATTCGCACTGGTGTGCCATATCGAATTTTTCTGGAATTACACCATTTCCAATCACCAATATAATAACAAGAAATCCTTTCATCCGATCATGTTGTCGTTAGATATCATTCGTCCTCCGGAAATTCTTGAAAGAGAGATGGCCATCCTCAATTTCTGGAATTGTGAGTTATTTTTGCATGGCACCACTGCCATTCTTGGAGAGTTGTGTGCTGTGTGGCCTTTTCTGAACTCACTGTCGTAACTTAATAGTCTATCTTCTTGGTTTCTCTGCCTTGATCATCAGAATGAACTGTGCCAAAAACCTTACAGACAAAACAATTTTTTTTTGACCAAACAATTTTTTTTTGACCGCACCATGTCAGTCAGATTCCCGAATATTTGGGAAATGGGCAATCGATATAAGCTCAGGGTTTTGTTGTGAGAATTTATTTGTAAAGACGTGCGTTGGCGTTGTGTTTCTCGCACCAATACTCAATTCCTTATACTACGGTCGTAATTTTCTTATTGCAACACAACAATTCGGTGTTCAAATAATGTAAACATTCCCTAACTGAGTTTAAACAATCCGTGACACGGTGCTTTGGTGAGAGCGAGTTTTATGGTTGTGTATCCATATATACAATAACAACGTATTACAGAGTTTCAAACTACGGAGTGTTTAAAATAAGGATCATGCATATAGGATGAATAACCTACTTAAGTCTTATTAAAAGGTGTATGTAATATAAAAATATGTCAACCAAACCTAATTTGCATGTTGGAAAGTTTTTTTTAATGTATATAATATTATATATATATATATAAATGTTTATGTTATTAATTGAGTTTGATCTTTTATAGATAGAAAAGTTTGTGTGAAGGTGTATTAACATATATTATTTGTTTTGTTTTATATACAATGATATTACATTTTATATATATATATATATTTTTTATATATTTATATTTATTTATTTATTTATTTATTTATTGGCTCTTATTCATGTTTATAAGTAGAAAATGAATTATAAGAATGTTATAAAAGATAAAATGTGAACATAATTGAAAAGAAAGAGATGTAGCTCTCAGGTGTGACGTGCACCTGGAGCCTACACTCATCAAACTTGAGAGATCACGTCCACTCTATTCCACAATCAATCAAAGATTACATCAATAAATACAATACTAGGAAATAGGAAGTTGCACCCAAACCCCATAATTATAGGAACTAATCCTAAACTATGGAGAAAGTTACAACAACGTAACTATTTTCTCCATTAATAACAAAATAATATTAATTATTCTCAACTCCCCCCCTTAATGGAGAAAGGGTTCTCCTGAACTCCTAGCATCTTTCTAAACAATTCAAATTTCACTCGTGCAAGAGGCTTTGTAAAAATATCAGCCACATTGTCACAAGTTTTACAATATTCAACAACAATTTCTTTTGACTGTATTTTTTCTCTAACAAAGTGAAACTGGATGTCTATGTGTTTACTGTTTTTATGAAACACTGGATTGTATGCTAATTTGATAGTGCTCTGGTTGTCGCTTTTGATAGAAGTGGGTTGCTTCTGTTCTTTTCCTGCATCGTTAAGAAGTCTCCTCAACCAGATTGCTTCACATGTTGCTGCACACAATGCTTGATATTCAGCTTCACATGACGACAAAGCTACAGTACTTTGTTTCTTGCTGCTCCATGCAATTACCCCGGAACCTATGTTAAATGCATAACCTGTGATGGAACTCCGATCATCCAGGTTACCTACCCAGTCTGAGTCTGAAAAACCTGCTAGAGTAACATCAAATACATCAGTGTATAAAATACCAAAATGAACAGTACCACAAAGATACCTCAACACGCTTTTTGCTGCTGTCCAGTGACTTTCACGCGGTTTTGACATGAATTGGCTTAATACACTAACTGAGTATGCCAAGTCGGGTCTGGTTGTTGTAAGATATATAAGGCTGCCAACCAGCTGTCTGTACATTGTGGCATCTACCTCCTTAGTGCCATCGTCACTGCTCAATTTCAAATTTTGCTGCAAAGGTGTCGTTGCTGATCTACACCGATCCATCCCAAACTTTTCCAACAGATTTCTCGCATACTTCCCTTGAGTAAGGAAAGTTTGCCCAGTATCTCTGAATACTTCTAATCCCAGACAATAGTTAAGGTTTCCGAGATTTTTCATCTCAAAAACTTGTGCCATGAGCCTTTTGATTCCTCTAATTAAATCCTCTGCATTTCCTATTAAAATCATATCATCCACATATAGAGAAATCAAAATAATCTGCCCCTGGTTATTGTACTTGGTATACAAATTTGGGTCATTTAAGCTTCTATGGAAACCATACTCTACAAAGAAAGAATCAACCTTTTCGTACCAAGACCTGGGTGCTTGTTTTAAACCATATAAAGCCTTTTTCAATCTGCAAACAAGATGTTCCTGCCCCTGCTTTACATATCCTTCTGGCTGTACTAAGTAAATTTCCTCTTTTAAATCACCATTTAAAAATGCAGATTTAACATCAAGCTGGTGTAATTCCCAATTACATTTAGTAGCTAAAGCAATAAGCATTCTGATTGTATTTAGCTTTGCTACAGGTGCAAAAGTATCATCAAAATCTATACCTTCCTGCTGTGAGTATCCTTTTGCAACCAACCTAGCTTTTAACTTATCTATGCTTCCATCTGCATTAATTTTTGTTTTAAACAGCCACTTGCATCCTATGGGTGTTTTGTTTTTAGGCAGCTTAACTAAATCCCAAGTATCATTTCTAAGAATTGTTTCCATTTTCTCATTCATTGCAGCTCTCCATTCCTTAAATTGACTAGCTTATTTGTAATTAGAGGGTTCTACAATGTTCAAAACTTTTGACATCAAAGCATATTTTCTCAACTTCAATGGTAATTGAGTCTTCCTACCTGACCTCCTTGGTAGGGGACTTACCTCAAATTTGTTTTCCTCTGCAATAACTGGGCCTGCTTTTTCACCTTCTTGATGTTCTTCTTCATTCTCTTCTTTCTGCTCCTGTTCCTGCTCCCTTTCATCCTCGCTGCTTTCCTCCAATAGCAATGGAATGTGCCAATCATCTCCAACATCAGCTTTCCTTTCCTGTACCTGTTCATGAAAGACTACATCTCTACTTGCAAATGTCTTACAAGACTCAGGATTGAACAGTTTGTATGCTTTAAACTCTGTGCCATAACCAACAAAGATGCTTTTGACTGCCTTAGGGTCTAGTTTCTTTCTATCAGCTTTGGGTACATGTGCAAATGCCTTTGACTCAAAGACTCTTAAGTGATTTACTGCTGGTTTAAATCCATACAAGGCTTCAAAAGGAGTTTCGAAGCCAAGAAACCTAGTAGGACTTCTATTTTTCAAATATACAATAGTATTTATTGCTTCTGCCCAAAAAGTATTAGATAGACCCTTACCTTGCAGCATGCTCCTTGCGCACTCTACCAGGGTTCTGTTTTTACGCTTTGCAACTCCGTTTTGCTGTGGTGTGTGTGGCACTGTATACTGCTAAACAATCCCATGAGATTTGCAGTATTTCATGAATTCCTTTGATTTGTATTCTCCTCCTTGATCAGATCGGAGAATTTACTTTTTCCAAATTGTCTTTCCACGAGGGTTTTGAAATCTATAAAACATTGGAAAGTCTGACTTTTCTTGTTTAAAAAATAAACCCATGAATACCTAGTGCAGTCATCAGTAAACAACAAAAAATAGTATGCTCCCCCTAGCGACCTTGTCTGCATGGGACCACATACATCAGTGTGCACTAGCTCTAAGACTTTTGTTTGCCTCCTCCTATCATGCACAGGGAACTGTTCTCTGTGCATCTTTCCTAAGGCACAACCATCACAGTTTAACTGAATGTTACGAAAGATGGGGAGACCTTCGACCATACCTTTCTTTTGTAACAACATGAGATCCTGCATATTCAGATGACCAAACCTCTGATGCCAGAGTTGTTCAGCTGTCGACTCTCCTGCAACCATGGCTTTCTTTGATATACTTTTTGCATCCAATCTGTATAGGCTTCCAACTCGCATGCCTGTTGCAACAATTTCATTCCTGCAATCCTTTATCACACAGTGAGTCTTGAAGAATTCGACATGCATATCTTGATCAGCCATCATGGATACAGATATCAGGTTTTTCTTTATTCCAGGTACATATAAAACATTTGAAAGGTGAATAATTTTTCCATTTGGTAACTTAATTGAAATCACCCCATGACCTTTAATCTGATATCCATTATCATCCCCTAGATATATTTTTGATCCATTTATAATTTCTTCAAGACTATCAAAAAATTCCTTATTACCTGTCATGTGAGAGGATGCTCCAGAATCGACATACCAGATGTCATCTTCATTCGATGCTGAAAGGGCACAGTCGACTGTGAATAGTCGAAATTCATGACTGAAGTCTTCTTCTTCAACAAAATATCCTCTGTGTTTTGGATTTGCCTGTCTCCTCCTTGCCTCATCAGCCCGCCTCTTATGATAACAATCTCTCTGTATATGACCCTTCTTTCCACAATAAAAACATTTCTTTTCAGAATAATTTGCAAGCATACCTTTATGACAGTGATGTTTATGTGTTGTTCCTCCTTTCTGGACTGATTGCTGCTGTGACTGCTTCCCTTTAGATAGTCGTCGTTTTGCCACCAGCGCGAGGTCGTCACTTTGGGGGTTCAGATTCAGATTCTGCCGTCGTTCTTCCTCTTGCTGCAAGATAGCAGTGAGATCATCAAACGCGGGTGTTTTCTCCCTTGCCAAGACTCCAGTGATGAAGGTTTGGAAATCATCACGCATCCCATTCATTGTGATTGCAACAAGATCTTCATCAGCCACCGCCACTCCAATGGCCACCAATCTGTCTTTAACATCCTTAATTCGCGCGACAAATGCAGTAGCAGACTCCCTTTCGTCCATCCTCATTGAAAATAGCTTGCTTTTTAGAGCCAAAACTCTGTTTGTATTCTGGGTCTCATACAGATTTTTGATTTTCGTCCAGATGTCCGCAAACGTTTTACAGTCTCTAATGTGTGCAATGACATTGTCTTTCACAGACATCTTCAACAGGACTTTGGCCTTATTTTCTTGTTTTTCCTAGTCTTCCTTCTGTGTGGTTGCAGTCGGCTTCTGCTCATCGCCTATCACTATAGTCCAAGCGTTCGCACCTTCGAGCAGGGTCTGGATCTTAAAATTCCAATTCGTGAAGTTAGACCTGTTGAGTTTACCAGACTTGTTAAGGTAAGATTCCATTGTATTACTCATTATGAATCTACTTAACAACAACAAAAAAACAATACCTGTCAGATCGATCTGTCACCTCTGCCACCAATCTGCAGTGTCTGGCACTCCCGCTCCAATGAGCAAATTCGGCGTTTCCAACACAGCCGAAACAATGATCTGATCACAATTGATCCGATCCACCTCTCCTGGATTGATCTGCCACTTCACCAATCCTGCTCTCCCTGTAGATTGCCAAACGAAGTCGAGGTTTCCCGTAGATCTCCTCTGGCGCTCTCCCGATCTGTCTCTCCCGGACGGATCTGCAACTCCACCGATCTGCACCGTTTGCAAACCGCCAGACGAAGTTCACGCTATTCGCAGATCCCTTGGCGCTACCTCGAGCGAAAAATCCGCGCTAACTGAAAATCGCTTAGAGTATTTCAATTGGCGCGACTTTCCCGGTAAAATCCCACGGTAATCGGGCTTTTTGGCGCTCTGGCGCAGTTTATTCCTCAAAATCCGCGCTAATTCCCCTTCTGGCGCGACTGTCAGCTCAAAATCCGCGCCAAAATTTTCGAGTCCGAGCCAGGTGTTCTGCAGTCCACCTGCTCAATCGAGCACAGAGCTCTCGTGTACACGCAGCCACAAAGGCACTTCAAGCCACACAGGCTATTCCAGCCACACAGGAAAGCTAGCTACTACAGGCACTTCAGCCTCACAGGTGACAAAAGATCAGGCTCACTCAATCTGAGCTCTGATACCAAGATAAAATGTGAACATAATTGAAAAGAAAGAGATGTAGCTCTCAGGTGTGGCCTGCACCTAGAGACTACACTCATCAAACTTGAGAGATCACTCTCGTCCACTCTATTCCACAATCAATCAAAGATTACATCAATAAATACAATACTAGGAAATAGGAAGTTGCACCCAAACCCCATAATTATAGGAACTAATCCTAAACTATGGAGAAAGTTACAACAACGTAACTATTTTCTCCATTAATAACAAAATAATATTAATTATTCTCAACTATAAAAACAACCAAATTGAACCAAGGCTATATAGTTGAAAATAAATGTATCATATGAAATTTCATATGTGGTGAAACTGATCTAAGACTTCAAGGCCTCAAAAATGATATCTCAAAAGAAAGGGTTCATCACAATAAGGCATCATAATAGTAAAAACAATTACTCTTTCAAATTATAAGTGAGATGCACCACAAGTGAGGCTAATATAGAAATTGAAATAGATGTGCAAAATTGCTTGATAATCACAATTACAAATCCAAGGATTGAGACAAAAGTTGTGGTAAAACATGATCAAACTCAAAGGAGTAAGAAATGAGAAAACGAGTGAATGAAGGTAAGAGAATCCACCAACTAATCAAGTGCAATAAAGTGGAACTTTTTCAAAATTTGAATGGGGGACCTTCATTTTAGTCAACAATGTAAGGGGGGTTGTTGGTGGCCAACACACATATGACATTGTTTCAAAGGCCAAGAATGTTGATATAGGAAAGATAGTGGCCATGAAAGTTTCCTTAACTATGATGTCGCGTTGAAAGAAGGAGCTCTTTTAAAATTCCCAAGTCCAAGTAAGTATATAATATGGTTCTTTGAATGTGAAAAGATTGAAGGATGTGATTAGTATATAGACTCACCTTTTGTATGCATTGCAATGGAATACATGGATATGAATCTAGAAAAAATTGCCCATCTTCTACATGTCCAATGGGATGAAAGCATGAAGATGGGTTACACTTTTGGGTCAAATGTGGCAATGAAATTTCAAGTTTTTCCTCTTTTATCGAATTGCAACCCTCAAAATTCATATAAGCATTGTGATTTTTGATTAGTAAAAAGATAGTATGTGTAGAATTAAGTTGTTGTCCTAATGATATTTTTTGCAAAAAAAAATAGTGTCATATAATCTCTCAATTTTCCATTAAATGTAATATATGTCCTTGCAAATTTTCACAAAACTTAAGAAGTATGTGTGTGCTCACGTAGCATAACTTAGTCTAAAAAGTATAATTTAAAAAATATATATATGAGAATGATCGACACGGAGATAAGTGAATTTTTTCATATTAAAAACTTATTTTTTAATGCAAAATTATATTTTTTATTATTTTTTGAAGTTGGCGAATTCAATTGCGTTTTGGAGACACGTGTTCATGTAATATTTTTTAACTCTTTAAATAAATTGAAAAACCAAAAGTACCCTTTCGAAGAGGACTCGTAAACAAAAATAATAGTATTTTTTGAAAAAATTTCGTTATGTATATTTTATGTTATTGATTTTTTATTCAACCCCTTTGAAATTGTCCAAAAAAATCAAACGTTATGTTTAAAATAAATTCGATGAAAAATATCATATGAATTCAAAAGTGTCAAATTCATATTCCATTGGATAGATGATTCTTTCATGAATCTAACATGATTGACACCACCACTTAAGGACAAATGTTTCCCTAAATCCTCTAGGGTACAAAATAGAATTGTAGAAAAATCTGCAGAAAGGGTGTTGAAATTGTAATTTTTAGGACTTCAAAAGCTCGTTCAAGCACTTAAAATGCTCGATCAAGTGCTTAAATTCAAAATTCATATTGCTTAATTGATCGTTAATGTAACCCTTAATTGATTTGTATACCTGGTTAACTAGTGGCTCAATCAAGCCATTAAAACTCCTAGTGCACCAACCCCCCTATCAACTCTTATTTGTGTTATTAACATGGCTAAAGGGCTCGATCGAGCCTAATCTATCAACAAGTAAATTAGGGTCTAAATTCGATTGTAGAAAGAAAAAAAATAGCAAACATACATTCATAGAGAAATATCAAAGCGTGAAAATTACACAAAGATTCACAACAAACATGGGAAATTTGAGATTTGGATCTAGAAAAGGAAATAAATTTCCATCCACAAAGGAAATACAAGAGAAAGCTAGAGAAAGGATGAGAAAAATATGTCAGACATTGAGAGAACAAGAAGATCATGCAATTCAATAAATTCATGCAAATACAAGTAATTCAAATTGTCTCACTTCTCATATTACTTGCTCCATATTGTATGCATTAGGAAATATGATTGAAAGCCAAAAAAAAAAATGGAGAATGAAACAATAAAACTAAGATAAAATAAGCATTCAAATTAATACCGTGTAGTTAAAAAATGAGATGTAACAACAACTACAGAAAACCACTTGAAACCATGCAAATTATTGAAAACTACATGAAACCATGGTTTATTGTAGTTTTTTGAAACCACTTTAATTCATGCAAATTATGAATTAGCTTTGAATTGTAATGGTTTAAGATAACCAACTAATGATGTGATTTAACCAAAGAAATCCATTGGAGCATAATTTCCATATATTAATTACATGAATTACAATTCATGGCAATTTATTTACAAGAGGGATTTAAGAAAAAATGGTTATCACATAGGTACCCCAAAACCTATAAACATTGATTTGATTAATGCTTGATATCCAAAGTAGGAGTTAAAAGAGAGAAAATGTGTCAATGTCTAAAAGGAGCAAGAATATCTGTACTTCCAATGTGCATGAACTAAGAAGCCATTCTTTGTTAAAAATATATAACAACATTAAACTTTCGTAACATTCATCATAATATATAACATTTAATGGTTCTTTGAATCCTAAATGATGATCCCTATCTTTGAAATCTCACAAGTTTCTTCTTTCAATTCTCATGTGAAGGTTTTGAGAACTTTTTAAAAAGAACAAGCTTTTTAAATACATACAAAGTGTAGTGTAGATTCCTGCTTGCATAAAAATGAGTGTATTATTGCATATAACTATAATGCTCCATGGAAGACTCATGTGATTAATCAATATTAAATTCATAAATAATAAATTCAAAATGTTGAAAATGGAAACAAGAAAAACTTGATTTAATTTTCCCTTGAAATAAATTAGGAAAAAATTGTAATTCCACATCACAAGACAACAAGAATGAGTTAACTAAGTTAATTTTACTTAGTTGACTTATTTAATTCGATTTAAGGGCCTAAATTGAGTCATGTTGAGTGGTTCCTAAATTTTAGGAGCTTAGGTTGAGTTTAATTTGAGTTGTACTAACTTAATTTAGTTAAACTGAGTTAATGTCAGTTAAACTAATTCCAATTGTTGGAGGACCTAGTATGAGGTCTAGCAGTGGGGTGTGGCTTCAACTTTCAACCATTTAAATGATAAATCAGCCATAATTAACTCATGCATGCAAGAAATTCGATTTACCCCATTGAGATTGGAGTTTAAGGCTAGTGTACTATCAGTTGTATAATTTTTCAAGTTGTACAGGTGGTGTATCAAGTCAAAGAAGGGTCTACAGGGATTGTACAATTCTAATTGGGAATTTCCCTAATTAATAGGGGGCTAATTCCCAAGGAAATGGCACAAGGAAATAGGAGCTTGGCAAGCAACAAAATTGGCTAAGTATTGGCCAGAGTCAACTTGTGAAGCAATGAGATAGATTATACTTGTGCATAGATTGTTTAGGCTTGAACAAAAATTGTATTTCTTCTCTATTTTCTAACTTATGCAATACAGATAGGAAGGGGTTTTGATCAGTTTCTTCCCCTTAGATAAATATATGAGCATATATGATTGAATCTTGTCTCATTTTTATGTTGTGATTGCTTGATAGATTAATTGTTTCCGCTGATGAGTAAAGTAGATTCAAGTCTTTTGTTTTAAAAATTTACATAAGCAATTTGAATCTACAAGGAATTTCTACACAAAAGAAATAAATTAGCATGCATGTATTAATGATATGCTAGAAATTTTTACAATGTTAATCTTCTTAGACTATGGAAATCTAATGTTGATTAAATTCATCTAGTTGTATCTCAACATCTATTCGTGAAATATATTGCAAAATAGTGTTCAAAAGTAAAAAGAGGAGTTCTTTATTTTAAACTTTGTAAAGATTTAATGAAAATAATTGAAAACATTAAAGACATTGGATATCTATATAAAAAAGTTTCCTTGTAGAAACATATAGTTTTTTAAATCCTCTTACCCCTCATTGTGCCCTACTTGATAGTTGTGCTAAAATTTCCATTGTACATTATCCCAAAAAAAACACTCAAATCATTTGTGCCCCTCATCACCACAAATGATAACAGTATACATTCATTGTTGATAAGACCTTGAATCATTTTCCATATTCTCTAAATCCACTAAAACCTCTATCCCTTGATTTTTTATTTTTATTTTTCCTTATCAACAATTTCATTCTCCTCCTCATCCCACATGTCTTCCACTTTTATTTGGAATTGTGAAATTTTCTATAGATATGATAATTTCTTCCTTTAAGAAAGTTCTTCTTACTATTGTTTTATGGTAATTTTAGTTACACATTTTAAATGTTAAATGATATGGTGCTTCTAATGAAGAAAACAAATTCCAACTAATTTTATTTTGTATAGTAGGTTTTCAAATATTAACGTACTTAAAAATTAGTTGAATAGGTTTCGTATTGTATCATGGAGTGTGTATTTATGTATTTTATGGTTTTTTAGATACAATTTATCTTATAGTTGATTAAATTTGTATGAATTTATAGATATAGTTTTTGTTTTGTCTCATGAAATAAAATTGGCCCTTCAATTTGGTAATCACTAGTTTGATCTTTCACGAATCTCTCATTGTCTCAAATTCAAAAGATTCACCACACCATTAAGTTCTTTAAGTAATCATTCCCTCTGAAATATGTATTTAGAAGTTTCCTATGTAATAATTTAAATTTAATTTCTATTAGTCTTTAGTTCAACAACCTTGCCAATTATTATACAAATGAGTATATTTAAATAATTGACATTGGATTTAAATAATTGAAATGTTTGGTATATGATATATATGAAAAAAATATAAAACTTTCCTTGTTATAGTAGGGATCACTTTTAGTTTGGGATTTATATAGTCTTATAAAGAAATCAAAAATTGTTGATAAGAATAAGTAAATTTGAAAAAGGTCTTGAAATGCTTCACTTTGTTGTAGAAGTCACTTGTAGTTTAGGATTTATTAGGATTTATAAAGTCTCTTGAATAAATGAAAAATTGTTCCCAAGAAGAACTAATTTTGAAAAAGGTCAAGTGCTTGAACACTTAGTAAATGGAGAGAATATTCCTATGATTTGTCAAATTATTTTAAAAAATTTAACAATATTGCATTTTATTAACCGTTTATAGAAATATATTCAACCGCACATTATAACTATATAATAGATATTTCACACATACTTGCAATTCAAACACTTTGTATGGCCACTAGATTCACCTTGCACACACCATCACTACTAACAAATTTTCTTTAATAACCATTACAAGTAGAGTGAATGAGGCTTATATTTTACTTTGAAATTTTACACTAAAACATATGCTCACATAGTATAATTAGGAAAGAAGTAAGTGGTACATCATCCATGCATCATTTCATTTCTTGCAAGGAACAAACATCACATAGTGTACTTAGGGGAATTTTGTTACAGGATCATGAACCACATATCCATATGCTTACAATTCAAACACTTTGTTTGTGCACTAGATTCACGTTGCACACACCATCACTACTAACAAATTTGTTTTAATAACCATTACAAGTGGAGTAATTGCTTATATTTTACTTTGAAATTTTGCACACAAACATATGCCCACATAGTATAATAAGGAAAGAAGTAAGTGGCCCATCATCCACACATCATTTCTTTTCTTGCAAGGAACAAATGTCACATAGTTTAATTAAGTGAATTTTAAATGATCTCTGCATATCCACATCAATTCACACTTTTATTTCTCTCAATTTCACTTGCACACACATTCACCCCATGGCGATAGGCAGCACATAAGGTGTCATGGTTGTTTTTCATATTGAAACATAGAAAGTTGTCTTTTAGGGAGCTTAAAACCCTGCATCATCCAGTGACAAATCCAGTACATGGAAAGAAACATGTGAAGGGGGTAAGGCCTAGGTAGTGGATTATCACAGACCTTCATGTTGTCTCCCGACACGTGGTACGGGTTTTGGGTCCGAAACTGACAACAAGAAGTTGAGATTCGTTCATTCCCACTGGACACAAGTAACTTAGTGGCCAAATACTAGGGCATATTTCTCTATAGGTTGAGGTGCAGGAGAACTTGTACTTGAGATGACCTTGGTCAGGCTATTGGAAGTGTTTCTAGCTCTTTCAAGACATAGACCTAGTATGTTTGGCCACTATAACCCTCTCCATACTTTTCTTGGTTTTTTGGCTACCAGAAGTGTCGCCAGTGACATTTATGACATGGCCCCAATACCCTATTCTAAAATCTTCACAAGGCACAGTTACTACTTGAGTGGAAGGACAATAGGTCTTTTTAGGAATTTTTCTCATACGCAAAACCTCAGATAAACCTTTTTGATTTATTTTTTCACACATTATAATTGAAGGGAAAATTATACTTTTATTTTCCACTTTGTCTTATGTATGTAATTCATTTGCTTTTCCTAAGAAAATGTATGTATTCAAATGTGCTTACAAATGCAACAGTCTCAAGTGTTGTTGATTTCTTCAATTTCTTGTCAACTGATTTCTTTCTCATAATAAAATGTTTGTCATTAGTTACATGTTTCATAGTGATTATATCATCTTTAGGTGCCTCATACATGCAATTCACATTATCATGAAAATTCTTTTACCTTTCATCATATTTTGAATCACCCTTTTTGTTGAAACATGGACCGATACTTTTATTGACCTACTCCCTTCTTTGACCAATCTTTCCCTATTCTCAAAACCCTTTTCTTTTCATGTTTCAACTTAGAACCCTTGCTCCATGTGACTAGAACCATAAGGTTTCCAAATTGATTTTTATTGATTGAGGATGAATGCTTTTACCTTTAATCATATTCTAAATCACCCTTTTTGTTGACACGGGGACCAATACCTTTACTAGTGCGCTCTTCTTCAACCCATGTTTCCCTGAGATCGCAACCGTTTTATTTTCATGTTTCAACTTAGAACCCTTGGTCCATGTCAACTTCTGTTGTGTAGCTACCAAGTCTCAACTTATTTTTCATTTAACTTTTCCCTAGCGTTTATGACTAGAACGCTAGGTTTTCCAAATTTATTTTTGTTGAATGAGAAGGAACAATTTTACCTTTCATCATATCCTGAATCACCCTTTTTTGTTAACATGGGGATCGATGCCTTTATTGGTGCACTCTTCTTCAACACATATTTTATTGAGATCAAATCCCTTTTATTTTCATTTATCGTTTCCCTAGCGTTTGTGACTAGAACCCTAGGGTTTCCAAATTGATTTTTGTTGAGTAAGGAGGAATGATTTTACCTTTCATGATATTCTGAATCACCCTTTTTGTTGACACAGGTACCGATACCTTTACTGGTGTGCTCTTTTTTGACCCATCTTTCCCTAAGCTCAAAACTCTTTTCTTTTCATGTTTCAACTTATAAACCTTGCTCCATGTCAAATTTTGATACCTAGTTGCCAAATTAATATAAAAAAATAAAAAAAAAATAAAAAAAGCCATTTAACTTTCCCCTAGGGTTTTTTTGCGGCCTCATAATTCTGTTGCCGAAACATGGGGGATAACCACCCAGTCCAGACCTTAAGACAACTCCTTTTCCATTTAAAGCGGTGGCTCCGACTAGGGAAAATGGGACCAGTTTCCCAGTGTGGGTTTTAAGATGAGAGTGGGTGGTTCATGAGTGTTTGAAATAGGATAATGATAATCTAAATGACTTATCCTATGATGCAATTTTTCAACTAACTTATTCTAATATAAACCCGGGTATTCCTGTGTGGTATGCGATCTACAAAGATATTTTCTTAACATGTGATAATAAATATTGATCACAAGTACACAGAGATGATTACGTATAAAGATAATTTCTTTGACTAAATAGTTAGTTAAAGAAATTTATAAAATATATCGCATATATGATAAGTTATATATGAAAACCACAATTTCAGCTAGGCATCATAGAAAAGTGCAGTTAACGCTTAACAGAAACAATAAATCTCACATACAATTCATGAAAGTAAAGTTTTGCCACTAATTAAATGTAAATAGTATCAATCATACAAGATAATAGTACCATATGTGCGAAGTGCTGCTCATTTGACAAATGACATAGACCAACTTCTTTCTTCAAATCAAATTCTCTCCCAAGAATACAATAGTGCATCAACAAAGGAAAGTAGTCTGATATCTAAAAGAAACGATCATGTTCCATAATTTCACCAAAGCATTCACAAACTTACAATAGTGCATTTTTTTCAAATGTTTTTGATAAAATTTTGGACCCTTCTCTAAATGCATGAGAAGGGTATAAATATTATTCTAACTAATGTGCAAAAATATATTATACAAAATTTGAGGAGGTTTCAAACAACCTTCCTCCTAACTAGGTAACTAGCTCCAAAAATAAACAGTGGCTAAATGAACAGAACTAAGAGGATGACTTGTTGTCTACTAGCTTGTCCTTCAAATCACATATATCGATCTGTTGTGGCCACAACCACCACCCTATCAAAACATGCCATGGCAGTAATTTTGAATGGGTCCCTAAAGTTGATCCCTCACCTCTCCGAATGATCTGTTTTATCCTAGAGACTTTATCTCGTTACCGAGTCAAACCTTCAATTCCTAATGGTTGAACCCTTCATTAGTTTCCTCCATCGTAACCCTTCCTAACCCTCCAAAAACCTTCTATCGCACCTCATTCCCATTATAACTCTTTATAATGAAAACATTAAAACGCAACACATACATGGATTTCGGACCTGATGGTTTTCTTAACCAAAATGCATATATTTCGGGTCCGGAGCCCCATCGCATATCACTATTGGCAGGGTCCTGGGCTTTTCTATAAGGCACTCCACTGTCTTCCAGACCCGATGGCATTATCAATCGTATTACATATATATATCGGGTCCGGAGCTAAATCGCTTATCGCATTCGGGAGGTCCAGGGCTTCTGTATATATATATATATATATATATATATATATATATATATATATATATATATACAGTGTACTGCTATCTACCAGTCCCGATGGTTTTATTAACCACAATATATATGTTAAGGTTCCAGATCCCCGTCGCTTATCACTATTGGGAGGGTCTGGGGCCTATATATAAGGCATACCGCTATCACCCAGACCCAAAGATGATTATTAACTAGGGAATATAATATTCCAGGTCTGGATTTATGGCCGGACACAGGGTTTTCCCATATATTCTTGTGTTTTTGAAAAACATTGAAGTTGGGGATTTTCAAAGGGAAATCATACATTGTGTACCCACCATGACTATTAAGTGCCATATACATATATTTCAAGTCCACCTACCCTAATCCTCCACCGTTGATATACCCCTCATGGATCTAATGGTCCACGTAGATTTCGAGTGAACAAGTTGCTCGAGGAATACTCGCCCAAAAAGTGGTATCCTCTTTCCTCCTAGCTGCTACGTGTCGTTTGGAGAATGGAATCGGGGGCCTTCCTCACAATACCGATTACCACTTAGACCCCTTCTGAAATACCATCTTGTCCTGTGTTTTATGGTGATTTTCAATGTAAACCGAGTTTCTGCTTGCGGAACTTAATCGATGCATGAATAAAAAAAAGGGAGCCAATTCTTTCACATTTATTCCTTCTGATGTTATAAACACTTCATGAAGGCAAGATTGGTGTTTTTAAGCATTTTTATCATATTTATATGAGTATGACTGATGTCGTTTATCTCTACAGGCGAAGACCGAGAGAATGCAAGTGAGGTTGAATGGCAGGTGCATAGGCATCAAGTATCGCTTCAGATGAAAGATGCAAGAGCATATGTGTTCCATTCAAAGAAGTAGCCTTAGGCATTGTCGGTCGAGTTCCACGTGTTGCCTGTGTATTCCTAATGCAAAACTGCCCTAGGTCTCATCATGAAGAGATGACGCACAGTCATCATCCTCTAATCAACATCTATTCATTTCACCAAGAAATGAAGCGCTCTAGTGACAGGAAACGCCCTTTATGTGTCATAAGTGATATTGATGGCTCTACATCTGTTTATTCGGATCGATATATTGAAAAGAACAGGGGAGGATGAAGGGTCAGGGCCTAAGGCATAAATATTACTTCCATATAGGAGAGGAGGGCTTTTTGTTTGGAAAAAATAGCTTTGATTTATTATGAATAAAGGAGATTGTTTGGTTCAATGAGGAGCCTTTTGTTTCAGTTTTAAGATCCTTTGCTTTTATGTGTTTTGAGACAGGGTTTTGTTGCTGGCACAAATACAAATGTGTTTTGTTTTTGTGCATATTGATAACGATACAACCTATAATTAGCCTTGGTTGTTTGAATGTAATTCTTCAACATAGTTAATTCATAAGCAATCCCTGTTTTGAAACTATGTTAGACATCAGTTGCAAACTTCACTTCTATAAAATGGAATGTGTATTCCTATATGAATGATTGGATTGTAATTAAGAATTGATGCAACCTTGTTCTTATGTGAAATAGTAATTGATTCATTTAGACTGGGAATTCATATATGATGTTTAACCTCTCTTTTGTCATGCTCCTGCAGGATAGATTAGGATAGTTAGGACATAGACTAGAGTAGTTAGAAGAAGTATAGATAGGATTCAATACATAGAGGTTAGCTGTTTTATTTTGTTGATTTAATTGAAGTCTTCTTCCTAGAAGCAATCTTTCAACGCATTTAACAGTTTACAGGGTCCCTTAAAACCCGTTGGAACTAGCCATTCCAAACGAAAGCAAACCTAATTGGGGTCTGTGATCAGGTTAGTTCCCCTTGTTGGTATAGCGAAAATTCACCATGTCAACAAATTGGTGCTAGAAGGAGGGCCTGAACTGCCATCCACAGATTTTTATGATTTCATCTATAAATGTCGTGCATGGACTCGAAAAGATTAATGCATGGATCGTGAAGGTCGAAAAGACCCTTCCTCTCATTTGGAAAAGCCTCATTTTGAAGAAGAGACATTGTGGGAGTATCCTATCACTCAGGAACAACCAGTTAGAATACTTACTTGGGCTTACACTTGTTCCCTCTCTCAGCTCACCATCTTTCACTCTTTACCTCCGACAACTAAAAGAAAGCCAAGGATCTGTTCTATAAATGAAGAGACATATGCAACCCCATCTCTTGAAGATATTATGCTTGAATCTTTGCAAAGTATTGACATTCCATGGGAAGAAATTCCTAAAGATCCACTCTTTGAAGGTAATCCCTGGCCTGATTTGGGAAGTCTTAATAAAGAGAGCCTTGAAAAAACCTCCAACCAGAACATCCCTATCCTCAATATGGCTAATATTCCTTAACCGGGTGGGAACCAATTCCCACCTCCTCCCGGAGCACTCCCTCCCTGGCTCGCTCAGGACGCCATAGTGGTACCTGGGAAACAACATCCCTTACCCAAGAATGCAGAAAGAGTACTACCTAAATTCGACCTTGAGTGGGGAGACACTGCTGATAACCATATTCACTCTTTCTCCTTGGCCGTGCGCATGCTGGGGGTAGCTGATGAAGATATAGTATGTCGCCTATTTCATTTTAACCTGATTAGTGTAGCTTCCACATGGTACTTTAGCTTGAGAACATGATCAATCACCTCATGGGCTGCCTTTCAACAGGCCTTTTTAAAAAAGTATGGCGATGAAAAAACCCCTGTGGCCTTAGTTCTAGAACTATCTCATTTGAAAATGGAAACCAAAGAAAAGGTCAAGGATTTTAGCATCCAGTTCAACACCCTATTCAACAGAATCCCGAAAAATGCTAGACCTACTGAGTAGGTGCTCATGGAATTCTACATCACTTCTCTCCATGTCCCTACTGCGATGGTTCAAAAGGAGTAACACACAAACCTTACAGGGTGATATTGATGAATCAGTAAAAGTTGAGAATGAAATGCTCAGTCTCACGGCATGCCATCATACAACTAGAGAAAAGGAAACCTCTCAGTCATCCAAGAAGAATAGTGGGAGTGATAACAAAGTGGCTGAGGGCAAAGAAAGGGACACCACATATGTGGAAGGTTTGCATCGAATCATTAAGAAGTTGACAAACAAAGTCATCGATATGAAAAGGAACTCTGGAGAGAGTACAAGCGGTAGTGGAGGAGAATATATAGAAAATCTTTCAAACCTTTCTATAGTAAGAAGACATAAGGTGGTCATGGTCCACTTGTACTGCCTTCTCCACCCAATGAAGGGAATTTAAATATAAAAGAGCTGGCTCTTATCGGATCTCTCCTTAACCAAGAATAACCTATAGTGGAGCTAGAGCTAGAACAAGAAGATGAGGAAGAATACCAAGTAGAAGAGCCCTTGGAAGAAGAATCTCAAATCAATGTACTGTGGGATTTCTATACAAACGAGAACGATGATGACCAAGGAGACAATATGGCAGAAATCCACACTAATGAAATCCATACATGAAGTAAGGGGCCACTTGTGGGTTTGATGAAGCCTATAGACCAGACTAGGAAAGATGTGTTCCTTGTGAAGGCATTCGCTCCCAAATTTCCCGCTGAGGGGAATAAACCTAGTGGTGGTTCCAAGAGTACACCAGTAGTGAACTATCCTAAGAAAGAAAATGCATCTCCAAATGCAACGAAGGTGACTCACAATGGTAAAGTTCCACCTAAGAATGGAAAAACTGTTATGTTTACTCTGCCCTATCATGTTTATAACATTTATTACAATATTCTGGATGATCTTAAGAAATCTAGGGCTAACATCACATACTTTGACTTGCTGAAATTAACACAACAAAGATATCTACTCCTGAAAGCTATGAATGAGTGAAACTACAAATTTTCCACTATCCCAAACAGCCAAACCTAGAATTTGGTATCCAGACCTGTTAGTACTCCCATTACAGCCCAAAGGCCAGTAGCCATGGAAGCCACCCTATCAAAATTGAATCGAAACCCCCAAGATGTCAGTGCAACCATGATAGGAAGGAAATCAAAATCCATGACTCCCAGCGACCGATTACTTCACCAGATGGACCGAAGCCATCTCACTTCGGAAGGTAAATGAAGATGTGGTAATATCATTTATTGAGAAATTCATCATCAACAAGTATCGCATCCTTGACGCTTACATATTTGATAATGCTTCTTACC
This sequence comes from Pinus tabuliformis, assembly GCA_031772625.1. NCBI lineage: Eukaryota > Viridiplantae > Streptophyta > Pinopsida > Pinales > Pinaceae > Pinus > Pinus tabuliformis. The sequence goes on from CM062820.1 coordinate 812,381,492, forward strand.
TTTCATCACTAAAATTGACGGAATTTGCTATTAATAAATCAATTCACATAAGGTATGCATCAAACTATTACCCCTAGGGAAATGGAGTTGCAGAGTATTCAAACAAGAACCTCATGTGCATAATCCATAAATTTGTCGCTGACAACCAGAGGAATTGGCACAACACTCTAACAAATGCCCTTTGGGCCGATAGAGTCCCCCCAAAAGTGGCCTTAGGAAACTCCCCATACTTCCTCGTCAATGGAAATGAGCCATCTCGCCTCCAAATGTTACCCTCCCCTCTTTACAGCTCTCCCAAGCGTCAAGAGGAACCCCTTCAGCCTTGCTTCAAGAAAGGATCATCCAACTGATGAGGTTGGGGGAATTGGGAGATAAAGCCAGAAACAAATTCAGAAGTCACCAAATGATTGTGAAGAGATAGTTTGATCACCATCTGGCAGGTGATAAAGATTACTAGGTAGGAGAGCTAGTCCTAAAATAGGACAAGTTGAATGAGCCAAAAGGTAAACACATGAAATTCCAACACCTATGGTTAGGCCCATTCCAAGTTGTGGAAAAAATTGGTAAAGGAACTTATAGGTTGAAAAGTTTATAGGGAGAAACTGAAAAACTCCCTGTTAATGGCCAACATCTCAAAAGATACTTCCAGTAACCACCACATGGTGGTTACCTCCTAAGTAGGTTAGGATTTATTTTACTTTGTTGTTAGCTTAGTCACATTTCCACCTTTTCCTTTCTCGTTTTCTACAAAGTTCATTTTCCTTCTGTTTTGAATTACAATCGTTTTTAGCCAACTAATTTCAGTCCTCCAGTCTCACTTTTACCTTTTCAGATTGCACTCATTCACCACCAACAGCCTTTACTTTCCTCATTAACTTGCTATTGAGTCTACTGATCCTAAATCCATCATTACCTTGCAAATCAAACAAATTTTCGATCAGCCCATGAGAACTTGAAAATCAGCTGTGGAATTCAAACCAAAGCCACTCATTGGCATCTATTGGGAACTGCGTAAGATCTATTGGTAACTTGGATATCTGGAGCATGCAGGGGCATCTTTATAAAACAAAAAATGTGTAACTACAGCTGGACTGGCATGGAGGAACACTGCATTTTTAAACAAATCCAACTCAGACCTAACTTATACTTTCCTATAAGGTTTACAATCATTCTCCATTGGTCCCATCCACAACACTAAATTTTCCAATACCTGTTATCTACAAGTAAATCTCCTTTCATGGGCTAAACTCACTGTCATATACCATGTGGAAAATCCAATTGTGCTCTAGTCCTTGTGCCTCAAACTGGAAGGACTTATTTAAAAAAAAATGAATTGTCAAGTCTTTTTGCCAATCTGGGAGGACAGGTTGTTTGGGAAGCCGATTAGAGTAAGGACTATTGTTGGGCTCAGAGTATCGGTTGACACAACAAGCCCAACCTTGCTTAAGCGGTTTAAAAATATGGCAAGATCCATGACTGCACCCCATTCAATCATGTGAAAATATAGCACTGAAATTCTTATATAAAGTGCAGATAAACATATCTACATCAAGTTTGATGAGAAATAAAGAGCTGAGGTACACACCTAAATAGGTATTGACAGACCAGTGATGGCCCCAAAAGGATTTTTGAAAGTGGGAAACAGGTAAAGGAAGGTCAATAAATCCCATAACACTACCATTGGAGAATTCCTGTCAAAACCCTATCAGTAAGTAGAAGCTATTTGTCTCTATCCCACCTGAAGCAATCAATGTTGAAGTGGAACCCATGCCTGTCCATCTATACAGTTTGCATTTCAAGTTTATCTTAACACCCTGATGTTCTATTGATCCAAGGTTTATTTGGAAATAGAGATAACTGATTCACCCAGCGGTTCGCCATTTGTTGTGGCCACAACCACCACCCTATCAAAACTTGCCTTGGCAGCAATTTTGAATGGGTCCCCTAAAGTTGATCTCTCACCTCTCTGAATGATTTGTTTTAGCCTAGAGACTTTAACTCGTTACCGAGTCAAACCTTCAATTCCTAATGGTTGAACCCTCCATTCATTTCCTCCATCGTAACCCTTCCTAACCCTCCAAAAACCTTCTATTGCACCTCATTCCCATTATAACTCTTTATAATGAAAATCCTTCGTCAATATGCATAAATCACCCCTTTTCGCCTACCGCAATCAACATTAAAACACAACACATACATGGCTTCTGGACCCGACAGTTTTATTAACCAAAATGCATATATTTCGGGTCCGGAGCCCCATCACATATCGCTATCAATGGGGTCCCTGACCTTTTTATAAGGTGCTCCACTGTCTTTTGGCCCTGATGGCATTATCAATCATATTACATATATATATCGGGTCCGGAGCTAAATCGCTTATCGCTATCGAGAGGTCCAGGGCATATATATATATATATATACAACATACCACTATCTACCAGACCTGATGGTTTTATTAACCATGATATATATGTTTCGGGTCTGGAGCCCCATCGCTTATCGCTATCGGGAGGGTCCAGGGCCTATATATAAGGCACACCGCTATCACTTAGACCCAACGATGATTATTGACCAGGGCATATAATATTTCAGGTCCGGCCACATGGGGTTTTCCCATATATTCTTGTGTTTTCGAAAAACATTGAAGTTGGGGCTTTTCAAAGGGAAATCATACATTGCGGACCCGCCAAGACTATTAAGTGCCATATACATATATTTTGGGTCTGCCTACCCCGATCCTCCACCGTTGATCTACCCCTCGTGGATCTAACAGTGCACGTAGATTTCTGGTGAACAAGTTGCTCGAGGAATACCCACCCGAAAAGCGGTATCCTCTTTCCTCCTAGCTGCTACGTGTCATTTGGAGAATGGAATCGGGGGCCTTCCTCGCAATATCGGCTAACACTTAGACCCCTTGTTGAGTCCCAAACCTGCACTTCCCTATATATCCTTTCAGCCTTCTTTTTCCATTTACTTCATCCACCAAGCTATCAAATCATTGCATACTAGTCTAAAAAGAGCTTATGAAATGGTTTCCTAACTATGTTTATGACTGTTGTTTGATTTAGATTTTTTCTTCAAACAGCTACGGAAACTTGTCACTTTCTGAAGCTAGCTCAAGTTTTCGCAGCCATTTTGTTAAAGGCTATGTTACAGGTGTCCAATGGAGAAACCGGCCACATGGGCAAGCTGCAAGTGACGTGTACATGGAGTGTGTCCCCTTAGTTCAGCCAAATCACTCATAAAAGGTCATGGTCAACGACGGTCAAAGGAAGGGCCAAACAAGGAGTTTTGCGGTGGCACGGCTCTGTTTTGCCCACGTGAAGGTTTGCGTGGCACGATCCTCAGTTTCTGGAGTTATTGGCACACCTATAGATCAGCCCGTGAACTGAATTGAGCAGCCACCACTCCATGGATTCAACTATCATGATGACCATAACGATAGATCTCAGGCCGTGGAGATTTACGTGTCTCTTGGCAGCATAAAATCTAGGAATTAGTTGCAGCATTTTCACTTATAAATAACGTGTTGGTATATGCTGGATAGTTAGCTTTTCAGATGTAATTTTGACTGTTGTTATCAGCCCATTGTATTGTGCTTTACTTTTTCTTATTACTGCACTTTAATATATGAGAAGACAACATTCCTAAATTCGATTTGTGATTAAGTAATTGACTGGCTGAGGTTGCAGAGGGCCCCTGTACACCAAAGCTCTGTATAGTTTCTTACTTGCTTTCATTTACTATTTTTATAATCATTGCTTGTATATATATTGCGTTGTTCTGATGTTCATTGCTGTCCATATTTCCTTTATGTTTTTTTCATAACTGTTAGCTGATTAGTGCTTCTTTTACAAGTTTTTGTAGGCAGCCCGGGCAAATTTACATATTTTTAATAACTACTGACATGAGATCATCTTGTCCTTTCTGCTGATTTTCATTTACTGAGTTTAATTCCAACATTGTCATTTCTTTCAGTTTTGTTTTGCTTATTTACTTTTCTGCCACTTAGACATCATATTACTCATCTGTTTATGATTTCCTTTCTATAGCCAAGCGACTCAATTAGTAAGGAATCAGAATATTACTTGTTGTAGTATGATTTAGTTTGCTTTCCTGCAAGTTAGAGATTGAATTACTTATGTCATTTTCAAGAGTTGAAATATGAATGAGTAGTTAAATCTTAGTTTCCTTTTATGCAATTTAATTTCCTGCAATTTAGATATCATATTACTCAGCTTGTTTATGATTACTTCCTATAGCCGGAGCGAGTCGAAAGGTGAAGGGTCAGAATGTGGGTTGAAGTAGTGTGATTTAGTTTGCTTTGCTTTCAGTCTTTGAGTTGCTTTAAGTTCAGTTTTTATTTTCTTTTTCATACAACAGTAAGGATACTGGGCCATTGTCACTAGTTCACTATTTTGGTACATTTATTTCCTTTTGAGAATTGATTTCATTACAGTCAGTTTGAAACCTTCTTTTTGAGAACTTTTAAGTTTGGAAAATCATTGTAGAAATCACCATTACCATCCATACTTAACTTTCAATTTCGCCATCTCATACTAGGGAATCCACAGAAGATAAACCCAAAAACAAACTAAAAAAACTCAAAAACGACAAAAGACTAAGAAAACGGTTATCTTGCACATACAGTGCACTTCACTTCATCAGTTTACGACTCCCGGATTGACATTTTAAATAGCAATTTAGGACACACTAAATTGACCAAACATTTTGGCGCCATTGCCGGGGAAGTGAAACTAGGTAGCCAATTTCTTAAAAAAAAAAAAATCAAGGAAGGAAAATTAACAACCTCTTAGAGTATGCTCTCCTCTTGCACTTAGTGTGACCTGGAGGATCAGAAAAGAGAAAGTTATTGGTTTAATAATTTCTTGAGTATGCTCTCTTATTGCACCTAGAGTGACCTGGAAGATCAGAAAGAGAATTATTAGCCCGACTTGAAGAAAAATAAAAACAATGACATGCATAGAGCAAGAGATTCTAGGGGAAGGTTTTTAGCTAGAGCCAAGAGTTCGATTTTCACAAATCCATCTACTTCAAGGAATAGACAAGAGACACCTCCCTCATCTCCAACTCACACTCCTAGCCTTAGGATTCCTGGAATTCAAGAGGCAGTAGTTGAATTAGGAGACTCTCCCACACCATCCATCGAATCTGAATTAGGAAAAGGTCCTTTCTTTCCTTCTACAGGGAGACACATTGTAATTGAAGAAGTAGAATCACCTAAGGAAGAAGAGGGAGAAATTCCTCCTCATTCGCCATTAGTAGAGGAACCAGAAGACTCTGAAGTCTCTGAGGAAGCTATCATGACAGAGGAGGTAGTTAACGGGTTTGGTAGAGGTAGAGGTAGAGGAGGAGGAGGAGGAAACAATGGAGGAGGTAGAGGTAACAATGGAGGAAATAGGGATGGAGATAACTCATTCGGATTTCCTATAGTAGATGAGGATTCTCAAGCAACAATGAAAAATATTTCACCATCTGTCCTCCCAAACTTTCATGGGTTAAGAAATGAGGATCCTGAAACATTTCTATTTGAGTTTGAGGTCGTGTGTCGAACTTATGATTATCTGGAAGACTCTCAAAAACTCAAACTGTTTCCTTCAACATTGAAAGGAGCTGCTTTGAAATGGTTCATGGGATTACTCACCCAATCCATTAGGACTTGGAATGATATGAAACAAACATTTTTGGATAGATACCTGGACTATTGTATGCCCACCAATTACAAGGATGAAGTATTCAAAATGGTGCAAAGAGAGGATGAAAACTTGGAGGATTTACTTGAAATATTCCAATACAACCTGAAAAGAGAAAAAATGAGTAACTTAGATGAGGAAACCTTGAAAGCCCTTCTATTAAAAGCCATTAGAGATGAATGGATAGATATTTTGAACATTATGGGAAAATGAGATATATCTCAACTTCCACTTCATGATATAGCAGAGCTATGTGTCCATCTCTCAAGGGGAAAATCTAAAACTAGAAAAGGGCCTAGAGATCCTTCTCTCATCAGAGCAAACAAAACTGCAACTGGATCAGTAAGTAGGGTTGAGATTGGCAATATGCTTGATGAATTCAAAATTGATATCTTAGGGAGTCTTAGTGAGCAACTAGACACCCATAAGATACACAATAAGCAGAAAGCAGAAGCTGAAGCTTTGGCCATCTTTTGCCCAAAATGTAGAAAGAAACATGCTCTAAGGGAATGTCCCTTGGATGCAATAGCTGTAGAAACATGTGTGATTTGTTCAGAGAATCATGAGACCAAGGATTGTCCTTCAATTCCTGGGCTCAAAGCTGTCTTTCAAGAAGATCCAAATACAATTGAGTCTCTCTGTTTTTTTGCAAGGAGACCTTGGCAGGGGCAACAAAACCAAGGGTTTAACAACTCTATGAACTTTCAAACCCCACCAAATTGGAATACTTGGCAACAACCTTGGTCCCAACCTCAAAATCCTTTTCAATCATGGGTACAAGGCATGCAAAATCCTTATGGGAGATTTGCTCAATTTTATCAATATCCTCCATCTTTTCAAAACCAACAAGCTCCACAACTTCCAAATCAAAATCCACAACTATCATTGCCATTTCCACAACAACAACAACCTTCTCAATAGAATCCAAATTCTCAACTCTTGCTTCCATTCCAATAGAAGCCAAATCAACTTCCTTCCCAGCCATTGCCAAACCCCAACAATAAAAACCCTCAAAATGCTTACATGGTAGAAGGTCAACAATTTCCTACCTATATGATTGTTCCTCTCAATGATTTAAAACTCAGATTTGGTAGAGTTTTAGATAAACCTTCTATAGATGCCCAAAAGTAAAGCATTTCTGAGGAAGATTCTCTTGAAGCCAATAAAGGTTCTGAAGCATCTCTTCAAAACCCAAGCATTCAAAAAGAAAAAGAAAAAGAGTTAACCCCCACAACTCCTATAGTTGAGCAACCTGCATCTTCATCCACACGTCCTTTTCCTGAAAGATTACAAATTGACCAAGGGGTGGAAAAACAAATCTTGTTGCCTAACTATAATTTTCTAGATGAATTGAAGAATGTATGTATCAAGATTCCCTTGTTACAAGCCATTAGAGAGATTCCTATTCTAGCAAAAACAATAAAGGAGTTGAGTCTTAAAAGACCAGGAAGGAAACCAAGAGATACAAGAAGAATCCACCTGGTAGGAAAAATTGTAGATATCATGATGAGAAAAATTACTATGCAGAAGTATGTAGATCCCGGTAGTCCAATTGTCAAAACACATATCGATGGGGTAGAAATTCCAAATACTTTGATTGATTTAGGGGCTGCTATCAACATTATGAGTAGATAGACTATGGAACAGCTGAAACTTCCTAATCTCCTTTTCACACCTACTTTACTGCAACTTGCAGATCGATCAATTATCAAACCAGATGGTGTATTAGAAGACATTTCGGTCTCCTTAGACTCTTGGTAATATCCAGTAGATTTCATGATTTTAACTCCCAAGAGTAATTTAGGAGGACACCCTCTCATCTTAGGAAGACCTTGGCTAGCCACAACTGATGCTTTTATCAGTTGTAGGTCTGGGGATATGTATATTTCTGATGGTAATTCAACAAAAAAATTCAATCTGTATCCTCCAGCAAAAGCAATTACAGAAATAGGAGATAATGAGTGGGTTGATGATGAGGATACTATACAACCTGTCTTTACCATTTCTGAAGTCAATGAAGATAGTCAAATTCTGAACACATTAGAAAAATTTGAAACATATTCAGAATATGACCACACACAATTTCAGTTAGATTCTGACATTGAGTATCTATCAGCTAGACAAATGTCTCTTTTCTCTATGGAATAGTTTGGTAGTTCCGCCATTGAGATCTTTTCAGGTAAAACATTGAATATCAACAAAAACTTGGAAAGATCACAACGGGGAGAGCTAACCAAAATCTTGCAAAAACATTCTACTGCATTTGCATGGGAGTATACTGATATGAAAGGTATTGACCCTAAGACTTGCATTCATCACATCTACATCGAGGAAAACAGTAGACCAATCATACAACCTCAAAGAAGGATGAATCCAAACCTTAGGGAGATTGTGAAATAAGAGCTCCAAAAACTACTCAATGTAAACTTCATATATCCAATTTCAGATAGTCGATGGGTTTCTCCTTTGGTTATAGTACCTAAAAAGAATGGTAAATGGAGGGTATGCATTGATTACAGGGAATTGAACAAAGCAACTTTGAAGGATCACTTTCCTTTACCCTTTATCGATCAGGTATTAGATACTTTAGCAGGCAAAAAGTATTTTTCATTTTTGGATGGTTTTAGTGGCTATAATCAGATTCAGGTAGCACCTGAAGATCAGGATAAGACCACATTTACCTATGCATGGGGAACTTTTTCTTACTGAGTACTTCCTTTTGGATTATGTAATGCACCCGCAACATTTCAAAGGGCAGTACTAGGAATCTTTTCTGATCTAATCCATGATTGTGTAGAGGTTTATATGGATGATTTTACAGTTTATGGTAATTCATTTGAAGAGGCATTAGAGAATTTGGAAAAAGTCCTTATAAGTTGTAAAGAAACAAACCTATTGTTGAGTCATGAAAAATGCTTTATGATGTTTACTGAAGGGATTGTTTTAGGACATCATATTTCAGGGGATGGGATTAAAGTTGATAGATCAAAAGTTGAAGTCATCTCCAAGTTGCCTATTCCAAATTGTCAAAAAGATGTTAGAAGTTTTCTTGGATTTACTGGATACTATAGAAGGTTTATTGAAAACTTCACCAAAATAGCATCTCCACTCTTCAAATTACTTACAAAAGACTGTGAATTCAAATGGGATCCTGATTGTCAATCTGCATTTGAAACTTTGAAAACAAGAATATCTGAAGCACCTATTTTGAGAGGGCCAAATTGGAAACTTCCTTTCCATATTTCTACAGATGCTTCAGATACAGCTCTAGGAGTTGTGTTGGGTCAAAAGGATTTAGTTCCTTATGCCATTTACTGCACGAGTAAAAATTTGACTCCCACTGAGTTAAATTATACTGTGACTGAAAAAGAGTTCTTAGTTGTTGCTCATGCAATCAATAAGTTTAGACATTATATAACAGGCTATGAAACCTTTGTCCATACTGATCATTCTGCAATTAGATATCTAATGAACAAACCTGTTACTAATGGCAGAGTTAAAAGATGGCTCTTACTTTTACAAGAATTCAATATTACTGTGTTGGATAGACCAGGGAAACAAAATACAGTAGCTGATTTCTTGTCTAGAATCCAAAATACTAATGAAGATTATCCTGTAGAGGATAAGTTTCTAGATGAGTATTTATTTGCAATAACTACTAAGACTCCTTGGTATGCAGATATTGCTAACTATTTGGTTACAGGAAAGCTACCTCCACATTTATTTCCTAGTGAAAAAAGAAGAATTATTCAGGAGAGTTCGAATTGTTCATGGATTTCTAATGAATTGTTTAAAACAGGGCTAGATTGTGTGATCAGAAGATGTGTTCGGGAAGATGAAATGCCTGACATCCTTAAGGCATGTCATGATGAACCATGCAGTGGACATTTTGCTGACAAAAGGACGGCCTATAAAATTCTTTCTTTAGGATATTATTGGCCTTCCCTTTTCAAAGATGAAAAACAATATGTCAGAAGGTGTGACAGCTGCCAAAGAGTTGGGAGACCGACTCTTTCAAATGAAATGCCATTACAACCACAGGTACTCATCGAACCCTTTGAAAAATGGGCTTTAGATTTCATTGGACCCATTAATCCACCATCTAAACAGAAAAAGTATATATTGGTATGCACTGATTATGTCACTAAATGGGTAGAAGCCAAAGCATCGCCTTCTGCCACTGAAAATTCAGTTGTTCAATTTCTTTTTTAGGATATTTTTACTCATTTTTGTGTCCCAAGAGAAATTGTGACAGATCAGGGAAGTCAATTTACATCTAACTTGATGGAGAAGCTGATGGAAGAATACAAAATCAGGCACAGAAAATCTACTCCTTACCATCTGCAAGCAAATGGCCAAGTGGAGTCTACAAACAAAGTTCGTGAGAGCATCATCACCAAAACTGTCCATCTACACAGAAGAGATTGGGCAGAAAGGCTTCCTGAAGCCTTATGGGCCTACAGAACTACATGGAGGAATACAACAGGACATTCTCCCTATGAACTTGTTTATGGGAAAGAAGTCTTGCTCCCCATTGAGTTTCAAGTCAAGACTTTCAAGATGGCAGTCCAGTTGGGGATGAATCTATCAGAAGCCCAAAAGCACAGAATGGAGCAGCTGAATGAGCTAGATGAGATCAGACAAGAAGCAATTTTAAGGACTGATCTAGTTCAACATCAAAGAGCTAAGTGGCATGACAGATACATCAAAGAGAAAAAGTTTCAAGAGGGAGATTGGGCGCTACTGTTTGATTCCAAGTTTAAAGACTTCAAAGGTAAATTTCAGACCCATTGGCTTGGGCCATATGAAATTGACAAAGTCTTTAACAATGGAGCGGTAAGAATCAAGACCATTGATGAATTTCAGACTCCTCTTATTGTGAATGGCCACCGATTGAAAATTTATCATAAGCCACTCTCAAAAGAGGAATTTGTCAAGATGTTCCAAGAGAATTCTGCAATAACGCTGGTGGAGAAGAATCCTTCTTCCCCACCAACCTAGCCTTTGTTTCTTTCAGTTAATATATATATATATATATATATATATATATATATATATATATATAGATATATATATATATATATATATATATATATATATAAGCCTGAAAACCAATCATAGATTGGCAGTCTTATACAGAAAATAAAGAGTGAAAAATAGGGACTACCGACACTCTATATTTTCCAAAAAAAATCTCTCCTCTCCTTCTTTTCCATCTTCACTCCACCTCATTTGCCATTTCACTCCATCTCCATCTCATTCACATTTTCGCTTCACTTCACTCCGCTTCACTTTCACTCCATTCCACTCATTCCATTTTCATTTCATCAATAAAAGTTCCTTTCAGGACTATTTTTCACTCAGTTAGTTCTTTTCTAACTATCTTTGTTCAGCTAAGTGGGTGTTGTCCCAGTTTCCACAGCTGGAAACAGTTTCTGCAGCCAGAAACAGTTTCCGCAGCTAGAAACGATTTCCGCAGCTACCACCACTCTGTTTTTCAAATTCACAGTCAAAATGTTAGTGCAATAATCATGAAAATGTAGGTGTAATTGAGAAAATGACATGAAGACATGGAGCATCTCCAAGACATCAAGGAAGAACAGTTGGTTAAAAGCTACGAGCAAGAAATGACAAAGTTTCCAAAGGTATGAGCAATTTTTTTTATCAAGTAACAATTAAAGTCATGATTATGCATAGTTATCAAACCATAAAAAGTTCTACTATGTGCAATTATTCGATATGATAGCTCCATTACCCACTCCTATTCCACGATATTACTCCACACACCATGTATTCATTTCTTAACGGTCTCATGATTGATTTTCAGGTTTAAACCCAAGTTGACTGCACTTTCATTTGCCACCTGCACTCATGAGATGTGACCAATCCCTTTACGGCTCCTCTCCACCACATTTCTCGTAGCCATCCATCAAAACATGTGATATCCTTTACACAGCCGTTAATTCAAAAAAAAGATCTCGACTCCACTCCGTTCACTTACCATTTCACTAAAGATCATCCTTTTCATATACACGCATTTCAATTTGTGAACTTATTTGCGGCTGCTCATCCTCTGTTCCGCCTGTAATCTGAAGTATTCCCGTTACCTGCTACCGATTGCAGCCACTACATTTTACCATAAACCCTGCAACCGAGATACCTTCCCTTTGCTAAATCCTCACACGCAATTGCATCCTCAATTGAAATTCAAAACAGAGGAAGGAATGGGAAAACTACTAAGGGCAGAGCCAGAAGGACCGAAATATTTAGAAGGTTACCCTCAAGCAAAAGATTTGTTGAAAAAATCCAAATGGTTACGCTTCATCCAAAAGTTTAAAGGCTATAATAAAGAAGTAACCAAGGCTTTTGCAAGGTATTTCAACGGTCAAATGGTGGAGATTGGATATTTGAAGCTCACGGTGACCGAAACAACAGTAACAGCTGCCACAGGCTTACCCCAAGAAGGTGAGCGATGGTTCAAAACAAAAAGCGTAGATGAACAGGCATGGAGAATTATGCTAAGAAACCCAGGTATGGACACCACTGTGTTTACTAAAGGAATTCTTGTTCATGCATTGAAGGAAGAATGGGCCAGTCTGATGTTAGTTATCCAAAAATTTGTCAGTTGTGAAGGACGCTTTGGTTCAATGTACATGTACCATGCTAGACTGTTGATGAATTTCTTATAGAATCAGACTCTTAATTTGCCTTATTTCTTACTGTTGAGTTTGAAGAAGATGAGTATTACAGTCCAAAAACACATAGGCAATATAAAACCTCATCTATATCATCATGGACTTATAAAAATTCTCATTGAGGACCAACTGAAGAAAAACAAAGATACCTGGGAACAATTCTTGATAAGAAACTACTTCCAAGAGCCATCTGAGGCCTCTGAAAGTAGTACACCAAGGACACCAAGAAAAAGTAGGAGAAGAGAAAAGAGTACCATAGTCCAAGAGTCCCCTACTACAGAAACTCAAGAAGTTGGTCAAAAAGAAGAAGAAAACAGAACTAAAGACAAGAAATAGAGAAAAGAGAAAGGAAAAAGGACCATCCAAGAAGTCTACCAATCACCTGAGCCATCCATAGAGGAGGATTATCAACCACTGTCAGAAAGATTAGTACATCTTCAGGCTGCTATAGCAAAGAAAAAGGAAAAAGGGAAACAATATACAAGAAAAGAGTACTAGTCCACCATACTTAAGGAGAAGCACTAGGCTAAGAGGAAAGGGGAGTAAAACACAAATAAAATGGCCCCACTTCATCGACTTGGGTGGAGAGACACCTGAGAAAACTCCAGCTGGTCGTAGTCTACCTCGTCCTCAGCCAAGCATTGAAACTAGTCCTCCACATGATGAAAGCCCTTCTCGATCAGAGCTAGAGAGCAGTCCTCCTCCTCCACAAGATTTTGAACTCAATCCAAGAAAGACACCTGAAGTAGATCCCAATCAACAGGAGGTATATGACTACTTGGAATCTTTAGAAAAATCAGCTGCAGGTCCGAGTACCACTCTGCCACTAGATGCACAAGTTCAGTCCTTAAAGCAGGAGGTATTTGAATTAGAGGTCCTAAACAGACATATCAAGCAAGAAAATGAAGCACTCAAGGATCAGAGCAAAGTAGATTAAATTATTCATGATAACATTGTCCTTCATTTGGGACTATGGCAAAAGAAAAACAAGAAACTGAAGAAAAAGTGCAAAAAGTTGAGCAGAGCATTGATCAATCTCAAATTCAGATGTCTAATAAGGAAACTTATGATGGTGGTAGCACCAAAGAAGAAGAAAAGAGGGCTAGATGTCCTAGCAGAAGCTTCAGAACATATGGATTAGAGGGGAATGACTAAATTTTAGTTGCATGAGGACATGCAACACCTTCACAGTGGGGGTATGTTGAGTCCCAAACCTGCACTTCCCTATATACCCTTTCAGCCTTCTTTTTCCATTTACTTCATCCACCAAGCTGTCAAATCATTGTATATTAGTCTAAAAAGAGCTTATGAAATGGTTTCCTAACTATGTTTATCACTGTTGTTTGATTTAGATTTTTGTTCAAACAGCTGCGGAAACTTGTCACTTTCCGCAACCAGCTCAAGTTTCCGCAACCATTTTGTTAAAGGCTATGTTACAGGTGTCCAATGGAGAAACCGGCCACATGGGCAAGCTACAAGTGACGTGTACATGGAGTGTGTCCCCTTAGTTCAGCCAAATCACTCATAAACGATCATGGTCAACGACGGACACAGGAAGGGCCAAACAAGGAGTTTTGCAGTGGCACGGCTCTGTTTTGCCCACGTGAAGGTTTGCGTGGCACGATCCTCAGTTTCCAGAGGTATTGGCACACCTATAGATCAGCCCGTGGACTGAATCGAGCAGCCACCACTCCATGGATTCAACTGTCATGATGACCATAACGCTAGATCTCAGGCCGTGGAGATTTACGTGTCTCTTGGCAACATAAAATCTAGGAATTAGTTGCAGCATTTTCACTTATAAATAACGCATTGGTATACGCTGGATAGTTAGCTTTTCAGATGTAATTTTGATTGTTGTTATCAGCCCACTGTATTGTGCTTTACTTTGTCTTATTACTGCACTTTAATATATGAGAAGACAACATTCCTGAATTCGATTTGTGATTAAGTAATTGACTGGCTGAGGTTGCAGAGGGCCCCTGTACACCAAAGCTCTATATAGTTTCTTACTTGCTTTCATTTACTGTTTTTATAATCATTGCTTGTATATATATTGCATTTTTCTAATGTTCATTGTTGTCCATATTTCCTTTATGTTTTTTTCATAACTGTTAGCTGATCAGTGCTTCTTTTACAGGTTTTTGTAGGTAGCCCAGGCAAATTTACATATTTTTGATAACTACTGACATGAGATCATCTTGTCCTTTCTACTGATTTTCATTTACTGAGTTTAATTCCAGCATTGTCATTTCTTTCAATTTTGTTTTGCTTATTTACTTTTCTGCCACTTAGACATCATATTACTCATCTTTTTATGATTTCCTTTCTATAGCCAAGCGACTCAATTAGTAAGGAATCAGAATATTACTTGTTGTAGTATGATTTAGTTTGCTTTCCTGCAAGTTAGAGATTGAATTACTTATGTCATTTTCAAGAGTTGAAATATGAATGAGTAGTTAAATCTTAGTTTCCTTTTATGCAATTTAATTTCCTGCAATTTAGATATCATATTACTCAGCTTGTTTATGATTACTTCCTATAGCCGGAGCGAGTCGAAAGGTGAAGGGTCAGAATGTGGGTTGAAGTAGTGTGATTTAGTTTTCTTTGCTTTCAATCTTTGAGTTGCTTTAAGTTCAGTTTTTATTCTCTTTTTCATACAGCAGTAAGGATACTCGGCCATTGTCACTAGTTCACTATTTTGGTACATTTATTTCTTTTTGAGAATTGATTTCATTATAGTCAGTTTGAAACCTTATTTTTGAGAGTCAGTTTGAAACCTTCTTTTTGAGAACTTTTAAGTTTGGAAAATCATTGTAGAAATCACCATTACCATCCATACTTAACTTTCAATTTCGCCATCTCATACTAGGGAATCCACAGAAGATAAACCAAAAAAAAAACAAAAAAAACTCGAAAACGACAAAAGACTAAGAAAATAGTTATCTTTCACATACAGTGCACTTCACTTCATCAGTTTACGACTCCCGGATTGAAATTTTAAATAGCAATTTAGGACACACTAAATTGACCAAACACCCCTTCCGAAATACCATCTGGTTCTGTGTTTTAAGGTGATTTTCAATGTAAACCAAGGTTTTTCTTGTGGGACTTAATCGATGCGTGAATTAAGAAAAAGGCAGCCAATTCTTTCACATTTATTCCTTATGATGTTATAAGTGCTTCATGAAGGCAAGATTGGTGTTTTTAAGCATTTTTATCATATTTATATGAGTATGATTGATGTCGGGTATCTCTACAAGTGAAGACCGAGAGAAGGCAAGCGAGGTCGAATGACAGGTGCATAGGCATCAAGTATGGTTCCAGATGAAAGATGCATGAGTGGATGTGTTCCATTCAAAGAAGCAGCCTTAGGCATTGTTGGTCGAGTTCCATGCGTTGCCTATGTATTCGTAAAGCGAAACTACTCCAGATCTCATCATGAAGAGACGAAAGACAGTCATCATCCTCTAATCAACATCTATTCATTTCACCTGGAAATGAGGCGCTCCAGTGACAGGAAACGCCCTCTATGTGTTAGCAGTGATACTGATGGTTGTACATCTATTTATTCAGATTGGTATATTGAAAAGAATAGGGGAAGATGAAGGGTCAGGGCTTGAGGCATAAATATTACTTCCAGATAGGAGAGGAGGGCTTTTTTTTTGGAAAAAATAGCTTTGATTTATTATGAATAAAGGAGACTGTTTGGTTCAATGAGGACCCTTTTGTTTCAGTTTTAAGATCCTTTTCTTTTATGTGTTTTGAGACAGGGTTTTGTTGCTAGCACAAATACAATACTAATAATGATACATCTTATAATTAGCCTTGGTTGTTTGAATGTAATTATTCAACATAGTTAATTCATAAGCAGTCCCTGATTTGAAACTATGTTAGACATTAGTTGCAAACTTCACTTCTATAAAAGGGAATGTGTATTCCTGTATGAATGATTGGATTGTAATTAAGAATTGATGCAGCCTTGTTCTTATGTATAATAGCAATTGATTCATTTAGACTGGGAATTCATATACGATGTTTAACCTCTCTTTTGTCATGCTCTTGCAGGATATATTAGGATAGTTAGGACATAGACTAGAGTAGTTAGAAGAAGTATAGATGGGATTCAATACATAGAGGTTAGCTGTTTTATTTTTTTGACTTAATTGAAGTCTTCTTCCTAGAAGCAATCTTTCAACGCATTTAACAGTTTATGGGGTCCCTTAAAACCCGTTGGAACTAGCCATTCCAAATAAAAGTAGACCTAATTGGGGTTTGTGATCGGGTTAGTTCCCCTTGTTGATATAGCAAAAATTCGCCATGTCAACACAGTCATTGGTTGAATTTGAGGAGGTGCCCCAAAATGTGTCCTGAGTTGTCCTGTGAAAATCGCATCAGTGAGAGGTGGTAGCATCCGATGAGTCATATGAAGGGAACAGTTGAGAGTCATAATCTGGCTGTGTGGCTTGATGAGGTACTACCAATACGACTCCTAATTGGAAATGATCAATTTTGTAATTGCCTCCCTTTGAGTCTCTACCTTTTCTTGCCAACTTTTATACAGAGCATTTAAATCAGACATTCCTTTCAGATTGCCTTCTTTAATTAGGTTGGTCGAAAACAGGGTGTGATTCACTGCCTTAATGATATTCTTTGATACCCCTGCTGCCCTTGTGACTGTTATCTCGACCTATTTTATTCTCGCATCCCAATCCGTGAAGAGAATATCTTTATGAGTTTCCTCAATCTTGGGTATATTGGCTTTCCTTCCGTCTTATGTTTCCTAATGCTCGATGAACTTAGAGATTTTGGTGTTTAAATCGTTAAACTCGATTCTCTAGTCGATCGCCTTATCTATTAGCTGGTCACTAGTAGTCATATAGGGAGTAATGTGTGACATATTTTGGCAGAAATAATCTTGTTGTTTCACCAAAAAGGAATTTAACTCCAGTGCCTCTTTAATAAACTCCTCAGTAGTGGGAACATCCTTATATATTTCCATGGCTTGCTGCAATTCTTATAGTTTCAAGTTTTTGGCCGATATATCAACTTTATGGCTTAGTTTTAGGACCTCCATGTCTTGTTGCAATCGTGTGAGCTGCTCAACCGTTTGCCTGTTTATGCTTGCTTCCTCTACTT
The DNA here is from genome assembly GCA_031772625.1 of Pinus tabuliformis. Taxonomy (NCBI): domain Eukaryota; kingdom Viridiplantae; phylum Streptophyta; class Pinopsida; order Pinales; family Pinaceae; genus Pinus; species Pinus tabuliformis. Next base: position 812,399,040 of record CM062820.1, read on the forward strand.
CGAGTTGTTGCTCGAGCTGTGCAATCCTCTCCTCTTTTTCCCTTAACAAAATAGAGACTTTAATAGCCTTGTCCATAGTGTTCGATGCATATGATCCTGTGAACTGTGATATTCTAGTCAAGTTCTCAACCGGATTGAAAGGAATGTCCTTCCAAACTACGTCCATCAGCTCATTTCCAGGTGGGAATTCGAGTGTGTCTACCCTTTTCCTTTTTCTCTACCTTCTTACTACAGCCTTGTGGAGAGGGCTATAGAACACATCAAGTGGAGGTATTTCAGTTACTTTCAAAACAATTTCTAATGTGGGCAGAGCAAGATAATTTCATTATGTTGGGACGTTTTTTCTTGTTCCTCCATAGGCTTGGAATGCTCACCGATAGACTTGGGCTCTGTATCCTTATGAACATGCAGAGGAGTTTTATATTCCACCGTTTCTTGAGTATTTGTCGTTTTGGGAGTGCCTTGCAATTTCTAATTAAACTAGTCCCACTCCTGCTCCAAACTACCGCCTTTGACCTTTGAACTGATTTTTGGAGTCGAGGTGCTTGTTTAGTCAATTTAGTATTATCTAAATTGCTAGTATTAATTGTCAACCCGGGGCTCGTAAGCTGATGAAGTGAAGGTGTACTATATGTACTTAAGTAACCTCTTAGAGTTTTTCTTATCGTTGGGGTGTTGTTGTGGTTAATTATGTTCCTAAGATGGAGTGATAATTTATAAACAAGTGAGTGATGGTGTGTGTGTAGAGTGAATCCTAAATGAGTGAAAGTGTGTGTTTAGTGATCTCTAACTACTTGCTTGAAAGGAATAAATGAACTGAAATAACTTGAAATAAATTTGAAAGCAAATGACCACTTCCAATGGCACTAGACACCATTCAAGTTGCTGCTAATAAAAGAAAAGAAAGTCACTTTTAAAACCCAAAAATAAAGATTATCTCTCTCTAACTCGATGCTTCAAAGCACATGTACTGTGTAAAGCACGGATAGAAAGTAGCTTAAGTTGAATTAGAAAAGTGAGAAAAATCTGCTTGAAAGACTAATGATAACGGTTTGCTCTTTCCAATTCTCTACTTCAGCCATATGTACTATGCAAAGTATGATTAGAAAGTAGTGAAAGAATAGTCTAAGAAGCACTTAAAATCAAAACTCTACTTTAAAGACTAGTGGTAATATTTTGCTCTTTCTAACTCTCTACTTCAGCCATATGTACTATGCAAAGTATGGTTAGAAAGTAGTGAAAGAACAGTCTAAAAAGCACTCAAAACTAACTGCAAGTTAGTGATATTCTGATCTTAAAAGATAACAGTTTATGATGAAGATCATTCATGTGTTAGCAGCTCTTTGAGAAATAAGATTAAAAATCAGCTATAAAAAACAAAAGCAGCACTTGAATTTGTCAACTTCAAATACCATTAGTTTGTAAAGCAAACACACACACATAAAAATAAATCCCGGGCTAAAAGAAACCTGCAAAGAAATAACACTGATCAGCTTGAAAGAAAGGAAAACAAGTAAATGAAACTATACATGCTTAAAGAAATGAAATAGGAAAATAAAGAAATACTGCACATAAAATACTTTACAGAGGCTGAGATGAGCAGGGGCCCTCTGTTCATTCAGCCACAAGAAAACTCAGAGATCTGGAAACTTCAAAACGGTGCTATGTCTATTCCTCCATTTGCAAAAAGTGTACAAAACAGAGTGCTAGAATAGCACTAAAAAAACAGAGTTCACAATGCTCTTAAATTTAACACAAGTTCAGAAATTACAACTGATAAAAGTCTAATGAGTGTACGCAGACGCAGCTATTTATAGAGGTTTCTAAGATAGCCTACTCGTACAGCTAATTAACTGAAAAACAACAAACTGTCATGCGTATTTATGGTCCCTTGACACTTCATACGGCTGCGTGGATGAGTTTAGTGGTTCTGTCGTCATGGGTAATGAATCCCATGTTGGATCATGTCCCCTGCCACCTGTAGAACGTGGACAAGTCACCGTTTAAGATGACGTGACCTAGCAGCTCACAATCACCGTTAAACAGCCTTGAGTTGACCGTAACTTGACCAGCTTTGACCATGGGTAAAGATGAAGTGGATGGCTGGAAAAATGGGACAGGAACCTCGAGCATGTTGATACCTAAGTGCCCATGTGGCTCATCTGGCAAACCGACACGTGGATCATTGCGTTTAACAAAAAGGCTGTAGGATCTTCAGATAGCTGCAGGATCATCAGATAGCTGCGGGATTCCTGCAAGTAAGTCAAAATCTAAACAAATAGTCATCCATTAGCAAAACTTGCTTGATCATGCTTAATGACACCTAATGTAATGATCTGGGTGGTTTTATAGTGAAAATGAGGCAAAAGTGAAGAAAAGATGAGGAAAAACTGAGGAAAATGGTAGACAAGTAGGTGTAAAGTAGAGGCTCTACATACCCCCACTCCGAGGGTATTGCATGTCCTCATGCAATGAAAACACAATTCAATCCATCTGCTGGGATGCCTCAGCTAAGACATCCAATCTCCTCTTCTTCCTTTGTGTGGAAACATTAACCTTTGGTCTCTTGAACATGCATCTGAATTTCAAATTGATTAAGGCTCTGTTCAGCCTTCTACATCTCTTCTTGAGTCTGCTGTTTTTCTTCTGCCACATGCCCATGTGAAGCAAGGTGTTATCTTGGATTGCTTTGGCAATATCAGCTTGCTGCTTCATTTCTTCATTTCTCTGTTTAATGTGACGGTTTAGCACCTCAAGTTCATAGATCTCTTGTTTGAGTAAGTCTATTTGCTGCTCATGAGGCATGACATTACTTGGGCCAGCAGTGTTCTGCTCCAATGTTTCAAAATAGTTGTACACCTCTTGTTGAACTGGATCAACAATTGGTGACTTCCTTGGACTATATTCATGTTCAATTTCAGTTTCAAATTCCGGCTGAAATGGACTGTCCTCCCTTGGAGGAGTAGCTGCCTCACGTTGTGGACTATCCTCAAGGTCTGTTTTTATAGCACCCTTCTCAGGTGTTCTTAGATCAATGAAAAGTGTCCTTGTGGCTTTCCCTTTATTCTGCAATCTACTACTCCTTCTTACAGTGGTAGCACTCTGTGTTCTTGTTTGTGCCTTTTTCCTTGGTTTTTGTACTTTTACTTTCTTAGAGAGGGCAATTTTCTCATGGAGTTTAGCTAACCTTTGTGCTAAGGGCTGGCTATCTCTTTCTTCATCACTAGAATGCTCTGGAGTCTGATCAGTTTCTTGAATTATGGATTTTCCCTTGTCTTGTTTTTGTTTCTTTTTATCTTCTCTTCTCTTTTTGGCAGCTTCTTTGGCAAGTTCAGCGAGGGTTTCTGAGATAATCTCTTGAGCACTGTCCTCAGTAGGTTCCATCTCAGGTTCAGGATGATGTACTTCTATTTCCTCTACAGTTTGTCCTTGAACAGTTTCCTCTAAGATATCAGTCTCAGAGATACTTTCTTTTCTCTTCCTTCTGCTTTTCCTAGGTATAGAAGTTTCTCCAGGTTCTTGAAAATGATTCCTTACAAGGAATTTTTCCCATGTGTCTTGTTTTTCTTTTAATTGTTCTTCCACCAATAACTTAACAAGACTATGATGACAGAGGTAAGCTTCAATGTTTCGTGGATTCCGTTGGGCCATGGAACACATTTTCCTAAGGCTTTGGAATAGAAAATAGGGAAGATTTATATCATGTTCTCCTTGAAATTGCAGCATAATTTTACCATGATAAACGTATAATACCCCAAATCTCCCTTCACACGTGAAAAATTTTTGCACTAACAACAGTAGGATTTTCCATTCTTCCTTAACATGAGAGATAGGAATTCCTTTGGTGAAAACACTTGTATCCATACCTGGGTTTTTAAAAATCCGCTTCCATTGTTGATCCTGGACTGCCCGGTTTTTGAACCAACGTTCACCGGTTTGTGGAAGAGATGTAGCCCTTGCTATGCTTCCTTCACTGACTGCAAATGTTAAATCGCCCACCTCTACTTGACTGTCTTTATCCTTGAATGACCTTGCAAAGGCTTTTGTTACTTCTTTGTGGTAGCCCTTAAACTTCTTGATGCACTGTAGCCAATTGGATTTTTGCAATGCCCCCTCAACCTGAGGGTATGCCTCCAAGAATTTCGAACCTTCTGGTTCAGCCCTTAAAAGTTTTCCCATTGACTCCTCAACTCTGTTTAAAACACGACTTTGATGGTGGCTTTACACAGTAATTCCTCGGTTCTTGTTCAGACTTTGTGGAACAGAGGATATATGGGTGCATCAACAGCCTCCGACACCGAGAATTCACGGCTTGAATCAGAGTTAAGTGGTGGATAACAGCGTGAACACAGTGAAACGGTGACTAGCAGTCGTAATACAACTGTATCACACGTTTACTGGCTATACAGCAGAGAGAAAAACAGAGTATGGTTTATGGAGGTAATCGTAGTGAGTGAAACGGAATAAGGGAGATGATAGCGTGAAATGGAGTGTTATGAGCGCAGAGGGTTTCGAAATAATGAATGGAACGACTATATTCTCCGATTTCGGCTGTGGATTAACACATGGCTGCGGGATGAGGACTGAGATTAACACATGGCTGCGGGATGAGGACTGAGAGAGACGTAATACGGTAGGTTACGTCATTAGGGTACGAAACCTTAATGACAAAAACAGCCATATGTGATTTCAAAAATCGTGGGTATTATGAGCTGGTAGACGTGGAGGATTCATAGATTTGTGGTCGTATGGGAAAAGAAAATGGGTAATCATTACAATTAGTGGCCAACAAGACATAACCCAGAAAATTTTGCGTAATGAAATAACTATAGGTTTAAAATTTTAAACATACCTCAGATCCGCATTTGATTTGGCTTCTGATAATTTGCTACTAACCTTTTGTCAACTTTATTGCTAGCACATGATTCTTTCCTCCTTATCTTTGATGATTTTGAACTGTAAATATTTTCTTCAAACAGACTGTGTTTCTTGTGCAGGTGCAGAAGGCTGCAGAAAGGCTAAACGGCTGCAGAATTGCCAAATAGTTGCAGGAACTGCAATGGTGTCTTCCAGCTGCATAAAATACTTTAGTTGCCTGAAAAAAAAAACTTTATTAATGAAATGAAATGGAATGAATGAATGAATGAGTGGGTGGAAAGCAGTGAGGTGAAGTGAGGATGGTGAGATGGAAGGAAATGGTGAGATGGAATAAATGAAATGAGATGAAAGAGAGAGAGAGATTTTTTTTTTTTGGAAAACATGAGGTGTCAGGTGACCCTGATTTTCACCTCATGTTTTCTGCATGAGACTGCCAATCAGAGATTGGTTTTCAGGCTCATACATTTATTCTTTTTTTTTTTTTTTTTTTTTTTTTTTTTTTTAACTTCATTGAAATTGAAAGAAACAGAGACTAGGCTGATGGAGGAGAAGAATTCTTCTCAACCAGCCTCATTTCAGAATCACCTTGGAATAACTTAACAAACTCCTCTTTTGAGAGTGGCTTGTGGTAAACTTTCAGCCGGTGGCCATTCACAATAAAGGGAGTTTGAAGTTCATCAATAGTCTTCACTCTAACTGCTCCATTATTAAAGACTTCATCAATCTCATATGGCCCAAGCCAATGAGTTTGAAATTTTCCTTTGAAGTCCTTAAATTTTGAATCAAACAAGAGTGCCCAATCACCCTTTTGAAACTTCTTTTCTTTGATATGTCGATCATGCCATTTGCTTCTTTGGTGCTGAACTAGATCGGTCCTTAGAATTGCATCTTGTCTCATTTCATCTAGTTCGTTTAACTGGTCCATTCTGTGCTTCTGGGCTTCTGATAAGCTCATCCCCAATTGAACTGCTGTCTTGAAGGTCTTGATTTGGAACTCAATGGGGAACAGGACTTCCTTCCCATAAACAAGTTCATAGGGAGAATGTCCTGTAGTGTTCCTCCATGTAGTTCTATAGGCCCATAAGGCTTCAGGAAGCCTTTCTGCCCAATCTCTTCTATGAAGATGAACAGTCTTTGTGATGATGCTTTCAAGAACTTTATTTGTAGATTCTACTTGACCATTCGCTTGCGGATGGTATGGAGTAGATGTTCTATGCTTGATCTTATATTCCTCCATCAGCTTCTCCATCATCCTTGATGTAAATTGGCTTCCCTGATCTGTTACAATTTCTCTTGGGACACCAAAACGAGTGAAAATATCCTTAAAAAGAAATTGAACAACTGAATTTTCAGTAGCAGAAGTTAATGCTATAGCTTCTACCCACTTGGTAACATAATCAGTACAAACCAATATATATCTGTTTTGCTTGGATGGCGGATTAATTGGTCCAACAAAATCTAGAGCCCATTTCTCGAAAGGTTCGATGCATACCTGTGGCTGTAGTGGCATTTCATTTGAAAGAGTTGGTCTCCCAATTCTCTGACAACTGTCACACCTTTTAACATATTGCTTCGCATCCTTAAAGAGAGAAGGCCAATAATATCCTGATGAAAGGATTTTATAGGCAGTCCTCTTATCAGAAAAATGTCCGCCACAAGGTTCGTCATGACATGCCTTAAGGATGTCAGGCATTTCATCCTCCCGTACACATCTTCTGATCATCAAATCTGGCCCTGTTCTGAACAATTCATTAGAAATCCAAGAATAATGTGAAATATCCTGAATGATTTTCCTTTTCTCATTAGGAAATAAATGTAAAGGTAACTTTCCAGTAACTAAATAATTAGCAATATCAGCATACCAAGGGGTTTTGGTAGTTACTGCAAACAAATACTCATCTGGAAATTTATCCTCTACAGGAGAGTCCTCATTAGTGTTTTGGATTCTAGACAAGAAGTCAGCTACTGTATTCTGTTTACCTGGTCGATCTAACACAGTTATGTTGAATTCTTGTAAAAGAAAAAGCCATCTTGTAACTCTACCATTAGTGACTGGTTTGTTCATGAGGTATCTAATGGCAGAGTGATCAGTGTGGACAAAGGTTTCATAGCCGGTTATATAGTGTTTAAACTTGTTTATAGCATGAACAACGGCTAGAAATTCCTTTTCAGTAACAGTATAATTTAACTCAGTAGGAGTCAAATTCTTACTCGTGTAATAAATGGCATAAGGGATCAAATCCTTTTGTCCCAAAACAGCTCCTAAAGCTGTATTTGAAGCATCAGTAGAAATGTGGAAAGGGAGTTTCCAATTTGGACCCCTTAGAATGGGTGCTTCAGATATTCTAGTCTTTAAAGCTTCGAAGGCAGATTGACATTCAGGATCCCACTTAAATTCACAATCTTTAGTAAGTAGTCTGAAAAGAAGGGATGCTATCTTAGTGAAGTTTTCAATAAATCTTCTGTAATAACCAGTAAACCCAAGAAAACTTCTAACATCTCTTTGGCAATTTGGAACAGGTAACTTAGAGATGACTTCTACTTTAGATCTATCAACTTTGATTCCATCTCCTGAGATATGATGTCCTAAAACAATCCCTTCAGTAAACATCATAAAACACTTTTCATGACTTTAAGAAAGATTTGTTTCCTTACATCTTACCAGTACTTTTTCCAAATTTGCCAAAGCTTCTTCAAATGTATTACCATAGACTGTGAAATCGTCCATGTATACCTCTACACAATCATGAATCAGATCTGAGAAGATTCCTAGTACAGCCCTTTGAAATGTAGCGGGTGCATTGCACAATCCAAAAGGGAGTACTCGATAGGCAAAAGTTCCCCAAGGACAAGTAAAGGTGGTTTTGTCTTGATCTTCAGGTGCTACCTGAATCTGATTGTAACCACTAAAACCATCCAAGAATGAGAAATACTTTTTACCTGCTAAAGTGTCTAGTACCTGATCAATAAAAGGTAGGGGAAAATGATCCTTTAAGGTTGCCTTGTTCAATTCTCGATAGTCAATGCAAACTCTCCATTTACCATTCTTTTTGGGCACTATAACCAAGGGAGAAACCCATTGGCTATCTGAAATGGGGTAGATGAAGTTTACCTTGAGCAATTTCTGAAGTTCTTCTTTCACAATTTCCCTAAGATTTGGATTCATCCGTCTTTGTGGCTGCCTAATGGGTCTGCTTTTTTCTTCAATATAAATGTGATGAATACAAGTCTTAGGGTCGATTCCTTTCATGTCAGTATATTCCCATGCAAAGGCAGTGGAATGTTTTTGCAACAGTTTAGTTAATTCTTCTTGTTGTAGTCTTTCCAAGTTCTTGTTAATGTTTAATGTTTTTCCTGGAAAGATTTCAACTGTAGAACTACCAAACTCTTCCATTGAGAAGAGAGACATCTGTCTAGAGGAGAGATATTCAATGTCTGCATCTAACTGAAACTGTGAAGAGTCATATTCTAAAGATGTCTCAAAATTTTCTAATGTATTTAGAATTTGACTGTCCTCACTGATCTCAGAGATGGTTAGAACAGGTTGAAGAGTATCCTCATCATCAATCCACTCATCTTCTCCTATTTCTGTTATTGCCTTTGCAGGAGGATACAAGTTGAATTTCTTGGTAGAATTACCATCTGATATATACATGTCTCCAGACCTACAACTTATGAAAGCATCAGCTGTGGCCAGCCAAGGTCTTCCTAAAATAAGAGGATGTCCTCCTAGATTGTTCTTGGGAGTTAAAATCATAAAATCAACTGGATATTCCCAAGAGTCTAGTGAGACTGGAATGTCTTCCAATACACCATCAGGTTTAATGATTGATCTATCTGCAAGTTGCAACAAAGTAGGTGTAAAGAGAAGATTAGGAAGTTTTAACTGATCCATGGTCTGTCTACTCATAATGTTGATAGCGGCTCCTAAGTCAATCAAAGTATTTGGGATTTCAACCCCATTAATATGAGTTTTAACAATAGGGCTACCGGGATCTACATATTTTTGCATGGTAATTTTACCCATCATAATGTCTGCAATTTTTCCAACTAGATGTATCCTTTTGGTATCTCTGGTTCTTTTTATTGTTTTTTTCAAACTCATCTCCTTTATTGTCTTTGCTAGAATGGGAATCTCCTTAATGGCTGTTAACAAGGGAATCTTGATACAGACATTTTTCAATTCATCTAGAAAGCTATAGTCAGGCAACCAAATCTGCTTCTCCACTCCTTTATCAATTTGCAATCTTTCAGGAAAAGGAGGAGCAACTGAAGATGTGGGTTGCTCTACTAAGGGAGTTGATTCTTTTTCTTTTTCTTTAATGCTTGGGTTTTGAAGGGATACTTCAAAACCCTTATTGGCTTTGAGAGATTCTTCCTCAAAAATGCTTGGTTGTTGAGCATTTGTAGAAGGTTGGTCTAGGATTCTACCTGATCTGAGTTGGACCTCATTGAGAGGAACAACCATATAGGTAGGGAATGGTTGACCTTCCATGAGTGGTTGACCTTCCATCACGTAAGCACTTTGAGGATTCCTATTATTGGGGTTTGGTTGAGGTTGAGAGGGAAGTTGATTTGGCCTCTGTTGAGATTGTAACAAGAGTTGAGAATTTTGATTTTGTGGAGGAGGTTGTTGTTGTTGAGGGAATGGTAATGACAATTGTTGACCTTGATTTGGAAGTTGGGGAGCTTGCTGATTTTGAAAGGATTGAGGATATTGATAGAATTGGGCAAATCTCCCATAAGGATTTTTCATTTGCATGCTTTGCAACCATGCTTGGAAAGGATTTTGTGGTTGTGACCAAGGTTGTTGCCAAGGATTCCAATTTGGTGGGGGTTGGAAATTCATAGAGTTGTTAAACCCTTGATTTTGCTGCCCCTGCCAAGGTCTTCTTGCAACAAAACAAAGGGATTCAAGCGTACTTGGATCTTCTTGAAAGAGTGCTTTGAGGCCAGGGATTGAAGGACATTCCTTGGTCTCATGGGTTTCTGAGCAAATTACACAGGTTTCCACAACTTGTGCTTCCAAGGGACATTCCCTTAAAGCATGCTTCTTTCTACACTTCGGGCAAAAGATAGTCATAGCCTCGGCTTCTGCTTTTTGTTTATTTTGAATCTTAAGGGTATCAATTTGTTCACTAAGACTCCCTAAGATGTCAGTTTTAAATTCATCTAGCATCTTACCGATTTCAGCCCTACTCACTGATCCTGTTGCAGATTTATTTGCCCTAAGGAGAGAAGGATCTCTAGGCCCTTTTTGAGTTTTTGATTTGCCCCTTGAGAGATGGATACAAAGTTCTGCTATATCATTGAGAGAAAGTTGAGAAATATCCCCTTCCCATCATGTTTAAGATATCTATCCATTCATCCCTAATGGCTTTTAATAAGAGGGATTTTAGGGTCTCTTCATCCAAGGTACTCATTTTTGCTCTTTTTAAATTATATTGAAATCTCTCAAGTAAATCTTCTAAGCTCTCATCTTCTTTTTGCATCATTTTAAAAACCTCGTCCTTATGATTAGTAGGCATACAATAGTCCAAATACCTATCCAAAAAGGTTTGTTTCATTTCATCCCATGTCCTAATGGATTGAGTAAGTAACCCCATGAACCATTTCAAAGCTTGATCTTTTAATGTTGATGGGAACAGTTTGAGTTTCTGAGTATCATCCAGATAGTCATAGGTTCGACACACAACTTCAAATTCAAACAAGAATGTTTCAGGGTCCTCAGTTCTTAATCCATGAAAATTTGGGAGGACGGATGGTGATATGTTTTTCATGGTGGCTCGGGAGTCCTCATTAACAATGGGAAACCCAAATGAGTTATCCCCATCTCTATTTCCTCCAATGGGACCTCTACCTCCTCCATTGTTATTGTTATTTCCTCCTCCTCCTCTACCTCTACCTCTACCACCTCCTTCTTCCTCTGCCATGATGATTCTCCTAGGGATTTCAAAATCTTCTGGTTCTTCTACAAAGGGTGAATGAGAAGAGATTTCTCCTTCCTCTTCAGGTGAGTCTATTTCCTCAATTACAATTGGTTTTCTTGTAGGAGAAAGAGAAGAGTCTCTTCCTAGTTCAAACTCAATGGAAGGTATAGGAGAGTCAACTCTTGGCTCTTGAATTTCAGGACTAGGAGTTTCGGTTGGAGATAAGGGAGGTGTCTCTTGTCTATCTCTTGAAGCAGATGGACTTGTAAAAATTGAACTTCGAGCTCTAGCTAAAAACCTTCCCCTAGAATCTCTAGCTCTATGCACGTCATTTTTTTTATTTTATCTTCAAGTCAAGTTAAATAGTTCTTTTTCTGATCTTCCAGTTCACTCTAAGTGCAAGAAGAGAGCATACTCAAGAAACTATTAAATCAATAACTTTCTCCTTTCTGATCCTCCAGATCACTTCAAAGTGCAAGAAGAGAGCATACTTAGATAGGCTATTAACTTCTTTCCTTGAAACTTTATATTTTTTTTTCTTCTAAGAATATGGCTACTTAATTTCACTTCCCCGGCAACGGCGCCAAAATGTTTAGTCAATTTAGTGTTATCTAAATTGCTAGTATTAATTGTCAACCCGGGGCTCGTAAGCTGATGAAGTGAAGGTGTACTATATGTACTTAAGTAACCTCTTAGAGTTTTTCTTATCGTTGGGGTGTTGTTGTGGTTAATTATGTTCCTAAGATGGAGTGATAATTTATAAACAAGTGAGTGATGGTGTGTGTGTAGAGTGAATCCTAAATGAGTGAAAGTGTGTGTTTAGTGATCTCTAACTACTTGCTTGAAAGGAATAAATGAACTGAAATAACTTGAAATAAATTTGAAAGCAAATGACCACTTCCAATGGCACTAGACACCATTCAAGCTGCTGCTAATAAAAGAAAAGAAAGTCACTTTTAAAACCCAAAAATAAAGATTATCTCTCTCTAACTCGATGCTTCAAAGCACATGTACTGTGTAAAGCACGGATAGAAAGTAGCTTAAGTTGAATTAGAAAAGTGAGAAAAATCTGCTTGAAAGACTAATGATAACGGTTTGCTCTTTCCAATTCTCTACTTCAGCCATATGTACTATGCAAAGTATGATTAGAAAGTAGTGAAAGAATAGTCTAAGAAGCACTTAAAATCAAAACTCTACTTTAAAGACTAGTGGTAATATTTTGCTCTTTCTAACTCTCTACTTCAGCCATATGTACTATGCAAAGTATGGTTAGAAAGTAGTGAAAGAACAGTCTAAAAAGCACTCAAAACTAACTGCAAGTTAGTGATATTCTGATCTTAAAAGATAACAGTTTATGATGAAGATCATTCATGTGTTAGCAGCTCTTTGAGAAATAAGATTAAAAATCAGCTATAAAAAACAAAAGCAGCACTTGAATTTGTCAACTTCAAATACCATTAGTTTGTAAAGCAAACACACACACATAAAAATAAATCCCGGGCTAAAAGAAACCTGCAAAGAAATAACACTGATCAGCTTGAAAGAAAGGAAAACAAGTAAATGAAACTATACATGCTTAAAGAAATGAAATAGGAAAATAAAGAAATACTGCACATAAAATACTTTACAGAGGCTGAGATGAGCAGGGGCCCTCTGTTCATTCAGCCACAAGAAAACTCAGAGATCTGGAAACTTCAAAACGGTGCTATGTCTATTCCTCCATTTGCAAAAAGTGTACAAAACAGAGTGCTAGAATAGCACTAAAAAAACAGAGTTCACAATGCTCTTAAATTTAACACAAGTTCAGAAATTACAACTGATAAAAGTCTAATGAGCGTACGCAGACGCAGCTATTTATAGAGGTTTCTAAGATAGCCTACTCGTACAGCTAATTAACTGAAAAACAACAAACTGTCATGCGTATTTATGGTCCCTTGACACTTCATACGGCTGCGTGGATGAGTTTAGTGGTTCTGTCGTCATGGGTAATGAATCCCATGTTGGATCATGTCCCCTGCCACCTGTAGAACGTGGACAAGTCACCGTTTAAGATGACGTGACCTAGCAGCTCACAATCACCGTTAAACAGCCTTGAGTTGACCGTAACTTGACCAGCTTTGACCATGGGTAAAGATGAAGTGGATGGCTGGAAAAATGGGACAGGAACCTCAAGCACGTTGATACCTAAGTGCCCATGTGGCTCATCTGGCAAACCGACACGTGGATCATTGCGTTTAACAAAAAGGCTGCAGGATCTTCAGATAGCTGCAGGATCATCAGATAGCTGCGAGATTCCTGCAAGTAAGTCAAAATCTAAACAAATAGTCATCCATTAGCAAAACTTGCTTGATCATGCTTAATGACACCTAATGTAATGATCTGGGTGGTTTTATAGTGAAAATGAGGCAAAAGTGAAGAAAAGATGAGGAAAAACTGAGGAAAATGGTAGACAAGTAGGTGTAAAGTAGAGGCTCTACAGTGCTCATCACTTGTTTCTCATCTGACTTCCTGCTGGACTCAGCTGTGTTATCTGCGTCTTGGGGTTTCCCTATGTCTGGTGTCTTCTCAGTATTTAGTTGAGAATCTACTCGAGAACTAGGACCTTCACTATCAACAGTGACACTTGGTGTAGGCTTATCCTCGGGCTTTAACAAATGCATTGGGATTACTTTGAGCTTTTCATTTCTGAATTTCTGAAAGCTTTGAAAATATTTACGTTTCAGATTCTCTCTTTCCCATTCGAGTGCTTGTTTGAAGGATTCAGCCAACTATAACAAGTCTTTAAAATCGTTCTCCTCATGGTTGTATTGCTTGAGATTTACTGCAATAGTGATATTATATGCCACTTTGTCTGGATCAAATTTCCTCTTAGGCAATGTATGAAGCCTGAGGGCTTCCATGTTTGTTGACTCTTTAGTAGCATAAACAAAAGTTGCTAAAGAAAAAGAACTGCACTTGACAGGGAAAGAGGGACATAATGACTTCTTGTTGTCTTTGAGAACTTTAGTCAAGTGTTTTCCCACGGTCTGGTAGGAAATCTCTCTTGCTAATAATTTATCATAAACATATAAAGTAAGGACATGTGGATCAGTTATGCTACCAAAAACCCTAATGTAGGTGAACCATTCTTCAATAAAATATTTTCCGACGGCAAACAAGTCTGTTGCAACTTCTTGGAAAAAACTGGGGCCTTTCTGATTGAAAATTATTTGATGTAGGGGCAAAACAACTGCATGAAATATTTTGTAGAAGTGAGGTATATAATGCAATTCCCATTATTTTTTATGACTGAGATGGATTGGGTATGGGTCCTGTAAGGTCCATTTCCAACCCATGGTTGGAAATGTCGTGCAAAAACAGATGGCATCCATAATGTAGGCACTAAAATAGAATGGAGGGAGGTTATCTGGAGAGGAGGCTCTCTTCTATCAATATTCAGTAATGGTGGTGGCTAGGTTATCAAATAGGATGGAGGGTCAATTCATGATGTGGGAATTAACACATGCATCAATAAGAGGAATCCATTCTATGGAAAACTTAGTATTATTGGGTAACCCATATAATATACATAACATAGTTGTTGCATAGTTGTAGGGGTTTGCCAAAGAGGCTATAGCATACATACATGATTTTTCATATTTGAATTTGCTGTCAAATACTCTCCAACCATAAATCAACTTAAAGGGGTCTGGGTTCTTTTTTGCGAAGTTGGCCACAAATGTGTTGTCGTATATATCTTGAGGGTCAGGTATATGGTACATTTTCTTCAAGTCCTCTGCTCTGAACGACTTTATGAGCTCCATTCTTGAATTCTTGAATTTCCTATCTTCAATGATGAGGTTTTCGATCACCCACCTAATCATATCTATGTATGGGAGGATTTTAGCTCTTTCTCCTATCCAATGAAGGAAAGAACATGAAGCATCCATGAATTGAAGTCCTGAAGGCCTTGTTGAGTCAGTTGTTTCTCTTGTGATAGTTATTTTAAGATGTTCGTCCTCAAGCCTATTGTATATGACCTCCCAAGCTGTTGCACCTCCGGCAACATCATAAACTGTATCAAAGAAAATAGGAGCCATCTCTGTAAACTCGGATTCAGCAATGGTCTGCTTGCTCTGTTTTTGCATCACCTTCCTTAGTGACATGTCTTTCGTAGCTTGCCTAAAATAGACAAGATATATCAGCGCAGACTGTATCGGGTAATTAAGATTGAAATCTTATTTGAAATGACTTTGGATCATGAGAAATGTTTAATGGGATACTCGATGTTAATTACCCATAACTTGGAAAAAGATTGTCCTTCCTTGGGCTGCTAAATATTTATTAACATGTCAATTCGTTCATTTTGATATTAAAAAATAATTATTTCACACATTTTACCACTCTTAATCGCACATCGCAATCTTTAAATGGATACAATATAGCACTACCAGATGCATAAATCGAAATACAATTGTGAATATCACATTTCGGTAATTGCTAATGGACATTCTAATGGAATAGCTATATTTCTTGTGAATTTTGCAAAGTGCGAAGTGTGATTTGCGAAATGACAAGGTGTTATTTATCGGGCTATCCCACCGAGAGATTTGATTGCAGATCGCAAGTTTTTGATGATGTTTTAGGACAATCGCATGAAAAAGTGCGATGCAGATTTCATCCTTAGTTCGTTTTCAAAGTTTTTGCTAGGTATTTTCTTAGAGTTAGGTATTATTATCCTAAGCCTAAAAATTTAAAAGGGTCCCCATTTATAACTCTAACCTTAGCTATTGTTCTTTATAAATGGGGGGGTTGTTTCATAGTACAACAGGTTTCTAACTAGAACCATAGGGTTTCCAAATTGATTTTTGTTGAGTGATAAGGAATTCTTTTTCCTTTCATCATATTGTGAATCATCCTTTTTTTTGACACAGGGACTGATACTTTTACTGACCTGTGCTCTTCTTCGACCCATCTTTCCCTAATATTGAAACCCCTTTCTTTTCATGTTTCAACTTATAACCCTTGGTCCATGTAAACTTCTGCAACCTAGTTGCCAAATGTCAACTTATTTTTCATTTAACTTTTCCCTATGGTTTGTGATTATAACCCTAGGGTTTTCAAATTGATTTTTATTGATCGAGGATGATTCAATTGACTTACAAGTATATTTTGTATTCCACTATGCAGGGTTGGAAATTGAATAGCCATATGAGGGAGAATATGTGTCTCATCAAGATGATCAGCTGGATGATGATCAAGATGTGCCCTATGGCCTAATCAACCACTAGAGGAACATGTGCCCTATCAAGTTGATCAATTGTCACTAGGGGAACAACATGTGCCATGTCAAGCTAATCAACCGTTGGAGCAATAAGATTTTCCCTATAAATTTGATGAACCGCATGAAGAACGAATTGTTTCCTCTCAAGTTGATAGGATAACAGGGAATTGTGGTGGTTTGGAAAGGGGTGAAACATTTCCAGGAAATTTGGATGCAAGCACAACATATGACCTTTGGGAGCTTATATGTGCTTGCACTATTAGATACCAGATCAATAGCATCATTTGAAAACATTTTGAGAAACATTCAGTAGTTGCACAAACTCAGATACTACATGGGTTGATCAAACATAAGAAACTAAAACATGCCACAAAGCTTCTGGGTGTCCAATATGCTAAAAGAAAGAATACACATATGAATGTCACTAAAAATATATCAAAGGCATTCAATATGTTTGGAAAATCAAGAAAACATGATGTTTGAGCTATGCACGGGGTAATTACAACTGTTATTGTTGCACAAAGTACATCAAGACAATAAAAGTTAGCAAAAATGTCAAAATTGTTCCATGTCTTGAGAAAAACATTGCACAAGCATATCAAATTTAGGGTTAAAGTGAATGAAAATGATGAATCTGCTTGTTGGGCTCTTATCACCAGGAAACCTTACCAAGACAAGCTTACAGCAGGAATCAAAGCATTTGTGGTATATTTTTGGGAGATCCATTCCTGTGGTATTCCAGATAAAAAGCATGTCGTACAACATCACATAGATAAAGATGAGTATGTGAAACACGCTAAGCACATTGTAGAAATGACAAAAGTTGCATTGTTCAAGGAATTTTAGGAAAGCAATCACCATGTGAATATATCCATAAGGATGTTTAAGAAATTGAACCCATATTTTGTTAGGCCTAATATAATTTGTGACACGTGTTGTTACGATATCATGTTGAATTTCAACTTCATTTTGACGCTTTCCAAGAATTTTACAAGAAGAATTGTCATGGAGACCCTCCTCCTCCTACAATGCGTGATTTTATCTCATCAATATTGTGCAGAAGGGATCCAGAAGAGTTGTATTAAAATAAAATATGTATAGGTGGGAGAAGATGCATTGAATGTGGTTATTTGGTATTGTTCCGTAGGAACTTTCTTATTAGTCCCAACTAGTCTGGGATGTCATATGTCACCATCACATGGAAGCATTATGATTATGTCATGGGAAATCAACCATCTTCTTCAACTCTAGAACCTAAGAGGATCAACTATGTTGAGATGGGATTCTTATTTGACAATTCATAGGGATGTTTCAAAGTCATATCTATAAATATATCAAAAACTCACACAGGTCTAGGTGGAAAGAATTTGAATTTAAGCATTCTCACGAAGTGATTCAGTCAAGCAAAATATTATCAGTGGTGGAACCTTCTAAGAATTACACATTTTCTCCTCAAATAGAGATACAAAGTAAGTACTATCACTCAAACCAAGTGTCCATATTCCTACATGTTTTGTACAGACATGCACAATTGAACCTTGATGATAGAGATAGCATTGACAGGTCACATGATGTGATTAAGGAGTATCAATTTTACATCAGTGATGATCATTAGTATGACACATTATTCATAGAACATTGCTTTGACCCGATTTATGAATCATTAAAGAATTTCATATCATTCATAAAGCATTGGATATGATCATATGGTTGTGCAAGATAGCTCATGTCAGCACACAAACTCTATTGGTTGAGCCAACTAAAAAAGAAAACAAAAATTCAGCATACTTGGAGCTACTTAAAATCATGACAAGGAAAGGGTGAGCATGATGGTGCAGATGCTTGTGTGAAGTGATCACTTAGGAGGTACTAAATGATTCATGATGTAGGTGTATCACTAGAGGTGGTAAACTGGTGCAAATCCCATTTAGGACATGAATTTCAAGGATCTATAAGGCACATGCATAGGTTCTTCTAGAATATTGAACTTGGTATTGTAATATTGTAGAATGAACAAGGTAATTATACCCCATGTAGAGCAAAGACATGGGGGAAATATTTTCCATCGAGACAAGAAAACTTGCATTTTTTTGTGAGTTTTTCATTGGTGTTGATGGATGTAGACTTGATCACTATAAAAACAAGGGTATGTGAAAGGATGGAAATATTTCCCTCTTAATCGAAAGGGACCTCATCCAATTCCAACGTTGCAAGAGATGCACTATGAGGAGGCCATCTTTTCACTTTATCATGATCGAGTCTATGATCTTGTAAGAGAAGGTGTGTGGCCCATCTGTCATTAAAAGTTTCATGTATAAATCAAAACCTTGAACGTATTTAACTAATACATATTTTGTATTTTGGTTGTAGGAAATTTTTTTGTTGTCATTGCTGCCATAGGAAATGAAGAGAATGTGACCTACACAAGTGAAAAGTAGGTTGGTGAGACCATATGAAGATGGACAATTCACATACCAAATTGGTGACATGGTTGTGATGGGCCATTTGTTTGAAAAGGCTAAAAAATAGACTAATCACATCATTCCTATAGACTTTATTCTTGAACAAATATCTTGTCAATATAGTCATCTAGACATAGCATCTCAGATCAATCTCATAGAAATTGAAAAAAATAAAGGTGAAGGTCAAGGATATGGAAGATGATAGAATCAAACCATGAACATATTAAGGAGACTTTCATTCCTATGAGGCATTGGCTAGATGAGTAGATGATGTAAATGGAAAGCCCTGAAGTCGAGTCTATAGTAGTCAAGTGTAATCTAATCTAGTATAAGATGTTAAAAAATGCAGCAAAAAAATATCAATTTGATTTTTCCTTGATTAAATTGAGAAAATTTGAACTTCCACATTAGAAGACAACTTGGATGAAGTTAAATTGTGTGACATGGCTTGTGTCACGTATTTTACTCAGTAAATTCAAGTTGGAGGAGTTAGATTTCAGTTAAGCATGTTTGATTTCTAATTTGTAGCAATCAAAGTCGGTTATCTCAAGTTGATTTCAGTTAAAATAGTTCCAATTGTTGGAGGAAATAGTGGAAGGTCAGTTGTGCAGCGGGACTCCAGTCAAACTCGTTGATCATCTAGTTAGCTGATCAGTTAGCCCAAAATATCTAGTGCATGCAGATAATTCGAGTTACCCATTTGAGGTGGATATTCCAAGACAGTGTAACATGAGTTATAGACTAGTCTTGAGTGTATAGATCCCGCATGCAATCAAATGATCAGCCTAAGGAATTACACAATCCATTTTGGAGAAGTTTCTAAATAATATGGGCCTAATTTCTAAAGGAATTATGCAAGGAAATAGGGGCTCAATCATAGGTGGAAATTGACTAAGTCTAGTTCAGAGCTTCTCAGTGAGTAGAGAGATAGGATATTCACTTGCAGGTTGTGCTCAGTTGAGAAAAGCAATTGTAATACATCTCTATTCATCATATTAATGCAAGCAAGCATTGGGGTTTTTAGAATTTTGATTTTCCCGGGAAAAATAATATTTTCATGTGTGTGATTTCTTATTGCATGTCTGATATTTTTGTTCTAAATTGTGAAATAATGTCCATAGAGCAGTAGAGTAGGTTTGTGACTTGTGATTTTGACTAAAACTTCATAATCAATTACAAATCTACATCGTAATTTCTACATGGTATGAGAGCAAGATTCATATTAGAGGATGAATTTTGAAGTTGTTTCTTAGGAGGTTCGAATTTGGAGTTCAATGCAGTGGGATCTCTTCAGAGATAAGAAGATGACCTTCAATGCACTAAGGCTAGAGTATACCTTGGAAGTAACCTATAATTTTCTTACATGGAAGTATCACATGGAGGCGGTATTGGATGATAATGGATTTCTAGAATACATCAAGACAAATGTTATAAAACCACCAGAATCTGATGCCCATAACCTTGCTCAGTGGAAGAAAGATGTAGCCAAGGTGAGAAGAATAATCATGGAGGGAGTACAGGATCACATTGTCTCAAATATCCAAGTAAAAGAAAATTCGTTTTTAATGTGGGAAGCACTGACAAAATTATTCAAGAATAATAGTGACCATAGGAAGCTGGCGCTCAAGGATAAACTTCAAAGTATCAAGGTGTAGAAGAATGGCACTATTTTGTAGTATATGAGCAAGTTCACACAATGTCATGATGAACTTGCTGGGGTTGGTGGTAATGTTGCAGAAGAGGACTTGGTCAACCTATCCCTTCTAGGCCTTCCCAAGAGCTAGAATAGCTATCAACATTCAATGAGCAAGAGGGAGAAACTATCGAATTAGGAGCGCTTATGGCCTGATTTGGCATAGGAGGAAATAAGGTAGAATTCCATAGATGGGACTTCATCCAAGGGCGAGAATGAAGAATAATTTGCATTGGATGGAAAGGCAGAGAATGGAAAAGGGAAAAAATATCAATCTAAACCAGAATCCAGTCAAGGGGGCAAGAAGAAATATTTGTCCAAAATTAAATGCTTCCATTGTCATGAATTCGAGCACTATGCCACGATGTGTGCACAAAAAAAAGAAAGCAAGAAGACCTCAAGAAGAGAAGTAGGTGAATCCTTGGCTTCACAGTTCAGACTTGAATTTACCCTTATCGCATGCATGGCCAGCACAGTGATGGGGAGCATGTGTTAGTTGGACTCAGGTGCATTGTTCCACATGACAAGGTGTAGACACTTTTTCAGTGACCTGGAAGAAAAATATTTGCAGATGTGCATTGATATGGGGGATGATGGAAGGTATAGCGCGATTGGTATTGATACATTCACCTTTCAAAGGAAGTTGGGCTCCCCCCTCAGGCTCAAGGATGCCATGTTCGTTACAAGCCTAAAGAAAAATATCATCTTTGTTGCAGTTTTGGAAGATCGTGGTTATGATATGATCTTCAACAAAGGAAAGGTAATCCTGAGACACATAGCCATGGGATAGGTGAAGCAGATCGGGGTTCATGCAAAGAACTTATATAAGCTATATGTGAAAGATTGTGTTGCATTAAGCACAAAGGTAGAGAATGTGTAGAGTCGTAGTGTTGGTGAACTTTGGCACAAAAGACTTGGCCATTTGCATTATGGCACCCTGAATACTATGCAGCAGATAACCACAAGCCTTCCCAAATGATCACTTGAGTAGTAGTATGTATGAAAAGGATGTACTTTAGGGAAGTACACAAAATCCACATTCCATGATCGAGACAACAAAGCACATGCAGTCCTTGAAAGGATCCACTGGGATGTCTATGGACCTTTATCGAAAGCCTCCATTTCCAGGCACAAATATTTGTCATTTTTATTGATGACTTCTCACGGAAGTGTTGGATCTTCTTCATGCGAAAGAAAGATGATACATTCCCCAAGTTTGTAGAATTCAAGGCACTAATTGAGAAAGAAATTGGAAAGAAGGTGAAGGATTTCAGAAGCAATAATGCAGGTGAGTATGTGTCGAATGAATTTAAAAAATTAAGTGAAAAAGAAGGCATTCGACGAGAGTTGTCAACACCCCACAACCCATAGAAAAATGGGGTGGCTAAGAGAAAGAATCGTAGCATTGTGGGAGAAGTGAGGGAGTTGTTGCATGAGAAAGGTCTACCTCTACATTTGTGGGCTGAGGCATGCAACATAGCAATCTATTTGTAGAACCAGATTGCTCATCAGATTCTTAACATGATTACACCATAGTAGGATTTCTCGGGGAGAAATCTGGATGTGTCGCACTTCAGGATTTTTGGAGTCTCTATTTACTGCCATGTCTCCAAATAATCAAGGAAGAAACTAGAGATGGCGATATTTGTGGGTTACACAGAAACTCCACACAACTATTGTGTGTACTTGTCATCCCTCAGAATGACAGTTGTGCGAAGGGATGTAAAATTTGATGAGGATAAATCCATGTGGTGCTCTCTTGAGAGGGAGCTTCATATCCCACTAGAAGAGGAGATTTTAGCTCCAGAGGAGGAACCTCGAGAAGTTGTGGAGCAACCATAAATTGAGGAGCGGAGAGTGGAGATAGCCACTTAAGAACAACCATCCATAAAAATTAGGAAAATAACCAATGAAGTTGAGAGACTTGTGTAGGATATGAGGGAGAATGTGGGTTCTCCTTCAAATCAACACAAGAAAAGAGGGTCACCTAATCGATACACTAGCTACATGGCTCTAATGACTGAGCTTGTAGAGATTGAGCCATCCTCTTTCAAGGAAGAAGTAGAGAAACCTGTATGGGTTGATGCAATGGTGGAGGAATATGAATCCATTGTAAATAATAGTGTTTGGGAAGTGGTCCCAAGACCAATAAATAAATCAGTTGTGGGTTCAAGATGGATATTCAAGGTAAAGCATGCAGCAGATGGAAGCATAGAGAAGTATAAGGCCATATTTTTGGTCAAGAGGTACTCTCAAGTTGAAGGGATTGGCTATGAGGACACCTTTTCTCTTGTAGCAAGGTACTCATCCATTAGATCAATTCTTGTTTTGGCTACGTAGATAGGGTGGAAGATCTATCAGATGGATGTAAAAATATCATTCCTTAATGGAGTTATTGAGGAGGAGGTGTACATAAAGAAACCAAAAGGCTTTGTGGCCTTTGATCGAGAATCTCATGTATGCAAACTCAAGTGCTCATTGTATGGTCTCAAACAAGCACCTTGTGCTTGGTACACAAGGATTGATAGTTATCTTATCTATTTGGGCTTCAACAAAAGTGAAGCAGATGCAAACCTACACCATATCCTGGTATAAGGTAAGTTGCTCATTATTGTCTTATATGTTGATGATTTGATTTTAACTGGTGATGAGCACCTGATCAAATCTTGTAAGGATGGACTTTGCAAGGGAGCTTGAAATGAAAGACATGCATCTCATGCACTACTTCCTTCAGTTTGAAGTATGGAAACGTGATGGGGAATTGTTTCTCTCTCAAGACAAGTATGCAAATGAGATACTACAGAGGTTTCACATGGATAGTTGCAAACCCATAGAGACAGCGCTAGCGACCAACTAGAGGAAGGAGGATGCCAATTCAGGTGAAGAAGTGGATGCTACCATTTATCAGCAGCTAGTGGGTTCATTGATGTTTCTTATGAACACATGAACATATATGTGATATGTAGTCAACTAGTTGAGCCACGTTATGGTTAGGTCAACCAAATTATTTTGGAAGGAATTTAAGCATGTCTTACGGTACCTTAGAGGCACTACCCAGTTTGGACTATTGTACAAATGGACAAAGGGAGTGAAGTTGTGTGGCTTCATAAATTCATATTGCGCGGGGAGTTCATCATACCAAAAGAGTACATCAAGTGGAATTTTCAGTGTTGGGTCCACAGCAGTTTCCTGGTACAACAAGAAGAAAATATATGTGGCGCTCAGCTCGGTAGAAGAAGAATACATGGCTGCAAGTCAAGCAGCATGTGAGGTGATTTGGATGAGAAAGATACTTGTTGGATTGCTTGGTCAAATGTTGAATCCAACTGTGATCTACTGTGATAATCATAGTTGCATCAAGCTCTCTAAGAATCTTGATTTTCACAATCGATCCAAGCATATAAATATATGGTATCACCATCTACAAGACTATGTGCAGAGGCGGATAATGTTATTGTAGTACATTCTGAAAGAGGAACAAGATGTTGACATTTTGACAAAGGCCTTATCAGGAGGGATTCAAGTTTCATAGGTGCAAGATTGGGGTAGTTGATAATCCCTTATTTCATTACCTAGGTAGTTACATATATAGTTAAAGTAAATAAATAATTGCACTTATGATCTTACTGACTAATTAAAGTAAATAAATTAAATGCCCTTATGATCTTACTAACTAATTAACAATCTATTGATTAGTTTTATAATAGTCCTTTAATAAGGTAGTTTTAAAGTATTAAAGAGGATATAAAAATATTCAAGTCTGAGGTTCGATGTTTAGGTCCTTTAAAAAATTTAGTTCTTTATAAACTAATTTATTGGTTAAAAAAATAAAATATTTATGAATTATTTTAACAAACCAAATAAAATAATTTAATTTAATAAATTAAATTATTTTGACTTATTTCCCTTGGTCCAGTCAAATGTAGTTGTTGCCCTATCCTTTATAGTTGTTTCCTTGGTCAAAAGTAGTCGTTGTAGGATGGATCTCTCTATTTAACTTGGGGCCATGATCTGATTCTTCATCTCATCCTGACGATGAAACACACTTGTTGGTTCGAAACGCGTCGACAAATGAATTTCGATGTGCTTATTGTCGAAAACCATCTTAATCCCTTTCTTGTTGAGAGGGGGTGTTGAAAAATGCAACAAGAAATTTTCAACTTGATTTTGCCTTTATTAAATTGAGAAAATTCGAATTTCCACATCAACATACAACTTGGATGCAATTAACTTGTGTGGCATGGTTTGTTTCACCCAATTTACTAAGTAAATTTAAGTCGGAGGAGTTAGAGTTCAGTTAAGCATGTTTGATTTCTAATTTGTAGCAATCAAAGTCAGTTATCTCAAGTTGTGTTCAGTCAAAATAGTTCCAACTATTGGAGGAACTAGTGGAACGTCAATTGTGCAATGGGACTTCAGTCAAACTCAGTGATCATCTAGCTAACTGATCAATCAGCCCAAACTAGCTAGTGCATGCAGAGAATTCAAGTTACCTAGTTGAGGTGGAGATTCCAAGGTAGTGTAACATCAGTTGTAGACTAGTATTTAGTGTGCAGGTGTTGCATGTAGTCAAATGATCAGCCTAAGGAATTACATGATCCATTTTGGAGAAATTCATAAATAATAGGGGCCTAATTTCTCAAGGAATTATGCAAGGAAATAGGGGCTGAAGCAGAGGCAGAAATTGACTAAGATTGGATTAAAGCTTCTAGTGAGAAGAGATATAGGTTATGCACTTGCAGGTTGTGCTCAGTTGAGCAAAGCAATTGTAATACATCTTTATCAATCTAATTAATGCAAGTAGGAAATGGGGTTTTTAGCAGTTTACTTTCCTCGGGAAAAACACTATTTGCGTGTGTGTGATTTCCTATTGCATGTCTATGATTTTTGTTCTAAATTGTGAATTAATGTCCGCAAAGCAATAGAGTAGGTTTGTGTCTTGTGATTTTGATTAAAACTTCATAAGAAGTTGCAAATATACATCGTAATTTCTACATAAGATATCTCAAATATATGATTTTTGTAATCTTGTTGTAGGGGCTACAACCACCCTCCAAAATTTTGCCTTAGCCTCATTTTAGAGCCTCCCTTCCAACCTTCACAGCAGTTTTCCTTGCTTCGTCGAGTTCACAAGATTTAGTGTCTTTCTTGCACAAAGGTAGCCTCTTGGTCACAGCTTGATCCATTCCCCTCATAGGTTGTTCACCCAGACTTGGTCCAGCTATAGGCTGAGCAGCTTCCCCTTGAAAATTGCGCATTTCTGGAGGGTAAGCAACCTTCCCTCCAGAAATTGTGCAATCCTCTCTGGCAGCCTGCTCGGCTCCAAGATTGCACAATCTTGCTTGCCAACACTCCCAGCAGGATTTGCACAAAATTTCCCTATCCAGGTTGCTCAACCCAGAATTTGCACAAACCTGGGCAGCAGTCAGCTGCTCTGCCTAGAAATTGCACAAATATCAGGGGCAGCCTATTGGGTCCCTATAATACTAGTGATTACCCCATTACTATTGTAGTTATACCCCTTATTTATATTGTTGTGCCCCTATTACCCCCATATTGTTATTTCTATGCCCCTTAGAATCCCTCTATTGTTATTTTTGTGGCTTTATATTATTATTGTTAGGTCCGCTGGATTATATTGTGACTCCTTAGACTCCTATATATAGAAAGGAGGTTTTTTCATTTGTATCATCCAAGAATTGTTCATTTATGTAATGTAAAGGAGGTTTCCCCCTCGAAGAGGCTGAATTCTAAGGCGTGGATTTATCTTTTCTTGAGCTGGTTTCATAACATTTGGTATCAGAGCTTTGGATTCTAAGGTTTCGCTGCTCCAAACAGGTCATCGTGGAATTTTCGCTATTTTTCTGTGACGTTTCAGAAGTCGCAAAAAAAACCCATTTGAGAAGAATTGGCGCTGAACCTTGGGTCCGAATTTCAGAGCTTTTCGTGCAATATTTTCGGAGATATGATCTAAGGAAGTTGGCCTTTTTGCAGACTCCTGAATTACATTCAAAACAGGTGACCTGGGGAAAAGCGTCATAACTCTCTCTCTGAGGATCGGATTGAAATTTCGTAAAAAGGTACAGAAAGAGGATGGATTTTAGTTTCTTGTATGTGTGTTTCAGATTCAAAGGTTGAAACAGTGACTCGTGGCACGTCGTACAAGTTTGATATACTGAACCAGTCTAAAAGCAAGTCACTGTGGGATATTTCACATAACTCTTCCTTGGAGAATCCAATTTGGCTCAGACTTGTGGCATTGCAAAGAGGACGCAGAAGGCTACTGCAAGTAGCAATTTCAGAATTGGATGATTCGAAATTACAGAGATACATCAGATTCAATATCAGGCTTCTATAAAGTGAAAAAAGGTGTGTAGTTTTTTAATTTTATTTTTGTGTAAGCTTGGTTTAACGGAATTCAAAGGACATAGTAAAGCATTATTATCGGTAACTGATGCCCCGAGGAAAGAAAATGCAAACACCTAGTAAGGAACCTGAAAGCTCTAGCATGACTCATGAAGAAGAAGAAGAAATGCTACATGATATATCAAAATTACAAGAACAAGTGCAACAAATGTCACGCTCACAAAAGCTAACAGAAGCTAAGATAAGTGGCGTGGAATCTAAGATAAAGGGCATGGAAGCTAAGATGGATGATTCAAAGACAGATTTGAAGAGAGACATGGCAGATTTGAAGACAGATATGGAAGAATTGAAGAAGTTTCTACAAGAAAGTGTCACTAATGGTGAAAAGGTAGTAAAGGAAACTCATGATGAGAACAAAAGAAATGTTAATCATGATACCATAGACGCTAATGTTGGATCGAAGACTCACCATGTTCCAAAAATCGATATGAGGAAGTTTGATGGCAAGGATCCCGCCACATGGATATTACAGATGGAGCAATTCTTCGATCTCAATAATGTGCAAAATACACAAAAGGTACGTATGGCAACTTTATATTTGGAACCAAATCAGTTTGTATGGTATCAATGGCTTTGTTCTCGTAAACAATTTATCACTTGGGCAATTTTTACAGAAGAATTGATAGCACATTATGAGGATACAAAAAGCAATACTTTTTTTAGCCAATTGATAAGTCTCAAACAAAAGGGTTCAATAATGGAGCACATTGAGGAGTTCCAAAAATTGAACGTAAGGGTAAAAGATATTCCAGAGGAGCATAGGATTGATGTGTTCATAGGGTCTTTAAAGGATAATATCCTACATGATTTGCACCTTTGGGAACCTGATTCATTAGAGAAGGCATTCAGGTTAGCAAGAAAAATTGAAAGAAAAATTATGGCAACTAGGAAGCATACCATTCACAACTATAAAGACGGAAGTGTTGTTGCCCATAGTCTTCCAAAACCTACAAGGTTGACACCGCAACAATTGGAAGAAAAAAGAGCAAAAGGGCTTTGTTACAATTTTGATAGCAAATACACAAAAGGTCATAAGTGTGCTGAGAAGAAATTATTCTACATAGATTGTGAAGAGGAAGAAGAAAAGGAGCAAGAAAGGTCAAAAGAAGAGGATATATTCCAAGAACAAAGCCTATATGAAGAACAAATAAATCCGACCATATCTTGTAATGCATTGGCGGGAATTACCACTCCTCAAACCATCAAGATAGAAGGACAAATCAAGAAGAAAAAGGTAATAGTGTTGATTGATTCAGGAAGCACCCACAATTTTATTCATTGTAGGGTAGCAAAAGAATTGAATTGCTTCCTATATCCAGCACCAGAGTGTCAAGTGATGATTGCAAATGGAGGAACAATAAATTGTTCTGGAAAGTGCCATAATATCAAGCTATCCATGGGAGAATATGTATTGACTAGCCCAATGCTTTCCATTCCAATGGGAGGTGTTGATGTTGTACTAGGAGTCCAATGGCTACAATCCTTGGGTACAATAGCTTTTAATTTTCAAGAACTTTTCATGAAATTTTCTGTCGAAGGAAAGGAAGTTGAATTAAGGGGTATTGCAGGGAAACCAGGAAAGATAATCAGCTCTAATGGCATGACAAAGCTTCTAAAAAAGGAGCAAAGAGGTGTCGTTGCACAATTATGTTCGCTAGATGTTTCCACATTGGAATCATCTATTTCTCCAGATCTCCAAAAAGCCCTGGACAATCATTCCAAGGTATTTGAGACTCCCAAAGGTCTCCCACCTATGCGTGATCATGATCATGCTATTCATCTGATTCCAGGAAGTGTTCCTCCAAACATCAGGCCGTACAGATATCCATATGTCCAAAAAAGTGAAATTGAACGTATGGTTGCAGAAATGCTAGACGCTGGTATAATTCAACCGAGTCAAAGTTCTTTCTCAGCTCCAGTAGTATTGGTGCACAAGAAGGATGGATCATGGCGCATGTGTCCAGATTATAGGGAGCTCAACAAGCTCACTATTAAAGATAAGTTCCCCATTCCTGTCATTGATGAATTACTGGATGAATTGCATGGATCGATTTACTTCACCAAGTTGGATCTTCGTTCGGGATATCATCAAATCAGAATGAAGATTGAAGACATTCCGAAAACGGCATTTAGAACTCATGAGGGTCATTATGAATTTTTGGTCATGCCTTTTGGCCTTACCAATGCACCTTCAACATTTCAAGGTTTGATGAATTCAATTTTCAAACCATTCCTTAGAAAATTTGTGTTAGTATTTTTTGATGATATACTAATCTACAGCAAGTCTTGGAAGGATCATGTTGAACATGTTGACAAGGTGCTACAACTATTGGAGGAGAAACAATTATATGCAAAAAGATCCAAATGTTTCTTTGGAGTCCAGGAGGTGGAATATTTGGGTCATATTGTATCTCATGAAGGAGTTAAGGTAGACCCTAGCAAAATTAAAGCCATTAAGGAATGGAAAATTCCCACATCCATAAAGCATCTGCGAGGATTTCTTGGGTTGACAGGGTATTATCGCAAGTTCGTTAAGAATTATGGGAGAATAGCAGCACCTCTAACAACATTATTGAAGAAAGATTCATTTTCATGGACTCTGGAAGCAACAAAGGCCTTTAAACATCTTAAAGAGGCAATGTGCCAAGCACCGGTCTTAGCTACACCGGACTTCACAAAAACCTTTATTGTGGAATGTGATGCTTCAGGAAATGGAATTGGTGCTGTTTTAATGCAAGATGAAAGACCCATTGCTTTTGAAAGTCGTCCAATCAAGGGAAAGTTTTTAAGCAAAGCTATTTATGAGAAGGAAATGTTGGCAATACTCCATGCACTTAAGAAATGGCGACCCTACCTAATGGGAAGACACTTCAAGGTAAAAACGGATCATGATAGCCTTAAATACTTTTTAGAACAAAGATTATCCTCTGAAGAGCAACAAAAGTGGGTCACAAAGATGTTGGGTTATGACTTTGAAATCATCTACAAAAAAGGGAAGCAAAATGTGGTGGCAGATGCACTCTCAAGAAAGGATGAGGATATGGAAGCATTGTTGTGTGCCATCTCTATTATCCAACCAGATTGGATAAACGAAGCAAAGGAGGAATGGAAGAATGACGAAGAAGTGTGGGCACTTATTCGAAAGCTACAACAAGATTCCAGTACTTCTAATACATTTAGCTGGCAAAATGATTCATTATGGTACAAAGATCGCTTATACCTCTGTAAGAATTCCCAGCTAAAACAAAAGATTCTTATGGAATTGCACACTTCTCCCTTAGGAGGGCACTCGGGATTTTTAAAAACTTACCACAGGGTTAAGAAGGAATTTTTTTGGGATGGTCTTAAATCAGATATTCAAAGGTTTGTGGCGGAATGTTTGGTTTGCCAACAAAATAAAGTTGAAACAATTAAGACACCGGATCTATTACAACCTTTATCCATTCCAAGCCAACGTTGGGAGGAGGTTTCAATGGATTTTATCACAGGTTTACCCAAGTCTGAGGGAAAGAGTGTCATCATGGTGGTAGTTGACAGACTTACCAAGTATGCACACTTTTGTGCATTATCACATCCATTTAAATCCAGTACAGTTTCTACTGCATTTATGGAAATAGTTCAAAAGCTACATGGAAACCCAAAGATTATTGTAAGTGACAGAGATCCCATTTTCACTGCAAATTTTTGGACAGAATTATTTTCTTGTCTTGGTACTCAGTTAGCTCATAGCTCATCTTATCATCCTCAATCTGATGGGCAAACTGAGATAGTAAACAAATGTTTGGAAGGATATCTTCGTTGCTTTGTATCTGATAAACAGACACAATGGGT
This sequence comes from Pinus tabuliformis, assembly GCA_031772625.1. Taxonomy (NCBI): domain Eukaryota; kingdom Viridiplantae; phylum Streptophyta; class Pinopsida; order Pinales; family Pinaceae; genus Pinus; species Pinus tabuliformis. The sequence continues at coordinate 812,429,523 of CM062820.1, forward strand.
CAAATGGTTGCCTCTGGCTGAATGGTGGTATAACACTTCCTTCCATACAGCAACAAAAATGACCCCATTTATGGCACTTTATGGGTACCAACCACAATCAATCACATCATATTTAAGAGAAAATTCTAAGGTTCAGGCAGTGGAACATCACATCGAACATCAACAACAAGTCCTCCAACTCTTAAAAGATAACCTCGTGTTGGCACAAAATAGAATGAAACAACAGGCAGATCAACATCGCAGTGAAAGAAGTTTTGATGTAGGTGATTGGGTATTCCTACGGCTACAACCATATAAGCAAATGTCCCTAAAGCAAGCTAAGAAGGATAATAAATTATCACCAAAGTATTGTGGTCCATACAAGGTGTTGGAAAAGATTGGTACTATGGCATACAAATTGGAGCTTCCTGCAGCTTCTCGATTGCACCCAGTTTTCCATGTTTCATGTTTGAAGAAGGCTATAGGTGACAAGCTCCCAGTTCAAACAATATTGCCAGAACCTGAAGAGGAAGGAAAAATTATATTGGAACCGGAAGCAGTCACAGAAACAAGAACTCGACAGCTATGAAATCGATCAATTTCATAGTATCTTATCAAGTGGAAGAACTTATCCGCTGAATATTCCACATGGGAGGATGAGAATTTTATGCAGAAGTATTCCGAACTGCTCAAGCGTTGAGGACAACACTTTTTTGAAGGAGAGGGGCATGTTGGGTCCCTATAATACTAGTGATTACCCCATTACTATTGTAGTTATACCCCTTATTTATATTGTTGTGCCCCTATTACCCCCATATTGTTATTTCTGTGCCCTTAGAATCCCTCTATTGTTATTTTTGTGGCTTTATATTATTATTGTTAGGTCGGCTGGATTATATTGTGACTCCTTAGACTCCTATATATAGAAAGGAGGTTTTGTCATTTGTATCATCCAAGAATTGTTCATTTATGTAATGTAAAGGAGGTTGCCCCCTCGAAGAGGCTGAATTATAAGGCGTGGATTTATCTTTTCTATCTTTCCTTGAGCTGGTTTCATTACACAGCCAACCCAGCTCCCATCCAAAAATGCGCATTTTTCTCCAGCATTTGAGAAGTCTCTTGCATGTGTAGCTGAGTTGACCAATTCCCTTCAGGATTAAGAAAAACAAAATTGCATGCATGGGCTGCGTCTCCCAAGGAAGCATGCAAAGGTGCCCCTTGTTTTAGGGATCTATGTTTAGCAGTTGGAAGTTACATGCAAGGAGCAATTCCGAAATCTCCCACCAAGTGTCACTTCCCCTAGATTCGTGGCATGCGCGTCACAACCTCGATGTTATCAAAACTCATCCACTGGATGTTGCAGAGCTTATCCCTCACATCAACCTTGCAGCTCTAACATCCCACATCACATTTAGGAGCAGTCAACACATTCAGCTCAACTGTTTTGGGGTAAGCCCGCTTCCCATGCCTTGTGCTACATTTCTATCACTTTTTGTGTTTTCGCTTGTGGGAGTGTTGTTTTCTTAATTTATTTGAACGCTTGTTGTCATTTACATATATACTAGCTTGTCCTAGCTCTGTTTCAGTTTTCATTTCTATCTCTTAATGTCGCACATGCATAAAACTGTTTTGCACAAACGTTCGCCCAACTGGCGAACTGCCTCACCCACATGCATGTTGATCTCTTTGTTGAATCTTTCATTCATGTTTTGCATGCACTGTCAATCACTTCTGTTATCACTTAGTGTTGCCATGAATTTATTGTCTTAGTTTCTTTCAATTGCTCGTCAGCGGTCAAGCCAACCTTAGCCTAGACTCTGCCTTCACTAAGGCTGCATTACACAATCTAGGGAAGGAAGGCTCACCTTCCTCTCCATATTTGCACATTCTTGCCCAGCACTGGCCTCCAGGACTGTTTTTCACATTTATGGAGGACAGTGGATGCTTGGCCCAAGAAATTGCGAAAATATGTCCCTAGGCCAATAGTCCTTCCCAACTAGAATTGCACATTGCGTAATCCCAGTAGTCAGCAGCTATACTGGATTGTGCATTGCACAATTCCAACAGTCAGTTAGTCTCCTAATAGCCTAGATTTTGCCTTATGCAGTCTTAGCAGTCGGTCTCCCGACTTCTCGGTCGAAATTACACAACCTTCATGATCATGCATACAGGTATGTTGCAAGTCAGTTCTCATGTTCATTTTGGTTTTCGACTGACAAATTGCTTTCCATGAGTGTTTCCATGTCTCCAAGTATCCAAGGTGTTCATCTGCCTCTCAGCAGTACATGTACAATGGTTTCCAAGATAGCAAAGATGAAGACAACATTAAAAGAACACTTGGGGATGTAGTCGATCAAGTGTCCATGGACTTGCCTACCCACGAAGACATCAAGTTTTTCGTAGACAAGGACATAAAGATATGACAACAACAACATCATAGCAAGCAGCATCATGAACAGTAGTTGAAGACAGCATACCAAATGCAACAAATGCAAGAGGAGGGTTGTTGACAACGCAGAGGCGGAACAAGGTTGCAAGCTCAAGCAGGTCCATTGATGATGAAAGAAACTTTGGGGACTCCGGCTATGAAGTGAAAACTCGACATGAAGATTGCGTGAAGGCAAAAGATGGAACAAAGAAGGAGTTGCATGTGTTGAAGAAACAACTCAGGAAGAACATGAAACTACACAGACAGACAAATGAATTGTAGTAGGAACATGAATAACAGTGGGCACAACATGCACTCACTGATGAAACTGCGCCCGTACAAGTTAAGGATCCATCATAGCAGCTGACACAAAGAAGACATGGTGAGTAGTGTTGTTGATCGCATGCAACAGATTCAGCAACATGCATGTCGTTGAGCGCATGCATGCAATCCAACCCATTCAACACACTCAAAGGTGAAGATAAGAAGCAAGTCCAACTAGGGTTGAACATGTACTTTGGCAAGTTGATGTGCATGACCACCAGCACACACTTGCAGATCAACACGGACATAGTGTGTTTCGCTTCAAACGTACCCAAGAATACCATGCGCATGTTAGCAGACGAGTTAGATGAAGGGGTTGTATAAATTTCTCTATATATCAGCTAGCTCTGATACCATGTAGAAATTCTTGCAATTTCTTTACAAATCTACCTCTGAGATCTATGTATAAAATATGACTATAGATTAAGTCGATAATTCAATATACCAAATCACAATACTATAATCTACTTCTACTATCAAACTTGCGGAAGCTTAAAGAGTGAGCTGAATCAGAGCTGAACACATATAACCATAAGAAGAAGAATCAATACACATGAAACACAAAAAATACTCAGGGGAAAGCCTCAGATAAAAACCCCACTATCTGTATTATCATACAAGATGGAAATACATCATAATTCTATAAAGCCTTAGCTCTCACAACTAGCCAGCTCTCAGTACAATCCTCCTGGATGCTCACAGGCAGTCAAAGCTTCTCACAAGCCTTCTCCTCTGCCCTCCAAGATCCTATTTCTTTGCACAGTTTCTCTGGGCGATCCTCCTATTACCAAGTGGAAGACTAATCACTCACATTGATCCTACAAGGAACCTTACCTTGACTACATGGATGAGTTTCCTTTATAGGAAAACACATGCAACTGATAGTAACATGTCCTTGAAATTTAGCTCAACTGGGTCTTTCTCAGAATAGACATGCATGAGTTTCTGATGAGAATCTTCAGTTATCTGGAGTACACTTGTTGAGTGCATGCATGCATCAAATGACTGATTACTCGCAATTAGTTCCTCAAACAATTTGGAACTAATTTAACTGGACTTGACTCAGTAAAAAAAGCTAACTAATTACAACTCAAATATAACTCAATCTTATCTCCTTAATTAAGGGATAATATCATTAATTTAAGGGATAACTGTTGCATGACTTCACAAAGACTTCTAGCTTGAATTTCTCCAACTAATTAATCCATAATGAATTAATTAATTATTTCCAAGCAGTTGGTGAGACTAAATTCGAATTTTAATTCACAATTTTAATTCAAGGACAAATTAAAATTGGAATTTCTGGATTCTATTTTTATCATTTCTCGTTGCTATTTTCAACACTCCCTCCCAACAATAAAGGAATTCAACTTGGTCCCGATCATGAACCTTTGGAATGTTATGCATGCAACACTTCTCTCTAGTGTTGTTGCTCCAACAACTCCAAAAAAAAAACAAAACAAAACAAAAAAACAAAAAACAAAAAACAGAAAAACATCCGACCTGAATCAGTATGATGCATTTGTCATCAAAGTCTCTGACTATTATTGCCTTTGTCAACTGAAAATTTTTCACTTCAGCTAACTTTTCCTTTCTGCACTGTTTTCAATCCTTCTCTGCCTCTTCAGTATCCAACTGCTCTAGCCTCTGTCACTTTGATCTCTCACTGCATCAATCCCACTGATTCCTCATGCTACTATGTACTTTGGGCTTCCGTAGAAGGTACGATCCATGAGATAAAACCTCTCAATGGAACCTGCCCAATTTCAGCCTTCTTGGGACTATCACTTCACATTGCTCCACCTCACACCTAGAGGTATGGTTGCATGTGATCCCTCTGCCCACTTCTCTAATTGTGGCTTCTCCACAATTGCCCAAGACTTCTTCTGGGACTGCATGTTGAGAGGTAATTTACTCTCCCTCTCAACCACCAAGTCTCTAATTTTCCTTGCTCCTCAAGGCTTTGCAAGCATCTTGAACCTCAAGAGAATACAGGTTCTTGGCTAGCACACCAATCTGTTTCATTTGTCCTGTTGTCCCGAAATTTTATGGAAAAGAGTTGATTTTAAATCAACGATATCTCCCTCATCTGAACATTGATTCGGCCGATTTTTTTTTTTTTAATTTGGGTATTTTTTTGCAAATAATTCAAATATTCTATTTGTTTTTGAAAATTTTGCACAGAAAATTTTCAGATATTCTCTGCAAACTCGTGGCCCAAAACTCAAAACCTCGAAATCTCCTCTACTATATTATTCTCAGCTCTGATAAACTAGGCTCTGATACCATGTAGAAATTTCTCTATAGATCAGTTAGCTCTGATACCATGTAGAAATTCTTGCAAATTCTCTACAAATCTACCTCTGAGATCTATGTAGAAAATTTGATTGTAGATTAACTCAATAATGCAATATACCAAAGCACAATACTATAATCTACTTCTACTATCAAACTTGCAAAAGCTTAAAGATTGAGCTGAATCAGAGATGAACATATATAACCATAAGAAGAAGAATCAATACACATGAAACACAGAAAATACTCAGGGGAAAGCCTCAACTAAAAACTCCACTATCTGTATTATCATACAAGGTGGAAATACATCAAAATTCTACAAATCCTTAGCTCTCACAAGTAGCCATCTCTCAGTATAATCCTCCTGGATGCTCACAGACAATCAAAGCTTCTCATAAGCCTTCTCCTCTGCCCTCCAAGCTCCTATTTCCTTGTGCAGTTTCTCTGGGTGATCCTCCTGTTACCAAGTGGAAAATTGATCACTCACATTGATCCTACACTGTGTCAAAACTGTGCAATCCTCAAGGAACCTTACCTTGACTTCATGGATGAGTTTCCTTTATAGGAAAACACATGCAACTGATAGTAACCTATCCTCGACATCTAGCTCAACTGGGTATTTCTCATAATAGACATGCATGTTTTCCTGATGAGAGAATCTTCTGTTATCTGGAGTACACTTGTTGAGTGCATGCATGCATCAACTGACTGATAACTCACAATTAGTTCCTCAAATAGTTTGGAACTAATTTAACTAGACTTAAATCAGTAAACTGAGCTAACTAATTACAACTCAAATATAACTCAATCTTATCTCCTTAATTAAGGGATAATCTCCTTAATTTAAGGGATAATTGTTGCATGACTTCACAAAGATTTCTAGCTTGAATTTCTCCAACTAATTAATCCATAATGAATTAATTAATTATTTCCAAACAGTTGGTGAGACTAAATTCGAATTTAATTCACAATTTTAATTCAAGGACAAATTAAAATTGGAATTTCTAGATTCTATTTTTATCATTTCTTGTTGCTATTTTCAACAGGGGCCAAACTAATGCACTGGTTGCAATGGAGGCAAGAGTTTGCTTCAACAAGATGTCACCATGAGGTGCATGCACACCATCACGGATGACCAAGCTTGGCATCAGATCACCACCTCCACCATCATAAGAATGTCAAAGAGTTGGTCTCATCACAGTGGACCGAGTTTCAATGATGTCTTGCAAGGCTTGCTCAAGCCATGTTTCCTCACATACGTACATGTACATTGTAATGTTGAGTCATTTCAAGTGTAAGTCAAGTGTTAATGGTTGAATGTAATGGTCATAGAGTAGGTGAAGAGTCATGAGGGTATTTGAACTGTCACAAAGGGGAATGTCAAGGGTCACCCGCCCTTTGATATAAATAGTCCCTCATAACTCATTGAAGAGTCTTTTGGTTAGCCAAGCTTCTATTAAAACTATTTTCAAGAAAGCTTGGACAGTATTGTAACGTGACTTGGCTTCTCCACTACATGGAGCTAGTTAATCTCTGTGGAGGAGTAGGCGGATGTAGCTTTAACGTTCCATTGTTAGGGCTAGCAGGTTTACATGGATGTATTGTATGATTGTGACTTAAACTTATTTATATAATAACGGCTAGCACATTTTCATGCATATGTTGTTATTGTAGTTGGACTGCTCCAAATGCCTTAACGATATATGTTGTTTAACTTACGTATTTGTGTATGAACTGATTTGTATGAAGCTATATGAATCTTGTTGTTAATGTGTTGTATATGTTGTTAATGTTGTCACCGTCCATGTCGATTGCTCTAACGGACATCAGAGAGACCTTTCACATAAACCTTGCTGTAACAATCGGTGCACTCATCTCAGACTGATTTGTGAGTGATGTACGTGTTATCTTACCTTGTATGATGTGATTGTCGCATCTAAGTGGATTACTCCACCGGAAGCTGTGCATGTCCTTTTGTGTTGTGTATTCCTAGCTGAGTTGGGACTGATCCCTTTCAACCTGGAACTCACCTTCACCCTCATCTTCCCTTGATGTGTTAGAACCTCTCATACACCTTCCTTGACCCACGACATCAATCACACCCTTGCTATTGACAGAGTTATCCTACTTTCCTCTGTACGACATCGTGGTCAAGGCATTACCTTACGACCCACTATTGGGACTCCTACACCAAATGACCTGAGGTCAAATTGGAACTTCTTACCGGGGAGATGCCCTTGACATGCTGGTGGGTCTAGTACTATCAACAAATCTACAAATGTGACAGTTGAATACTCTTGTAATTTTGTAATTTTGTAATTTTGAATAGAGAAATGTCTCCCTCTTATATAGGAGGGATTCATAATGGTGTACATATATTTTATATAAGCTTTAGTTTTCTTGAGGTGCTTAAATTTCTAAAGTACACCAAATTTCAAGGATGTTTTATTTTTAGGGATAACCTCAAAAGGAATAAAATCGAATAAAACTTATTTGTAGTTTACATCTTGACATCTAAATAAAAACCATTGTGATTGAATATAAATTGATTGTGCATTAAAAGACACTTTCTACAAGCAAATATGACAACTAAAATTGTTAGTTTGTAAAATTTTACTTCTTGATTATTCTTAACTGAAGGTCTTAAGATAAGGAATTCATTGCAATACATGGATAGGCAAGTAAATTTAGGAAAGTGCATAAAATTATAGAAATGTATCATTAATTTTTTAAATTAACATACATTGATTGCACTAAAAGACGCTTTCTAAAAATTCAATATTAAATTGAAGTACATGATATATTTTAGTTCATTTTAAGTATCAAAGCGACTTGCATCATAGTAATATTGTACTTATTTCCTTAGTAGCTTCGTATCCATGTATCAAGATGTTTCATTCAACATATGCATTATAGAAGTAAATTATATGACACACTGATTCTTAACGCATAATAATTATAAATTTATTTCTTTCATATACATAAGTCCACATATTCAAGATTTGAAGTGAAAATATTGAAAAGTGCAGTTTATAGATAGTGGAGAAGGGAAAATATGGCTAGGCCATAAGTACAAGTAGTTTCCTAGGTAAAAATGTGGCATTATAGTACACATCAATAGTCATTCTCTCCAAAACAATAACTCTTTAAATATAGGTCTTCAACCTTGTTATCCACTCTTAAAATAACCATTAACATAGCTAAACAATTCTAAAGAAATTTAATAGATCTAAAGTAATTGTAAGATGAATTCATCAGAATATGTCCCTTACTAGAAGTGACCAAAGGGGATTCGTGTCACTTGATTGGCATTACTTTCCTCTTTAAAGATACATGTCATAGAATTAAATTCCATGGAAATAAAACATTGTCCCTCAAAATATCAAAATTTTCCTTTCTTAAATATCAATTCTAAAAAATAAGTTTATATACCTTTCCCACTTTCATGGCCTCCACTAGACTTGGCCCTTTACTTAAAAAAATCCCTATGACACTTTATATGAGAATTTACTAAATGTCGTACAAGCTTATTTTATAAAGATGATAATGTTTTTATACATGCCTTTAGATCAATGCCATTATTGTCTCTTTATACAACATCTTAGATTTGAACCTCTATAAATAACATCAACACCTCATAATTGTGAGTTATATCTAAGTCTTTAACTCTTAGCACCTCAAGATAAAATTCGATAAAAGGAAAAGTTTTTGTGAAGACAACAATCAACCTAGTCGAAGGGTCTTTCTAATAGATCAGTTGGCTTCAACTAAGTGTACATCACCAAGAAATTGACAATTAAGACCCTGGGACCGCTCTCCACCTTCCACTAGTCCAATTTTAAGGAGAGAGGAGAGTGGTAGAAATCAGTGCCAAGTCGATCCACATTACATAAGCTAGGAAGCCAACAATTTCTTCACTCTCATGGCTTGGACACTAAAAATATGGCCAAGAGAGTTTCTCACACCAATCACAGCCACATAAGAGAACCTCACTAGTGCAACATACATACAGGGGTTTGGGCCTCTCACACCTCCATACCCTTTAGTATCTAATACCACTTGTTTTGGTATACACTACTTGCACACATGAATTTAAAATTAAAAAATTGAAGAGAACAAACTAAAACACAAATACTCAAAAAATCCATCATGGGGCAAAGATATCAATCCTATTGCTCAAGATATTTATGGGATGCATACAAGGTTCACTGCCACATGTTTATACAATTATTGGCATGATTTTAAGTGAATGTGAAAAGACAAACATTTTGAAACCCCAAAACCGATAAGAAGAGGAACAAAAACCAAAATTAGGTTGACTATTGTTGTAGATTTTATCAAATCTTGTGAAAAATGTCAATCCTGAATATTGAGGGTTTGGATGCATCATAATTGCAAGCTATGAATTATGGTGTATCTGAGGTTTTTTGTATCAAATGTGGAATTATCCCTACAAAGATATTAGTCTTATAGGTTTTGCGAATAGTTTGCTTTGGGCTTGTGCTTGTGCTTGAATTCATTGATTACATAAAGGGTTTTCTAGTGATCATGTTTCATCAGAAAGAGAGAGAAAAGTGTTAGATTATAAGGGTCACTTATGTAATAATATAGAGTTGGTAGGCATTGATTTATTGCTAAATAATGACTGATATGATCGCTTGGATGCTTCCTCTCGAATAAGTAAAATTTAGATCATATAATGATCAGAATCTTGATTAGGGGCAAGAAATAGCTCAAAAATCAAAGTGTCCAGAATCGCTTGAGAACTGAACGACTGTGTCCGTCTTGGCGATACGATCCCAATGCAACTTGTTTAACTCAAAATGAAGTTTGTATGAGGAAGTTAGAGCCCACTGACCATTTCACCAAACAAAAAAAAAAATTTGCAGGTACTACCCAGTCAGCAGTCCGTACTACTGACATGGCGAGTGACTCAACAGGTAACTGAGCAAGTCAAACGTGGTAAATGCCCAATGAGGGTACACCAAGTGTCACCTTGTGGTTGTTTTTCAATTTGGTGATATGGCATAATCTAATTGGTTTATGGTGGACTAATGAGAGGGTGACACATGGCAAGCCTGAAGGCCACCACGTGTACCTCCCACTAGTCAAAGGTTAACAATGCATTTTGGGAAAAATTTTGGTGGAATCGAGGTTGAACCCACAACCTCCCCTCCACTAACCACATGCATTACCAACTGCACTACCCATTAGTTCTTGCCATATGGTGGAATGGGCATATTCTTAAAGGTTAAGTGCAAAGGTTAGGGGTTAACCACTAGCGCTTAACACTAAATGCATATGTGACCACTACAACACTTAACCACTAGCGGTTTACCATAGATGGTGATTAGTGCTAATTAATTGCACTTAAGCACTAATAAAACATGCTTTACAATTGGCAGAGATGTTGACGAATTCCGCCAAATCCAGAACCACCCCCAAATTTAGAGGGATTAACTGAAGCTTTCCAGATTTGGAGGAGATTCCTAGGGAAAAATAAAAAATAGGCTTCTTAATTTAAATCTCATGTGGAAACATTATATTTGACTATCCATAGTCTTAAACTTTAATAAAGATTTCTAGCAGAATCTTATACACCCTCATAAACTTTGGTTAATTCTATACCCCACGCATATTAACCAAACCCCACTCTTTAACTTTAGTTATATTCGAACTTAACCATAAAACCTTTATCCTCTTTATTTCTATTATAATTTTCATATAATAGAAATACTCCACAAAGCACATGTAAACCTTACCTTTTCATCAATCCACGACCTTGGCACATTTATCAATACCCACTTTATCACATTCAACCTCCACAATTGGTCTTACCATTCAATTTTACAGTTGTTGGCTCCCCCGACCAGCAAAACTAATCGGTGATCCTCCACAGTTGATCAAAGCACACTTAATCCAACGGTTAACAGCGATATTAGACCGGAATCTTGCATGACATTTACTCGCCCGATCAAGTGGTTTCCTCTCTCTAGCGGTGTGCTATGTGTCGACTAATAAACAAAATCAGGTGACCACCCCGAATTACCACTTACCACTTAGAGATCGTGCGATAAACCATTTCCTATTATGAAACTATTTTTCTTGCACATTAACGCTCACACATTTTACCCATGCGATGACCATAGATCTATGGATCTGTCGGTTGGATGATCCAGATCTATTTCACTGCCATTCTTCTTCCACCAACACTTAAGTTTAATCTCTGTCGTTCATTTCTTTTACTTTATGCTATGCGACTTAATCTTGATCTCCCATCACCTTCAACCTCGTTCGTTGATCTTATAGATCCAACGACTCATGTGCATCGTCACCTCATTTCTTCGTCCTTCCCTTTACTTTGTTTTTAGGTCATTTCTTAGTGTTTTCTGTGGTTTCAGGTTTACTTCAGGGTTTCGGGTCTTTAGTTGTTTTGCAATACAACTCCCTCTTGGCTTAACTCTGTGTACTCTTAATCACTGTCATCCCTGAACTTCACTTGGATCCTTTGATCAGATTCATTGATCAAAACCTGATCCTACATACTCCCCTTCTTCTCTGTGTTCTGCTCGAACCTCACTTGCATACACATACTATGCATAATTACACTAACAAGATAAAATTCATAATTCCATACACACCATACAATTCAGAAATCGAGTTCTCTATATTGATAAATAAATATTTACACAGTTTCTTCTCTCAGGCTTGATTTCCAATATCAGTGGCCTCTGTTTCACAATCTGCCCGTAGGCTTACAATCAACCTCTTCACCCTCTAACTCCCTAACTAACTAACTCTTTCTATGCCTTTTAGGCTTACATTTATACAAAAGGCTTTGTGAACCAATTCTGGTTCAGATCCTTAATAATTTCAACTAAAACCTAAGAATCCTCTCAATCCTATAAATCATGAACTAATTCCTAATTCAAGATCTACAATTAATTTCCAAAGCTACCAATCCCTATGAACTCTTAACTATCTTGATTCTCGCATGTTCCCCTTCATTCAGAACAGTTACAATATGCCTCACAATACTTAATTAATTCCTATTCTCATTAAAATCATTCAAAATCCTAAATAATTACATTAATTTAACACTTAGGAAACCAACTTCCTTAAAATACAAGACCCCTTATGTCTACTAAAGTATAATAATAATTCTGAGCTGAATGCTCCTGCATGAGACTCCCAAGGTAGAAAATATTCATGATCTCCCAATCATGTGTCTTCATATGTTGATAGAAAACCTCCAGGGTTCCAAACTTTATTTTGTAACTGCCCAATTGCCTTGCACTTTTGTTGTTGTTGCATATCTATTGTCTTCTGATTCATTTTCCTCTCTTCAATCAATTTCAAATTCTGATTGATCACACTTCCCCACTGTCATTTTCCTCAGCCTCGACTGTTTCAACATCAACTTCCATAGTTCTTCAATCTCCATTTCTATCACATGCTTGGGCTGGTCCATACTCTGCCATTTTCTGCTATCTCTTTCTCTCTGCTTCAGGTTGTTGTTTTTGTCCACTAACTTCAGCACCTTCACATTCTGCATCTCACTGCACATTGTCCATTCATATTCAAACTGTTGATTACTTTCCTCAGCCTTTTCTACTTCAGCTTCTGCTATTACTCTTGATATTGCTCCAGGTACTGTTGTAGATATTGCTTCCACCCAAGCTTCCTGAATATCCTTGAAGATATCTCCCTCTGCAACATCTAATTTCTACTCCTTGTCTGCAACAAAACCTGTAATCATAAAACAATTGTTAAAATAAAAATCATAAGGCTTCTGTGCCTTTTCTTCCTTTGGCAACAATTCAACTTGCTGCTCTAATTCTTCCTCCTCTGTCAGCACATCAGTATGCTGATTTGAATTCTCAAAAGAATTCACGAGATTGTCATCTAGTCTCTCCTCCACACCATCTGTTTCAATGATGTCTTCCTGTCCTTGTCCACTATAGTGAACTTCTTCATTCTCATTCAATTCTGATTTTACAACCTGAACACTTCCTTTTTGGTTTTCTAGCCTTTTCTCCAAAAGATTTAATTCATGCCACCATCTCACTTGGAATTTCTACTAAAATCTCTATACAATCCTCACTATCTTCTTCTTTGTCACAAGTATAACTTCTTGTTGACACTACTTCTTCATTCTTAATTAGAATAAAATTATGATCCTCCATCTCTGTGATAGTTTTAGATGTCTGTCCATCACTCTCCCTTTGGCCATTTAAGAAAATCAATTCTTCATTTTTCTTACCAATAGAAAATTTCTTATCATAAGACATAACTGTCTCATCTCTACTGAAGATATCCTCCACTAAGCAAGGAATTTATGAACTCCTTCTACTATAATAACTCAACTTGATCTTCATTTGAAGGACAGTCATCATCATACTTTTCTTGGCAACTTTCAACTTCATTCAAGACAATTCCATAAGATGGTTTGTCTTTTGCAATACCTACATTCACACACAACCTGGCAGTTGTAAAACCACAAAACCTCATGATCTCATTTGATGATTCAATCACCAAGTCCTCCTGTTGTTCCAAGTCCTTTACATGAATCAAAAATATTTCAATGGTCTTCTCTTCAATCTCATCAATTCCTTCACTTGATTGCTTGATATCCTTCTCTACTTCTTCTTTCTTTTGGCCATCCTCATGAGTCCAACTTCCTCTACTTTTTGTCTTTGCAATATGCTGAAGAGTAAAACCTTTTCCCAACTGTGTACAGGTATTTACATGAGAGCTATCTATCTCATCTTCTTTCAAAATAGAATTTAGATTATTCCTTTCTTCTTCCTCCTTTATGTCAATATCAACAAATTGTCCTTCTTCACATGTTTCACCTGCAAACATACACAAATTATCATATTTAAAATCATGTGACCCTTTGGTCTCACTTGAAGTTTCAGTCTTCAAGTCTTCATCTTCACCCAAAACTTCACCCTGTTCTGCTTCACAAATGGAAACTTCCATTTCCAACTCAGCTTCTCTGAGTTCTTCCACCAGGCCCTTCACTTGCCTCTGTTGTAGCCTTCTCTATAACTTAGGCCACTTCACTGGCTTTTTCTTCAAGACCCAACCTAGTCTTTGGCTTTCCTCAAGTATCATCCTCAATACATTGAGTTTTTCTTTTAACTCAACAATCTCTTTGTCAAATTCCTCTTGACTCATCCTCTTTCCATTTACCTTAGCATTCTCTTTCTTCACTTTTCTTCTGTTGTGGTCTTCCTCAGAACCTCCACTATGACTATCAATAGTCATCTTCTTCTCCATCTCTATGAGTTCTTCACTCACTCACTATGAACTGCATTAAAGCCTCTACAACAGCAAGTCCTCCCTACTTCCACTTACCTCACCAAGCTCCCCTCTGTACTTGGTCTTTTGGAAAGCACTCGGTTCTCTATGTCTGGAACCTCTTTGAGCACTTCCCTCTTCTCCTTCTAGGCTTCAACTCATATGCACCTTTTAAGAACACAATTTTCCTCTTTATCCAACCTCTTTCGGAATTCCTCAAGGTTCTGTCACACTCTGTTTTCATTCAGAAAGTTTTACCAACTTCTTTTATCCCTTATCAATTCTACCCACGTCCTCTGTGGAATTTCCTTTATGAGATGCAACAATACCTCTGCAGTAACAAGTCTCCTTCTTGCTACATATCCCTCACTAATATTCTCTCCTCTAAGCTCAATCTTTTGGCATCTCTCTAGTTGTTTCCTCTGGAACCAATTGAGCACTCCTTGCTCTAGGTTAATGCAATCTTATCACCTTCTTATGCTGCTACCTTCAAGATCTCTGCATGATCCTTTTCTACCATTATCCTACACTTTGAATGGATTGTTCTTTGTTTCTTGCATCTATAAATTCTGTTGTACTTTATCCTTGTGTGTCTACTGCTTGTCAGGTTAAAATCTGATCTCCTCTTACCTACATACACATCTTAAAACATAACTCTGTTCTAAATTCCTCAAATACATTTTACAAAGAATTTCCTTATTCTGCTCTGATAGCAAATGATGCAAGCCTAAGCCAACAATAACCACATTATGCAAATAAAATTGCATGTCACTGGTCCCAGGCCTTAATCACCTGATCCATGGTGAAAACCTTCACAAATAAAGGCTTAAGGCTTCTTAATTTAAATCTCATGTGGAAACATTATATTTGACTATCCATAGTCTTAAACTTTAATAAAGCTTTCTAGTGGAATCTTATACACCCTCATAAACTTTGGTTAATTCTATACCCCACGCATATTAACCAAACCCCACTCTTTAACTTTGGTTATATTCGAACTTAACCATAAAACCTTTATCTGCTTTATTTCTATTATAATTTTCATATAATAGAAATACTCCACAAAGCACATGTAAACCTTACCTTTTCGCCAATTCACAACCTTGGCACATTTACCAATACCCACTTTATCACGTTCAACCTCCACAGTTGATCTTACCATTCAATTTGATGGTTGTTGGCTCCCCCGACCAACAAAAATAATCTTTGATCCTCCACCGTTGATCAAAGCACACTTGATCCAATGGTTAACAGTGATATTGGACAGGAATCTTGCACGATATTCACCCACCTGATCAAGTGGTTTCCTCTCTCCAGCGGCGTGCTACGTTTTGACTAATAAATGGAATTGGGTGACCACCCCGAATTACCACTTACCACGTAGAGCCCGTGCGATAAACCATTTCCTATTATGAGACTATTTTTCTCGCACATTAATGCTCACACATTTTACCCACACGATGACCGTAGATCTATGGATCTGTCGGTTGGACGATCCAGATCTATTTCACCGCCATTCATCTTCCGCTAACACTTAAGTTTAATCTTCGTCGTTCATTTCTTTTACTTTATGCTGCACAACTTAATCTTGATCGCCCATCGCCTTCAGCCTCATTTGATGATCTTATAGATACAACGACTCATGTGCATCGTCATCTCCAGGGAAATTTTTAAGAACGCCCCCAAATTTATATGTATAATAAATGGGCAAATCTCCATGGTATATAGGAAAACTGGAAGGTGATTTTATCAATAATATAATATGTATATATAATTTTTTGGCGAATCTCTCACCAGGCATGGTGAATATTTTACTCAATTATAAAATCTTGTAAGATCTTAGTGAGTCTTTCACTAAATAATAAAACTTTGTAAAGTCCTAGTGAATCTTAGCATTTTGAAATCTTAGAGAATTTTTTGAAAAAGTATAAAACCATATATGACAAGAGCCACATGGTGGCAATATCACTATTTTTTTTTCACATTTCCACGACATGGAACTTCTTTATAAAATTATAAACAATCCAACCAAGTCCCTTATAATATGCAGGTAAGCTTATAACAAAGTCTGATACCTCTACTATGCTTATCTTCATTCAAGTGTCATAGCTGCTATACTTAACATTGTGAATCACAACTCTCTCAGAACTCAACTCTATAGTGTAATTAAAACCTTTGGAAATTGAATCTAGCAACTCTATAAAAAGGATTAGTGAAATAGAAGCTTTTGTGAATAAGCCCACTAACTATCACTGCTAAACAATCAATCTAGACTATGAAGTCTTCCATCTTGATCACAATCGTGCTCACGATCAAGGGAGTGTGACCACCTGGCCTAACATAATGGCCATCATAGCTTCCAATAATCAACAACCACCTTGCAAGGACATCCTAGCTCATGTCTCATGAATTTTATTCATCAATCTTAACTGATATAAATCTTATAAAGATAATATTAGAATCCTCTCCAGATTCACTGTTAATACAAGGGTAAAGGAAATTTTCTAGCTCAAGGCACTAGCTAATACCAACTTTGGTATTTGTGACCCCTTTTTGGGGATGCACCTACCCTGCCCCGTTGGGTTTCTGCCTTGTAACATAGTTCAAGGATCACAAGACTTTCCAATCTTCCTACTCCATTAGACACACTTTATATGCTATACATAGTGAATGGAAAAGAAGCATTATAGAACACACAATTTCACAGAAGGAAGAAAAATCTTAGCCAGTTCAATATCAAAATCTTGACCACTGATTAATAAAGAATAACAAGTAGTGTAATGAATTGTTTCGAGTTATTTATTTACAAGCTGTAAAGAATATAGTGGAATGGAAAATATTACTTAGGCAACCCTTCAATATTTTCTACTAATATGTCTGTGCATGTACATATGAAATTAAGAGCATTGTTGAATACAAAGTTTCCTTTTCTCTTGCCTCCATTTTGACAAATCAGTGTGAAATCAGTGTCACTTTGAATCTCCTTTCCTGTGTGGATGCTTTGACAAATCAATGTGAAATCAAAGTCACTTTGAATTTCCTTTCCTGCGAGGGATCACATCCATAGTTGATTAGTAAAAGATAATCTACTATATATTATGTTCAAGAAACTAACTGCAATCTACAGTGGAAACGAGACCTCAATTCTTATTCTGAATTTGAATATCTCAGGACAACATAAGAGATAAAAATGCATATGGCCTTAGTAGCTAGAAAACAATCACTCCATCATTACAAAACCACCTAGATTTCGGCACTTAATCTAAATAATGGCACTAGTTGCAGTGCTTATTTGCATTAACACGATGGAAAAGCAACAACAATGTTTCAAAGCACACTTACTGGAAAAGTTGTAACGTTCTGAGAATATTTAATGATAGCATCTGAACCTCGTAGCTATGGTGGGGAAACTAGGGAACCCAAATCTTGGAAGATATCTCATACCAAATTTGAGAAAAAAAATAAAAAAGGTGAAAAAATCAAAATCTATAAATCAAGCAATGAATTGTTTACAAATCAAATACAATTCCTTTAACTAACAGTTAAATTGTGGTGATATATTTAAATATTTAGTAAGAGGGGAACTTCAAACCATGGAATATTACCTTTGTCAATACTGTCATCCCTCAATGACTAAGATTACAAATCAATACTTAAGGAAAGAATGTAAGAAATTTTTTGAAATAGTAAAGCATAACCTCTATTTTCAAGCAACAAAATCAAGACATTGTTACATCAAGAGCCATAATTGATACATAATCAATGAATCAAGTCCTTGTATGGCACAAGCTTGTTTCACAACCTCTATTTTCTCAATAACAAAATCAAGACATTGTATGTGGTTATTGCCAAAAGGAAACTGCATTCTAATTTGGAAGAGGATCTTATCAAAAGACATGGATTTACTCAAAGCTACAAAGCCTAATGGGTTACTGAAAAATAAGTTGGAATATGGGATCATGGTACTTAAATTGAAAAAATATGCTTTCCATTTAGAAACATTACAGTTATACAATGTTTTTTGAAAGCATTAGAATTTGAAATTGGGCCTTTCTATCAAGACAAATTTTCATTAACAGAATGTACTTTCCTACCTGAAACATTGTAGATATCCAAGAAAAACTTGAAAAGCATAAGAGAACTTAGCATAATGTACTTTCTTTCCTTCCTTAACATTCTTAAAGAGTTGAGGTTCCCCAAGTCATTAGATAACTTTCAAAGGAAATGACAGTTAGTAATAATCCAATTCATAACTGAAGATGCGTCAAAAATACGAGGGGGCATCTCCACCAAATCACAAAAGTGCTCCAGGTTAAAATCTAGCATTATTGGAAGCTTAATGCTCGACTGGGTGTTATTAAATTGAGACATTTTTCCAATCTTCACTAAAAGCTTAAAGATAGCTTCTCTAAGTTCTACATGACTTTACTGTGCTCTTGAAGTGGGGGCACATGCAGCCTCTCCAAGTGAATAGTCTTAAACTAAGTGAAGATAAGGCCAATAGATCATTTAGTGTGGATCTCTTTAACCCATAATTGAGTACTATGTCTCTCTTGAACCCATAATTGAATACTATTAGGACTTTCAAATTTTTCATGGAACTAAAAAATGTTGGAAGAAAGTATTTGCTTCCAGAAAAGAGTAAAACTAAAGCATCTGCTTGAGGACAATTGATGTCACACCACTAATACTTCTCCATGGAATCTGTATAGGTAAACCACAAATGCAGAATTCCATTAGAATATTATGTTTATTGAATACACAAATGAAATCATTGCATTTCTTTAAAATATCTTTTGAAATCAAAATTACCGAAATTACATATCGATAACCTAGTGGGTGTAGGATAAAATTCACCTGTCATTCACAGAAAGCATGAGAAAAAACCTAATACTATATATAAAACCAAGAAAAATTCAAATTCATCACTTCTAGGGACCTCGTAACCACCCTGCCAATACACAAGTATGTTCCTGTTTGCAGTTAGAAAAATTACCCAAAATATAATATGTTTACTCCAGCCTATGTTGGAAAGTTATAGAAGGATGACTAGTGCAATCAATCCATTCCTTTTAGCCCTGGATTTGTTTTAGTTTAAAACAGAAGTATACAAATATACTTGTCCAATGTCTATGCTTTAACAATTCACCTTAAGATGTTTTCACAATATAATTTCCTAAGTCTATTTAATATATTCATTGTCATAAAAACCAACCTATATCTGTCTTAACTCCACATCTACCACTCTTAGGGGGATGAAATCTATTTATCCATCTAAGCACTTGGTAGACCCAGAATTAAGATGGATCTAAGATGATAGAATTTCCCCTTTAAATAGTCTATGCTCACATGAATACCATGGTATTACCATGAGTCAATACCATGGGTTATCATAAACCTGGAGCTTAAAAATTACTATTAGTAATTTATAAAAATTAATAGTTAATTTTTATTTTAACCAAGCTAAAATGTTTAACATGCATTAGATTACAACATCCATTTTTACTCTTGATCCACCAAGCCCCGAGAGGGATCAAATATTTTTTACTCTATGCTAATTTTCATATCACGACATTTGATACCTCTCGGGGATTAGTAGTTCCAGAGTAAAGATGGATCTATGCTGGTTTAATTCCCCCATTTAAATAGGCTACATTCCAGGTGAATACCATGGCTCAATACCATGTGCCATTTTGGTGAATAACATGGGTCAGTACCATGTGCCATTTTTATTTTTATTAATGCTAATATTAGGGTTAATAATGTTTTTTGCATGGTATTAATAATAATCTAGCCCATGGTATTTGTCCCATGGTATTTTTCCCATAGGTTTCACCTAAATATAACGCATCTTTTGAGTGTTCGTAAATATAAGGTGACTTATGGAGTAAATATAAAAAAATGTTTTATTTGTTTACCATACCTCTCGTTTATTTATATTTTTATTAATTTACCATACCTCTTTTACAAATATGGTATTTGGCCCATAGGTTTCACTTAAATAAACCTCTTTTTTGAGCCTTCATAAATAGAATGAGAGTTATGGACTAAATATAAAAAGAGGTTTTATTTATTTACCATACGTCTAGTTTATTTATATTTTTATTTACTTACCATACCTTTTGAGTAAGTATAAAAAGAGATTTTATTTATTTACCATACCTCCACTTTAATTATATTTTTATTTGTTTACACCCTTGCATGTATATAAGGTGACTTATGGAGTAAATATAAAAAATAATTTATTTATTTACCATACCTCTCATTTATTTATATTTTTATTAATTTATTGTACCTCTTTTATAAATATGGTATTTGGCCCATAGGATTCACTTAAATAAAACCTATTCTGCTAAAGGGCGAACATTTGCCGCTAAAATTTTCCATGGTCACCTCATTTCTTCGTCCTTCCCTTTACTTCGTTTTTAAGTCATTTCTCATTGTTTTCTGTGGTTTCAGGTTTACTTCATGGTTTCGGGTCTTTAGTGGTTTTGCAATACAACTCCCTCTTGGCTTAACTCCGCGTACTCTTAATCATTGTCATCCCTGAACTTCACTTGGATCCTTTGATCAGATTCATCTATCAAACCCCGATCCTACATACTCCCCTTCTTCTCTCTATTCTGCTCGAACCTCACCTGCATACACATACTATGCATAATTACACTAATTACATAAAATTCATAATTCCATACACACCATACAAGTCATAAATTGAGTTCTCTATATTGATAAATAAATATTTACACAGTTTCTTCTCTCAGGCGTGATTTCCAATATCAGTGGCTTCTGTTTCACAATATGTTCGTAGGCTTACAGTCAACCTCTTCACCCTCTAACTCCCTAACTAACTAACCCTTCCTATGCCTTTTAGGCTTACATTTATACAAAAGGCTCTGTGAACCAATTCTGGTTCAAATCCTTAATAGTTTCAACTAAAACCTAAGAATCCTCTCAATCCTATAAATCATGAACTAATTCCTAATTCAAGATCTACAATTAATTTCCAAAGCTATCAATCCCTATGAACTCTTAACTATCCTGATTCTCTCATGTTCCCCTTAATTCAATAACATTTACAATATGCCTCACAATACTTAATTAATTCATATTCTCATTAAAATCGCTCAAAATCCTAAAAATTACATTAATTTAACACTTAGGAAACCAACTTCCTTAAAATACAAGACCGCCTATGTCTACTAAAGTATAATGATAATTCTGAGCTGAATGCTCCTACATCACGATGCATCACAATAAACCAATCCATCGTAATTACCTGTTTATTCTTATGCAGTCCCATACTCCAATTGTACTGCACATATCTTGTATTTTTAAACCACATTATAGGATATGACATATATCGCATATATTGTTAATTTGTAAATAACCTTGCTCTAACTGCGCACCAATGTCGGCTTGTGTGTACGTTGCTTGGTTATTAGCTCACTTTACATGGAAAATTTTGAAATTTTCAATTTTATTTAAGAGATACATTATCCTTATAAGAATTGGAGAGGTTTTCGACTCAATGAGGTTCTCATGCTTGGCAAGGCTCAAACATTTTTGGATTATTATTGGCATAGGATCACCAACAATGATCAGGTTCTTGTTTCCCTTAGAAATGTTGATTTTCAATCCTTGCTAGAGAGAGAGAGCTTATGTTTGATCAGGTTCTTGTTGCCCTTAGAGATGTTGATTTTCAATCCTTGCTAGACAGAGAGAGCTTATGTTTGATTTTTCGTGGCATTGGCGAGTCCCCATGTGAACTTTAATTCAGTTTTTTCTTCTAGGTTTACTAGCACCCCTCGTGCTCCAACCTCCCCGTTGTCTTGTTTGTAATTTATCATAAAGGATTTTTTATTCAATTGTATTCAGTTGTGATGTTATTATTATTTGTATTATTGAAATATATATTAATTAAAAACAAGCATGAAAAATTATGATTTTTAAATGTATATTTAAGTATGGTGCTTACAAAAAAATTTATGGTCATAGTTATTTATGTTATTCTAGTGATCATTTGTATAATTATAGTTATTTGTATATGTATATATATAGATTAGGGGATAATACTTGTCAAAAAAAAAATGTATACTAAATGATTGTGCTTAAAAAAAATTATGGTCATAGTTACTTGTGATGTTATTATTATTTGTAATGTTGAAATATGTATTATTTAAAGGAAATTATAAAAACTAGTGGTTTTTAAATGTACTTTGAATGATGATGCTTTCAAAATATTATTTGTGATATTGTCATGGTCTTTTGTATAATTTTAATTATTTGTGATATATTTTTAAAATGTTATGATCATGTCATATTTATATTTTTGCAATATATATTGGCTAATAATACTTATTAAAAAACAATATACCTTGTATGATGTTGCTTTCAAAAAAATTGTTTGTGATATTGTCTTGGTCATTTGTATAATTGTATTTATTTGTGATATATTTTCAAAATGTTATGATTGTGTAATATTCTTTTATATTTCTTAAATATATATTTTCTAATAATATTAATTAAAACAATTAAATATAAATAATCAATTGTACTTATACACTTCAAAAATGAATATATGCTTGCAAAAAATAATTTTATTAAATTTAACATCAATGTAAAATAAAAGATAAATATTCAATTTCATAGTGAAATGTATCTTGATTGATAATGTTTGAAAAAATAAAAATATTAATAATAAATTATTAAATTGAATGTAAAAAGGTTAAAATTATAGTATTCAACTTATTTAAGTGTAATTTTTGCAAATGATATTGTGTAAATTCATTATACAAACACATTTTAAAAAATACAAATATTTAAAGTTATATCATAAAATATAAACTTGACTAGTTAATTTCCAAAACATATGTTTCTTTCCATTTATGATGAAAATTTGTAATATATTTTTTAAATATATTAAATAATTGTTCTTGCCAAAAATTTATGATCATTTGAGTGTTTACAAATAATGATATAATTTAAAAAAAAAAAATAATAATTACATCTATCTCGGAATCAACTTCATTCTTTAACTCTATGTAAAGACATTTAGAAAAAGTTATATTACTAATACCACATAAAATGCAAAATAATAATTAGAAAACAATACAGCCTTAAAATTTGGAAAATAATTTATAATAAAATTAAAGTTAAGGAAAAAATAGATGGAGAAATAAAGTAAAATTGTGTGCATGATTAAATACACTAAAAAAATCAAGATGATTCTATTTTAAATTTAAAATTCATAAGAATCTTAAATATACTAAGATTAAACCAAAAAAAATAAAAAAGGCAAGCTATAAATATTGATTCAAAAATAAAAATACAAAATCAAATAAACCCTAACCTTGTATCACTGAAAAATACTACGGACTTCTCTCTGCGGGGTGAAAGAAATGGGAGATTCTGATTCCTCCTACATACGTGAACTCAGAGTTGTGTAGCAAACAAAGTTGGGTTATTAAGTAGCCATGTGATGAATTCCAAGCCCTCCAAAATTGTGGGCAAACATTGAAGCCTGTTAGAAGAATGAATCTGCGGGGTGGAAGAAGAGGCGGTTCCAATTCCTTCTGCTTCAACTGCCCCTGCCCTGCCCCTATATACGCGAACTCAGGAAACAAACATCGATTATTAAGTATTCCAAGCCCTCCAAAATTCTCGACAAACATTGAACCCTATTATATATTCTTATAACTTTCTCGACAAACATTGAACCCTATTATATATTCTTATAACTTGGCATATTGAAGGATTCTTATAACTTTACAGGTTAAAAAAATACAGTAGGAGGACAAAAGTACTTGAACTAAATAATTTGGAAAAATGATGAAAAAATATTTAAAGTAAGGATTTTACAGAACGATGAAAAAATATTTGAACTAGTGTTTTTAAGATTGATGTGAAATATGATAAATGCGTCCAATATAAAGGAATTGTACCAGCTGATTTATGCTTTGTTCCTAGACACCACTGGAGGCGTTCCCACTAAGCTCGTCTAGAAAATAGGCTCGTATCTGCAATACTACATCCATTCATTCAGTGTTACTGTGCCTTATTCAGGAGTTTCCAGCGATTAACTTCATTGCATAAGTGATGGGTGCTTCTTTATTATTAATTTTTTTAATTATTATTAATTAACTATTAATTTGAAATTATTATTAATTATTAATTGATTATTGGATTCAGGAACAGAATGGACATGAATTTTACCAGCACTTCCATAGCTTTAATGATGATCAGCTCTCTCAAGGGGCAGCACTGATTTTCGCGATGATATTTTTTTTTGACAAATTTTATTATCTCTTGTATATTTATCACGGGACATGAGGTTATAGAGATGTAGCAGACTATTTTATATGTTTGTAGCTTGCCACCAGATTTTGATATATGCTTCTTGTGATCCATCTACAACATGTATAATGAAAGTTATGATTTTTCCTTGGGGAAAAAGAATTATTAACTAATTATTAATGGGACGGCTCAATATTGTTCAATCTTCTGAAGGTGCAGAATAATGTGGCACCTAGGGTAGTATTTCTCAAAGGGAACACCTTACGATGTAATTAGTAGAAGTTTTTGGTCCAAAAAATTGTGATTTGAAGCTATGAGAACAAGGATTCACACTATGAATTGAGCCAGCAATGCATTTTCAATAGTTACATAAAATAACTATTTTAATATAGAGCCAAGCATGATAACCATAATAAAATCATTAAGGAAAAATTTCATGTGCATATGTATGTAGTTATATGTGTTAGGAGGGTTTTAGTATTTCCTTCTTCTTTTTTTCAAAAGAAAAAAATGCTGCCTTTTTTTATATATTAAAAGTCTAGTACATGCATCTCAGAGAAGATAGACATATAAGAAAGACTGACAGACCATGTTGGCATAAGATGTGCTCCAATACTTACATCTTAGAGAAGATAAACATATCATAAAACAAACTGGCAATGCCAGTAGAATCCAAATATAGCATATCGTTAGTCAATCCTTAATACACATATTCAAAAATGCAAACAATAGAGCAAAGAAATTGTGGCAACTACCATCCCATCATAATGTCTAGTAAAGATAAGTAAAACTAGACAAACAACATCCATTGTTATGGAAAGTTGATCTCGCCTTCCTCTCTAATGAGATGATCCACTAATATTTTGTAATGCATGATACCATATTGTCCCTGTAATCCCACTTTAGACAGCATGTCTGCATCCTTGTTGTCCTCTCTGTATACATGTGTGATGGAGTAGGATGAGAGAGAGGCCAACAAATGTTTAATCTTGTTAATCCATCCAGCTAATAGAGGTGGGTCAAATGTGGAGTGTCCATGTATTCCTTCTATGAGATAGCTCGAGTCTCCATAGATGTTGATATTCATATGTTTCTCTATAGCAAACCAGAGCAACCCCAAAGTGCCATGATTTCGTCTTTAGTGCTGGAGCCAAGGCCTCCATTCCAATGAAGGTTGAATAGTGTGTTGTTGTCTGCTTTGAGAGCCGCTCCGCATCCACACAATCCATTTGTGGTGCTCTGTCAAATCACCCAGGCAGAATAATTTTTGGGGAGGGCCTAGTCTTCTCAGTGATCCTATTTTTTACTGTGTCCAATGTGTTAGTGCTTGAAATTTCACGTCAGGCTGAGAAAGGAAAACTTCAAGGCAACATCAAACCACTTAGCCTCGTAGCTAGCCCTACGGGGCAGGAGAGGGCTCTCTCCGGTCTATCTCGGTAAATATCTACAATGGGTGAGATAACCAATAAGGAAACACTGATTTTAGGCTAGTAAACTGATAAAAAGAGTTTGTTTTGGGATTTTTAGGGTTTTGGTGGAAAGCTGGGGCAAGGCAATTTTGGGTGCGGGGATTGGACACAGTTTTTGCAGGGGGTTCTTTGGGGCAAGGTAGGAGACTGTATTGATGCCTTTAAATTAAGCGAATGGGTAGGAATGATCGGTGAGGAGCTAAGGAGAGCAAGCAATCACCTTGAGTTCTCCTTAAACAGATAAAAACATTGATATTAAGCAAATTTAAAAGCAGAGCATGGAAATCATAAATTCTACTTTAACACTTCATTTGACTAATTTCAGAAGAAAAAGAAAAAGGATGATTTCACATAACACACTTACAAGTACAAAGAGAAGCACACCATCAATACATGTAACCACAGGAATCCCAAAAAGGACTGCAAAACCCTGGTCTTTCTTCCTTTGCCAAAATTGCAGAGATACAATGAATAATACAATAGAGCTTTCTCCCTCAAGAGTCCAACCTCTCCAACCTCTGAAAATGATTGAGAAAATACATAATATAGGCAATCCAACCTCTTCCCTTGCCTCTAGGGGTCGAGCTCATCCTTCTAGGAGCTGTTTCAACCAATTCTAAACTGAGCACTAAAATCTAGGCAGTCAAAACAACTTGCCTCTATAAGCTAGGAAACCAATTCATTCATTAAATGTTTGTTATTTCATGAATAAATCTTCTAGAATAGGTAAATAAGTGTCATATCAACATGAAAATACATTAATTACATCAAAGAGGGTGAAAAATCCCATCCCAAGTCAAAACTAGCCAAAGCTGGGCGAATTTCTGAGCTGTAGGTGAAAAATTATGAAAATTGTCTCATAGGTCGCGCCCTAATCCTGATAGGTCGTGCTTCTTTGGAGCTCCGTTTGAGGCACGTCCAGGTGTCCAAATGAGGCAAAAGTGGGCTTGTTGGAAAGGTATGGATGTCTACTTTTCAACCCAACTAGAATTTCTGAATTTGGTGGCCATTTTCCCCTCCAAAATTGCAATCTCCCAAGACTGCTCCCTGTTTGTCAAAAAGGTGGCAGAAAGTCACTTTTTGCATGTTTTTTGACCTTCTGGAGGCTCAAAACTTGATGAAATCTCTTGGTAATTGCTGAGCAGGTGTATCTTTGCATGACAAATCCAGAAATGCTGATTTTTCCCAAAATGAAGTTGCCCATCGAATAGGTCGCGCGCGGCGCGCGACCTATCAGGGAGAAAAACCTGTTTTTTGCCCAAAAATTCATAAGTGACCAAAAATGCTCAAATTTTTTTGAAATTTGTGCTGTAGTGAGGTCATTTAATATCATGCTCCTTCAAGGAAGCCTCAACCAAGATGTGGAGGGGATCGGGCCTTTTTCGTCGTTTTAGTGCCTTGGCCATCCTCCTGGGATCTGACGATTGCAATTTTGACATTTCTCTAAAACCATGACACCTGTGCAAAAAGCGAAGGAGGTTTTTCTTCTTTGGCATGTTATGGACAAAAACCGCTCTCAGTTTTCCAAAATTCATCTTTTATTGCTCTGAAAGATGTTTTGAGTGAAACTTGTCCCGATGTGTGAAACAAGGAATTTTGTCGAAATGGAGCGAAATGAAGGGGATAAGAGGCTTCTAAATTCTTGAGAAAATTTTTGGGAGTGGGGAGGGATGTCAGGAAGCAGGTGAAAGTGGAATCTCAGAGATTGAGCGAGGGGAAGGGGTCAAAAAGGGCAAAACACAGGCCCAACCTAGAAAATTGCCAAGTTGTAGGTAGAAACTAGGGTTTGTGCAAAAATGAGGAATTTGGTGGATCTCAGTGATGGAAAGTGTTTGATAAGGTACATGAAGGATAGGGGAAGGTGTATGAACATCTGGATACAATTTTTGCTAATGATTTGACCATCCAAGAGAAATTAACTTTCAAAACCCTGGGAGAGGGAAATGACCTTACCTAGGCGCAACTGAAGCATGAACAAGATGTAAAATGACTCATTAGACATTAACATGATGGTGAAAACCCTATGAATGATGATAAGCTCAGCTGAATGGTGACATGGATTGGCATTTGGGCAATTTTGAAAAGAGTGAAAGCAAACCCTAGACCTAATGCCTAGTGACCAAATTTTGCTTGAAGACTCACTGAAATGACAAAATTTGACCTTGAGACTTCAAAATCACTTTGTAAGAGCACGTTTGATCACTGGAGGAAGGCTGGAAAGATTGACACTAACATTGGCTCCAATGGGGATGGTAGCTCCTTGGAGGTGCCAAGAACCGCAGATCTCTGTAAGAGCTAGACAGTGCCTTCATCCATTGGTCAATGGAGTCATTATTTTGAACGGATAACACAAAACCTTTGACACATTTATTGAATGAAAAATTGACTGAAACTTAACTGGAACTTGACTCAAACCGACTCGATGGCAAACTGAAATAACTTGAAAAACTCACTCAACATACCAAACACAAATGACTCATGACTGACTTAACTAAAACAAGAACTTACAAATCTTTTTGAAGGGCAGCAGTCCATCAAGATTTGAAATCATGATGACAACCACCTGTGTTTCTTACAAGACAATATACATCAAACTATATCAAAATGCCAATGCAACCAATCAAGCAGATGCCTTCTTGATTGATTCTCCTGCTTTGATCTTCTGGTCAACAGTACAAACCTATCACTGGGCATCCAAAAACATAGTTGACCATGGCTGCAACAAAACACTATAATAAACATTTTCACTGCTGGCTGCAACAAACTTGCTAGAGGATCGTGAAAAACATGAAGATTTGCCACTGCCACCTCCTGCTAAAAGAACAAGGTGTCTTTTGATTCAAATTCTGATCTGCCTTTATCATTTGCTTCGGTAAAAGTATGCTCATAAGCT
The DNA here is from genome assembly GCA_031772625.1 of Pinus tabuliformis. Taxonomy (NCBI): domain Eukaryota; kingdom Viridiplantae; phylum Streptophyta; class Pinopsida; order Pinales; family Pinaceae; genus Pinus; species Pinus tabuliformis. Next base: position 812,458,513 of record CM062820.1, read on the forward strand.
TCAAAAAACTCCGAACAAATGGATAAGTAGCTCTCTTCTTGGAAAAACATTTCAGCACATGAAACATATGAAGAATCTAAAAGGTAATCCCGTATGCTCTGATCTTGTGTAGTCTGACAATATGGTAGGTCATCTTCATATGATATCACAACCAAATTATCAAGTTCCTTATTACATTCTTCAATATTATCAAGCACAATATTGTCATTTACATCGTCTACCACAAATTCACTCAAAGAAACTTTTTCACTTGCTTGAGCAAAGGTCTCACCTTGCTGTTCATGAGTAGACTGAATGACCTCCTCACGAAGACTCGGTTCTAATGAAATGGGAGCACTTAAATTTGTAACTTTGTTTTCTTCATGCCAAATGATCTCAACAGCCAAGTTTTTCTTTATAGGATTCGGCACAAGGTATTCTTGGTCATCATGATATGAATGTTGATCTGAAATAGTTGACTTGACTGCATCACATGAATCTTGACTACCCTGCACGCTGTCTTCTTCTGTGTGCAGATCTGAAATAGAACCCTCTCTTTCATCATTTTCAACCATATGGAAATCTTCAGCCTGCTGATCTTGATTCTGCTGCAAAATTTCCTGATCATCTTGATGGGTATCCTCTAAGATTTCTGTGTGCTGCTGAAATGGATTCTCATACAGAGCCTCCATGATCTCAACATCCATAAAATTATCATCTTCATAATATTTCTCAAGGCTTTCAATAAAAGTTGAAGCATGTTTGCAACAGTCTTGAACTAAATTTAATGATGGATAAGAGTCCTTATATCTTTCAATGAACATAGCATGAAAATCCTTTAAACAGTAAATACAGGCTTGCGGCAAATTTTCATACCATGATTGGGCTTTACCTTCTAGAGTGGCCAAGAATATCTTCATCAAGCAATCTTCAGGAAAATCCACCTTCAATTTGCGAATATGCATATGAAATCTAACTAGATGTAAAGCAGCATCCTTCTTACCATCATCATTAAATATAGGCAGATTCCTTGACCAATCTACCTTCGGAATTTTATTTGGAAAACCAGGGATGTGATCTCGGCTCAAGGGAGCATATCTTCTTGTGATTTGGTCCATCTCATAGCTACTGATCTCTCTGCAGTGAAGTCACCATGAAGCACTGATCGCTGGATTCTTCAGTGAAAGGAGTCGCCAAGTGAATGATTTCAGCCTTGTCAGTGTCTCATCGTTGTCCACTATCAACAATCAGATCTAAACTTGATACATGTACTGGGGTAAAATGCAAATGAAGTGTTGTATTCACAAGCTCACGGAGATTGACTGAAGCAGCGTTTATCTACATCTGCTTATGCAAAACAAAAGCGTTTCGAAGGCTACCTGGCATAACTTCAGGTTTCGTCTAAGACTTATGAAACAAACACATCAATCAACAAACAATTTGTTCTCCCCAGTATGGTCGCCAATATGTTAGCGCTTGAAATTTCACCTCAGGCTGAGAAAGGCAAACTTCAAGGCAACATCAAACCACTTAGCCTCGTAGCTAGCCCTATGGGGCAGGAGAGGGCTCTCTCCGGTCTATCTCGGTAAAGATCTACAACGGGCGAGATAACCAATAAGGAAACACTGATTTTAGGCTAGTAAACTGATAAAAAGAGTTTGTTTTGGGATTTTTAGGGTTTTGGTGGAAAGTTGGGGCAAGGCAATTTTGGGTGCGGGGATTGGACACAGTTTTTGCAGGGGGTTCTTTGGGGCAAGGTAGGAGACTGTATTGATGCCTTTAAATTAAGCGAATGGGTAGGAATGATCGGTGAGGAGCTAAGGAGAGCAAGCAATCACCTTGAGTTCTCCTTAAACAGATGAAAACATTGATATTAAGCAAATTTAAAAGCAGAGCATGGAAATCATGAATTCTACTTTAACACTTCATTTGCCTAATTTCAGAAGAAAAAGAAAGAGGATGATTTTACATAACACACTTACAAGTACAAAGAGAAGAACACCATCAATACATGTAACCACAGGAATCCCAAAAAGGACTGCAAAACCCTGGTCTTTCTTCCTTTGCCAAAATTGCAGAGATACAATGAATAATACAATAGAGCTTTCTCCCTCAAGAGTCCAACCTCTCCAACCTCTGAAAATGATTGAGAAAATACATCATATAGGCAATCCAACCTCTTCCCTTGCCTCTAGGGGTCGAGCTCATCCTTCTAGGAGTTGTTTCAACCAATTCTAAATTGAGCACTAAAATCTAGGCAGTCAAAACAACTTGCCTCTATAAGCTAGGAAACCAATTCATTCATTAAATGTTTGCTATTTCATGAATAAATCTTCTAGAATAGGTAAATAAGTGTCATATCAACATGAAAATACATTAATTACATCAAAGAGGGTGAAAAATCCCATCCCAAGTCAAAACTGGCCAAAGCTGGGCGAATTTATGAGCTGTAGGTGAAAAATTATGAAAATTGCCTGATAGGTCGCGCCCTAATCCTGATAGGTCGCGCTTATTTGGAGCTCCATTTGAGGCACTTCTAGGTGTCCAAATGAGGTAAACGTGGGCTTGTTGGAAAGGTCTAGATGTCTAATTTTCAACCCAACTGGAATTTCTGAATTTGGTGGCCATTTGCCCCTCCAAAATGGCAATCTCCCAAGACTGCTCCCTGTTTGTCAAAAAGGTGGCAGAAAGTCAATTTTTGCATGTTTTTTGACCTTCTGGAGGCTCAAAAATTGATGAAATCTCTTGGTAATTGCTGAGCAGGTGTATCTTTGCATGAAAAATCCAGAAATTCTAATTTTTCCCAAAATGAAGTTACCCATCGAATAGGTCGCGCGCGGCGCGCAACCTATCAGGGAGAAAAACCTATTTTTTGCCCAAAAATTCATAAGTGACCAAAAATGCTCAAAATTTTTTGAAATTTGTGCTGTAGTGAGGTAATTTAATATCATGCTCCTTCAAGGAAACCTCAGCCAAGATGTGGAGGGGATCGGGCCTTTTTCGTCGTTTTAGTGCCTTGGCCATCCTCCTTGGATCTGGCAATTGTAATTTTGACATTTCTCTAAAGCCCTGACACCTATGCAAAAAGTGAAGGCGGTTTTTCTTCTTTGGCATGTTATGGACAAAAACCTCTCTCAGTTTTCCAAAATTCATCTTTGATTGCTCTGAAAGATGTTTTGAGTGAAACTTGTCCCGATGTGTGAAACAAGGAATTTTGTCGAAATGGAGCGAAATGAAGGGGATAAGAGGCTTCTAAATTCTTGAGGAAATTTTTGGGAGTGGGGAGGGATGTCAGGAAGTAGGGGAAAGTGGAATCTTAGAGATTGAGCAAGGGGAAGGGGTTAAAAAGGGCAAAACACAGGCCCAACCTAGAAAATTGCCAGGTTGTAGCTAGAAACTAGGGTTTGTGCAAAATGAGGAATTTGGCGGATCTCAGTGATGGAAAGTGTTTGATAAGGTACATGAAGGATAGGGGAAGGTGTATGAACATCTGGATACAAGTTTTGCTAATGATTTGGCCATCCAAGAGAAATTAGCTTTCAAAACCCTAGGAGAGGGAAATGACCTTACCTAGGCGCAACTGAAGCATGAACAAGATGTAAAATGACTCATTAGACATTAACATGATGGTGAAAACCCTATGAATGATGATAAGCTCATCTGAATGGTGACATGGATTGGCATTTGGGAAATTTTGAAAAGAGTGAAAGCAAACCCTAGACCTAATGCCTAGTGACCAAATTTTGCTTGAAGACTCACTGAAATGACAAAATTTGACCTTGAGACTTCAAAATCACTTTGTAAGAGCACGTTTGATCACTGGAGGAAGGCTGGAAAGACTGACACTAACACAATGAAATGGCACTCGCCCATGAAATTGCTTTGAAGCAGACTCTATTGTAGTCAATGGGATTCCCCTCAAATATATGATGGTTCCTTGCATTCCAAATCTCCCAGATAATGTATATCGACATCGTTAATTCCTGAGAAGTGCAGTCAGACCAGTGGGACATGATGTTTTCTAAATTTGTAGCCAAAATAAGAGAAATGTTCATGAAATGTGCAATATTTCTCCAAACCCATGCATATGAAGGACAAGAAAAAAATATGTGATTAGTAGATTCTATGGAATTTCTACAGAAATAGCAAATACCAAGGACCATGAAAACCTCTTTTTTGTAAGTTCTCCTAGGTCAGTACTTTATTTTTCCATACAAGCCAAGCAAACAATGTTATTTTAAGAGGGAGTATCTCTGAGTGATGTAGTATATGTAAGCATGAGCAACCATTAACGTATCATTGTGCAATTTCCCACACCAAGAGATATTGTCATCGAGGGCATTATAGATAACACGAGTCTGGCTGAGAGAAGTGGTAAATTCTCGCCATTTGATTGCACTTTTTCCAGTCAGTCCCATTTCTGAAGCTACTTTCCATATAGGATAGCTATTGTGAAATCTTCTAATAGCTTGGCTAAGGAAAAAATATCCCTTTCTGTTGATGGTGTCTAAGGTGTGTCCCTATAAGTTCTACTCTTGATTCAATCTTTTGATCTTATCTATGCTAGTTAGAATTTTCCCACCATCTCCAAATTCCCACTCCATCCTCATGCGCCACTATGGAAGAATCTTCAAGTGGCTCCTCCAGATTATGGACCCATTGTTTCTGTATGTGATATTATTCCTAAATAATTCTTCCATATTTGTATGTCTCGTGTATTTTGAATGTATGATGTCTTGCCATAATCCACTTCCATTTACAGCTCTCCAAAATTATGTTATGAGCAATGCATTTCCAAAGGTATTATTTCCCAGGAGTCCCCACCCTTCAAATTCCTTTGGTATAGTTAAAGCAGACCATTTACTAATATGCATCCTTGTAGGAGTCCCAACGTCGCTTCAAAGCAAGTTGGTCACTATAGATGTAATGTTGTTGACAATAGTTCTATGTATCTTGAAGATGTGAGCCCAAAATAAATAAATCTGTTGAAGTGTCAACTATAGCACAATGAATCTACCTCCCAGGGAGAGGTATCTGTGAGTCCAGTTGGAGAGCTTATGTTTATATTTGTCAACTAACCAAAGCCAATCCATAGTTCTAGTTCTGTAGTTGCAGGATTTTAGTTTGTATCCGAGGTAGGATATGCCATTTTTCAAAGGAGCTTTCGCTACTCTTAATATTCCTGCAATGTAGTCTATATCCATACTATCACCAGAAGAAAAATATAGAATTGATTTGATGTTGTTTGCTTGGAGTCTAGAAGTTGCACCATATCTAGTGAAAATGTAATGTAATGCAAACTATTATTCTCTAGAAATAATGCCAAATGTTAATATATCATCTGCAAAGAACAAGTGAGTACTATTGACTAAACTAGTAATATGTAGTCCATGAAAAATACCACAAGACTGAGCTTCTTTAATTTTAAGATTGATTTCATCCATGACAAGTAAGAAAATTAGAGGGGAGAGGGATCATCTATGTCTGAGGCCACGTCATGCTTTGAAAAAATGTGAGGGAAGTCCATTGATAAGTACAGTAAAACAGGCCGAAGTGATGCAGGCCTTGATCCACTCCACGTTGTGTGTCTAGAGTTCAACCTTGTATAGTATAAGCCTTATAAATGACCAATCTACACTATCAAAAGCCATGTGAAGATCAATTTTCATAACTCCAGCCTCCTTACGTGTACGGATAATGTGGATGGACTCTTGTGCCACTGCAATCGCGTCATTAATCTGACGGCTACTTAAGAAACCAAAATGTTCTCCGGAGATGTGTGAGGATAGGACCATTTTGATATGCCTCGCAATAACCTTTTATATGAGTTTGTATAGAATATTGCACAAGGAAATAGACCTGTATTCCCATAAGTTTTTCAGGGAGGAGGTTTTCGGAATGGGAGCTAAAAAATTCAAGTTCATGGCTCCCAAAATATTTCCACCGGTCCTAGCTTCTTCCACAATCATTAGAAGGCAATTACCGGATAGCTCAAAGAAATGAATGAAAAATTCCATGGTCCATATGTCTAGACCTAGGCTTTGTCCTTTGCAAAGGACCCCAAAGTCTGTGTAATTTCTTCCAAGGTGACAGGGTTGAATAGTTCATCATTAGCATCATTTTCAAACATAATTGATATTGGTTTAGTGCCTAGGATTGATCTTCAAATTCAACATCTTCCCTAACCTTATAAAAATGCTCAAAAAAATTGTAGCTTCAATTTGTATGTCCTGGGTTGTGTTCTTGATATGACCCTATGATATTTCGATCTGCCAGATTACATTGCAATGTTTGCAATGAGTAGCATACTTGTGAAAGAACTTGGTGTTTCAGTCTCCTTCCCAAAGCCGAGTAGCTCTGCTCTTGAGTCTCCAGCTACTGTCTTGTTTGTTCAAGATCCCATTTTTCCTTTCTTCCAGCATTTTCAGATGATCCAGATCCTGCTAAGTTGGGATTTTATTCTCCATTGTCTTGCCTATTGGAAATAATAATCCCAACCACCACAATAAATAGCTCGATCGCAACCATACATGTCAAACACTTTTACAGCCATACATGTCAGACACTTTTGCAGGTTGCGTCTCAGCGTGAAGATAGAAGGTTTGAAGTCAGACGCAAACCATTCAGAAACCCAACAAAGGCATTTAAAGAATTTATGTACTTAGGTAAACAGATATGGGCAAGCATTAATTCAACAACCTTGCCCACACTCTAGAAACACCTGTGCGACTCTGATCACACTCAACAACAACATCAAAATTAATTTTGTTGTGTCATGAATTAAATGTAAAATTGTATGTTGAGTTATATATGAATGTAAAAGTCATTTTGTAAGTGTTAGACTGTGTAGAGAGGTTAGAGAGTAAGAAGTAAGAAAAGAGTGCAAGTCTCTGTGGAGAAAATGGTGGAGCAATTTTTGGTGGGCGCGTGAAAACAACAATTACTCTGTTTTACTGTGTGTTACTCCGCGTAATTTTAAATCTCTGTAAAATTTTATTTTATTTTGTAAATGAGACGCAGTCTCATGTAGATGTATTTTCATGTTTAAGAAATGAATACTAAGTTTTAGTGTGGTGCTCCAAACCTATCTTGTTATTTTTACTGTGAGTATTCATCAAGTCTCTGAAATAGTTCTGAGGTGCGTGAAATCCAAGTCTGGGGAATTAGCCTCGCGGTTCGCGAAGGTAGCTCCGTGAAATCTACATCGTGGTGTGTGAACCTAGTTTCGCGAAAGTAGCTTCACGAAATCATAACTCTCTGCCTCTCCCCTTTGCGAAAATGAAAATTAAATTCGCCAAATATTTCTAACATGGTATCAGAGCAGGTTAAACTCTGTTAGTGTAAAAACAAGTGTTTTTACTAATAGTAAAATTTTTTTTGAGCGCGCATTGTTTTTAGCATATTTACCAGCAAGTAGAAAGTTTGTTTTTACGCTCAGAAATGGCAACATCAAGCACAAGTTTGACTAATCCTCAAATACCTCAGTTTAATGGAAAAAATTATGATTATTGGGCTATTACAGTGAAGGCCCTATTTTCTTCTCAAGACATTTGGGATTTGGTGGAGAATGGTTTTCAAGGACTAGCAGATGCAGCAGCATACAATGCCTTATCTCAACTAGAAAGATATGTGTTAAGGGACAATAGGAAGAAGGATTCAAAAGCCCTGTTTTATATCTTTCAAGCAGTTCATGAAAGTATTTTTCCAAGGGTTGCAGCGGCAACAAAGTCCAAGCAAGCATGGGACATCCTCTAGACAGCCTACCAAGGCATGGCAAAAGTCAAGACAGCAAAGCTGCAAATGTTGAGGAGAGATTTTGAAACACTTTGTATGAAAGAGTCTGATAATATAGACTCGTTTTTTACACATGTAAGTGGGTTGGTTACTCAAATTAGGTCTCATGGTGAGACACTTGAGGAAAGAAGAATAGTTGAGAAAGTTTTGAGAAGTCTACCAGCAAGGTTTGAGGCCATTGTTGTGGCCATAGAAGAGACAAAGGATCTCTCACAGTTCACATTGGATGAGCTTAATGCATCACTAATTTCTCATGAACATAGACTGAATAGAGCAGCAAGCTCCTCATTGGAGCATGCCTTCAAGACACAAGTATCATTTGGTCAAGGTCGAGGTAGAGGAAGATCATATGCTAGAGGAAGAGGAAGAAACCCACACAGAGGTGGAAGAAGCAGCCCTTCAAGCTCAAATGGAAGAGGCAACAATCAAAATCCAAGTCAAGGCCCAAGCCAAAATTAAGCACAAGGTCAGAGGTATGATAAATCTCAAGTTCAATGTCATTACTGTAAGAAGTATGGTCATTATGCAAATGAATGTAGAAAGAAGCAATATGATATTAGTAACAAACCAAGTGTAAATTTCACAAGAGAAAATCAGAACCATGATAGCATGTTTCTAGCTTGTAATGTAGCACAAGAAAAACAAAGTGATATATGGTATCTAGATTCAGGGTGTAGCAACCACATGTCAGGAAACATAGAAATTTTTTCTGATCTAGATGAAAGTGTGAAATCTGAAGTGACATTAGGGACTGATAGCAAAGTCTCTATCATGGGAAAAGGAAGAGTTAATATCCTAACAAAGAAGGGGGAGAAGAAATACATCTCTGATGTTTACTTTGTCCCCGGTCTGAAACATAATCTCATGAGCGTTGGACAGCTCATGCAAAAAGGATACAATGTCTTCTTCAAAAATGATGTGTGCACAATTTTAGATAGGCCTCCAAGCAGACAATTGATTACAAAGGTTCAGATGATAAACAATAGAATGTTTCCCTTGAAAATAATATCAGATTTGCAGAAAGAAGGTACACAAGCACAACTATCTATGAAATCACAAGAAAATGGAAGAAAAGGGGCAATTGTCACACAAGTAAACTTTCAAGCAGAGGTAAAAGATGAAAACTGGTTATGGCACTTGAGATTTGGACATCTCAACTTTGGAGGTTTGAAATTGTTGCATAGGAAAGGCATGGTGAAGGGTTTACCACTCATAGAAAAACCAGACAGCATATGTGAAGGATGTATCTTGGGCAAGCAACATAGAGAGACATTTCCAACAGGAAAGTCAGTGAGGGCAAAGGAACCTTTGGAGATTGTCCACTCAGATTTATGTGGACCAATGTAGACACCATCAATTGGTGGCAGTCACTATGTACTGACCTTCATAGATGACTACACAAGGAAGACATGGGTCTTTCTCCTAAAACAGAAAAGTGAAGTGTTTGAGCGCTTTTGCCAATACAAGGCTCTTGTTGAAAAGCAAAGCGGACATTTCATCAAAGTCCTTAGGATAGACAGAGGTGGAGAATACAACTCAAATGACTTCCTTCAATTTTGCAAGGAACATGGAATTCATAAGCAATTTACAACAAGATATACACCACAGCAAAATGGTATCGTGGAAAGGAAGAATAGGACCATTATGGAGATGGAAAGGAGTATGTTAAAGGCAAAGAAATTGTCAAATGACTATTGGGTTGAAGTTGTCGCTTGTGCAGCATGTATCTTGAATACATGTCCAACCAAAAGTGTCCAGAACATTGTTCCTGAAGAGGCATGGAGTGGAAGAAAGCATAGTGTCACTCACATAAGAGTTTTTGGATGTGTGGCTTATGCACATGTCCTGGATGAGTTGAGAAAGAAGTTGGATAACAAAGGGGAGAAATGCATATTTTTTGGATACAATGATGAATCCAAGTCATACAAACTCTATAATTCATTAACCAAGAAGGTCATAATCAACAGAGATGTTGAGTTCATAGAAGAGGAAGCATGGGATGGAAGTTTAGAAAAGACAATCAATGTCAAAGCATGCATACCACATGAGGACATAGAGGAATTAACAACAGCAAGTAATTCCTCAATAGTGACCCCCTCTACTCCTATTCAAGTGTAGCAAAGCAGGCAGCAAGCAACGCCATCAACAAATAATAGGACAATTTCACGCAGCCAAGCAAGTGCTTCTCCAAGCATACTGCGAAGCACAACACCAAGTGACATATCAAGTCCATCCTCAGCAAGCACAAGAAGGCCAAAATTCAGAAATTTGAATGAAATTTATGAGCAAGATGAAGTTGATAGTGGCACAAGTCTGAATTCCTTATTTGCATTATTTTTACATGTAGATGACCCTATCCACTTTGAAGCTGCAGTCAAAGAAGAAAAATGGATTGCGACAATGGAGGAAGAAAAGAAGCAATAGAAAGGAATGATACATGGGAGTTAGTGAGCCTTCAGAAAGGAAAACATGTTATTGGGGTAAAGTGGGTCTATAAGACCAAAAGCAACATTGAGGGAAAGATTGAAAGGCACAAAGCAAGGCTAGTTGTCAAAGGATATACGCAGCAGCATGGAAGAGATTATGTGGAGATGTTCGCACCAGTCGCGTGGATGGAGACAGTGCGTGCAGTTGTGGCGATTGCTGCATAGCATAAATGGACAGTGTATCAGATGGACGTAAAGTTAGCATACTTGAATGGAGTGCTGAAAGAGGAAGCGTATGTCATGCAGCCGCCTGGTTATGAGATTGAAGGACAAGAAGAAAAAGTGTATCGGTTGAAGAAAGATCTTTATGGATTGAAGCAAGCACTGCGCACATGGTACAGCAGGATAGATGCTTAGTTGTTGAACAATGGTTTCGACAAATGTGACGGTGAACCTACTCTCTACATCAAAGAGAGTAAAGGTAAGATTCTCAGTGTCGTCTCATATGTAGATGATTTGATATTTACAGGCAGTGATGATTTCCTCATTGCTGATTTTAAAAAAGTAATGAAGAGTGAGTTTGAAATGACTGACTTAGGATTGCTGAGATATTTTTTGGGCATAGAAGTGAATCAAACAGAAAATGGCATTTTTATCTCTCAAGCAAAGTATGTGGCAGAAATTTTGGAGAGGTTTAAAATGCAAAACAGCAAGTCTGCACCAACTCCAACTGTCATAGGGTTGAAGTTGAGCAAAGAAGATTGCAACAACAATGTCAATCTGACATTATACAAAAGCATGATAGGCAGCCTGGTGTATTTGATCGCCACTAGGCCAGATATAATGCATGCAATAAGTTTGGTGTCAAGGTTCATGGAGACACCCAAGGAGACACATTGGCAAGCAGTAAAAAGGATTCTAAGGTATGTCAATGGGACAAAACGGTATGGCGTTTTGTACACAGCAACCAGTGATTTCAAGCTGGTTGGTTACACTAATAGTGATTGGGCAGGCAGTGTCGATGAGAGAAAGAGCACGTCAAGATATGTTTTTCATTTGGGTTCCGGAGCCATTTCATGGGCCTCCAAGAAGCAGCCAATAGTGTCACTGTCAACAGCAGAAGCTGAATATGTCGCAACAATAGCGGCAACATGTCAGGCAGTTTGGATGAGAAGGATGTTGAGGGATCTTTGTCATGACCAAGGGGGCACAACAACTATTTTCTATGACAACACCTCAGCAATTTCATTTTCAAAGAATTTTGTCTTCCACAAAAGGACCAAGCATATAGATGCTAAATATCATTTTATTAGAGAGTTGATTAACAATAACGAAATTGTGTTGCAGCACTACAGGTTACAGGAATAGCTTGTTGATATTTTCATAAAGCCATTGGCAAGAGAAAATTTTGTTTATCTCAAAAATTGTTTGGGAATTGTCAATGGTGGAAATTGTGATTAAGGGGGAGTGTTGGAAATAATAATCCCAACCACCACAATAAACAACCCGACAGCAGCCATACATGTCAGACACTTTTGCAGGTTGCGTCTGTGCTTGAAGACATTTTTGCAAGTTGCGTCTCAGCGTGAAGATAGAAGGTCTGAAGTCAAACGCGAACCATTCAGAAACCCAGCAAAGGCATTTAAAGAATTTATGTACTTAGGTAAACAGATATGGGCAAGCATTAATTCAACAACCTTGCCCACACTCCAGAAACACTCGCACGACTCTGATCACACTCAACAACAACATCAAAATTAATTTCGCTTTGTCATGAATTAAATGTAAAATTGTATGTTGAGTTATATATGAATGTAAAAGTCATTTTGTAAGTGTTAGACTATGTAGAGAGGTTAGAGAGTAAGAAGTAAGAAAAGAGCGCAAGTCTCTATGGAGAAAATGGTGGAGCGATTTTTGGTGGGCGCGTGAAAACAACAGTTACTTTGTTTTACTGTGTGTTACTCCGCGTAAGTTTAAATCTCTGTAAAATTTTATTTTATTTTGTAAATGAGCCGCAGTCTCATGTAGATGTATTTTCATGTTTAAGAAATGAATACTAAGTTTTAGTGTGTTGCTCCAAACCTATCTTGTTAATTTTACTATGAGTATTCATTAAGTCTCTGGAATAGTTCCGAGGTGTGCGAAATCCAAGTCTAGGAAATTAGCCTCGCGGTTCGCGAAGGTAGCTCCGCGAAATCTGCTTTGCGGTGCGTGAACCTAGTTTCGTGAAAGTAGCTTCGCGAAAGTCATAACTCTCTGCCTCTCCCCTCTGCGAAAATGAAAATTAAATTCGCCAAATATTTCTAACATTGCCAAATTCAGAAATGCTACGAGAGATGTCCTTCAATTCCACAATCATTTGTTGTTTTTTGGATCTTTCACAAGTTCTAGTTCTTGATTTTATTTTATTGAGCTTACTTACTAGGGATATCATTGTCGATTCTTCTCTAATATCTGACATTTCAGACCAAAGGGTGCGTACCAGGTCGTTATTTTCATAATCGAGTAGCCATTGTTTATTAAATTTTAAAAGGATCCCCTTTGGAACATTCTCCATCCTCCAGCTGAGTATTATTGGAATGTGATCTGAAATATATGTCTTGTATACAGATGACTTCAGATAGCCCAACCTTTCAATCAAATCTTCTTGTACCAAGAATATGTCAAGTCGTTTCCCCACATGTAATAAAATATGTAATGTCCACATTGTATTGTCTTTGTAATAGTAACATTTTTAATATAGACTTAAAAATGAAATCATTGAATAAAAAACTCATTTGCATATGTATGTAGCTATATGTATTATAAATATTTTACTATTTTCTTAAAAAATGAAATATGTAATGTTCATGTACTTGCTTCAATAATATTCTTAACAGATAATTGAAATTATAGCGAATTGAACATCAAATAAAAGTGAATATGATTAACTTTATATACATCATTTTGGGAAAAAATTATACATATATATAGTAATAATATAATACCAAACAAATGAAATTAGAAATAAGAATATTTGTATATAGAGATGAAATTTACATATAATAAAAATATTGTTATAAAGAACCAACATAGAACCATTTTTAATTTTGGATCTATCATATACTAGCAAAAGCAACACTTAAAATTTACACCTCTAATGATTTGATACAGAGTTAAGATGAATCTATGTTAGTTATAAAAACTCATGAATCTAGAATTACCTAACTAGATGTTCATGACATAATTGTGTCAATGGATTAATACTTATACATGATATTTAAAGTTTATGGATCATCTTCCATGGAGACATTGAATGCATTCTAACCCTACATTACAACCCATACGAAGGAATAACTCCATTTTCCTGTGCTTTTGGCTTAATGTTGTATATCTTCCTTTTTTACGATTTTTTCATTCATCATTTTTCCCACCTTCTATATATCTTCTTTTTTACCATTTTTTCATTCATCATTTTTCCCACCTTCTATACATATTTCCGGCTGCAATAACATAGATGTTTGACAACATCACATGATTTCCAACATTATTTCCAACATGCTAAGGCTCAACACATCCAACTGCATTTTTTCCTCTCAATAGTGATATTACGTCGCACCGAGTAAATTTCCAATGTCATCTTCCTTATCACATCAAGCTCCTTATCTAGGTTCCAAGCCTAACCAAGTATATGAACACATAAGTATAATGCTCAGCCCGTGGGTAATACATGGATTTTGATTCATGGTGTCAGACGTAATGGCTACCTGCATCAACTAGGACAACATGATTACAACCAGCAAAATCCATGACAAAGTAATATGAATTAGTTCTTACTAGTCTTTTGCATTAGTTCAGATAACTCATGCTTTTGCATTAACTCAGATACCTTAATCATCTCCTTTCCTCTCCCATGCCTTCACTTTCCTGCGACTATAGTCACTAGGAAACAACATCTTGTTCTTTTAGTTTGTCAAATGCCTGGTGTGCATTCTCTAGGTTCTCACAATTAGTAGAAATGTAAACACAAGCATTTCCCACAACAATATTAAATTCAATTTGACTATGATAATGTTACACTAGATTTGTGTTCCATAGCCTAATGTGTCCAGCATTGTGCAAGTAGTAAGAACAGTATCCAATATCATTTGGCCTGCCTTCAATCTTGCTAATTGTATATAATTTTTAACTGAAGGTTCTAAACACCTCAACATACCCATGCTTCATATACACTACTACAGTTGCATTCTATGATATTTGTCAAACCATTGTTGGGTACTCTCAAAGGAGGGCAACTCAACTACCAGCCAAAATAGTTCATGGTAACTTTAAAAGACTCAACTAGATTTGAACTTGTTATCTATATCGTCTCCATTAGAAATATGCTTTAGATGGATGGTTCAACCAATTGAGCCATTCATGGTAACTTTAAAAGACTCAACTAGATTTGAACTTGTTATCTATATCGTCTCCATTAGAAATATGCTTTAGATGGATGGTTCAACCAATTGAGCCAACAAATAGTGCTGAGAATGGTGCTAAAAAAGCAATCCTACTACTTAGGAAAATGGAATAAATAATTTTTATTAAACAGTAAGATATCATACAAAAGAACATGATAAATTATTCCTGGCAAGCTGATCCAGGTGGATATTGGTGGCCACCTGCCAAGTCCACCTGGACCCCCACCATTGTCTTTCTCAACATTTTCAGTTTCCTAAATTGTAGCACAACTTACTATTTTTAGCAGTTTTTCGGGTCCTGAACTTCCGAAGCCGTTTTGAGGCCCTAAACGACGTTTTTTGGGGAATCAGGGGGAAACATTGGTCCATTCCACGGTCCATGGAATGGACCAATGTTGCCCGTTCCAACAATGATAGTGCTCGGATAGATCTTTCTAATGAGCTACTGTACGCGTCAAACGGAGGTCATATGCCAAAGTTACGACCCCGGGAAGTTGATGTACCAACTTACCCCCAAACGGGGCCCACAGCTTGGCGTTTCATCTCCTAGGGTTAGGTTTTGGAAGGTTAATGGTTTTCCATTGTTTCTCAACAATAAATAGGCCTTCAAGCCTCATTGTAACATAGTTCAGAGGCATGTAGCCATCACATCTCTTCTCAGAGATAAGCTACCATCGCCCTAGCTGGTTTATTTCCATTTCTGGTTGTAAGCATATTTCAGTATTTTCCATTAATGAAATGAAGTATTATTTCCGCTGCATCTTTGTGTATATGGTTATCTCTGTAATTTGTTGCGTTCCTGTTTAAATCCGGATCAGTGGTATCAGAGCGGTCTGCTTTTTCTCTGTTTTTCTTTGCATGTCCCCAACAAGGTCGAGATATAAGGAGTTAGGGCTTGAACTGGTTGAACCTTTGCGAGACCAGCCTCGCAAATCCCGACGGCTTCCCATGGCGGACGAGAAGAAAGATGAGGGGGCAGGAGATCCCATCAAAATCTTGCTCGAATAAGCCCTCCAGCGACAACAGAACGCGATGATGGACAGCTTTGCCCAGATCCTTCAGCGGCTATCCAGAAGCAATGCATCGGCTTCCAGCAACTACTCTGGAAACACCACACCCTTTAAGGTACAAGTTAATTTTGAAATCCCCATATTCGAGGGTCAGATAGACGCAGATGCCGTAGATAAATGGTTAAATCTGCTAGAGGGTTATTTTTCTGTTCATGAATTTTCGAGTCGGGAAAAGATTGTTTTTGCTCTCCTCAAAGCAGCCCCCCACATCAAGGACTGGTGGGAAACCTACTGCGAGCAGAAGGATGAAAGTACTGGCTCACTATTTTCAGCCGCACCCACCTAGGATTCGTTCCGGGATGCCATCAAGGAGCAGTACTACCCTGTCGGGAGCTATGAGGATGAATACATAAAGTGGACCACGCTGCGGCAAGGAAGGGACCAAGACGTGCCGGAGTTCACCAATCTTTTCCATACCCTTCGCACAAAGTTGGGTATCAAGGATTCAGAGCAACATTTGATACTCAAATACCGTGGCTGCCTGCACAAGTACATCCAGGAAGAAATACAATTCCTAAACATCCGCTCGCTCGGCGCAGCATACCGGTATGCCGTCAAGGTCGAACAAAAGTTTAAACAAAAGAAGCGAGACTTTGGATCCGCGAATCCAAAGCAGGGGAAAGGTGCCCCTAAACCACAGAACAAAGGACAAAGCCAAGGCGGGACAGCCCAAGACAACCAGCCAAAGCTGCAAGCAAAGAACAGTGCCGCGAAGCCAAGAAAGGACACTGGAAAATGGTGCGAGTTCCATAAGAGCTCCACTCACAACACAAGTGAGTGTCGGGCCAAGCAGTCACTAGTGGCTGAGCTAAAGGTTTTAGAATCAGATGCATGTTCCGACTTTGAGTCAGAACCCGATAAGGGGTATGAAAAAGGGAAGCAGATCATTGATGCGGACCCCAGCGCCACTGTTGCTACCGCAAAGATCCAGAAAAATGAACCCGAAGATCCAGAGGAGGAGGAGCGTCTCTTCCACTCCCAGATGTGGGTAAAGGGCTCCCCGATACAGTTCATTGTTGATAGCGGGAGTCAAAAGAACCTCATTTCGGCAGAGGTCGTGAAGCGGTTGGGCTTACCGACCATAGCACATCCACAACCATACACCATTGGGTGGCTTCACCAAGGACGAGATCTTCGCGTGAGCCGGCAGTGTCGCCTTCCATACAACATCAAGCCCTTCACGGATGAGGTATTGTGTGACATTGCTCCCCTTGAAGTTTGTGATGTATTACTAGGGAAACCATACTTGTGGAAGCGACATGCTGTGTATGAATCAAGGCCCCGTGCTGTTATTATTACATTGGGAAATAAGTTGTTCAGGATACCAGAGGTAGCACCACCTACCGCCCTCTCTTTGATTACTGCAAAACAATGCAGTAAGATCATTTCCAAAACCAGGAAATTTGTTTTCCTGATGATACACCCTCAAGGAAAGAAGAAGACAGTGGCCGCGGCCTCCAAACAGGGCCCCTCTGCACGACAACTACAGATGGACAAGATTGTGGAGGAGTACGAGGACATCTTCACCTCCCCGGCAGGGGTTCCTCTGCACTGTCAGGTCAAGCACTCCATCGATCTGACCCCAGGTGCGCCGCTACCCAATGGACCAATTTATCGGCGCTCCGTTCTGGAGAACGATGAAATCAAGAGGCAGATTCAGGAGCTCCTGCAGAAAGGTCACATCCGTCCGAGTTCATCGCCATGTGGGAGCCCGATCGTGTTGGTACAGAAGAAGGATGGGACGTGGAGACTCTGTATTGACTATTGGGCGCTGAACAAGATCACTGTCCGTAATAGGTACCCGATCCCGCGAATTGATGACCTCCTAGACCAACTAAAGGGGGCGAAATATTTCAGCAAGATCGACCCGAAGTCGGGATATCACCAGGTACCAATCGAACCCTCTGATGTGTGGAAGACTGCCTTCAAATCCAAGGAGGGCCTCTTCGAATGGTTGGTCATGCCTTTCAGATTGACGAATGCTCCTGCAACCTTTATGAGGCTAATGGATGACATCTTGCAGCCATTCACCAACTCCTTTGTAGTAGTATACTTGGATGACATTCTGATCTTCAGCCAGAGTTGGGAAGAGCACCTCCACCACATCCGACAGGTTCTCCAAACACTGCGGCAACACAAGCTATGTGCCAATTTGGAGAAATGCACTTTTGGCATGACCCAGGTTCAGTATCTGGGATACATCATTGATGAACAGGGGGTGCATGTCGATCCAGCCAAGATCCAATTCATTCAGGATTGGCCCTCTCCAACCACTCTAACAGAGCTCCGCAGCTTTCTAGGTCTTGCCAACTTCTACTGCAGGTTTGTGTTGGGGTTTTCTCATATTTCTTGGCCCTTGAGTCAAGTCACCAAGGGCGGGGCGAAAGCAAAATTCTTTTGGTCTGAATCTCAACAGAAGGCATTCAGGGAGTTGAAGGATCGCCTCTGCACGGCACCAATACTCGCGTTACCAGATTTACAACAACCATTTGAGGTCGAGACAGATGCCTCTGACTATGCTATTGGGGCAGTCCTTACTCAACATGGACATCCAGTGGCATATCACAGTGAAACACTTTCAGACACAGTCCGTAAGTACCCCACGTATGATAAGGAGATGTATTCCATTGTACAGGCCTGCCGACAATGGAAGCATTACATTTTGGGGAAGGAAACGGTCATCCACACAGACCACCGACCTCTGCAGTTCATACAGACCCAAGGGAAATTGCAGAATGATCGCTATCAGAAGTGGTCTACATACCTGCAACAGTTTCACTTGAATATCAAGTATAAAAAGGGCAGCACCAATAATGTTGCAGATTGCCTCAGTCGACCACCGATCATGGCGCTAACCACCGTGCTCAACTCTTGTGGGCACGAGACTTCTGATTGGCCACTTCTCTACAAAAGCGACCCAGAATTCGGCCACACATACCAGACACTCTTGGAGGGTCGGCAGGTTGCAGATTTTCACCTCCAGGATGCCCTATTATGCCACCTCGGTCACCTTTGTGTTCCTTCAAGCGAGCGTGCCAAGATGATTTGGGAAGCACACTACAATCGGGCTGCTGGGCATTTCGGGGTCGAGAAAACAGTGGCAGTACTGCAAAATTATTTCTATTGGCCGAATCTTCGACAGGATGTTGGGAAGTACGTCCGATCATGTACTGCCTGTGCCATTGCCAAACCGGCCATTAAGAAACACGGCCTCTATACCCCGTTGCCTACCCCTAGTCGACCTTGGGAATCCATCTCCATGGATTACATGTCAGGCCTTCCTTCCACTAAGCATGGAAATGACTGTGTTTTTGTGGTCGTCGGCAGGTTCTCGAAGATGGCCATTATGGTGTCCTGCAAGAAGAATATCACAGCAGAAGCCACTGCTAAACTCTTCTTTGAACGAGTGTGGGTGCACTTTGGGATCCCACAGTCTATCATCTCAGATTAGGACAGTCGGTTTCTCAGCACATTTTGGTCCAGTCTCTGGTCAATGTTGGACACCAAACTCACGAAGTCCACAGCCTTCCATCCTCAAACTGATGGCCAGACATAGGTTGTCAATAGGATGATTGTGCACATTCTGCGCATGTATAACTCAAAGCATCCACACACATGGGACGAGAGCCTCCCCTATGTTCAGCACAGCTACAACCGAGCTCTTCACAGCTCCACTGGCCATAGCCCTTTTCAGGTGGGTTTGGGATTCCAGCCACTATGCCCCATTGATGTGGCCATGCCACTTGCAGCTACTCACATGAATTCAGCTCATGTCCAGTCCGAAACAAATAAGGCCACCAGCTTCATTAAGCGCATCCAACATATTCGCTAGCAGGTCCATGACATTCTTGAGAAATCAAATGCCAAGTACAAGCAGCGACATGATCAACATCGGGTGCCACACAAGTTTCAGGTGGGCGACAAAGTCTGGTTGCATCTGCAAAACGAACGCCTTACTGGAGCCTATCGGAAATTGAGGCCACTCCGATATGGTCCTTACACCATTACTAAGGCTATGGGAGACAATGCATTTGAGCTCAGCATTCCCCCATTCCTTGGCCTGCACCCAGTGTTCAATGTGGACCGCCTTCGGCCATACTTTCCACCATTGCTAGACACATCTGACATTGCAGAACAGCTCAAACCCACAGAATTAAATCTAGATTGCATGGAACACACTACAACTGATCGGATCATGGACACACAGATCAAGAACACTTGCCAACAGAATATCCAACTGTATCGAGTTGTCAAAGCAGGCCAACTCCTTCAGCAGGGCAAGTGGCTCACCAGGGAACAAATTCAGCAGAAGTTTCCTCATCTCATGGAGGAGCTCAGCGCAATGGGGACCATTGCTTCCTAAGGGGGGAGGAATGATCCAGGTGGATATTGGTGGCCACCTGCCAAGTCCACCTGGACCCCCACCATTGTCTTTCTCAGCATTTTCAGTTTCCTAAATTGTAGCACAACTTACTATTTTTAGCAGTTTTTCGGGTCCTGAACTTCCGAAGCCGTTTTGAGGCCCTTAACGACGTTTTTTTGGGAATCAGGGGGAAACATTGGTCCATTTCAGGGTCCATGGAATGAACCAATGTTGCCCGTTCCAACAATGATAGTGCTCGGATAGATCTTTCTAATGAGCTATTGTACGCGTCAAACGGAGGTCATATGCCAAAGTTACTACCCCGGGAAGTTGATGTACCAACTTACCCCCAAACGGGGCCCACAGCTTGGCGTTTCATCTCCTAGGGTTAGGTTTTGGAAGGTTAAGGGTTTTCCATTGTTTCTCAACAATAAATAGGCCTTCAAGCCTCATTGTAACACAGTTCAGAGGCATGTAGCCATCACATCTCTTCTCAGAGATAAGCTACCATCGCCCTAGCTGGTTTATTTCCATTTCTGGTTGTAAGCATATTTCAGTATTTTCCATTAATGAAATGAAGTATTATTTCCGCTGCATCTTTGTGTATATGGTTATCTCTGTAATTTGTTGCGTTCCTGTTTAAATCCGGATCACAAGCAGTTCAAGTGGCATGTCAGGCTTTGCAAAGTGTTAAAGTCTAGGCATTAAGAGTCATGGCTGCTAAACTTAATTGTATATTTCAACTGGCTTCCTGCTTTCTGATGTAAAAAATCTAGCATTTTTGCCATGAAGGGGTTCAATTCAGAGACTGTATTATTGGCTTTTAAACCTCTCTAATGAGTTCCATGCAAATTTGTTTAATGGCCCTTCTAGCATGCCTCTTCAATCCAGATAGCCAATTATCTGTTTTGGTTACTACAATATGCCTTGGACAAGGAACAATTTTCTGAGAAAGATCAGCAAAGTGTACCAGTGCATGTGCATAAAATCCATTGTTGTTTTCGAAACAATCCAATTATATGTCCCACGAAAGAAAGGATGCTATACGTCCTACGAGCTTTGGTAAAGGAGTAATACAAGTGTTTCCTTGGACAGATATTTCTATTTCTATAGTTGGTAGTGAAACCTATATCCGGTTTGCATGGGTTTATCTGATCTCATCTTTAAACTAACATGTTCACCAGATATATCGTGTTCTTTAGAAATCTCATGTAACAAGTCTTTCTAGATATTAATAATCTTGTATTGCATTGGGTGTTTTTATCACAATAGGTCTAGCTCTTACTAGATTAACCATTAAAATAGATCTATACTAGTAATTAAATTCCTTGGATAGATATTTCTATTTCTATAGGTGGATTGAAACCTATATCCTGTTTGCATGGGTTTATCTGATCTCATCTTTAAACTAACATGTTCACTAGATATATCGTGTTCTTAAAAATCTCATGTAACAAGTCTTTCTAGATATTAATAATTTTTTTGAAGTTTGTATTTTATTGGCTATTTTTATCACAATATATCCAACTCTTACTAGATCAATGATTAAAATGGATCTATACTAGTAATTAAATAACTCAACTGGATAATAGTGCTGGTCCAATAAGTGAAAATGGAATTGTTTTTCCTATCTCAAATCTACTGACGGATTTCAATTGAAAACATCATTAGCCATTGTGAGTAGGAGAGATATAAACTATTTCTAGTCCATTATGTCGGCATGAATTATGGATGTTCACAAATTCAATTTTTTAATCTTATCTGATCACATAGTGAGTCAAGATAATAGTGTTTTTGATTGCTGGCACGATAGATAACAAATTCTATTTCACAGACAACATATTTGTGCATCCAAGAGATATATGTGCGAAAATGTGTGGCAGGCCTCAATGAGAGAATAAATTCCGTGGGCTGTAAAGTTTGTTTTACCTTGTGCTAAAGTGTTGGACAGTTTTCAGTGAAAAATGAAGTTCAAGGCCGGCATTTTTCTTCCTCTTTCTTTTTTCCCAAGTAGTGAATCTAGAATTTTAATCCTTGCTGCATGCATGTCTTTAGTGCTTGTGACTCGACTATCGTAAGTTTCCTTTTATGTATGTGTCAAGTTTCCCGGTTAGTTATGATTCTCTGTTTCATTTATCTTTCACTGTGCATGGAATTTAATCACATTAAGGCACATTGTTGTTACAGGGATGCTTTTTGTTTGAATATCAATATTTTTTATTTTCTGGGCATGAGTTTTGAGTACCTTGTTAATTCCAAAAGTGTGGATTCCTACAGAATTTTAGTCATGGCATTGCTTCATTTTTTGTGGTAGATTGTAACCCTCACACTGTAAGCATAATCGACCACATTGTTGTTCATGCCATTGTCATACATGCCCAAAGAACAATATACTGATATTTCAAATGGGTTTTGCTTTATGAGAAGTTGGTGTCCATTTTAAATTATTTGTTGTGTTTGAGTTTGAAAAACACACCCAGGGGATTTCCTTCGGCTTAGGTGCCAATTCTGAGTAACTAATCTGCCAAAATGTCACGGTACTTGCACCTGGCCTCATACCCTTGAGACTCATGCTTTTCCGGTGGGGAAAACCTTTGTCAAGAATTGTATCGTGACGGATGTATTCATACATCATCAACCTCACAATTGAGTCAATGCCCTATGGGCATCATATTGTGCTATTGCCTTCCTTTGTGCTTGTCACAGAAAAGTATGAAATAAATTTAGCATCCAGGGCATTCATTGTTTGGATGTCAGTTATGGATTCTTGGAGGATATTGCTAGAATCAAGTCATGTTGCCTTATGTTTAATATTTCTAAGTAAATAACTTAGAAGAGCTGCAGAAGCATCGCCTATTAGGGAATTGTTGGAGTCTTCCTTGAAAGAGTGTTTTGGTTATTGGATTGTTTTCTGAAATGTTTGGCATGGCAGTGTTTGGTTCTAAATTCATGCACCATGTGGAATGACAATGATCAAGTTTTGGACGTATATGGTTTTAACTAAAGCGACCTAAAACCATGTACAATTAAAAAAATGGCTCATGTGTACTAGATTCTTGCAAGGTTCTGTAATAACATTGGAGTTAGTTCTGTTTATCTTTCATTTTCTATTTGCAGATTATCTAGCAAAACAAATTGTTTATCAATGTCTGGGCAGCAAATGTTTTCATTGTAGTTGGTGATCTGTTGTCAAATAAGTTGCATATTACACTGTCATAGATGAAGTGCAAGATTCATTATAATACTGTCCATGTTCCACACCTCCAATGGAAGGTAGGTTACTATGATTATGCCCTGAATTCTCTATTCTTATTGAAGTTGACCAAAGGTTTTCTTGGATATTTTGCAACTGCGGTTTCGCTAGGAAATGGCAATTATTTCTTCAAGGTCCACTGTTGAGTGATGTTTCGGGTTTTTTTATCACTTGTAGCTTGGTATATTGTACTTTCACCAATAGTTGCGGTGATTGACCGGGGCACTCAATTGATGATTATTTTGGATGAAGATATAATTTGGCTGCCATTTATCATGGTTGGCATGGTTGTGCTCTTGGAATTTTACTCTATCATTCTTTGGTGAAGAACTATGTGGCAGAGTTCACATATGTATATTCACTAGCTTTATCAAATTCCTGAGGGCATCTTTGATATTGTTGTATTTTCTAAATTTTGGTTTTGCAATGGAATAGCATATGTGGACTGAATAACTGGAATTTTAACCAAAGAGGACACAATGGAAGCTAGGGACTCACAGGTTTTTGGCTCTCTTCATGCCGCCACCAAGGTCCAAGGTTCCAAATCAAACCTTGTGCTAGTGCCCTGGCGTGGAGAAAGGATTCAAGGCTATCCTGCGCGCAAAGTCAGGAATCTTTCGTCGGCCTTGAATTTAGGGGATGTTTCACTCACTGGCTATGTTGTTTGATTGACCTCTGAGGGTTTTAGTGGTTCGACTATTTGTTGGAATCCTTTGCCTTAGTTGGTATCAGCTCTCGTACGTTTTCCTGCATTGTTTACTTCCTTTGTACTCGACAAAAGTGCGAGGCGGTTGTGTCCAAAGGAATGGACGTGTATCTCAGTGGGTTTTCTTCCGGCCCTGTTCCTTCTTTTTTTCCTTCCTGCCTGTATGCTGTGTCTTGAAAACAGTATAGATGGGGGCGGCTTCGCTTCGTGTGCACTCTTTGGAGGTCTCCCGCCAAGGGGATCCTCTCTTTCCGCCTCGGTCCGAGATTCCATACCCACCGACAGAATAATTTGAAGAAATTTTTTCAGAGTTTCATTAAAAATACCTGCAGGAAGACCTCAGCAATTTGGGTAAGAGAATCAGTTTCTGTCTCTTCTCTCCAATAGATTATTCATGAAAATGGGGCCTTCCTACATACTTCCAATGTCTACGATTGGAAGGGATGGCTCTGCAAGACCCTCTTCAGCTCAAAGATTATATTATTACAACTACAAGAAACTCAACTATCATACTGAACTCAAGGTTGCGTGGGGGAGCGAATGGAGCCAGGGCTTCAAATGGAACCTTTGTCTCTTTCAAAAAACAGTGCAAGGGAAAAGTTCATCCCCAGTAGATCAGAACCAGAATATTCCAAGCCCCTATGTTGTAGAACAAATAGAGAAAACTCCGACTATGGAAGTAAATATCCATTTTCTCTGTTCTCCGATCTAAAGTAGTGATTTGCATGTTTAGTGGATTGGCCTAAACCTGAAACTTTATTTCAGTGGATTTTCTCCTCGTAGACTATAAACTATGACATTGGGATATTTCATAGTCCAATTTAAAACGCAAAAAGATTTTGATTTTGTTCTAAATGGAGAGTTTGTGGAGGACAAACTATGACATTTACCTTTGTTTAAGGGATTTTTCATAGTCAAATTTAAAACAGAAAAAGAACTTGATTTTGTTCTAAATGAAAGGCTTTGGTTTTAGGGTTGATTTTGTTCTAAATGAAAGGCTTTGGTTTTAGGGTAGAGATGGGATATTCATCAGTTCCTTGAGTTTGAAGCCACCACTATGGTGGTCTCAACCATGTCGATTTGGATGAGACTTCCAAACCTCCCCCTTCTTTTCTAGCATCATAAAGTGCTTGAAGATTAGGAAACACTTTGAATAAATTCAAAAAAATGGATTTGCCAAAATATGTGTGGAGATTGATGTTTGCAAAGGGCTCCTAGATCATATAAATTTGAAACACAAAAACTTTCACGACACTTAAGTTTTAGATTATGAGAACACAACATTCCGATGTCATGTGTGTTTTCAAACAAGACATTCACAGAATTCACGTCCATGGGCAAAGAAGAACCCTACTAAGAAGAAGAGGCAGTGTAATAGACCAAAAGGATGGCAGTTCATAGAATGTCATCCTTCTGAGGATGAAGAAGAAGATGTCAAGGAAAGTCAACCTTAAATGAAGAAATGAATGATATGACCCATCAGGGAGACAAACTGAATGGGGACGCAATGGTTCAACCAGGAATAGTCAGCCTTCTTCAAAAGGGAATGGATCCTGAGGACTCTCTAACATTGGATGGAAATAGGGGCACAAAAAGAGCTCATGTCTTACAGAGCCCAGATCTGACAAAAAAGTCCCTCAAATGGGACAAGAATTAGCTTTGGTTCTTGTTGAAATGAACCATTTCCAAAGAAGTCCCTCAAATGGGACAAGAAAGTTGAAAATAATCAATATTATTTTGTATTAATGGAGAAATGGTTACATAAGTTGTAATGTATCTCCTTAGTTTAGGATTTGTTCCTAGAGTTTAGGAGTTTGTTTGCAACTACCTGATTTCTAGTGATGTACTTAATGATGTAATCTTTCATTCATGATGAGCAGAGTGTACGGAGAGAGTTCTCTTTGTAAGAGTGCAGTCTCCAGGTGCAGTACTCACCTGTGCGTTTTATCTCCTTCTTTTTTATTCAAACCTAATTTTTATCTTGGTATCAGAGCACAGAGTAGGGATAGCCTTAATTCTTTTTTTTAGGATGCATCATTGATTACAGAACTGTGGTGGTGCATTTGTAGAATTAGGTGGACTACAGTAACACATGGAGCATAGGTCTCAGATGATTGATCATCTCTGAGAGCAAGAAATTGTTGATGTGGTTTTGACGCGAACAGTCGCACCATTGTTTGAGCGGAAAGAAGAGCTGGCACGGGTTTTTAAGGAACAGTCACACCACTTGGCGCAGTTTTGAGGGTGATAAGCGCGCCAGCGCGCCAGAAAGTACAATTGGCGCGGAAAATCAAGGATTAATCGCGCCAATTTCGTGCCTCGCATTGATTTTTTTTCTGGCGCGGGCATCTCGCTGTCGAAGGAGCGCCAATCTCTTTGAAAAATCTGCAATTTTTTGCAGATCAGAGTTGCCCGGTGGTGGCACTTTGAATTTTCGGATCTGTTCGGTGGCAGCAGATCGGAGTAGCCCGATGGTGGCGTATTGGAGTTCTGAATCTGTTCGGTGGCAGCAGATCGGATTTGCCTGGTGGTGGCGCATTGGAGTTCTGGATCTGTTCGGTGGCAGCAGATCGGACTTGCCCGGTGGTGGTGCATTGAAGGTACAATTTTTTTTTTTCAGCAAAACAGAGGTTCGGATCTGGTATAAGTCAATATGAATAACAGTTTAGAATCGTATCTCCACGAGTCTGGCAAACTCGATGGATCAAATTTCAACAACTGGAAATTCAAGATGCAGACTTTACTTGAAAGTGCAAATGCGTGGTCGATCGTGACAGGAAATGAGCTGAGATCGGGATCAGCCACACAAGAACAAGATTGGGATAAAAGGGAGACAAAAGCAAAGGTCATATTGAAGATGTCCGTCAAGGACAATGTTATCCCACATATTAGAGACTGTAAATCGGCCGCTGACATTTGGACGACCATTAAAAACCTATACCAGATGCAAAATTCAAACCGTGTCTTGTCACTCAAAGGCAAGTTGTTTGCATTGAAGATGGAGGAGAATGAATCCGCTGCTGGATTCATTGCGAGAGTCAAAGACCTGAAGGACAGATTGGGAGATATCAGAGAGAAAGTTTCTGATTCAGATCTGGTCACAATCACGCTGAATGGAATGATTGATGATTACCATATATTTATCACAGGACTGTCAGCAAGGGAGAAAGCTCCTTCATTTGAAGAGCTGACAGGGATTCTGATACAAGAAGAAGAGCGACGAAAAAATTTGAAATCTCAGAGCAATGACCTTGCTCTGATGGCAAAAAGGAGACAGTTTAAAGGGAAGCAACATCAGCAACCGCAACAGCAGCAGCAGAGAGGAGCCAACACATTTCAGAAGAGAACGTTTAAAGGTATGTTTGCTAATAATTTTCCCATCAAGAAATGTTTTTACTTTGGAAAACCTGGACATGAGATTAGAGATTGTTATAAGAGGCAGACAGATGAAGGAAGAAACAAATAGAGAAAACATAAGGGTTACTTCATTAATGAAGAGGAGGATCATAGCCACGAACTTCGACTATTTATAGTCGATTGTGCTCTTTCAGCTTCAAAGGAAGATGAGGACGACATATGGTATGTCGACTATGGCGCATCCTCACATATGATTGGTAAGAAGGATTGGTTTGAATTTCTTGAAGAAACTTCATGTGGGTCAAAAATCTATTTAGGAGATGATAGTGGACATGAGATCAAAGGACATGGTGACATTCCTATAAAATTACCTAGCGGTGACATTAGACACCTTAAAAATGTATTGTATGTTCCAGGAATTAAGAAAAATTTGGTCTCTGTCTCAATGATTACTGATCAGGACATGCAAGTTCAATTCTTTAAGACTAACTGTGTCATTAAGGATAGCCATATGGAAACAGTTGCAACAGGAGTGCGCGTGGGGAACATGTACAAACTAGCTGTGAAGAGTATGCCGCAGCAGGCAATGGTTGCAGCTAGATCGACAGCCGAAAATCTCTGGCATCAAAGATTCGACCATCTTAATCTGCAAGACCTCATCCTACTTCAGAGAAAAGGTATGGTCGATGGACTCCTTGCTTTCCATAATGTTAAGCTGGATTGTGATGGACGTGCATTAGGGAAAATGCATAGAGAAGAGTTTCCTTTGCATGTTAATAGAAAGGAAAGGGACATTTTAGAACTGGTGCATACAGACATCTATGGACCCATGCAAACCAGGTCATTAGGAGGAGCATACTACTTTCTCTTGTTTACAGATGATTGCACTAAATTCTCATGGGTATACTTTTTGAGTAAAAAGAGTCAAGCCTTTCGGTATTTTAAAGAGTTTAAATCCATGGTAAAAAACCAAACAGGAAAAAGGATAAAAATTCTCCGCTCAGATCAAGGGGGAGAATACAAGTTGGGAGAGTTCATGGATTTTTGCAAGCATCATGGGATTGTGCAACAGTTTACAATGCCCCACACTCCACAGCAAAATGGAGTGGCAGAACGAAAGAACAAAACTCTTGTGGAGTGCGCAAAGAGCATGCTTCAAGTAAGGGTCTATCAAATGGTCTTTGGGCAGAAGCTATTAACACTGCTGTATATTTAAAGAATAGGAGTCCTACTAGATGTTTAGGCTTCAAAACCCCTTTTGAAGCATTGTTTGGATTCAAACCAATAGTGAGTCATTTAAGAATATTGGGGTCAAAAGCTTATGCTCATATACCTGAGGCAGATAGGAAGAAGTTAGATCCTAAAGCCCTGAAATGTATATTTGTTGGATATGGCACTGAGTTCAAGGAATATAAGTTATTTAATCCTGTGACTCACAAGGTTTTTGCAAGCAGAGATGTCATATTTCATGAACAGGTTGAAGAAGGAAAGAATGACTCTACCAGTGAATGGCACATTCCATTGCTATTGGAAGAAAATAGTGAGGAAGATGAAGAGCAGGAGGAGAAACAAGAAGAAGAAGTAACAGATGATGTAATCAATGAAGATGCAAGCTCGGAAAAGGTTGAAATTGAGGTAAGTCCCCTACCAAGGAGATCAGGTAGGAAGACTCGATTATCTTCTAAATTGAAAGGCTATGCATTAATGTCAAAGATTTTAAACATTGTAGAACCTGCAAATTATGAGAAAGAAAGTAAATCTGATGCATGGAGGGCTGCAATGTATGAGGAAATAGATTCAATAAACAGAAACCATACTTGGGATTTGGTTGAATTGTCTGAAGGTAAAACCCCCATAGGATGTAAATGGCTGTATAAACCAAAAATAAATGTAGATGGGAGTATAGAGAAACTTAAAGCTAGACTGGTAGCAAAGGGTTACTCACAGCAAGAGGGAATAGATTTCAATGACACCTTTGCTCCTGTAGCCAAATTAAACACCATTAAAATGCTAATTTCCTTAGCAACAAAACACAAATGGCAGCTACACCAGCTAGATGTAAAGTCTGCATTTCTGAATGGTGACTTGAAAGAAGAAATTTATTTAGTATAGCCTGAAGGTTTTGTGAAAAAGGGACAGGAACATCTTGTGTGTAAATTGAAAAAGGCACTTTATGGTTTAAAACAGGCACCCAGGTCATGGTATGAGAAAATTGACTCATCTTTTGTTCAGCATGGCTTTCATAGAAGCTTGAATGATCCAAATATGTATACCAAGTTTAATAAACAGAAGCAAATTATTTTGATTTCTTTGTATGTAGATGATATGATCATAACAGGGAATGCTAACAATCTCATCAAAGAAATCAAGCAGCAGATGTCACAAGTGTTTGAGATGAAAGATCTTGGAAACCTTCATTATTGTTTGGGATTGGAGGTATGGAGAGACTCTGGACAAACTTTTCTCAATCAAGGTAAGTATGCTAGAAGCTTGTTGGAAAGGTTCAGAATGGAGCAGTGCAGATCAGCAGCAACACCATTACAACAGAATTTAAAGTTGAGCAATGACGATGGCACTAAAGAGGTGGATGCTACCATGTACAGACAACTAGTTGGCAGTTTGATACATCTGACTACAACTAGACCAGATTTGGCATATTCTGTTAGTGTGTTGAGCCAGTTCATGTCAAAACCACTCGAAAGTCACTAGGTCGTAGCAAAAAGTGTGTTGAGGTATCTTAGTGGTACTAGTAATTATGGCATTTTGTACACTGACACTTCTGATGTTATTCTAGCAGGTTTTTCAGATTCCAATTGGGCAGGTAACTTGGATGATCGAAGATCTATCACAGGTTACGCATTCAGCATTGGATCCGGAGTCATAGCATGGAGCAGCAAAAAGCAGAACACTGTAGCTCTATCTTCATGTGAAGCTGAGTACCAAGCATTGTGTGCAGCCACATGTGAAGCTATCTGGTTGAGAAGACTTCTCAACGATGCAGGAGAAGAATAGAAAGAATCAACTAGTATCAAAACTGACAACCAGAGTACCATCGAGCTTGCATACAATCCAGTCTTTCATAAAAATACCAAGCATATCGACACTCAATTTCATTTTGTTCGAGAGAAAATACAGTGAAAAGAAATATGTGTGGAATATTGTAAAACTTGTGATAACATGGCTAATATTTTTACTAAGCCTCTTGGGCATGTAAAGTTTGAATTGTTTAGAGGGATGCTAGGAGTTCAGGATAATCCTTTGTCCATTAAGGGAGGGAGTTGAAAATAATTAATATTATTTTGTATTAATGGAGAAATGGTTACATAAGTTGTAACATATCTTCTTAGTTTAGGATTTGTTCCTAGAGTTTAGGAGTTTGTTTGCAACTCCCTGATTTCTAGTGATGTACTTAATGATGTAATCTTTCATTCATGATGAGCAGAGTGTACGGAGAGAGTTCTCTTTGTAAGAGTGCAGTCTCCAGGTGCAGTACTCACCTGTGAGCTGTATGATGTAATCTTTCATTCATAATGAGCAGAGTGTACGGAGAGAGTTCTCTTTGTAAGAGTGCAGTCTCCGGGTGCAGTACTCACCTGTGAGCTGTATCTCCTTCTTTTTTATTAAATTTGATTTTTATCTAAGAATTGGCTTTGGTTCTTGTGAATGATTGGCAAAAAGTTAAAAAAAAAATAAAAAAGCAAAAAAAAATCAGCATTAACTGTTTGTCTTAACTTTCTTTCCCCTTTTAATGATGCTTTTTGACATAGGCTCTGCAGTGCAAAAAGAAAAAAAAAAAAAAAATAGCGCTAGCTGTTAGTCTTAACTTTTACTTCTGGTTTTAACTTTCTTTCCTCTTTCGATGATATTTCTTGACATATGCTCTGTGGTTCTTAGTCGTTTAGCAAACCTTTTTGTATTTTCTGTGCTCCTTTAGCTCCGGCACATATCTTTTATTTAAGATGCATAAACACTTTGTATATCTACAAATGTAATTTTGATTCCATTATTAAAAATTAGATGAAAAAATAGAAATTTTAACAATTTTGGCATTACAAGGTATCTGTAAAGTTTATCTTGTTCCAAAGGGTACAACTACTGTTTTGTACATGTTTCTCAGTGTGTTATTTCTATTCAATTGAGAATTGTGTAGACATTCAACACTAAACATGAAATTGATTATACGTTTTAAGATATCTAGATGCGCAGTAATTTGGTGGAAATCACATGTTATATTCTTTTGATTCTTGACCAATATATTGGCAGTAAAATCCTGAAACTGAAATGGGCGTCTGAAACTTGGAAATGGGCGGTCAAAACTTTAGAAAGTGGTGACACCTAAAAATTCATAAATTCGAAAGATGATCCCCCTTCTTTCAATAAACTACATATTCAAATGTCCTTTTTCTTAAATTTCATTTACAAGCCAGTTAGGAATTTTATGGCCAAAAATGGCCCTTCTCAATACAACGAACTGCCAGGAAAAGGATTTCCTTGGGGTTTCATAACGGTTTCCATACTGGAAACTCTTTAGATATGGAAATGTTGGGGGGTGACTTTTGGTAACATAAGGCGGAAGAAAATGTGTTTTACAATACAATTTAGCCAATCATTTCAATATTTTTCTTCCTTTAGTTTTTAGATCCAAGGAAACGGTAGTCTTTCAATCCATTGTAAGTAGGAAGCATAAATCCAGCATGGGCTAATTCTGGATCCATGATTTTATAATATGTCCATTTTGTTTTGAATAAATCAACCTTGTGCGTTGGTTTACATTCTCAGGCCATACTGCTCCAAAGGTGTACCCTTTTGTATTTTGAGAGAAACTGTTGCAATATTCTGCTTTTGTTCATTCCATTATTTTGTGGTTATGAAATTTGAGCTATTTATGTAGCAGCAGACATGAATGTATATTCATCGTCTGGTTTTATAGTGTCGTTGTGGCAATACGTCTAGCAATCAACAAGCTTTTTATATGCAGAAAGGTTTTTCGACGTAAACATTACATTGTTGTTTTGTGATATCTTATACATGTCATGCATGTGCCCATGCTCTCTGATCATATTAGCTAAGAAGTTAAAGAATAAGTTGATGAAGCATTAGTTTATTCCTAATTTCCAATTGCAGGAGTTGGCCTAGATCTAGATGAGTAAGGAGGTCCTATAAGTATGCTTATTGTAAGAGACCCAAGCCCTGGGATGCCCTTTAGGAGACAGGTTCACAAAACTTTTCAACCTTACGCTAGTTCGAGTCTTTCCTATGCTCACATTCATCTACTATTCATGAACAACCTTCTCGTGACAGGATTTTGGCATTGCACCCAGCCATGTCATTGGTTGTTGAGCATAATCATGGATAGCTTTTGTATTCACATTGTTTTATTAGGCTAATGGGCTTGCATACTCCTCTTTATTTGCATGGTTTTATGCCTCGTCACTTCAGGTTTCCTATTTAGTCTTGTGATGTCACCTTAGTTCCATCGTTTTCACAAAGATATGGGTGATTGTGTGTGTATTGCATTTGGAAAGATTATCATGATGCAATTTATTTGTATGGGAGTGACTTTTAGATTTTGATACATTGCATTCATCAAATTTTCTTGTGATAATAGTTTCTATGGTTGCTTCTTAAATCGTAATACTCTTGTCAAAATTATCCACACTTTTATGTAGTATACATTTCATGGCTCAAACCCTGCTTTGAGGCTTGGCCACTGTGAAATTATAGTCGAACCTGTATAGAATGGATCTAGCTAGAAAACAATCAATAAAACTTGCAATTAGGAAAGAAGTAAGAAAATTGAGAGAGAGAATAAATTAATTATATTCACACACACACACACACAAAAAAAAAAAACAGAACACATATTATATACGATATACTCTACATGGCTAAACTAATGCGTCATAGCAGTGAATCTAGAGAGATGTGGACATACATTGAAGAAAATTGACACCTAGTCCTAGCTAACAATCCATGCAGTCATTAGTATTATCTCATGCAAGTGGAGATAAGTAAAACTCATGCATGCACTTATGGAGCGCCCTCTTGGTGATAATAAGGAGGTCCATGCATGATTCCACTTGACTACTCTAATTAAAGTACAACTAAGTGTATGTAATATCTCCAATACACCCTCCTCTTGAAACACTACTAGGGAGAACATAATGAATGAGCCCTGACAAGAAGCCATATAAGATACTTGTTTTACATTGAATCTAAATAACATAGAACAACTAAAACAAGAGGAAAGAGGGAAAACCACATTGAAACAAAAAAACCCCTCAAGATACAACGCTAAAAATAAATACAACTACTAGGAAAATGTCTCCTTCACCCCAAGGTAGTCTAGTAGAAAGTGAAACTTTTGCTCAGTCTAAGTCTTTGTGAAGACATCGACAATCCGTTCAAAAGTGGAATAGTACTGCAAGTCGATGATCCTATCATGTATTAATCCTCAAATGTAGTGCATATAGATTTTGATGTGTTTTGTTCATTGCCACTACACTAGATTTCTGCAAAACTTTAGTGTGCTTTGATTGTCGCATCAAATGACAATCGAGTGATAAAATAGGATACAAAGCTCATTGAGGAAGTTTTGCAACCAAATGGCCTAAATAGTAATGTTGGTTGCACCTTTGTATTCAACATTTTCTAATGAAAAAGCAATCATGGACAACTTTTTGTTAGATCAACAAATTGTGCTAGATACAAAACTAATAATACATCCCAAAGTGGAATTGCAATCAAATTTATCACCATTCCAATTTGAATTAGTGGGGCCAATGAAATCCAAAGTACATCTTAGTGCATAATGAATCCCATAGCTAATGGTTCCCTAGACATATCTAAGTATGTGCTTGGCAACTTTATAATGCAGGTCTTACGTGTATCTATAAATTGTGCCTATTGCATATGATAGATTTGGATGAGAGTGAGTGATATAATGGAGACTCCTCACAAGTTGTCTATACATGATGCAATCAATCGATGGTGTATCTTTTTCATCCTCAATTTTTTTCCCTAATAAGAAAGGTGTAGTTTTTGGCTTGTAGTCAATCATGTGAAAGTAAACGAAGGGATCTCTCGCATACTTGGATTGAAGAATTTTGATCCTAGAATCATTCTAGTTGATTTCTAGTCCAAGGAAAAAGTGTAGCAAACCCATATCTATCATAGAAAACCAATCATTCAAAGTGTTTTTATTGCAGCAATAGTTGAGGTTGATCTACCTATGATTAGTAAATCATCCACATAGAGCACTATGATCAATAAAGAGTTATATGTTCTCATCATATAAACATTTAGATCAAGTTTACATTAAATGGAATGTTGAGAGACTAAATAGGGAGTCATTCTAGCATACCATTCTCTAGGTGTTTGCTTGAGGCCATAGATAGACTTCTTGAGTCCAAAAACTAAATATGAATTCTTTAAGTAGCCTTGTGGTTGGTCCATGAAAAATTCTTGTTTGAGATCACCATGAAGAAAAGAATTCTTCACATCCATGTTGTGAACCTCCCACCCTCTTGTTGCTGCAATGGCAAGAGTTAATCAAATAGGGTCCATTTTGGCCACTGGTGCGCTCCAGTATTGCAGCAATAATGCTGCAACTCCTGGGACTCCCGTCTTTACTTTTATCAACCCGGTAGTTTGTAACAAACTTGGAAGCGACGGTGCTGTATGCACAAGTACTAGCTCTTGCCGCAGCTGTCACTTGGTCAGCTGGCACAAGTCTGCTAGGAGCTTAAGCCAACTTCTATGAGCTCTTAGAAGAAGCTTTTTAATTGATGGATGAAAGCTAACTTGAAGGAAGCTAATCTATTTGCGAAAAGAGATTGAAAAACTGAAGGAACACGCAAACCCTAGCAAACCCTAATTCTACCAGCTAGTCCTATTGATGCAAAGGAGAGAATGCAAACTACTGAAAGAGATGCCATTACTTCTATGAAGATAAAATACATGTGTCTAGACTACCTCTATTTGAAGAAAACATCTTTTTGTATTTTTGATTAAGTCGTCAGTTTCATCATGCATATACTTTCACTGTTCTTTGACTGTGCAAGGGTGGATCAAGGATGAGAAATGCTTGGAAGAGGTTGGGAAGGTTCAGAGAGGGTCTAAGGAATCCCTAACACCCTTCTAGAGAGTTTCACAAAGTTTGGCTATCAAGAAACCTCATTTGTGAGCTTCTACAGGAAGTCTGCAGGGGTTCTACAAGATGTTCAGGAATTTCTACAAGATGTTCAGAAATTTCTACAGGATGTTTAAAAATTGGATTTTGAAGGATGGGTGAGTGAGGGAAGATGCATGAATGGATATAGAGGTAGGATATGGGTCTGAAGTGGCCCAGGGACTAGTGGATGGAGTGGTGAGAAGGTGTAGATGGCTAAATTCGCTCAAAGAAGGCTGAAACAATGATTGCACAAAAAGGTAGGGTTACGTGGGCAACAGGACAGATGTGAGACGAGGAACCTAGCTAGGAGATGGAACACCTGGCTCTGATGAATCTTAGGCGGATGAGAGAGTGGTAGAGATGCCTTGCACGGTGTACATTTAACCGAATCAACAAAGTCTTGCAAATAATCAAAGTCCTAGCTAATCTAATCTAACTGTCAATAAAACGAATCAACAGCAGCTTTATTTGGAAAGAAAACCATGTACATCAATCATGCAAAGAAACATTACAGAGATCTGAACCCATAACTAACTTCTGCAAATGAAAACAGTACACTAAGGATTGCATGGTCAAGCAAACTAGTGTTTTTGTTAGGGCAACACTGTTTCTTCAATTCCAGCCGCTGATCCAATAAGGATTAGGTGAAAGTGAGAGTGTTGTCGACCCTTTTCTTGGAGCTTTTTTCCTGTTATTAACCTACCAAATCAATCTGAACATGAAAAGCTATTTTAATCATCAAAAGCAACCTAAATAACAAAACAAGATTTAAATCTAAAATAGCAGATTTTATTCTAAGAATGCAGCAAAGACACATGAACGTAAACAAAGGAGGTACTGGACACTTGAGATGAGCCCAACCCCAAGATCTACAGCCTCCTAAGAGAGATATAGAGCTGGTGCAAAGCTGGATTCATCTTTATTGAGCAAGAAAAGAAGAGTTACATCAAAACTGTCCACAAGGGAAAGCTTGAAAATGTGCTGAAATGCAAAGCTAATCTACTGATTAAAATCGAACTATGAACTAGCTAACTTCTGCCTACAAAGTGAGTAACTACTGGCTACAAAATGACTAGCTGAAATGAGGCGCTAAGCCCTCTTATTTATACAAATTGAGGACCCCAACAGTCCTCCTAAACTTGAGGGACTCGGCTGCCCAAAACTTGTAGTTAACAGCAGTCCTACTTGACTTGCTTGGCTACCCTTGTGATAATCGATTTGGTGGCCCTTGAACTCCGAGCTGATGGTGGAGAATTCGAGGTAAGGGCCCATAAATGAAGGGGACACCTTCCTACAAATCCTCTCCCTTGTTCTCCCACGAATTTGGCTGCCAAGTGCTCATTAAAACCTTTGATTTTGTCTCCAAATTGACCAAAAAGACTACACAAAGCACACATTAGAATTGTTGGCATAATGACTAACCCAATTCACTCTATTAGCATAAATATAATCAAAAACATGCAATAAACTAATGAGAATGGTGGATTAAGTCGAATTAGGAGGTTGAATGAGCCCATATAATTATCCATTTTTGGGGCTCATCATCACCCCCCTACTGAAAGTGTTGCTCATCCTCTGAGCAACCAATCTATATCCTCATCTTTGATGGCCCTCATGGCCTCCCTGTCATGCCAAGCTTTTGAAGTGATGTCCTCTTCTCGTTCATGAAACCATGCCTTTCTCTCTGCTTCTTCCCACTGTCTATGTTCCTTTTCCTAGAGAATTCTCAGCTTCCTGTAGAACTGTCTCAGCATCCTGTAGAGAGGCCTTTGTGTCCAAAATTTCCATTCTTTCTCTCCAGGTGGATGTCTTCGGGCTTCCCTGTTCATAGGTGATGGATGCTTTTGAGGGGGACCTTTCCCTTGGTGTGGTAGGGGTGTCGACAATGGTGATTGGTACTTTGGACGGTGGTTGAGGTCTGCCAGTCTTTACCCTCACGTTCCTTTTTGTCTTAAAATATAGTGAGGGCTCCCTCTTTTGCTCCTCCTTCTGCTTGGGATATGTGTTTAGGGTGGCCAGCATAGCTGCTGCGTCCCTAGCTAAAATCTCGGGCGATTTCTCCTTCTGCTGCCCTTTCCCCAAACTTCCTGTAGAAAGTCCTGTAGTGGCCGTTTTCTGTCTTCCTGTAGAAGCAGTTTTCTGGCTTCCTGTAGAAACAGTCTGCTGGCTTCTTGTAGAACCAATTTTCCCTGATTTGGCTTGCTTGGCTGGGGGTGCCTTCTCTTTGACTTGTGCTGTGGTTGCCTTGGGTGTGCCTTTACTCGTTTATACTTTTTCGATCCTCTCTACCTGGGTTTGCAACCGCTTCTCCCTTGGCGTTTGTGTTTTTACTCCACCCACAGCTTTGGCCTCAGTAGCTTGTCCTTTTTCTTGCTTTTCCTCGGGCTTTTCCTGTTGCTTTACCTGTGGCTTTTCCTGTGGTGGTCTGTCTTGGGTTTCCTTACCCCTGGCTTTCTCTTCTGCCTCAATGTGCTCCCTTTCCTCACTGTTGGATGAAGTGAGTTCCTTGACCAGAATTTGGATATAATGCTCTGTTTTGGCTTGTGCTCTAATCAGAAGGGGAATTCTGTGTATGGTTTCCTCCTTTGATTCTTAGGACAAGGTTTCTCAGATGTTTGTATCTCCCTTTTGACCAATTCCCTGGTTATACTGCTGCTGCTGCCCCAAAACTTGACTGTCAAAATGAAATTAGGCTCTCACAGACAGAGTGCAGAGCTTAATTTTCACACCCACCATATACAAGTCACATTTTTTTATGCATAGATCAGTCCTTACAGAGGTTTATGGTTTGTACAGGGGGGATTCGTTAACAGGCACCGTGGAGGAGAATGTAATATTGAAGCAACTAAAAAGAACTCCGTGTATCACCCAGGCAAACGACAATTCTTGACCCACACGTAGACTTGTTTTAACTTTCCCTACTCCAAACAATTTAATTTACCACCTTTTGAAATTTCATGCACGGGTATGGCGTTTTTCGAGCCTACCTCTCTTCGAAACTCCAATTTGTCGAAGAAAAATCCAGGCTTTTCTACTCTGGAAGGCTGTTTTCTGTGTTTCCTGTAGAAGACTTCCTGTAGAAACCCCTGTAGAGCGTGACAGGCGGGAATTTTTTAAGAAACGGTAGAAATCTCGAGAAACAAGGCAGGAATCTTGCAGAGGACCACTGGTTAACTGATTTGGATGTGGTGGACGCGTGCTCTAGTTGTGAACGCAGTTGAACAGAGGGTGGTGAGAGTCAGCCAAGCATCATTTAATTTTGGCGTGATTCGTGGTGAGGGAGTGCAGTGGCCAAGCGTACGTGGCCACATGCAGACGGCAGTGCTGTGATGAGCTGCATGTCCTCTTCTCGTTAATCAGTTGCACTGGAGTTAAAATCTCTACCACTGTCTGTTTTTTTTTTATTTTTTATTTTTAAATTTTTTTAATTTCCCGTGACTGACTACACACATGCACTGATGATCCCTGGATGAGTGCAATCAGACTTGCTACCTTTCTGACTAAATCCCACCATCTCATTCGTTCATGCAGTACTTAGATTAGATTCATGCAATAGAGGAATGAGTTTTAGTCACATACCTGGAAGTCGAATGTGGCTGCCGTGAGGTGCTGTGGCCTTTCATTTGCTGCATGCATTGGTTTCTGAGGTTGCATGAGGGCTTGGCTACTGATTCATGGCTGTTTTTTTGTTGTGCAGGTATCCTCTGGCCAGATCCATACTGTAGGAGCTGGCTTCACGTTCAGATCTGCACCCTCAAGCTGCTGCTGCTGAATTTTCTCAAGACCAAAACTTGTTTTCGCCATTGCTCCCGAACGATAGATCGGATCAATCTGAAACTTGCTGAGCATGTTCCTATCATCATTATGCATCTCCCATAGCAAAATTACGATCAATGGATGCACAAATTTCGAGAAAAACGAAAAATGGCTGAGGATTTCAAAGATCAATTTCTCGAAAACCATGCATCAGAATCAGCTGAAACTACTTGGGTAGGCTACTATCACCCATATGCATCTCCCCATGTAACATGTTTTGAAATGGATGCACGGATATGGAGAAAAAGCAAAGATGGCTAACGGTGATGGAGGCGGATTTCTTGGAAACTGTGCAGCGGAGTGGGCTAAAATTGCTCGGGCATGTTACCATCATCCCTATACAATTCCCCGTAAAATGGTTTTTCAAATGGATGCATGGTTTTCAATTTAGGGCAAAAACAAATTTTGTTCTATGTATTTTTTCTTCAAAGCATTCTGCAAGTTTTTGCATGGAAAGAAAAACTGAGATTGGGCTGTGATGTAGGCATGGAGATGATGGAGGAGGAGTTTGAAGATTGCAGGAGGACTTCTGACCCCTTGAGGAAGCTCTCATGTTTGCCAAAATACCTTTTTCAAATCCATTTCTAGCTTCCTATAGAAATCTTGCAATTTCTACAGGAACTTCCTATAGAACACACAGTTTTGAGGAAAGAAGCATAATGAGATGGAAAAAATGATGGAGAAGGGTGAGGGAAGGAAACATGGATGCCTGCAAGCCCCATGGAAAGATTCTCGGCCTTCAGGTCCTCTTCAGAGATCAATTTTGGCTCATTTGTAGGCTTCCTGTAGAAGACACAGAACTTCTTGTAGAAGACATAGAACTTCCTGTAGAAGGCATAGAACTTCCTTTGTCTTCGTTTTGAGCAATCCTCCTGACCTGCAATGTCCTTCTTGCAACCTACAATTATTCAATGGAAATTAGCTTTATTTTCTTTTCTTTTTCTCTTTTTTTTTTTGAAAAACAACTAGGGCGTCTCATGGAGGTTTTCACCCTAATTGCCTGCCCTGGGCGCCTCCAAGGGAGGATTTCACCCAAGGATCTTATTCCCTTTTTATTTTCTCTTCTTTCCAAACCATTGACCACCTCATGGAGGTTTTCAATCAATGAGCCAATCTAAGGCGCCTTCGAGGAGGTTTTCACTTTAGATTTTTATTTTCATCTTATTTTCATTTTTTTTTTTTTTTTTTTCTACCCTACCCTACTTGAAAAACAAAATTCTTTTCAAGTATAAGAATACTTCCAATGGAGCCATGTGCACATCGAGTTTAGAGATAAAATGATGTGGCGGCTTGAAATGCATGCTTTGACAGCTATCCGGATCTCAGAGACCCAATGATTTGACTTTGAAGGGACCAAACATAGCTGAGGAAGAGAGTATTGTTGCAACTTAGTGACCGTCTGAAACCATATCTCAATATAGCTCTGATATCCTTGGCCCTTTTGCTGATCTGGATCATGTTTCATGTCACCTTCTATCATGACCCTCACATCTTCCTCTTTTTGCTGATTTTTCTCTTGACTACATGGAGGGGTTGATGGTAACCATGAGGGGGATTTATTGATTTCTGCTTCTGATGTTTTCTCTTCATCAAGTGCAACCCATGGTGTTGTGATCTCTCCTTTGGAATCTTCTTTTGCCTTTGGTCCTTCAATGTTGTCAATATACTCTCTGTTTTGCAACACTCTTCTCGAGCTATGGTGAAGATCATTGAGCTCAAGAGGAGTCATTTGGACATGTTGTGTCTCAGCATTACAATTGTAATGGAGTTGAGCTGCTCCAATGGGCAGGTTTGGGAATGGTGGTACTGGTAGTTGAGTGGGGGTGTGGATTTGAGATGGATGTGGATGGGGTTGTGGTTGGGTAGGTGGTGGAGGCAAAGGAGCGGGATGAGAGTTGTACTGGGGCCTCCACCCTTGATGAGGTGCATTCCACTGAGGCTGTGGCTGAGCATAAGAGTGAAACGAATGAGCAACTGGTAGGGCATAATATGGATCTGTGAAGGAACAAGGAGGAGGTGTAACCAGGAAGGATGAGCAGTGAGACCCCAAGAAGGCATGGAAGTGGCTGGATAGAGGTCGTAAAAGGTCTGGGATGTCCCTTGCAGTTCCGGCTGGTAAGATCTAGGTCTATGGCCTCCTTTGGTTCATATAATAGAGTGGTTCAGTGGCTCCTTTGGCTCTATGATATGCAGCTTTAAGTCCAGGCAAGGAAGGGCACTGATTCGTAGGATGGTATTCTTCACAAATGAAACACAGTTCTAGGGAGTGCATTGGACATTCGTTCCTAGGATGCCTTCTAGTGCACCTAGGACAAAAGATGGCCAAAGCCCTCTTGGATTCCTCTTCCTTCCTTTGGATCCGCAGGGTATCCAATTGCATGGCAAGAAACTACCTCATATCACTCTTGAAATCTTCCATCTGATTTTCAAATTCATTTTGGACAAGGTACTACTCCCAACATTTCTGCTTGTAGCCATTTGCTCCAGAGGAATGGTTTCTTCTTCTTCTTCCCTTGAGGTTCTTCAAATATGTCTTGTTGTCCACCTAACGATTCTTTAATCACAACCATCGAAGAAGAGAGAATGTTGGCTGTGTGAAGCAGTGGGGGTGTTGTGCAATCATTTTTTTGAATTATCTCTACTCCTACAAGGCATGAAAGGAAATCTTTTTGGTTGATTTTTGCTTTTTTCTTCTTGTACCTGCAAAACTAAAATAGATTGAACTGCAACTAACTATCTTGCTGAAATGAAAAAGCGGAATTGAAATGAAAGCAGGAAAGGACTAATCTATTTTGCTCAAATGAAATTGCAGGAATGAAATGCTAGGCTACGCTTGCGGAATTGAAATGCTAATATACGCTTGCAGAAATGAAATTACGGAATTGAAATGCTAATCTATGAAAGCGGGGAATGCTAATCTACTTTTGCAGAAATGAAATTGCATAATGGAAATGAAATAAACTACTTAGCAGAAGGTTGTAGTGGAAAATAGAAGAAAAGCAGCAATCACCAATACTTTGACGCTTCCCCGGTAGCGGCACCAAAAAGAGTGGTGGGCTCTAGTATTGCAGCAATAATGTTGCAACTCCTGGGACTCCTTTCTTTACTTTTATCAACCCGGTAGTTCGTAACAAACTTGGAAGCGACGGTGCTATACGCACAAGTACTAGCTCTTGCCGCAGCTGTCACTTGGTCAGCTGGCACAAGTCCGCTAGGAGCTTAAGCCAACTTCTATGAGCTCTTAGAAGAAGCTATTTAATTGATGGATGAAAGCTAACTTGAAGGAAGCTAATCTATTTGCGAAAAGAGATTGAAAAACTGAAGGAACACGCAAACCCTAGCAAACCCTAATTCTACCAGCTAGTCCTACTTATGCAAAGGAGAGAATACAAACTACTGAAAGAGATGCCATTACTTCTATGAAGGTAAAATACATGTGTCTAGACTACCTCTATCTGAAGAAAACATCTTTTTGTATTTTTGATTAAGTCGTCAGTTTCATCATGCATATAATTTCACTGTTCTTTGACTATGCAGGGGTGGATCAAGGAGGAGAAATGCTTGGAAGAGGTCGGGAAGGTTCAGAGAGGGTCTAAGGAGTCCCTAACACCCTTCCAGAGAGTTTCACAAAGTTTGGCTATCAAGAAACCTCATTTGTGAGCTTCTACAGGAAGTCTGCAGGGGTTCTACAGGATGTTCAGGAATTTCTACAAGATGTTCAGAAATTTCTACAAGATGTTTAAAAATTGGATTTTGAAGGATGGGTGAGTGAGGGAAGATGCATGAATGGATATGGAGGTAGGATAGGGGTCTGAAGTGGCCTAGGGACTAGTGGATGGAGTGGTGAGAAGGTGTAGATGGCTAAATTGGCTCAAAGAAGGCTAAAACAATGATTGCACAAAAAGGTAGGGTTACGTGGGCAAGAGGACAGATGTGAGACGAGGAACCTAGCTAGGAGATGGAACAGCTGGCTCTGATGAATCTTAGGCGGATGAGAGAGTGGTAGAGATGCCCTGCACGGTGTACATTTAACCGAATCAACAAAGTCTTGCAAATAATCAAAGTCCTAGCTAATCTAATCTAACTGTCAATAAAACGAATGAACAACAACTTTATTTGGAAAGAAAACCATGTATATCAATCATGCAAAGAAACATTTTAGAGATCTGAACCCATAACTAACTTCTGCAAATGAAAACAGTACACTAAGGATTGCATGGTCAAGCAAACTAGTGTTTTTGTTGGGGCAGCACTGTTTCTTCAATTCCAGTCGCTGATCCAATAAGGATTAGGTGAAAGTGAGAGTGTTGTCGACCCTTTTCTTGGAGCTTTTTTCCTGTTATTAACCTACCAAATCAATCTGAACATGAAAAGCTATTTTAATCATCAAAAGCAACCTAAATAACAAAACAAGATTTAAATCTAAAATAGCATATTTTATTCTAAGAATGCAGCAAAGACACATGAACGTAAACAAAGGAGGTACTTGACACTTGAG
This sequence comes from Pinus tabuliformis, assembly GCA_031772625.1. Classification (NCBI taxonomy): domain Eukaryota; kingdom Viridiplantae; phylum Streptophyta; class Pinopsida; order Pinales; family Pinaceae; genus Pinus; species Pinus tabuliformis. The sequence continues at coordinate 812,502,390 of CM062820.1, forward strand.
ATGGGCCCAACCCCAAGATCTACAGCCTCGTAAGAGAGATTTAGAGCTGGTGCAAAGCTGGATTCATCTTTATTGAGCAAGAAAAGAAGAGTTACATCAAAATTGTCCACAAGGGAAAGCTTGAAAATGTGCTGAAATGCAAAGCTAATCCACTGATTAAAATCGAACTACGAACTAGCTAACTTCTGCCTACAAAGTGACTAACTACTGGCTACAAAATTACTAACTGAAATGAGGCCCCAAGCCCTCTTATTTATACAAATTGAGGACCCCAACAGTCCTCCTAATCTTTAGGGACTCGGCTGCCCAAAACTTGTAGTTAACAGCAGTCCTACTTGACTTGCTTGGCTACCCTTGTGATAATCGATTTGGTGGCCCTTGAACTCCGAGCTGATGGTGGAGAATTCGAGGCAAGGGCCCATAAATGAAGGGGACACCTTCCTACAAATCCTCTCCCTTGTTCTCCCACGAATTTGGCTACCAAGTGCTCATTAAAACCTTTGATTTTGTCTCCAAATTGACCAAAAAGACTACACAAAGCACACATTAGACTTGTTGGCATAACGACTAACCCAATTCACTCTATTAGCATAAATATAATAAAAACATGCAATAAACTAATGAGAATGGTGGATTAAGTCGAATTAGGAGGTTGAATGAGCCCATATAATTATCCATTTTTGGGGCTCATCATCACCCCCTACTGAAAGTGTTGCTCATCCTCTGAGCAACCAATCTATCTCCTCATCTTTGATGGCCCTCGTGGCCTCCCTGTCATGCCAAGCTTTTGAAGTGATGTCCTCTTCTCGGTTATGAAACCATGCCTTTCCTCTTCCCACTGCCTGTGCTCCTTTTCCTAGAGAATTCTCATCTTCATGTAGAACTGTCTCAGCATCCTGTAGAGACGCCTTTGTGTCCAACATTTCCATTCTTTCTCTCCAGGTGGATGTCTTCGGGCTTCCCTGTTCATAGGTGATGGATGCTTTTGAGGGGGACCTTTCCCTTGATGTGGTAGGGGTGTCGACAATGGTGATTGTTACTTTGGACGGTGGTTGAGGTCTGCCAGTCTTTACCCTCACGTTCCTTCTTGTCTTAAAATATAGTGAGGGCTCCCTCTTTTGCTCCTCCTTCTGCTTGGGAGATGTGTTTAGGGTGGCCAGCACAGCTGCTGCCTCCCTAGCTAAAATATCGGGTGATTTCTCCTTCTGCTGCCCTTTCCCCAAACTTCCTGTAAAAAGTCCTGTAGTGGTCGTTTTCTGGCTTCCTGTAGAAGCAATTTTCTGGCTTCCTGTAGAAACAGTCTGTTGGCTTCCTGTAGAACCAGTTTTCCCTGATTTGGCTTGCTTGGCTGGGGGTGCCTTGGCCCTTCTCTTTGACTTGTGCTGTGGTTGCCTTGGGTGTGCCTTTACTTGTTTAGACTTTTTCGATCCTCTCTACCTGGGTTTGCAACCGCTTCTCCCTTGGCGTTTGTGTTTTTACTCCACCCACAGCTTTCGCCTCAGCAGCTTATCCTTTTTCTTGCTTTTCCTCGGGCTTTTCCTGTTGCTTTACCTGTGGCTTTTCCTATGGTGTTCTGTCTTGGGTTTCCTTACCCCTGGCTTTTCTTTTGCCTCAATGTGCTCCCTTTCCTCACTGCTGGATGAAGTGAGTTCCTTGGCCAGAATTTGGATATAATGCTCTTTATTCGCTTGTGCTCTAATCAGAAGGGAATTCTGTGTATGGTTTCCTCCTTGATTCTTAGGACAGGTTTCTCAATGTTTGTATCTCCCTTTGACCAATTCCCTGGTTATACTGCTGCTGCTGCTGCCCCCAAAACTTGACAGTCAAAATGAAATTAGGCTCTCACAGACAAGTGCAGAGCTTAATTTTCACACCCACCATATAGAAGTCACATTTTTTATGCATAGATCATTCCTTACAGAGGTTTATGGTTTGTACAGGGGGGATTCGTTAACAGGCACCGTGGAGGAGAATGTAATATTGAAGCAACTAAAAAGAACTCCGTGTATCACCCAGGCAAATGACAATTCTTGACCCACAGGCAGACTTGTTTTAACTTTCCCTACTCCAAACAATTTAGTATACCACCTTTTGAAATTTCATGCACGGGTATGGCGTTTTTCGAGCCTACCTCTCTTCGAAACTCCAATTTGTCGAAGAAAAATCCAGGCTTTTCTGCTCTTGAAGGCTGTTTTCTGTGTTTCCTGTAGAAGAATTCCTGTAGAAACGCCTGTAGAGCGCGACAGGCGGGAATTTTTAAGAAATGGTAGAAATCTCGAGAAACAAGGCAAGAATCTTGCAGAGGACCACTGGTTAACTGATCTGGATGTGGTGGACGCGTGCTCCAGTTGTGACCGCAGTTGAACAGAGGGTGGTGAGAGTCAGCCAAGCATCATTTAATTTTGGCGTGATTCGTGGTGAGGGAGTGCAGTGGCCAAGTGTACGTGGCCACATGCAGACGGCAGCGCTGTGATGAGCTGCATGTACTCTTCTCGTTAATCAGTTGCACTGTAGTTAAAATCTCTACCACTGTCTGTTTTTATTTTTATTTTTTATTTTTAAATTTTTTTAATTTCCCGTGACTCACTACACACATGCGCTGATGATCCCTGGATGAGTGCAATCAGACTTGCTACCTTTCTGACTGAATCCCACCATCTCATTCGTTCATGCAGTGCTTAGATTAGATTCATGCAATAGAGGAATGAGTTTTAGTCACATACCTGGAAGTCGAATGTGGCTGCTGTGAGGTGTTGTGGCCTTTCATTTGCTACATGCATTGGTTTCTGAGGTTCCATGAGGGCTTGGCTACTGATTCATGGCTGTTTTTTTGTTGTCCAGGTATCCTCTGGCCGGATCCATGCTGTAGGAGCTGGCTTCACGTTCAGATCTGCACCCTCAAGCTGCTGTTGCTGAATTTTCTCAAGACCAAAACTTGTTTTCGCCATTTCTCCTAAACGATAGACCGGATCGATCTGAAACTTGCTGATCATGTTCCTATCATCATTATGCATCTCCCATAGCAAAATTACGATCAATGGATGCACAAATTTCGAGAAAAACGGAAAATGGCTGCAGATTTCAGAGATCAATTTTTCGAAAACCATGCATCAGAATCGGCTGAAACTACTTGGTTAGGCGACTATCACCCATATGCATCTCCCCATGTAACATGTTTTGAAATGGATGCACGGATATGGAGAAAATGCAAAGATGGCTGACGGTGATGGAGGTGGATTTCTTGGAAACTGTGCACCGGAATGGGCTAAAATTGCTCGGGCATGTTGCCATCATCCCTATACAATTCCCCGTAAAATGGTTTTTCAAATGGATGCATGGTTTTCAATTTAGGGCAAAAACAAATTTTGTTCTATGTATTTTTTCTTCAAAGCATTCTGCAAGTTTTTGCATGGAAAGAAAAACTGAGCTTGGGCTGTGATGCAGGCATGGAGATGATGGAGGAGGAGTTTGAATATTGCAGGAGGACTTCTGACCCCTTGAGGAAGCTCTCATGTTTGCCAAAATACCTTTTTCAAATCCATTTCTAGCTTCCTGTAGAAATCCTGCAATTTCTACAGGAACTTCCTGTAGAACACACAGTTTTGAGGAAAGAAGCACAATGAGATGGAAAAAATGATGGAGAAGGGTGAGGGATGGAAACATGGATTCCTGCAGGCCTCATGGAAAGATTCTCGGCCTTCAAGTCCTCTTCAGAGATCAATTTTGGCTCATTTGTAGGCTTCCTTTAGAAGACACAGAACTTCTTGTAGAAGACACAGAACTTCCTGTAGAAGGCATAGAACTTCCTTTGTCTTCATTTTGAGCGATCCTCCTGACCTGCAATGTCCTTCTTGCAACCTGCAATTATTCAATGGAAATTAGCTTTATTTTTCTTTTCTTCTTCTCTTTTTTTTTTTGAAAAACAACTAGGGCGCCTCATGGAGGTTTTCACCCTAATTGCCTGCCCTGGGCGCCTCCAAGGGAGGTTTTCACCTAGGGATCTGTTGAGGGCCCCGAAATCGGGTCAACAACAAGAGGGATACCCACCCGGTCAGGAACCTGGTTGGCGGCTCCGTGCCCGTTTGGTGTAGCGGGTCCGACTGGGGGTAATGGGACCAGTTTCCCAATGTGAGGGTGTGTGTGTTGTAGAGTTTGATGGTATTGATCTAGGGGTATTTTAAGCTAATTTAATTCTAACTTCTAAACTAACTCTATGCTATTGTAATCTAATGAAAAACAATACATCTAATCTACGCTAACCCGGGGTATTTTTCTTCTATTATGCGATCTAAAAAGATTTCGAACAATAGCTGGTAATAAAGATCATTCAGCTATCATAAGAATAGAAATCCATTAAGATAAACCATTCTGCATAAAAAGTTAGGCAAAACAGTTGTGAACAACATATCGCATAATTAATTATTCATATGTCAAGCACAAATAAATGACTCCCCCGTACAGAAGTGCCAAATGGTAATACACACATTCATACATTAACATATAAAGAACTTAGCTGCATATCACTTTAGGAATATAAGCAGAAATTAGTCAAGAGATAAAAGTACCATTTATGACTGATTTCACTAATAAACTTCAAGCAATAACGATTTATTTCTACTTGTTCTAATATCTGCTAAGAGTTAGAAGTGCAACATCAGTAACAGACATTAAAATGCAAACATAAATAGATCTCGATCCATCCATTCAACAAAAACCCCCTCCGAGGGTGCAAAAGTGCATGTTCTGAGGACAAGTTTTTTGACAGATTTCTGGACCCTACTCCAAATGCCATGAGAAGGGTTAAATACTACTAACTAATTAATCTTAATTACACAAATCTAGGGAACGGCTTCAAATGACCGCCCTTTTACTAAAAGCAAATTTATTTCTAAAAATCAAATCTAATTTCTAACCATTTTTGTATCTGCTCCTTAGTGCTGTAAGAAATGCGCTGTTCGCCGTGAAAGAGTCGGCTGGTTGTCCTTTCCTTTTTTTTGAGCTTGACTATTAGAAATAACAAGAGCTGGCACCTCCTTCTGACAGACTAGAAGATATTTTTGAAAACCTTTCCCTAGCTGGGTGTATTCGCTGTGCGTACACTTAGTACAACCCAGGTTCCTTTCGAACTGATTTTGCTGTTGCTATTTCGGTTTCTGGTCGTGCGAATGACTCAATGAGTTAGGAGTCGCGTTGTATGGACAATCCCCTGTATCGAGAATTGCTTCCGTTCTTTGTTCCAGGCTTTTCTGGAGCGTCCTCCTTCTTTTGCGTTTCTCTTTTTGCTTTACCCAGTCTGAGCTTCAAGATCTTTTGCAAACACGCTGCTTTTGTGTGCCTTTGACTCTGAGTCTTAGATAGTCTATTTTCATCAGTGCCTGTTGGGTGATACTCTGGAATCCGCGGTCCTGTTGCATGCGGCATCCATTTGCGAAGGCATCTTCTCTCTGTTACCCCATTGGCGCTTTCCTCTTTTCCTTAGATGTTTCCTGCATATAGATTTATATCAGTTACATGTCTTGCAGTTTACGCAAAGAAGAAGAGAAATGACGAAAAGATTGACATGAAAGCATTAAGTTCTAATGAATGCGTAATTCTGACACTCATCATGATTTGACTCTTCGAAAAACGCGATACAATCATTCTTGGATATTGAAGCATGCGACCATTAATTTCCCTTAAGGTGCGCGCTCAATTTTGGGTTTACCGTTTATGTCGGAGAATTCTTGCGATGAGTCCTTTCCGCGATTGGAATCGCAGTATCGAGGACTGCGACATCATTAAGTGTTATCGCAAATTGCCAATATCGCAGATCGCAGTTTTGTATGATCGCAGATCGCAAGATTTTCGCTTTATCACTCTGTGCTGCTTATGCGACATTGCGACGTGCGACGTCGCATATCGGCCGTCGGCGATTCCTTAGGTTTTCCCTTTTTGAGCGCTTTTAATGCACGCGATGCGATGGGTTCTCGCGTCGCTCTTTTTCAGTGTATTTATGCGCTTTGGGAAAACGCTTCTCTCTACCTTTGTGACGTGATATAGCTCTTAGGGAGTTAATACAAAAGATTTTTTAAACAAAATATTTTTTGGATTTTTGGTTAAGGGTCCCCCTTTGCTTGGTGTTATTACTAATATCAAACAAAGAGGGGGGTTGTTGGTGACCACAACAATGGCGATTCACTGTGAAGAACCAGTTATCTTTGCTTTTCTATTGACCATTCACTTCCGAAACAACAAAAATTTTATATGTCTAAATTTTGTTATGGACAGATAGAGTAGATTACCCCTCACCTTGTCAACGATACTTTGTCTCAACCCTTTTTTTATCCCAATTGCTTGCTTCCTCAGGTTTTTTCTTGCATTCGCACTAGACATTACTTGGTCTTGATTAAAGATAAAATAAGGTCTTCTCTGCGTACTGGCTTAAAAGTATGCTCATTTTTCGTAGGTAGAGCCTCTGCTGCCCGCAAGCGTCCATAGCCTCGACAGGGTTACCATGTTGTCAGGCAATGATCCTTTTTCCTGCTTGAGGTTACTCGCAACATTCCAGAGAAAAAAATCCTTTTTTGACACACTTTTCCTTTTTTAATTCTCTAAAGAACAATGTCTTGGTTTGGTGGCCAAATTATGACACAGTCATTCACTTGATTTACACTTTTGCTGAACAAGCCGGCTCGTGATGAGACCTCTTGTCTTTTGATTGCAACAATCTTAAGTCGTTGCCCTGTTTTGATAGACAGTATTGGCAAAGTCAGCAAGTTATAATATCTGTGATCATGATAAGCCGGCTCGTGATGAGACCTCTTATTATTTGAGATATAGTGTTTTCCTTGGATTGTTTCTCTGAATGCTGCAATTTCCTTTTAGCAGGGAGGAAATCATTGTTTTTCCTTAAGAAAGCTCTGGACAACAATAATAGAGTTTTTGAAAACAACAGTTTTGCAGAGAATACTTATTTTATTATTGATGATACCTTTCATTGTGCTGATACAAAACAATTCTTTACCAAAGGTTGCTTTCATCAAAGTTTTTTGAGGTTGAAACTAATATCGTAATTAGGGTGAAGTTAACTCTATTTGTCAATAATAAAATTCAGAATTTTCAAAAATTTTGCTATTTGTACAAGCGAAATCAAAATCTGATAGAGAATTGGCATGCTCTTTCATGAATCCTTTCTAAATGATCATTTACAACCGGTTTTATTCATAAAAAAAAAAAAAAAAAAAAAAACAAAACAAAACAAAACAAAATAAAAACTAAAAATTAAATCTATCCTACAAAAATTAGAAGATTTCTCTTCTATGGAAAATATATTTTGAGAATTTGTCCATTCACAGGCAGAGAATCTCTCCTGCCTGTTAAATCCTGCAACACAAAAGTTGATGGGCCTATGACCTCTACAATCTGAAAAGGATCAAGCCACAGCTTCTGGAATTTCGTATGTTTGCCCTTTTCTTCATGAGCCTTATCCCATTTTAAAACTAAATCACCCATCTAAAAGTTTTTTTCTGGTCATTATGTTTGAGTCAAAAGAGGATTTTATTAGCTCTTGGTGATGAGCATGGGTTTTCCTAGCTTGTTCTTGTCGTTCTTCTAGTTTGGTTATTTCCATTTGTCTTAATTGTAAGGAAGAAGTAGTTACTTCATCGATGTATTGAACTAAGGAAAAAGAGGGGATGACTAAGTGAGTAGGAAGAACCACTTCTCTCCCATAAACTAAATTAAAGGGAGAAGTGCCGATAGAAGCTTTCTTTGTAATTCTATCTGCCCATAAGGCATTTACCAACGCTTTGTGCCAATTCTTTTGGTTTTGGTCGACTATCTTTTTAATAATCCTGATTAGGTTCTTTTTTGTTGATTCGGCCAACCCGTTACCTTGCGGATAGTAGTTGGCAGAATACTTCAGTTTGAACCCTCTTTTGAGCGCAAACTCAGTCATTGCATTTCCAGAAAAATATGATGCATGATCAAACATTAAGGCCGTTGGCAATCCAAACCTAGTGATGATAAACTGATCTATGAATTCAATAATGTTTTCAGAATTAGCTGTCTTGAGAGGAACTGCTTCTACCCATTTGGTAAAATAGTCAGTTGCCGTGAGGATATACCTATGTTGTTTAGAAGAGTGAGGAACGATCTCACCTATTATGTCCAGGCCCCATTGACTGAACGGTTGCTCAATGTTAACCGGCTGCAGTGGCATGGATGACTTCTTTTGTTTCCCTGCAGCAGTCTGGCAGACTTGGCATTTCCTTACGTAGTTGTATGAGTCTTTGAACAGCGTGGGCCAGTAATATCCTGCACGCAAGATTTTATGGGCGGTGGCTTCTCCAACATAGTGTCCACCTGCTGGTCCATCGTGAAGTTCCTGCAAAACCTTTTCGGCTTCAGTTTTCTCAAGACATCTAAGAAGCACAGAATCGTAATTTCTTTTAAACAGAACATCATTTATGAGCTGGTATTGTTTAGCTTTCAATCTCAGGGCTCTCTTCTTGGTGTGATCCACGTGAAATGGAGCATACCCGTTCTTAAGAAAATAAATGGTGTCAGCATATAATGATTCTGCGTCGTTTAGGCTTACCTCATTCGTGTGTACCTCTTCAGACGAGTTCTCAGGAATTTGCAATGCTCCAGCTAACATCTTGCAGAAGCCTTGACCTCTCACGATGTGTGCTGGCTTGATCTCAAGATCGTACTCTTGTAAGGCGGTGATCCAATTCGCTCTCTTTTCGCCCACGTCCTTCTGTATCAGGAGGTTTCTTACCGCTGGGAACGATACTATGACTTTGGTATGGGCTTTTAGCAAGAAAGGTCTGAAATATTTGATTGCTTTGAAAACGACATATGCCTATTTCTCTACGTCTGAGTAATTAAGTTCAGCACCTTGTAAGTTCGAGCTAAAGAATGCGATTGGAGCTTCTGCCTTTTCTTGATTCGCTTGAGTTAAAATCGCAGCATAAGATTTCTCTGAGGCAAACGTGTATAAGATAAAAGGTTCTGAAAAATTTGGGGTTGCTAAAGATGGAGCGTTGATGATAGCTTGTTTGATTAACTTGAATGCTTCGTGCTCATCTAGACCCCATTTGAAATTTGAATTATTTTTTATCATATTTTGTAAGGGAGAAATAATACGTGAAAAATCCGGGACAAATATTTTGACAAAATTGATCTGTCCAAGGAAGGATTGCATGGTCTTTTTGTTATGGGGCATGGATATCTCGGAAATTTCTTTGATTTTGTCAGGTTCAATGTGAATACCAGATTTTGACACTATGAATCCTAGCAATTTCCCTTCACTTAATGCGAAAAAAGATTTCTTCGGGTTAAGTGAGATCCCATACCTTAAACATCTTTGAAAGATTTGTTTCAAATCTTTGAGGTGGTCGCTTCGATTCTTGGAGTACACTGTTATATCGTCCAGGTAAATCACTACCGATTTATTGACTAACCCTTTAAACGCGATGTCCATGGCTCTCTGAAAGGTAGCTCCGGCATTGATCAGACCAAATGGCATCTTCCGATATGCATAAGTGCCCCATTTGGTTCGGAACGTAGTCTTTAACTGATCATCGGGATGCACCAGTACTTGATTGTATCCTGAAAATCCATCCAGGAAAGACATTAATTCTGAGCCTGCTACTGCCTGTAATATTTGTTCCATAGGTGGGAGGGGAAAGTTATCTTTCTGACAGGCTTTGTTGAGATTTCGGAAATCGATACAGATTCTAATGTCTCCGTTTTTCTTCCTAACGGGTACCATATTGGATACCCATTTGGAATGCCTGACGGGGAAAATTATTCTGGCTCTCAACAACTTATTAAGCTCAGTTTTTATCTGATTTTCTAAGTTAGGGTGTATTTTTCTGAGCTTCTGCTGGACAGGTTTTTCATTGTCAATCATAGGGATAGTGTGCTTAATGATAGAAGTGTTGTAAGTCTTCAGCTCATCGTAATTCCAGGCAAAAACGTTTTTGTACTGTCTCAGAAGATGGATATATGATGATTTCTCTTCAGGGGCTAGGCCGTGGCCTAGGTTAACGTTTTGTGGCTTTTGATCGGTCCCTAGGTTTACTAATTCATAGTTCAAGGTAGAACTGTAAAGTTTAGCATTGGCGGACCTTTTAAACCGACTTTTCAAATCATATAAATCTTCTAACTTGACCACTGATTTCGGTATAGCATTGTCAGTGCTACTTTGTTGTATTTGGTGATCATGATAGTCTTCGTCGATTATCTGGTTTGAGTAGGATCCTTCAGAAGTAAGGAAATTTACGATGTCAGGATCGTCGTTGAATACTCTCCAATTGGTGATGTTGTCAGGGATGGATGGTCTAAAGATTAATTCTATTGAAAACCTATCAGGACTAAAATCTTCGGAAGGAATAAGTCTAGAGGCTACGTTAGCTAACAGGTCTGCGCTCGCGTTTTGAATTCTTGGAATTGACGAGATGTTGAATGCTATGAAATGTGCAGTGAGATCTTGAACTAACAATTGATAGTGCTTTAAATGACTTGACAGGCAATGTATGGTGTTACGTACCTGTTTTACGACGATCTCAAAATCTCCAAAGACTTGAAGATACTTAACGTTCAATCTGATTGCTTTGTATAGGACTTGAACCAAGGCTTCGTACTCCGCTGTGTTGTTCGTGCAATCGAACTCAAGTCTGCATGTGAGCATAATCTTGTTCCCGTCCGGGCTAATCAGAACGCATCCTGCTCCTGCTCCCTCATTGGATTTAGACCCGTCAAAATATAATTTCCAAAATAAAGATGTAATTACATAATTATCTAAAAAACTAAAACATTTTGAGTCATCAGTTTGGGAGAAATTTTCAACTTGGGATAAAACTGAATTCTCTAAGTAAGGTGAAATATGAGCATTGAAATTGCTGAGGAAAGAATCTACTGCGTAATTGCCTACAATGCTGCTATTGTATGTTATGGCTTCATTTTCTCCTTCCAGTCCTATCACTATGTATTTTTGGTGCAACTCTTGTTCAACCTTTATCTGATTTGGTTTACCATTGTATGGTAACCACATGTGCGACCAGTCGGTTGAGAAATATCCGTGGAGTTTCTCCGACCAATCCCTGCTAAGAATCAAACCATAGAACTCAGGGATATCAACTACTAGAATGTCGATAACCTGACACACTTTTGGGTTAGACGACAATCTTATGGTCACCTGATTAAGTTCACCAATCACTTCGACTTGGGATCGATCAAGTTGAACTATATGTACTGCGGATTTTTGAGGTTGCACATTCAATTTGGCACATATTGACCTGGGTAAAATATTCGTTGAAGCACCAGAATCGACCAAGCAATTGTGCACATTTTTGTTGAAGATTTCATATGTGAGAAGAAAAGGAGGAGTATGAGATCTTGATCTTCCTCCAATCAAGGCGATGTCATTTGGATCAATCTTATTGATCGCGTTGGTCGGAGGCCTTCCCAGATTGTGGGAAGCTACAGCTGTAGGTAAAGATGTAGTAGGCACAGCATGTAATTCTTTCATCATTATTTTCTGCTGGTGTTTCAATTTCTCAATTCATAAAGAGTGATGTTAGCCCTAGTCTTCTTCATGTCATCAATGATGTTATACTACATTTCATCCGACACTATCAGTGTTCTTGATGGAGGTGCTTGATCAGATTGGACTGGGCTAAACTGGCAAATGTTTTTATATTTCCTGAATATATATCGCAGCCCGGATGGATGAAACTAGATCCGGGGTCTTCAAACTCGTTCGATCTTCACTCTAAGTACAAGTCGATCCATGTGAGAATTGCGCTGAAGTCGAACATGGAAAGACATCGCTTGATTACCGGTCAATAATGAAAACCGTTAACAAGCGCGAGAGGGATCACCAATAATGACGATGACCCTCAAGGTACTGCAGTACAATTCACGTGGCGTGAAAAAGGACTTGGCGTCGAACGCCACGCAAAATCTTCTGGTCGAAGGTCATTGATGTATACCTGTCGCCGGAAGTGAGAAACTTGCCATTGAGGCATGCAAGCTTCAAAGTACTGATGGGGGTGTTCCTAGATCAACTTCTTGGATAATGAGCTGAAGTCGACAAGAAGCGATCCGTCAAAGGAGGGCCTTAATGAATCCCACATCAATGACACGGAACGGAGCTAATGACTTTAGTGGAGGTGAAAACAAACTATGAAATATGATTCAGGGTGGCGATCATGAATGGATGAAGGATAATGTATGGTAGTGGATGGGACACGGTTGACACTTCCAGAATGACCCCTCTTGAACATATAACGACACTGATGCGATGGATCGGTAGCATTACCCCAAATGTGGATGGTGTGGCGAGGACCATGGTGATGAGACCGGTGAATGAAACAACCCAACCCGATATGGTACGGAGGAAAAGTGTCATGTCCAAGAGTGACTTGCTACCTTTAAACTTTGATGTTCTCCCAATTTTTCCCCAGTCATTTCTGACCAGTACCTCTTTATTTTTGTCAAGCTTGAGGAGGATAACATATGCTTGTTCTATAACCTGCCCTTCGGCAAGCCCATCGCTATGATTTAACGAGCCTAGCGATAGGGAAACTCGTTCTCGTCTAAAGACAAGTTTGTCGCTATTTAATCATTTTAACGAGTCTAACGACAAAGAAAACTCGGTCCTTTTCATTTTTAGAGAGTCTAAAAAGGTACATAAAGTTAACTCCGTAATGCCTTTTTCGTCATCTAATCCCTTAAGTCCGAAAAAGTATAAAACAATACAGAAGGGATGGCTATTCGGTACTTTTACGAGCCGAACAAGACAAGCGCTCGATCTTTTTGTGCAATAATCCCTCAGGTCCAAAAAGATTAAAATCTAGAGGAGGGATAGCTTTCGGTCGTTTAACGAGCTAGAAGGCCAAAAAACTCGGCAAACTTTTCATATTTTACGAGTCAGTGAAAAGAGCTCAAAGAAGACTCGTCTTTTGAGGAACGAGTGATAAACAGGGATAGCAACTGATTCCAGGTACAAATTGGAATTTTCCAATCACGGTAGTGTCACAAGGATGGCTAGGTGAAATCACTCTTCGCAGCTGTTCCTCAAAATAGGTAAACACACATATGGGGGTGAACGATTGGCCAAATGAAATGGAGGTGATGGATGAAAACACGACCAAGGCTTTTAAGGCTTATAAATTTGCGATCGCAATGGCTATTTACCGAGATAGGTTCATTTTTTAATGAGCTTGAACTTTGGCGGAAAAACTCTGCTCGCACTTTTCTATTTTTTAACGAGCATAAATTCCGTGGTAAAACTGCTCGATTCATGGTCAAATTTAATTTTTTACTTTTACTAGCTTTTCTCTTTTCAAATGTAGTACTTCATCTTCAATTGCTGCAACAAATTTTGTTAGAAATGGACAATATTTGCATGAAAACGAGATTATAACCCTAATATTTAACTTTAAACTGTGTAAAAAGTCATAAAAAGGTGTTTTTACCTCTCATTTACCATTTCATTTGCATTTTGCTTGTTGGAGCTCTGGAGGTGCCTCTTCTTCCTTGATTTTCACCAGCTGATTCCGGGAGATTCTGTGGACGATTTTCGGTGCCGTTTGGACCAGGTAGGAGCTAAACCTTAGCCCTTTACTTTCATGGTTTCCTTTTTCAGTTTCATGCACATTTTTCAGGGTTTCTGGGCCCCAGGGGTTTCTTTAGAGCGCCCTGGCATCAGCGCAGGTTTCCCTTTCGAAACTTGCGCTGTATTTCAGGTGGTCTTAAAGCAGACTGCCTCTCAGTGCAAGGGGAAGCTTCTCTGCCTGCGTTGGGCCTAGAAAGACTGATCCTGCATGTGTTTTTTGATGATTTTTTTTCGCCAGTTTTTCATCAAAATTAGGAACTTACTCCTTCTCTTGTTTGCTTGCAGGGAACTTTGAACAAAATGTCCCTTACATGGCGAGAACGAGAACATGAAGCAGAGGACATGGTTGCACTCCATGACCCGGTTACGGTGAGCGCGCTTCGGAACTGTGGCCTACTGAAGTTCTTCCGTATCTCTAGCATGAGAGCACAGATTTCTTTACTGCAGTATATGCTTGATGCTTGGGATCCTGTTAACCAAGTATTCCAGATTAGGGGGAAGTCCTTCCCTTTGACCATAGAGGACATGTACTTCTTGACTGGGCTGTCAAGGCGGGGTGCCCCCATTTCTTTGTCAGGTATGTCTCGAGGGACTACTTCCACCAGAGACTATATCCGTCAGTATTGCCGGGAAGGTTCACAGCCGAGCAAAGATGGCAAGATCAATATCCGTGACATTACTGATAGGTCTCTCAGGTCCATTCTGTTCACTATTGGCAGGATGGCTGGTAGCGCAGCTTTGCATGTTGTCAACAGATCTTATATGCAGCACGCCTTGGAGTGTCTCCAACCGAAAGTGTTTAACTGGTGTGATGCAGTACTTATTCAGATGAAAAGTCAATTGACCAAGGTAAAGGACGGGGGCTGAAGAACTTTGGATTTGGTTCTATTCTGACTGCCTTTGTCTTGGAGAAAATCCCATTGATGCAACCTCAGTACATCTTGCTTGATGTGCCTTCTCCGACCGAGCCACGCATGCAGAGGTGGGTTGACCATATGTCCCGGCATGCTGGTCAACCTCATATTACATTCACTGAGTCCTTCTTTAGGTGGTTCGAGCGTCAGGAGATGGCATTTTCTGAGTATCCATATGTGGGTATGGACTACCGAGGTGATCCGGACTTGGTGCTTCCGGATGGCGAGCAATGGGGCGCTATTGGTAAAATCTCTGACCATATCACTGTTTATTGTTTTCATTCATGATGTTTACTGTTCAAAACTGATCAAACTCTTGGGTGCATGCAGATGTTGGTCCTGTTCGTCCAGTAGCTCGTCCACGATCGCCAGTTGCTGCCCCAGCAGCAGAGCCTGCTAGGAGAGTTATTATTCGCGACCTTGGTGATACTGAGATACTTGCAGCTGTGCAGGAGCAGGTTGAGAGCCTTACTCGTGGTCTTCCGGATGTACAGATTGACGAGTTACCTTTACAGTTGCAGCGGCACACCATCGGCATGCCTAGACGATGGACTCGTCTCTTGCGCATGATCGCACAGACCGTGACGTACTTTCATGAGCACCACTAGGCTAGGGTGCCCCCTAGCATCTTTTTGAGTTCTAGGTCAGATGACCAATTTTGTTTTGATTACAGCACATTATGTACAAACTATAAACAACTTTATATATTTTGATTTTCGGAGTTTATTTCAGTTTATTTGTGATCCACTTACATAGCACCGATGCATCTCTTTTTATATATGTTGTAAATGTCTATCTAATACATAGTTTGCCAATGAATCTGTTAATGTGTTCAAGTTTCTGGAAATATGCTAGTATTGAATTGAATCAAACTCTCTTTCCAAAATCTTAACTCTTAGAAACATACGATAAATAGCTGGATTGCGGACTGAATATATACCAGTGAGTTGTAGTATCACAAGTTGTGA
This sequence comes from Pinus tabuliformis, assembly GCA_031772625.1. Lineage (NCBI taxonomy): Eukaryota > Viridiplantae > Streptophyta > Pinopsida > Pinales > Pinaceae > Pinus > Pinus tabuliformis. The sequence continues at coordinate 812,517,881 of CM062820.1, forward strand.
GTCTAGCCTAACAATTAGTCGGCGTATACCATGAGCGATGGTATCAGAGAGGAGTTCGATCAACGCACTATACTCAGCGATATTGTTTGTTGACCGTCCAATACACACACCTCTGAAACTCACTAACTCGCCGTTTGGATCAAAAATGGCCCAGGCAGCGGAGGACAAATTCCGCGTACTACGACTCGCTCCGTCGGCATATCCCACATATGTATCAGAATAATTTGACATCTGCAACAAACGAGAAGGGTGGATTACTATCGAAACAAACATTTTAGCGAAAACAAAATACAACAAAAGCACTCAGGTTACTATTTAGGCATAGTAACGCTTGAGGTACAACCCGTTACGGGGTTGCGCCAGTGGTATTCCGTCATAATCCATTAACTCATAGGCTCCTTTTGCTAACACCCTTTTAACAATATAGGGACCCATCCATAAGGACTGAAATTTTCCTGCTCCTAATTTATCGGATTCTTGGTCGTAAAGCAAAACCAAGTCACCTTCAGAGAAGTTGCGCGGTTTGACATTCTTGTCAAACTGTGCTTTGACTCGTTTCTTATGAGCCTCGTTCGCCAAAGCGGCATCACGACGGTTTTCATCCAACTGGATCAATTCCAGGAAACGAGCCTCTTCTTCTGAGGTTCCGGGGAGGAGGTCAATTGCGAGTTTAAGAGACGGAATTTCGCACTGGATCGGTAAGACTGCCTCCAGGCCATACACCAATTGGAATGGTGTGAACCCAGTGGCGTTCTTTACCGAGGTTCGGTAAGCCCATAATGCTGAGTACAGGATTAGATGCCATCTTCTCTTGTGAACCCCGATCATCCTTTGCAACATACGCTTCAGGACCTTGTTGATTGCCTCAACTTGTCCGTTGGCTTGTGGATAATACGGGGTAGAGCTGTCGTGTGATAGCCCTAGTTTGGCAGCTAATTCAACCATCATGTGATTGCGAAAATGCGATCCATGATCTGTCACTATAGCTTGCGGGACGCCGAACCTGGCGACTACATGATTGAAAAAGAAAAGGGCAGCTGTTTCACCAGTGTTATCCAATGTAGGCATCGCCTCGGCCCATTTGGTAAAATAGTCAACAGCGACTATAATATACCCATGCCCCCCGGTCGAGGTGGGGTTACAATGCATGAAATCGATGCCCCACTTGGCGAAGGGCCCAACAGCAACTATCGGCTGTAAGGGTGCGGGTGGTTTTCTGGTTTTGCTATCAAAGATCTGACATGCATGGCAACTTCTGACAGCTATTATGCAATCTTTAAACATAGTTGGCCAGAAATATCCTGCTCGTAAGATTCTTTGTGCTGTTGCATATCCAGATTGATGTCCCCCGCACGCGCCTGAGTGACAATCATTCAGGGCTTTTTCGGCCTCCTCATGGGTAAGGCACCTCCTCAGAACCGTATCGACGCCCCGACGGTAAAGTGTATCACCGACGATCATGTAGTCTTTTGATTGGTATCGTATACGTTTCCGTTCCGAGTGTGAGGTATTAGGCCTAAATTTTTGGGTTTGGAGATAAACAATGATATCTCCATACCACTCATCACTTACTGATATCAGAAACAAATTTTCATCCACGATTGACTCTTCTGATGTTTCATCGTTGGACGACGATGGGAGATCGCACAATAATTCCGCGAAAACTAGAGCTTTCTTCGATTTGGATTTTACAAAATCTAAATCAAACTCTTGAAGGATGGCTATCCATTTTGAATATTTGCCCCCAAGCAACTTTCGTGACAGTATATATGTCATGGGATTGCAATCTGACAAAACGGTAGTTTTCCTAAAGAGGACATAATGTCGAAACCTTTGAATCGCTTGAACAGCAGCAAGCGCTAGTTTTTCAACATAGGAATATTTACTTTCTGTATCATTTAAGTTTTTACTTAAATAATATATAGGATGTTCAATTCCATCGACTTCTTGCACCAAGACCATCGCAATGGTCGTATCTGCTGCAGCTAGATACAGGTTAAAATCTCTTTGATAGTCCGAGGCGTACATTAATGATGCTCTTACTAGACAATCTTTCAGAGCGTCAAAGGAAGCTTGCGCAACCTGGTCCCAGACAAAAGGTACATCCTTTTTCAAAAGATGAGTGTAACCTTTGGCAAGTTCTGCGTAATTTGGAATGAACCTCCTCAGAAAGTTTGCTTTCCCTTGGAGTTTCTGAATCTGAAGTAAATTTGAAGGTGGAGGCAAATTAATGATTGCCTGAACCTTACAGGGGTCGAGACGAATCCCATCCTTAGAGACAACAAAGCCAAGTAAACGACCAGAACCAACGCAAAACACACACTTGTGCGGATTGAGTCTTATCTTATAATGTCGGCAACGCAGAAATATTGCTCTCAAATGTCGCGGATGATCAGTCCGTTTTCGCGAATGAGCCGGAAGATCGTCGAGATAAGGTTGAACAATGTTCTTGATGTCATGAAAGGCATAATTCATTGCCCTCTGAAACGTCGCCCCTGCGTTCTTTAAACCAAAGGGTAATTTTCGATAAGCGAATGTGCCCCACGGACAGATGAATGCAGTCTTCGACTGGTCCTGTGGGCGGATATTTATTTGATTATACCCGGAAAATCCATCCATAAAGGAAAAAATTTCACATCCGGCGCATTCATCAATTATCTGGTCGATGAAGGGTGTAGGGTAGTTGTCCGTTGGACAAGCTTTGTTTACATCCCTATAGTCGACGCACACTCTTATCGTCCCTTGTTTTTTCATAACAGGGACAATATTCGATACCCAATCGGTTAGAGGAACCGGGTAGATGAATCCAGCATGGAGGAGTTTTTCAACTTCCGCCTTAATGGCAGCGGATTTCTTCGGATGTACCTGCCGAAGCCGTTGTCTTACTGGTTTGACATCAGGATACATTTTAATTTCATGTTCAACTATGCTCGAGTCAATGCCTGGCATTTCATCATATGACCATGCAAAGACATCTCTAAATTCGCGAAAGAGAGCACTATATATTTCCAGTTCTGAAGGGGAACAACTTTTGCCGACATGAATATTCTCAACAACATCAGATTTTGTCGAGATGTTTATGGCTACGGTCTCTTCAATATTGGATAGGTTTCTCTCTGAATCCACCGTATTTACAGTATTTGTTAGGAATTCAAACACTGAAGGGTGGTATAGGTCGTGATGAGTTTCTTCTTCACACTCTGGAAGAAGGGAACGATGGTGGTGATCATTCCATGGTGCCCCCTCAATCATCATTGATTGTAAGATTCCTTCGTCAGTCCCATGAACTTTTGACCATGGATCTAATGGGGTACCATATTCTTCGGACCTATCTACCCAAACGCTTGACGAGCGTTCATTTGGGCTTGCCTCCCATGCCTGAAACATTGATTGCTACAATATTTCAATAGGGCTAGGTGGCAATACCACTTGATGATCCATGACGACTTTGTCCTCTGCGACCTTTGACGAAGATACCATGTTGCATGTTGCTACAAACGGGATATTCCCTTCATGGAAAGGAGGTGGCAACGCGAAAGTCCCCATCATTGTGGGATCTTTTAGCAAGCCTACTCCTATATCTTTTATCGAATGGTCGCTCTCCCATGGATCAGGGGAATGCTTCCAGTAACTTGTGAACCATTAGGGAGGAAATTCTGTTGGTCGACGATCGTAATCCCTCCTTCAAACGGGAATGCGATCTTCCTAAAATATGTCGACACTACAGCTGCCATGGCATATATCCATGGTCTTCCCAGTAGGATGTTATAGTCAAGATTGCCATCAATGACTTCAACATCAATCTCTACTGTTTTTCCTCCTAGTTCAACCTTAAAGTTATTTAGGATACCGTACGGAGTGTACGACCTACCGTCAAATGCTTTTAATGTCGTCGAAGATCGCGACAAGGTTGGAGATCCAAGAGTTTTCCAGCAACTCATCGACATGATACATGTCGATGCACCCTCATCAATAATCGTTCTATGAACAGTTTTGTTGAGTGCTTTCACTTGAATAAGGAAAGCTAATTGTGCTGGTAACTGAGGATCATATCCTTTGTGATCAAAGGATACAAGATTGGAATCTTTAGGATCCACTCCACCAATTGCTGATAACAATGCCTGCCTTTGGGATGGGCAATTTTGTAGTACCTCAAGAGTCGACATAGCAGATGGCGATTGGGCCAAATCCTCCACTACATTATAGTGTTGCGCCGCTTTGGCGCGAGGGTTGAATGTCGACTTGTGGACTACTCCCTTAGGCGGATTTATTGTTAATTCATGCGTGAGGGGGGTTACAGCTTCTGCCGAAGTTGTTGTCGAACTACTGGGTTGATCTTTCCCTTTGTCGTTCGACACCGGCGGATTCCCATAATCTTTATTCCTAGTCGATATCAAAGCATCACTTTGCTTAGAAACCGACAGCATAAGCACTTGAGACGGGGAAGCATTTCCACTATCAACCATATTCTGACCTGGGGCAGGAAACGGATCAGTCAACACAGCTGAAGTTTGGGAACTTTTTAGGAACCTCTTTAACTCAGCTTTGAACGGACAGTTCTTTGTTGAATGATTTTCATCACATATTTGACATGGAGGAAATTGTTTCTTTTGTCCAGGAGGGTTTGAAGAAGTTTTTTGAGGGGATGATCCGCCTTGTTTCTTCTTCTTCCCTTTGTTTTGTTTCTTCTTGCTTCCTGGTTGATTGGAGTTTTTGTCTTTATCCGTAGATACAGCGTTTACCTCCGAAGCAAGAATCTCCTGATTTGCTTTTTGATTCGAAGTCTTACGGGCCTTCTTATTCGAATCCCTTGTAGACTTAGCGTTTGCAGTTCCAATCACGCCATCACCGACATGAGAGTCACTGTTCGATCCGGGAGGAGGAGGGATTGAAAATTCTGGTCTGGGGGCATCAGGTATCTTATCATAGAGCGTGCCCGACTGAGTATATACTAAGTCCAAATATTGAGCACGAGCAATAACCTGCTCCTCTGTTACGACGCCTCCCTTGGCCACATCTTCTGTAATTGCCGGCAGAAGCGACTTTATAAACCACTCAGCTAATAGCTGATCTGGAACATAGGTCTTTACCATTCTGCGACGACGACGCCACTCATGTATATGATCAGATATATGTGTGGCCGTTGTCTGCTTGAAATTGGTCAAGATCTCTGTTCCAGTTTCGTACCTTATAGGTAACTGAAAGTGTGTTAAGAAAGTCGTGGCTAGGGAACTAAAATTGTCGAAAGAGGCTCTAGGTAATTCAATATACCATTTGGCCGCCGGACCAGTCAATGTCCTCTGGAAAAGGCGAAGCCTTATCGAATCATCATTCAAGGTATTCGACGAACACCACAGATGGAATGTCATCACATGATTCGACGGGTCTTCGCCCGGATTTCCATTGAATTTAGGAATGTCCGAAGGAAGTTTGTGAGGAATCGCTGGCCACCAATGGGCATAGGCGATTGGATCGTTCGTCAAACGATGTAAATCTGGTAATTCTAAAGTTGCCACAAATGGCAACTGCTGATTCAGGTTTGGCGAGGCGTACCCAGGATACGATGGAATCGCCTGAGCAGTAGGCCTTTGCACACCAGCATAATGCAACTGATGTTGATATGACTGATATGGTTGGTGGGCTTGGCCACTGTAAAGTGGTTGATTTAACCCGTTCTGAATATAGGGTTGCCCACTATTCGCAAAGATCTGTTGCTCAGATCCTTGGTACACCTGTTGAAACTGAGGTTGTTGGTATTGCACCATCCATGGTTGTGAAGCCATGTTTTGCTGTGCGACACTAACTGACGGACCAAGATGCGGGGGTATAGTCCCCGTTTGTATCTGTGTCGTCCCGGCAATTGGCGATTGTGGTTGTGTTGCAGGGTCAATAGGCTGTTGCATTACAACTTGGGGTTGACATACAACAGGCATCGATTGAACTTGCGACACGGTTACAATTGCTGGCGTCGTCGGGATACTAGACATAGGTACACATTGTTGCATGGAATATACAACTCTTGGTTGTTGGGGTAACATAGGTACCCAACCACTCGTCGTTACTTCAGTCAAACCTGAATGTGGTTGAAAACTGCCGTATGGGTATCCCCCCGAAAGGGGAAGTGAAAGGGCATATTGCCCCCCATACGGTAACAATCCGGAGCTCAAGGGTATAGATGGCCTTTGAGGACTGGATGGTCCAAAATGATTCCCAAAGGGATCAATTTGTCTAGTTTCAACATAAGAATTACCGGGTATTATACCGGAAGAACAAACTGGAACAGACCAAGTTGTCATAATAGTCCCTGGGTGGACTCCTTCTAGCTGATGAGAGCTAGTCGGGACGGCTGGTATGCGGCAAACATCGTTGGAATGGCAGCAGGAGCTTCTGCTGTCGCTGTGTCGTTTGGCACAGTCCTAGATGTCGACGGTTGTTCAGACATTTTAAGTCTATCCAATAAACTTCCTAACGATTCTTCAGGAACTTCCAGTGGCGATAGACAAACTTCTGATGCAGAAGGAAAAAGAGTGGTACCTACTCCAAAATGAATTGGAGTATTTGCTTGCTGGTCCTCTACGATTTCCTCTATTGCAATCAGACCAGGAGGAAGAGGCAGACCGTCAGGTCCGTAAAAGATTTCTGGTGCCGAAGAAGGGGTTGCTTCGACAGCGACAGTTGTTTGAATAACAAGACTCTGTGGACCGGTTTCAGATGGAACTGGTTCAGTTATGCAAGTACTTGTTTTCAGACTAGGATCAGTACAACTGTCCTTCTGTTGCTGTTGAACTTCTTCAATAGAGGCAGGGATTCCAGAAATATTGGGAGTGACCAGAATCTCAGATGTTGTTGGAACTTCCGTTCTAACTTTAAAAGGAGATTTTGACCTGGTCAAGCGAGTTCGCTTCGTCCGTACTACTCTCGGTTCCGGAGACAAAGGTGGTTGACTCGCAAGTCTCCCTGAACGACGGGGTTTTAATTGACTTTCCTCCACGGTTGCGGATTACTTGATCAACTAAAATACAAAAAAGGGGATTATGTTTCCGTATTGAATGAATTTTATTAGACGCTTTTAGACACAACTTTGCTTTTTCATGTTTTAAGAGTCGAGAAAAAGCTAAAGATGACTCTAGTCGCCTTCGATGTATTAACGAGCCCGAAGTGACAAATGCTCGGTTGGACCTTTTCAATTATAGAGTTTGAAAAGAGCCAAAAGAAACTGCTCTGGAGATCTAGGCAGAGGGTGTGCCAAACCTTTCGCGAAACCACAGAATACGTTTTACGGTACGGGTGGTCGATCTTCGTGAATGCTGTGTTCACTGCATCGCGATCAGTAGGGCGGTCGACACGGCTTCCTAAGGATAAAGGATAATTGCCTATAGGGGTCTCCCAATATACGCGACGGTACGCGGGAGCTCAAATCCGTATTAGTGCTATCGTCCCTCAGGAGGAATCACCCACCTTCGTAGAGATCGACAGTCACTACGTTTAACGACGCCGGAACACGTCTCTACCTAGACCTCTATTGTGAGCGTTATGTTACAATGCGTTGTTAGATTCATTCAATATATTTTAAGTTGATCTTGTTTATCAGTTTGTCTTTCAGGATCACCACGAGATGTATTGGTACAAATTCCTAAATGCAGCTAAAATGATAAGCAAGCTTTCACAATCTTTTTAGCTTTGAAAATCCTAGCTACTGAAGGGAGAGAAAAACAATATCTTTCCACACAGAGCACAAAGCACAAACTAATGCACTTTCTCCTAGATCAGACACCCAAACTTATCAAAAATGCAAATGCAAGATGCATGTATTTCTTTTCTTTTCCTTTAATGTTGATGCTAACAAAAGGAAAACTGTTGTATGACTTTCGAATTCAATTTGAAGTGTAAACAAACAAGTATTGTCTAAATGAAAAGACGCTTTACAGGTACTTGTTTTACACTAAAAATGTATGAATTCAAACCATAAAGCAAAAAACAAACCAACTCAAACAGCCACGAACAGTAATAACACTAACTCATAAGATCGCAAAGATACTTTTACAGCTCAGGGTCTAAGAGGCCACAGCTACTAGGTTCGCTTTTCACAATGGGAAATTGTAACTGAAACAAGAAATACTGAAAGAACGTTTACAATTTCATCACACAACTGAGGCGGAATAAAGTCAAGGAGAAGTGGTTTACAGCAAGTACAATAACCAGCAAGCAATCAGCCAAAAACAAGTGCAAACAGGGCCAAGACACAAAGGAAGAGCTGAGCTAGACTAAGGCTAATTGGACCAGCGCAGGCACTGGTCTGCCAATCTCACTCTCAGCGCAGTTCCCGAAGGGAGCACCTGCGCTGTAATGCAGGCTGCCTGTGGACAGCCTGCACTGACTTACGAGAGTTACGTCTGCTAAGAATTCCGGGTCATAAAAAGCTCAAAAATGCACTGTATTTGCTGAAATAAAAAGCTATAGGTCAAGTACAGGCTAAGGGATGATCAAGAGGATAAAGATCTATCACAAAGAGTAAAGATTCATCTGTAGATTAGCTCTTTAAATCTTGAATTTTCTCAGCAAAGGAGCAAGAGTAGCAGTCCCTCTACTTCGCTTTTGATATAGTCAAAAGCTTTTCGATTTGGTACTCTTTTCTTCAAGAAATGAATAGCAAAATACTACAAACAACAACAAGATACTAGGCTCCCCAGCGGAGTCGCCAGTTTGTTGTGGGGAAAAGTATCCGATGCGGATGACACTAACCCTTCTAAAGGTGACAGTCTTTAGCAACAACTGAATGATAAAGGTTTCATGTTCCACTTTATGAAAGTACAGAGAGAATAGTAAGAAGGTCAACCAACCTGGTGTCTTGCGCTTAGTCGATCCTTGTCCTTCTCTCTTTGTATCCTGCTCCCAGCTCTTTGCTCTCCTAGCCGATCCAGCTACATACAGATCCTGCACAAAACAAGAGAGCGAACTACAAGATACATGTACTCATAACTGAAGCATGGATTAGGGTGCATCAAATATACATGTAAACACAAAGCATCTATGTAAAACAAGTATATAGGAGAACATGCAAACTTTATTGATAGAAAGTAACAGGGTTCCAGAGGAAGTTACAACCAATGATGTTGGATCCAATCCAGCAGCACTTCCTCGGCAGCAAGAACTCTCCTCTTCACCTCTAGTAAAACAATCACCCAATAATCCTGGCGGTATACCAACATCACCTCCTTGCTTATACAAAATTCCAGCCTCCTTAGACCTCATAGAAGAGCTCTATATATAGGAGGGAAGAGGAAAGGATGAGTCAGCTGGAGGCTGGCATATAGCTGACTAGTGTCCTCTCCATCTTCAGTTAATCTTCAGTTCGTGTGTCCACTTGGAGATCCTTGCTTACACATGGTGATCAAGTACCTCTTACTCATCACAGGGCGAATCTCATGAACCAAGTGTCATTTTGGAAGCTTCCTGGGCAATTGACACCTTGCAGGATGACTGTGCCACTTGGCCAATCTCGCCCAGCGCAGGTAGCCTTCATTGTTTTTGACTTCCAGCGCAGGTACAGAGTGGGACAGTTGCAATACAGCGCAGATGCTCAGTTAAGCAGCTGACATGATCCAAAATAAGCCTGTTTTGAAGTGTTTTCAGGTGGAGAACTGATTGGAAGTGCTGTTGTTTGATGACCTTGTTCTTTTAGGGGTAAGAACAACATATTTAGGGACTGAGGATCCCTGTAATTATTGACATTCCATGCTCCTTGACGCGAGGCACAAAAATGTCTATAACAAGGCAGCCATTTCTCAGGATGGGCCGGTATAGGGCTCAAGGGTGGAGGCATTAAAACCGCCCCAGGGTTGTTCCATGGAGACTGGGCCATCGTTGAGCTGCTAGTCAATGGAAGTGCAGAAGATGATCTCTGATGCTGAGAAGATGGAGATATTATGATCTTCGATGATCGCGGAGGAAGGGTTGCGGAAGATGGATGAGTGATCTGGGGTGAAGATGTGGGTGGCTGACTTCGCGGTGAGGGAGTTGAAATGGACGAGGTAGATGAAAGAGTCTCTCTGTCAGACTCTGGAAGTGCTTTCCTTGCTCTTTTCCTAGTGCGGAGAGGGATTTCAGTTGGCTGGATGCCAAACTTTTCACTCTTCAATCTGGTCAGGGGATGAGCAGGATTGTACTGCGAAGTCACGCTGCCTTTAGATTTATCAGACCTCTGAGTAAAAATAGAGAATCCATGGAGTTTACGAATCAAAGTTTGAAGTTCAGGGGGATCAATGATAAGTTGGTTTGATATATTAGGGTGTGTAGCAGCGGTGGATGCCCGAGCGACTTCTAGCTTCAAGTTTAATCGTACCGGAGAAGTCGTGGGAGTTGGTGAGGGTGATTTTCTCTCAGAATGGTATTTAGATTTTGATTTATGCGCCATTCATAGCTCGTGCCCTCCTTCTAGCGCCAAATATGTTGAGGGCCCCGAAATCGGGTCAACAATAAGGGGGATACCCACTCGGTCGGGAACCTGGTTGGCGGCTCCGTGCCCGTTTGGTGTAGCAGGTCCGACTGGGGGTAATGGGACCAGTTTCCCAATGTGAGGGGTGTGTGTGTGTGTAAAGTTTGATGGTATTGATCTAGGGGTATTTTAAGCTAATTTAATTCTAACTTCTAAATTAACTCTATGCTATTGTAATCTAATGAAAAACAATACATCTAATCTACGCTAACCCGGGGTATTTTTCTTCTATTATGCGATCTAAAAAGATTTCGAACAATAGCTGGTAATAAAGATCATTCAGCTATCATAAGAATAGAAATCCATTAAGATAAACCATTCTGCATAAAAAGTTAGGCAAAACAGTTGTGAACAGCATATCGCATAATTAGTTATTCATATGTCAAGCACAAATAAATGACTCCACCGTATAGAAGTGCCAAATGGTAATACACACATTCATACATTAACATATAAAGAACTCAGCTGCATATCACTTTAGGAATATAAGCAGAAATTAGTCAAGAGATAAAAGTACCATTTATGACTGATTTCACTAATAAACTTCAAGCAATAACGATTTATTTCTACTTGTTCTCATATCTGCTAAGAGTACAGAAGTGCAACATCAGTAACAAACATTAAAATGCAAGCATAAATAAATCTCGATCCATCCATTCATCAAAAATCCCCTCCGAGGGTGCAAAAGTGCATGTTCTGAGGACAAGTTTTTTTACAGATTTCCAGACCCTTCTCCAAATGCCATGAGAAGGGTTAAATACTACTAACTAATTAATCTTAATTACACAAATTTAGGGAATGGCTTCAAATGACCGCCTTTTAACTAAAAGCAAATTTATTTCTAAAAATCAAATCTAATCTAACCATTTCTGTATCTGCTCCTTAGTGATGTAAGCAATGCGCTGTTCACCGTGAAAGAGTCGGCTGGTTGTCCTTTCCTTTTGTTAGAGCTTGAAAATTAGAAATAACAAGAGCTGGCACCTCCTTCTGACAGACTAGAAGATATTTTCGAAAACCTTTCCCTAGCTGGGTGTATTCGCTGTGCGTACACTTAGTACAACCCAGGTTCCTTTCGAACTGATTTTGCTGTTTCTATTTCGGTTTCCGGTCGTGCGAATGACTCAATGAGTTAGGAGTCGCGTTGTATGGACAATCCCCTGTATCGAGAATTGCTTCCGTTCTTTGTTCCAGGCTTTTCTGGAGCGTCCTCCTTCTTTTGCGTTTCTCTTTTTGCTTTACCCAGTCTGAGCTTCAAGATCTTTTGCAAACACGCTGCTTTTGTGTGCCTTTGACTCTGAGTCTTAGATAGTCTATTTTCATCAGCGCCTGTTGGGTGATACTCTGGAATCCACGGTCCTGCTGCATGCGGCATCCATTTGCGGAGGCATCTTCTCTCTGTTACCCCATTGGCGCTTTCCTCTTTTCCTTAGATGTTTCCTGCATATAGATTTATATCAATTACATGTCTTGCAGTTTACGCAAAGAAGAAGAGAAATGACGAAAAGATTGACATGAAAGCATTAAGTTCTAATGAATGCGTAATTCTGACACTCATCATGATTTGACTCTTCGAAAAACGCGATACAATCATTCTTGGATACTGAAGCATGCGATCATTAATTTCCCTTAAGGTGCGCGCTCAATTTTGGGTTTACCGTTTATGTCGGAGAATTCTTGCGATGAGTCCTTTCCGCGATTGGAATCGCAGTATCGAGGACTGCGACGTCATTAAGTGTTATCGCAAATTGCCAATATCGCAGATCGCAGTTTTGTATGATCGCAGATCGCAAGATTTTCGCTTTATCACTCTGTGCTGCTTATGCGACATTGCGACGTGCAACGTCGCATATCGGCCGTCGGCGATTCCTTAGGTTTTCCCTTTTTGAGCGCTTTTAATGCATGCGACGCGATGGGTTCTCGCGTCGCTCTTTTTCAGTGTATTTATGCGCTTTGGGAAAACGCTTCTCTCTACCTTTGCGACGCGATATAGCTCTTAGGGAGTTAATACAAAAGTTTTTTTAAACAAAATATTTTTTGGATTTTTGGTTAAGGGTCCCCCTTTGCTTGGTGTTATTACTAATATCAAACAAAGAGGGGGGTTGTTGGTGACCACAACAGGATCTTATTCCCTTTTTATTTTCTCTTCTTTCTAACCCATTTACCACCTCATGGAGGTTTTCAATCAATGAGCCAATCTAAGGCGCCTTCGAGGAGGTTTTCACTTTAGATTTTTATTTTCATCTTATTTTCATTTTTTTTTCTTTTTTTTGTACCCTACCCTACTTTGAAAAACAAAATTCTTTGCAAGTATAAGAATACTTCCAATGGAGCCATGTGCACATCGAGTTTAGAGATAAAATTATGTGGCGACTTGAAATGCATGCTTTGACAGCTATCCGGATCTCAGAGACCCAATGATTTGACTTTGAAGGGACCAAACATGGCTGAGGAAGAGAGTACTGCTGCAACTTAGTGACCGTTTGAAACCATATCTCAATATAGCTCTGATATCCTTGGTCCTTTTGCTGATTTGGATCATGTTTCGTGTCACCTTCTATCATGACCCTCACATCTTCCTCTTTTTGTTGATTTTTCTCTTGACTACATGGAGGGATTGATGGTAACCATGAGGGGGATTTCTTGATTTCTGCTTCTGATGTTTTCTCTTCATCAAGTGCAGCCCATGGTGTTGTGATCTCCCCTTTCGAATCTTCTTTTGCCTTTGGTCCTTCAATGTTGTCAATATACTCTCTATTTTGCAACACTCTTCTCGAGCTATGGTGAAGATCATTGAGCTCAAGAGGAGTCATTTGGACATGTTGTGTCTCAGCATTGCAATTATAATGGAGTTGAGCTGCTCCGATAGGCAGGTTTGGGAATGGTGGTACTGGTAGTTGAGTGGGGGTGTGGATTTGAGATGGATGTGGATGGGGTTGTGGTTGGGTAGGTGGTGGAGGCAAAGGAGCGGGATGAGAGTTGTACTAGGGCCTCCACCCTTGATGAGGTGCATTCCACCGAGGCTGTGGCTGAGCATAAGAGTGAAACGAATGAGCAACTGGTAGGGCATAATATGGATCTATGAAGGAACAAGGAGGAGGTGCGAACCAGGAAGGATGAGCAGCGAGACCCCAAGAAGGCATGGAAGTGGCTGGATAGAGGTCGTAATAGGTCTGGGATGTCCCTTACAGTTCCGGCTGGTAAGATCTAGGTCTATGTGGCCTCCTTTGGTTCATATAATAGAGTGGTTCAGTGGCTCCTTTGTCTCTCTGATATGCAGCTTTAAGTCCAGGCAAGGAAGGGCACTGATTCGTAGGATGGTATTCTTCACAAACGAAACACAGTTCTAGGGAGTGCATTGGACATTCGTTCTTAGGATGCCTTCTAGTGCACCTGCGACAAAAGATGGCCAAAGCCCTCTTGGATTCCTCTTGCTTCCTTTGGATCCGCATGGTATCCAATTGCATGGCAAGAAACTACCTCATATCACTCTTGAAATCTTCCATCTGATTTTCAAATTCATTTTTGGACAAGGTACTGCTCCCAACATTTCTGCTTGTAGCCATTTGCTCCAGAGGAATGGTTTCTTCTTCTTCTTCCCTTGAGGTTCTTCAAATATGTCTTGTTGTCCACCTAAGGGTTCTTTAATCACAGCCATCGAAGTAGAGAGAATGATAGCTGTGTGAAGCAGTGGGGGTGTTGTGCAATCATTTTTCTGAATTATCTCTACTCCTACAAGGCATGAAAGGAAATCTTTTTGGTTGATTTTTGCTTTTTCCTTCTTGTACCTGCAAAACTAAAATAGATTGAACTGCAACTAACTATCTTGCTGAAATGAAAATGCGGAATTGAAATGAAAGCAGGAAAGGACTAATCTATTTTGCTCAAATGAAATTGCAGGAATGAAATGCTAGGCTACGCTTGCAGAATTGAAATGCTAATCTACGCTTGCAGAAATGAAATTACGGAATTGAAATGCTAATCTATGAAAGCGGGAAATGCTAATCTACTTTTGCAGAAACGAAATTGCATAATGGAAATGAAATAAGCTACTTAGCAGAAGGTTGTAGTGGAAAATAGACGAAAAGCAGCAATCACCAATACTCTGACGCTTCCCCGGCAGCGGCACCAAAAAGAGTGGTGGGCTCCAGTATTGCAACAATAATGTTGCAACTCTTGGGATTCCTTTATTTACTTTTATCAACCCGGTAGTTCGTAAAAAACTTGGAAGCGACGGTGATGTATGCACAAGTACTAACTTTTGCCGTAGCTGTCACTTGGTCAACTGGCACAAGTCCGCTAGGAGCTTAATCCAACTTCTATGAGCTCTTAGAAGAAGCTTTTTAATTGATGGATGAAAGCTAACTTGAAGGAAGCTAATCTATTTGCGAAAAGGGATTGAAAAACTGAAGGAACACGCAAACCCTAGCAAACCCTAATTCTACCATCTAGTCCTACTGATGCAAAGGAGAGAATACAAACTACTGAAAGATATGCCATTACTTCTATGAAGTTAAAATACATGTGTCTAAACTACCTCTATCTGAAGAAAACATCTTTTTGTATTTTTTATTAAGTCGTCAGTTTCATCATGCATATACTTTCACTGTTCTTTGACTGTGCAGGGGTGGATCAAGGAGGAGAAATGCTTGGAAGAGGTCGGGAAGGTTCAGAGAGGGTCTAAGGAGTCCCTAACACCCTTCCAGAGAGTTTCACAAAGTTTGGCTATCAAGAAACCTCATTTGTGAGCTTCTACAGGAAGTCTGCAAGGGTTCTACAAGATGTTCAGGAATTTCTACAGGATGTTCAGAAATTTCTACAAGATGTTTAAAAATTGGATTTTGAAGGATGGGTGAGTGAGGGAAGATGCATGAATGGATATGGAGGTAGGATAGGGGACTGAAGTGGCCCAGGGACTGGTGGATGGAGTGGTGAGAAGGTGTAGATGGCTAAATTGGCTCAAAGAAGGCTGAAACAATGATTGCACAAAAAGGTAGGGTTACGTGGGCAACAGGACAGATGTGAGACGAGGAACCTAGCTAGGAGATGGAACAGCTGGCTCTGATGAAGCTTAGGCAGATGAGAGAGTGGTAGAGATGCCCTGCACGGTGTACATTTAATCGAATCAACAAAGTCTTGCAAATAATCAAAGTCCTAGCTAATCTAATCTAACTGTCTATAAAACGAATGAACAACAGCTTTATTTGGAAAGAAAACCATGTACATCAATCATGCAAAGAAACATTTCAGGGATCTGAAACCATAACTAACTTCTGCAAATGAAATCAGTACACTAAGGATTGCATGGTCAAGCAAACTAGTGTTTTTGTTGGGGCAGCACTGTTTCATCAATTCTAGCCCCTGATCCAATAAGGATTAGGTGAAACTGAGAGTGTTGTCGAACCTTTTCTTGGAGATTTTTTCCTGTTATTAACCTACCAAATCAATCTGAACATGAAAATCTATTTTAATCATCAAAAGCAACCTAAATAACAAAACAAGATTTAAATCTAAAATAGCAGATTTTATTCTAAGAATGCAGCAAAGACACATGAACGTAAACAAAGGAGGTACTGGACACTTGAGATGGGCCCAACCCCGAGATCTACATCCTCCTAAGAGAGATTTAGAGCTGGTGCAAAGCTGGATTCATCTTTATTGAGCAAGGAAAGAAGAGTTACATCAAAACTGTCCACAAGGGAAAGCTTGAAAATGTGCTGAAATGCAAAGCTAATCTACTGATTAAAATCGAACTACGAACTAGCTAACGTCTGCCTACAAAGTGACTAACTACTGGCTACAAAATGACTAACTGAAATGAGGCCCTAAGCCCTCTTATTTATACAAATTGAGGACCCCAACAGTCCTCCTAAACTTTAGGGACTCGGCTACCCAAAACTTGTAGTTAACAGCAGTCCTACTTGACTTGCTTGGCTGCCCTTGTGGTAATCGATTTGGTGGCCCTTGAACTCCAAGATGATGGTGGAGAATTCGAGGTAAGGGCCCATAAATGAAGGGGACACCTTCCTACAAATCCTCTCCCTTGTTCTCCCACGAATTTGGCTGCCAAGTGCTCATTGAAACCTTTGATTTTGTCTCCAAATTGACCAAAAAGACTACACAAAGCACACATTAGACTTGTTGGCATAATGACTAACCCAATTCACTCTATTAGCATAAATATAATAAAAAACATGCAATAAACTAATGAGAATGGTGGATTAAGTCGAATTAGGAGGTTGAATGAGCCCATATAATTATCCATTTTTGGGGCTCATCAGCCACTAAAGAAAAAGTTTCATCATAATTGATGCCATGGACCTGCTGAAAGCCTTTGGCCACCAATTTTTCTTTGTATCTACTCACAAGTTCATTTGTTGCTTTATTTGTATTGTAGACCTACTTGCATCTAAAAAGCTTACAATATGAAGGAAGCAGAAAAAAGTCCCAAGTTTAGTTCTTAATGCGAGGATTTGTACTCCTCATCCATAGTTTCTTCCCAGAAAGTATTCCCTGTAGCTTCTACATAAGTCTAAGGGTTAGATTCTAGAACCGTAAAACAATGCACGGGCATAACTGGTTCTATAGTTGTAAGTGCATGAAGTGCTTCTTCAAACTAATATTTTTTGGTAGGATCACCCAATCACTCATGAGGCACCATTTTTGCGTTGAAAGTGGTTAAGAATCTGAAGCTTCATATGCTTGCTCGGGATCTTCAAATTCAAGTGAAAAAATAATATCTGAAATTTAATGTAAATGACAAGGTGCATCTCTTAGATTTGATACAAGAGGGAGCACAAAATTTTATGCATGTTGTTTCTTAATGCATGTAGGGGACTTTCTTCAAAATAGACAAACCTATCAATGAGGAGATCATTCTCTATTGACACAATATAGTAATCTATATCCCTTTACACCATCGGGTTATCCAAAAAGTATGCACCCTTTGATTTGAAGCTCCAAACCCTCCTCTTTTCTACAAAAATATGGGCCCATACATGAGATCTGAAAATGTGAGACTTCTAGTTGCACACGACTCTATGCTTCAAAAGGTGTTTTTCCTATAACATATTTGCGAGCAGATTTGTTTTGTATATATGAATGTTACACAGTATTTTGTCACACCTCCTACACTTCCTCGTGACATTCCCTAAAGTGCCTGAAACATGACCATCATGTAGTGTACTCATCCAGATATGCATCTGAGATCCTCCCTAAAACATTGATTGGAAAATGCCTTGAGCTTCCCCTGAAGGAAATGGCTCTTAAACCATAATTTTAGAATCATCGCTTCCTTGATATTGAAAATAGCGATGGTCGCTAGTTTCACTATACTAGCCACATGATGCCATCGCGCTTTTTGCTTGGATACTAGCGATGATCCCTAAAAGGAAATTTTCCCAAAGATGACAAGAAACTTCGTGATCTAGAGGCTTCCATAACGACGAGTTGGAGGTTGTTCGGCATGGATGAGGTCGAATTCTCTCAACTTGGCCTTTTGGTCTTATCCCTATGAGCTACCTCCTTGAGATGAGGGCCTTCTCCTATCTTTGGAGAGATCCTTACTCTCTTTCCCTACCTATATATTCATCCTCTCCCATTCCCAAATGGTTGGTCTTTGGCTATTTGCACCCTTATGTTGAGATTTTGCCTACATGCTACTCATTTGGCTTGGAGGAGTGTTTAGATAGCTTGAGCTTGGACTTGGACATTCATTCAAGGAGAACTTATTGACATCAAGGCTCGGTTATATGCTTCCTCCTTTATTCTATTAATATATACAACTTTTGGTTCATTTTCCATAAATGTGTATGTTAATGCATCATTTATCTTAATTATCCTTGTTCCGTTAAGTAGGTTACTTTCGATTATGCTATTTGCACTTGCATGCTTTGTTGTGTCTTGATCTCTTGTGTAGGAATTTAAACACTATGAGCAGTAGGACCCAGCCTGTGGCACAAGCGATTCAATGTCTTCAACAAAGGAGGATATTATAGCATCAGAACGAGGTAGGCCATCTTCCTCTTCTTTTATTTTGATTGTAACTTAGGAAAGTGTCTAGTAGATTGTCACATAGGTTGCTAGTCCCACTTATTGGGCTAGAGGGATCGTCTCTATCCGCAAAGAGGATTGCCTAGACAAAAAAATGGCGACTCCGCTGGGGAGGTTATAACCCTTTCCATCCAATCCTACACCCTAATTCTATATTGAGTTTGACCAACCATCATTTTTTGGCTTGTTTGCTTCTCTGTAGTTATTTACACTTACTGGTTATTGCTTGGGGACACTCAATCTTTACTAGTCTTGAAGTTTTTTTATTTTCCTTGCCCATCGCGGTTTAGTCTTAACAGTCGTAATGCCATTGCTGATTTTTAATTACAGACGCGATGAATACTCTTGCATCGCCCTATTTCCAATACAGGTGTGATGATCCCAAAGGATTTAAAAAATTAGGTTTTTCTTCTTGTTCTAAACCTTTTTCCAGTGTGTCTATAGTATATTTGTCTTGGTTGTTATGCTTGTATGACTACAATTTTCTCTTGATTTCGTTAATGTGTGTTTCAAGCTTGATTGTTTTCTAGGGTTTCTAAGTCAACCTCCACTCATTGATTGGTCTGTTGTTCTAAGATTGATTTCTCCTATTCAAGAGTTTTCCTGCAATCAATACATCTTTTACAAGATGCTTTTGGTTCATTAGTGCGAACTCATTTTCATTAGTGTCGATTCATGTTGATGCTTTGAAGATTGGTTTAGTTCCATTGTCAAGCATAGAGTACAAATTGTTTTCTTTGGTTGAACTGAAAGAAAGTGCTTGTTTTCATCCTTATGTTTCAAAAAGAGAAAGTGAAAGATTTTGTCATTTACATGTTTTTGAGACATTCCTTACATTCAAAACCATAAAGTGAAAGATATTTTCATTGAGTTGAGTTGATTGCATTAATTTGCATTGTTTAAATCAAAGTGAAAGGAAAAATCATTATTGCATCTTAGTGAAAGGAAAATTATTTTCATTTCTGTAGGAGTGCATCTCGGCATTGCACTTGTTGGTAGAATGAAAGATTCGATTTCATTTTTACATTTAGCATTGGGAAGAATTGTGTTGATGCATTTTGCTTGTTTGATGCATTATTTGGTTCTCTCTCTTCCTTTGTTAGTTTAGCCATCATCGAATGAAAATGTTTCATTTTCATCATTTAGTTTCATTTTAGGAACACGTGACATCGTTGAGCCATCAAAATTGAAAATTAATTGAAGGTAAACTTTAAATTTACCTCAATGAACCTAAGGAGCATTTATCACTTAATGAAAATATTTATTGGTCTAGGCTAGAGACGTGTTCTGGCGTCTTTAAACATAGCAGTTGTCGCTAACTACCTACGGTGTATCCCAGGGGTGAAATACCATCCCAGTATGGAAGTATATAGAAGGTTCTATAGTACTTTTGGGTATATCAAAGGCACTTATGTATGATAAGTATATAGGGACGCTCTCATCGAATGGTTCTGCATTAGACAACGCTAACATGGACTTGTGCTCCCCGTACCGTTGCTTATATATTGGGAGACCCCATTAGGTTGCTATCCTTTAGCCACAGGTAGCTGAGTCAGTTGCCTTGTAAATGTGATACACCGAACACAACATTTAGGGAGATTGGTCATCATACATTAAGTCCTTGGTTTCGGCTGGGGTGTATATTGCAGTTCACGGATACTTGGTAAACCCTCTTGCCTAGATAGTACCCATTTTTATTTATTTGTTGTTTCAAGTCAATAAAATTAACTGCCAATGATAACATGTCGAACCCATGTAGTTGCTTCTTGGCCCAATATTGAGTAATTCCCGTAAATTTTAATTTTAAATCAACCTTCAACAAAACATCTCTTCTTCTTCTTCTTCTCTTGAGATAAATTCATCATGGTTGAATCATTGAGTTCACTCCAAAGTTCCCCTTCGTTGTATGATACTGAAGGGTCTTACAAGGAGTTCATCCAGAACTTCCTCAGTCTCTTGAAGCTCAAGGCTTTGAACTTGGGATTGTCCTAAGCATCCAACCCCTTGCTTCTCATCCACCACCTTCTGACTCTTTGTCACATCAAGAGTCTAATCTGGAAACCCCTGAGAGTCCACAGAGATTTGTCTTATATCCTCCAAATCCGTTATTTGATCCTGTTATGATATCTCCCCAGTGTCCTTACAGTCCCTATGATTGACCTAGTGTTCCTTTGGAGTTATCTCCTCGTACATCTCGGATTCGTCCTTGCCAGTTGTTTCCACCCATGGATTCAGAAGGTGAGATTACAACCTCTCCTCAAGGTCATCCAGAAGTTTCCGCTACCCACACTCCTCATGTTGATGAAGAGAAAGAATATGCTTTCCTCCATAAGGCTTTCCTTTTACAGGAAGAGTCCTGTCTCATACATTTCCTGAAACTAGTGGGCCTATGCTTCCACGTGTTTATACAACCTTAGCTCAATTAGCTTCAGGAACTCCCAGTGCTTCATCTTTGTACAAAAATCCTATATGGTCATCAAATGCCATGCCTACTTCTAGTCTGTTTATCCCAAACGTGACCTCTCAAATTCCTGTGCAAATTGTTGTCACATTAGTTCCCATTCAACCGACGATTCCATCGCAACCTTTACAGTCATTTCAACCTTCCATTTCTGTACAACCAATTGTTTCAGTTCAAACTTCTATAAGTTCCTCAATCCCTCCGTCAAGTGGACAAAATGTACCACTGCTTGGGGGGGTAAAATCAAAATGTTCCTCTTGTGTCAGGTGGATCCCATATGAGTGGGTCACAACCTCACATGGTTGGAGTCAATCGACCTTATTCTGGTGGTATTCCCAACCCTATTGGTCCATCCAGGTTGGGTAATATCCAATATCAATAGCCTTACACGACCCAAATACCACTCCAACAAGCTTATGTCCCATATGGTTCACAAGCATTGCAAAATCCACCCTATATTCCACAAGCAGGACCTCATGTGCAACCTGGTCAATTCACTATTCCTGGTGGATATGGTCAAATCCCATTCGGAACTTACAAATACCAAAAGGGTATCCCTCAAGGAACTATCCAACAACCTCTGTAGCAGTAAGGGCAACCGTTACAATAGCAAGGGCAACCGTTACAGCAACAAGGGAAACCTTTGCAACATCAGGGGAAACCTTTGCAGTAGTTTCAACAGCCTTTGCAACAGCAAGCATAGTTTATTCAACAACCTACTAAACCTTTGTATCTGCAAGGCCAACCTTGCAGCCGCAAGGTCAACCTTTGCAGCAGCAAGGTCAACCCCTGCAGCAACATGCTCAACTTGTATATCAACAAGGTCAAACCTTGCGGACACATGGTCAGCCCCTGCAGCAATATGGCCAACCAGTTTACATCCAGGGTCAATAGGTGCAGCAACCTTACAATCCATATGGTGCATATAATGCTTATCAATGGCCTATGGTGGGTCAATATCAAACCTACCCTGGAAAGGATCCACCTTATAGTTAAGGTACCCTTCAGTTGGGGCAGAATCAGATCCCTTATCGTCAAAATCCTCTGCTTTGGGGCCAGAATCTTTACCAACAAGGTTGGAACCCATAGATTGGGCCTCCTCAAAGGCCTTACATGCTCTTTAATCCCCAATTTCCATTTTTAGCTACATTGGAACTACCTGATGTCTCGAGACTTAGCAATGATCCCATTTTTCATTCGCCTTACTGGCCTCCAGTTCCTACTCAAATTCTGAGCAATTTCCCTAAGTTCAAAGGAAAATCTAAAGAGGACCCTCAGGCCCATGTGATGACATATCACTTATGGTGTTGTTCTAATTCTTATGTTGATGATTATGTTCATCTCCGCCTCTTTCAGCGAACCTTGACAAATGTTGCCGCAAAATGGTATATCAAGTTGCCTCGAGCTACCTATGTCGACTTTAACTCTTTAGCTATGGCCTTCCTCACCCACTTCCAATTGCGAGTTCGATATGGAACTGGTACTCATTTTCTGACATCCCTGAAGCAAGATACTGCGACCCATATTTCCGATTTATTCATGAATGGATACGTCAACGTCGCCTCATCAAATTCAAAATTCCTGATGACTTGTTGACAGAATAGTTCACCAAATCATTCGTAAACAAAATTTCCATAGATATAGCAATGGGTGGATGTGTTACCAAGGACCAAGCTATTTCCCATGCTCAGTACCTAGACTTAGTCTATTCCCAATCTGGCATGCCATATGAGATGTTTCCTGGTGCTCCAAGGTCATCTTTAGATTCGGAATCTTCAAAGTCTCTCAATGCACCACCTATTGATCGTATAATTGGAACAGTGTCTCAGACTTCCACCAAAGATTTTGCAAAGTATAAATCTGTTTCAGATATTAGTTCCAATCATCCTTCGAACAATTCGTCTAATCTTGGTAAAACCTCCAAGGTCCATGTCGTCCAGTCTACCGCGGCAGATAAAGCCTCGAAAGGTAAGAAAAAGGGTAAAGGCAAAGGCAGATTCGATACCCCAAAACAAAATCCTCCCAAATCATATTTTGATGATACCTCCTAATCAAAGCTGAAATATCCTTGCCTCATTTTTGAGGAAGACCGTTATACCAAGGATTGTCCCCAATGTTCTGAAGTTAGTCATTTACTGAAAGGGACTCCGGCTTTTGCTGGTGTGGAGCCTGATTATCTTCTTTATTCAGAGGTATCGCCGCATTTGACCCCAGTTCATAATGTGCCAGTACACCCAGTGGGGTCCAGGGGGGGTGATGGCGATTATTTGGAGCCCCCCCCCTTAGCGGGGGATCGGAGGTAGCGCCCCCGAAGCTAAAAATAGATGTAAAACTTCCTTGTAAAATGTTGTAATTTCATAGTCAATCTGGGACATTCATTAGGCAGAGATCTGATGGTAGAATTTATGTTTAATTTAGGGTTTTTTGCCCTAGAAGGAAACCCATCACTATATATGAGGGAATTGTATTGCGTCTACGTAGATCTGTATTCTGAGCGAGAAAGAGAGAGGAGATTGTGTGAGAGTGAAGAGGGAATTACAGTGGATTTGTTGTAGGTTGTATCTCTTCATTTTGCTGGATAATATAAAAGGAAGGACTGGTTGTTTCTCCGTGGACATAGCCCAAATTGGATGAACCACGTATATCTGTGTCTCTCTTGTTTTATGTGTTTTCTATGTTTATATTTTTGCAATAAATTTTATGTGTTCCATTTCTCTGTAATATATAATTTTCTAACAAATGGTATCAGAGAAGAAGGTCTATTTGGCTAATAAACGCGTAGGAGAGAAGGGTTCCTAGTTCGAGTGGAAGCAATGGCGGAAGATGGTAGGTTTAGGGTTGAAAAATTTAATGGCCAAAACTACCAGCTATGGAAGATGCAGATGGAAGATTATCTGTATCAGAAAGAACTATACCTACCATTGAGTAGAAAGACAAAGAAGTCGATGAGTATGACAGACACAAAATGGGATATTCTCCATAGAAAGGCACTTGGAACAATACGGCTATGCCTAACAGCATTGGTAGCCTTTAATATTTCAAAGGAAATGACAACATAGGGTTTAATGTCGCCATTGGCCAAACTATATGAAAAACCTCGACCTCAAATAAGGTAATTATTATGAAGCATTTATTTAATATGAAGATGTCAGAAGGTGGATCTGTTGCTGATTATTTAAATGAATTTAATACAGTTACGAGTCAATTAAGTTCTGTAGGGGTAACTTTTGATGATGAAGTTAGGGTTATGTTATTTCTATGCTCATTTCCAGAAATTTGGAATGGTTTCATTATGGCCATTAGTAACTCTGTCTCTAGATCTAGTACTTTAAAGTTTTATGATGTTGTCGGTGCAATCCTTAGCAAGGAAATGTGACGGAAAAGATCTGGTGAGACATCAGGTAATGCTTTGACTGCAAAGACTATGGGAAGAAAAATGGAAAGAGGAAAGAGCATAAGATATCACAGTAAGTCAAGAAAAGGCATATCCAAGTCCAAATCAGGGATAGTGTGCTAGAAATGTGGGAAGAAAGGACACCTGAAGAAATACTACAAGTCTTGGAAGGGAAAAGAAGGAGATGTGCAGCAAGAAAACAATCATGAAGCAAATGTGACAGGTGAAGTGTTGTAAGATGCTTGGATTCTTTCATTAGAAAATGTTATTGATGCTTGGGTGGTAGATTCAAGGGCCTCATTCCATGCCACACCTGATAGGAAAAAGTTTCATGATTATGTTCAAGAAGATTTTGGACAGGTTCGGTTGGGTGATGATAAACCCTATAAAATCATTGGAATGGGTATAGTTTTCATAAAACAGCAGAATGGAAATAAATGGCTATTGAAGGAGGTAGGAATATTCCAGGTCTGAAGAAAAATCTTATTTCAACAAGCCAGTTGGGAGGTGAAGTTTGTGTGACTACTTTTACAGATAAAACCTGGAAGGTCACTTAAGGAGTCTTGGTAATAGCAAAATGAGAAAAGGTTGGTATATTGTATTTATGCAATGGTATTTCTACATCTGTTAATGCTTTAACCTCTACAGGAGAAGATACGGCATTGTGGCATCATAGGCTTGGGCACATGAGTGAGAAGGGGATGCATATTCTTCACTCAAGAAATTTTTTATCAGGTTTGAAGCATATTGATTTAAAATTCTGTGAGAATTGTGTTTATGGAAAACAAAAGAGAGTCAGATTCCTCAGAGTTGGGAAAGAAAAGAAGAGCAAAAAATTAGAGCTTATGCATACATATGTATGGGGACCTGTTCAAGTATCACCTCTCGGTGGCTCTCGTTATTATGTTACTTTTATTGATGATGCAACCAGAAAAACCTAGATTTATTGTATTCAAAATAAATCTCATGTATTTGATACTTTCAAGAAATGGAAAGCTTTGGTTGAAAATGAGACAGGAAAAAGGTTGAAGTGTCTCGGATAAGAAAATGGAGGTGAGTATTGCAGAAAATAGTTTGATAGGTACTATTCGTATAATGGAATTCACAAAGAGAAGATAGTTCCAGGAAAACCACAAGAAAATGGTGTGTCAAAAAGGATGAACAGGACAATCATGGAGCGTGCAAGGTGCATGAGATTGCATGCAGGATTGCCTTTACAATTTTGAGCAAATGTTGTAGATATTGTTGTTTATCTAATAAATAAAGGGCCTTCAAGTTCCTTGGATGGTGTTATTCCAAAGGAGGCATGGACAGGTAAAAAGGTAAACTACCCATTTTTAAATACTTTTGGTTGTGAAGCCTTTATCCACATTAATAAAGAAAATAAAACAAAGCTTGAAGCAAAATCAAAGAAATGTACCTTTATTGGATATGGTGTTAATGATTTTGGTTATTGCTTTTATGATTATAAAAAACACAAAATCATTAGGAGAAGAGATGTCATATTCAATGAAAGGGTTTTGTATAAGGATCAGATGCAGGAAAAGAAACAGTAAAAAGAAAATAGAGAATACACAGTTCTTGATGACATCACAGAAAAAGTGAAGGTGCCTGAAAATCATAATGATCAACAGCCAGAACAACAACAACAACCACAACATAAACAAGCACCTCAAACACCTGAAAGTGGTGTTAGAAGATCAACCAAGATAAGTAGACCCCCTAAACAATACTCTCCTTCATTATATTATGTATTTTTGACTGATTCTGGTGAACCAAAATGTTATGAAGAAGTAGTGCAGGTAGAAACTAGGAAGAAGTGGGAGCAAGCAATGAAAGAAGAGATGGACTCCTTAGCACATAACCAAACTTGGGACTTAATAAGGTTGCCTACAGGTAAAACAACATTGCAGAATAAATGGGTTTACAGGTTGAAGGAAGAAGATGGAGGTAGAAAAAGGTATAAAGCTAGACTTGTGGTGAAGGGGTTTGCACATAAAAAGGGTATAGACATTGATGAGATATTTTTTCCTGTTGTTAAAATGACTTCAATCAGAACTATTTTAATTCTAGTAGCAGCTGAAGATTTTCATCTTGAACAGTTAGATGTAAAGACATCCTTTCTCCATGGGGATTTGGAGGAATGGATATATATGCATCAGCCACAAGGATATGAGGTAAAAGGGAAGGAGAAACTAGTGTGCAGGTTGAAGAAGAGCTTGTATGGCTTAAAACAGGCTCCAAGGTAATGGTATCTAAAATTTGACAAGATTATGTCTGAACAAGGTTATACTAGATGTCACTCTGATCATTGTGTTTATCTCAAAAGGAAAAATGATGGAAGCTATATTATATTGTTATTGTATGTAGATGACATGCTTTTTGCAGGTTCTATCATCCAGGAAATAAATGTGCTCAAAAGAAAATTGGCGAACTCATTTGCAATGAAGGATTTGGGTGCTGCAAAACAAATCCTTGGTA
This sequence comes from Pinus tabuliformis, assembly GCA_031772625.1. Classification (NCBI taxonomy): domain Eukaryota; kingdom Viridiplantae; phylum Streptophyta; class Pinopsida; order Pinales; family Pinaceae; genus Pinus; species Pinus tabuliformis. Next base: position 812,544,761 of record CM062820.1, read on the forward strand.
TGAGAATAACTAGAGACAGGAAGAATTGAAAATTAACATTATCTCATAGTGAGTACATAGAAAAGGTGTTGAAAATATTTAATATGCAGAATGCAAAACCAATTAGTATACCTTTGGCTAGCCATTTCAAACTAAGTAAGGAGGTGTGTCCCAAGGCTCAAGAAGAAATGGCTTATATGTCTAAAGTTTGATATGCATCAGCAATTAGAAGCTTAATGTATGCAACGATCTGCACAAGGCCTGATATTGCACATGCAGTGGGAGTTGTAAGACGACACATGAACAATCCAAGAAAATAACATTGGATGGTGGTGAAGTGGATTCTTAGTTATTTGAGAGGTACCACAAATCAAGCATTATGCTTTGGTGGCTCAAACATTGCTCTACAGGGATATGTTGATGCAGATACGGCGAGTGATAGATATAACAAGAGGAGCACAACAGGGTATGTGTTTACTGTAGGTGGAACAACTATCAGTTGGGTTTCAAAACTACAAAGCGTTGTTGCACTCCCAACAACAGAAGTAGAGTATGTTGCTGCTACAGAGGCTAGTAGAGAAATTATTTGGTTACAAAGGTTTTTGGATGAATTGGGTAAGAAGTAGGAGTTGGGCAGGTTATACAATGACAGCCAGAGTGCATTACATCTTGTGAAGAACTCTTCATTTCATTCCAAGACTAAACATATACAGCCCAAGTACCATTTCATACAGTCAGTGTTGGAAGATGGACAGTTGAAGCTGGAAAAGATACACAGTAGCCGGAATCCTGAAAATATGTTAACAAAAGTTGTAACCAGGGAGAAACTGAGATTTTGCTTTGTTTCAATTGGTATTCAAGTATGATGATGAAGTTGAGAAACAACCAGGTCCAAAGTGGACACATGGTCCAGCAAATGAAGCAGCAGTGGAGTTTCTATTATTAATCTCCAAGTGGGAGATTGTTGGGTGTGGAGCCTGATTATCTTCTTTATTCATAGGTATTGCCGCATTGGACCCCAGTTCGTAATGTGGTGACAACGATGCCCGTAAAATGTATGCCCAGGGGGGTCCAGGGGGGGCGACAGCGATTATTTGGAGCCCCCCCCCCCCCCCCCCCCGGGCGAGGGATCGGGGGCATGGCCCCTAAAGCTAAAAATACATATAAAATTGCCTTGTAAAATGTTTTAATTTAGTAGTCAATCTGGGTCTTTCATTAGGCGGAGATCTAACGATATAAGTTATGTTTAATTTAGGGTTTTTTGCCCTAGAAGGAAACCCCTCACTATATATGATGGAATTGTATTCCGTCTACATAGCTCTATATTCTGAGCGAGAAAGAGAGAGGAGATTGTGTGAGAGTGAAGAGGGAATTACAACGGATCTGTTGTAGGTTGTATCTCTTCATTTTGTTGGATAATATAAAAGGAAGGACTGGTTGTTTCTCTGTGGACATAGCCCAAATTGGGTGAACCACGTATATCTGTGTCTCTCTTGTTTTATGCATTTTCTGTGTTTATATTTCTGCAATATATTTTATGTGTTCCATTGCTCTGTAATATATAATTTTCTAATAGGTTTTTTGAAAGAACCATTTCCATCTTAGCAGACTCAGTTGGTAGACCAACCACAATCCTCTACCTCCTCTGGTTCTCAATTTTTCATGATGCAGGGTTCATTTCCCATCTCTGTCGCTACTCGATCGAAAGATTATCAAACCCCTCCTAAGCATACAATGGAGAAAGAAGCCATTGATGTACCTTCTACTTCTACTCCACCCATTTTTGGTCTACTCCATATTGAGCGACCTACTAATGAATTTGTTCTCAAACCACCTCCCAAAGGTGTGCTTCAGAAATCATCCAATAGTATGAACACTAGAGCTGCACAACATTATAGTATAGTCAAAGATCTAGCTCAAGTGCCTTCAGAGATGTCTTCTTTGGAAGTCCTCCAGACATGTCCAACGTAGCAGAAATCATTGTTATCTGATATAGGAGCTGTTGATCCTACCTATTCTAGTCTGATTACTTTTGATCTTGAAAACCATGTTCCTTATCTTCCTCATCAGATTGCTTCTCGGATTCAAGTTATTATAAAAGGAAAGACGATCCATTGGATTGTCATTGATGAAGGTGCTTCCACCTGCATCATGTTTGTTTCATGTTGGAAATCCATTGGCTCTCCATCCCTTAACCAATCCCCAAACCCCTAGGAGGCCTTTGATGGCAGAGGCTCTCTTCCGCATGGTATTCTCACAAATTTTCCTATCAATTTGGAAGGAAAGACTATTGAGATAGAAGTGGAAGTTGTAGATGCAAATATTAATTACAACCTTCTTCTCGGGAGAAGTTGGACCCATGCCATGTTTTGTGTGGTTTCCTCTTTGTTCCGAGTGCTCTGTTTTCCTCATCAAGGAAAAATAGTCACCATCGACCAATTGTCTTTTGTCTCTTTCGGTACTTTGAACAACAATGTTCCATATGTGGGAAATACTGACATTCCAAATGAGAGCGTGGGGGAAAGTCTTTTTAAAGGTTCTACTTTAATGGGAAATTTTTCTCTCCCACCTCCAAATGTCTCCTCGATCTATATGATCTCTGTCTCTACAGATCCTTGTATTATTCCTTCTCTAGATAAGATTGATTCGTTTGGTGATTCCATGCCGCTAAACCCATTGGAATAGGCTTACCATGAAATTGTTTCAGCGTCAGCAGCTACTTCAGAAAGTCATGTTGTTTTTAGTATGAACTTGTATACTTATGTGAAATCTCCTTGGCTTGGTTCTTGGGATTCCCCGGACCCTTTGAACGAGACATTCCCCATGTACAATAGTATTGTTGAGGTTATGTCTCTTGACGAAACTCCTTGGAACGATATTCATCATCATTCTTCGTTTCTTCCAAACCTAAGTGAAATTCCATCGTATCTCGAAGCTTTCATTTCTCATAACCCGACACATCCACTTAAAACACATGTTTTGGTGCATGAACTTTTGTTTGAAGGTAATATGGGAAATTTTTCTACAACCCTCCCTATTGACATTTCAATTCAGTCTGAAATTGTCAAAATCTTTCAACTAGGGGCACCTTGTCCTCGTCATGAGATAAAGTTTTTCTTACCTCCTTTCATGAAATTTTTTCACAGATTCTCTACCGTTTTCCCATTATTGCAATGAGGTTTGCATCCTTCGACTCATAACCCTCACTCGCCTGGGGGCCATGGGGGCATATCCTTTTATGAGTTTTACTCCATTATTTGGCTGAATCGATGCTTACAAGTCATTCCGATGGTGAAACTTCGGTTTTATTCTGTGTTGATCGATTACCTGAGTTTGAAAATTGACTCCATCTGAACTTTTTACACGTGGTCATCCGTGTAGATATTTCTTTTGTACATTAGTGTGTGACTTCATTGGTGTGCGTTTTTTATTTTTTGGTGTGATTGTTTGTTTTATAGACATATGTTTTCTACTTACCTTGTGTTCCACTTTGTTTGCAAATGTTGTCAAACCATTATGTTGGTTTTGTTGATGGTGCTTGTCATAGCACACGGAACTTGTCTTCCGCAACTTGGGAACTCTTTTCCCGTGATGGCGAGTTCGTCGATTTATAAGGTATTTCCCTGAGATGGACAACTAATAATATTGCCGAATAAAGTGCAGTCATTGAACTGTTATCAGAAGCAGTTGCTCTTGGCATTAGAAATTTAGTTGTTAAATTAGACTCACAACTCATTGTGTTACAATTAGATAATAATTATTCAGTAAGAAATACACAAATTCTACGTATGTATTCTACGTGTTCGATAACTAGAAAGAAATTTCTATTTTATCATATATCAACACATTCCACGTAACTTGAATACATTAACGGATGCATTAGCAAATTATGTTCTTGATAGACATTTGTGTAATTTGTAAAACTGATCATACCATCATGACACATGAACACATAAGTAGAAAAAAACATCCATATATATATATATATATATATATATATATATATATATATGATGCAGGAGCATCTAGACTTGGCCAGCAATGTGATTGTGTGTTCACATGTTGTGACTAACAAGGGTTGGAGAAAAAATTGATTATTAATTTTTAATTGTGTAGTAGTTAGATTGTTGTCAATTTCTGGATAAAATAGGAATAAATGGCAAGTGGATCCTCCCTGTGAGGAGATCAAGCCAAGTATATTAGATGATTAAGTTAAGATAGGATTTGGTTTCTAAAAAAATAGTAAACTCCTTCATTTTTGGAAGGAGATTGTTAGTTAGTGATATTATTTTCCAATTGTAATCTCGAGTGAGGAGAGACAGGGGACAAAGAGGGGGAGTGAAAAATCAAGCCATTGAGGGCCAGATGGGATCAGACCCTATTTCATGAATAAAACTCTGTTTTTTATTGGGTATCGAAGGGCTTTTTGTTGATTTTGATCATGGAGTAGTTTTTTTCAGCTGTTGATGATAGTCAAGCGTTGTGACATAGTGAAACCTTCGATTGTACATACCTTACCTTACCTAAACCATACACAAATTATCAAGATCTGGCTCGATCACAAGTCGTAGCAGATATTCCTCTACATAGCCACGAATTTGTTGAGCATTGATCCAATGGTAACCTTCATGATTTTGTTGTCAATCATGTAGATCATGCCTCAGCAACTCAACAAAGGAGGGAACCTGGAAAAAAATCCAAAAGAAAATTCAGTTAAATTGCATTCCTCACCTCGGTGCTGTATTTTTCTTTCTGGCACTATGTTTTTGTGTATAGCACTGCGCTTTCTCCAGTGACCTTCTAATTGGTTTTTCTCAAGGCTAGAGAGCCCTCAAATCGACTCCATTGATGAGGATTGTCCTCTCAATGATCCACCTATAGTTTAATTCTGATTATGGTTTGTCTAAGCTTCATTTTAGGTGTTTTTGTATAGAAATTTGTAGGTGGTTGTGGTCCTTTAAGCTAGTTCTACATCATTTTGTTATCAAAGCCGATAGGAATTGAGTTCTTCTATTAAAACTTCAGCAAACATTGCACCTAGGAGAGGAGCTGGCATACGTCGGGGAAGGCTTGTAGCCAATGCATTTTTACTGGATGAGATTCGACATCTTCGCACAAGAATGGAGACAATGGAAACTACTCAAAGGAGAGCACCTGATGAAGGGGATGTCAGTGTTGTAGAAGAATCTTCGGAGGAAGAAGAAGATGAAGAAAATGAAACAGCTAAAGTCCTCAAGATGTTGGCAAAAGTTAGTGGAAGACCAAAGGTAGAAATACCTTTGTATGAAGGAGGCCTTAATGTGCAAGAGTTGATGGATTGGATCAGTTCATTAGATAAGTATTTTGACTATGAGGAGGTCAAAGATAAAAAGAAGGTAAAATTTGCAGCTACGAGGTTGAAGGGCGATGCAGCCATCTGGTGGGATGAACTACAAACATCTAGAGAGAGAAAGGGAAATCCAAATATCAAGCGGTGGGATGAAATGGTGAGCAAGTTAAAAAGTAAACTCATGCCGAAATATTACCAGTTAAACCTTTTCAGACAGTTACAAAACTTGAGGTAGAAAGGAATGATTGTCAAGGAGTACATGAAGGAGTTTTACAAGCTGAGCATTAGAGCAGGACATGCTAAGGATGATGTAGAAAAGGTAGCCAGATATATTAAAGGCTTGAGATATGACATACAAGATGAAATCAATTTATTGAATCTAAAGACAATTGAAGATACTTATCAAGCAGCTTTGAAGGAAGACAAGAAAATGTTGAGAAAACAAAGTCACAGGAATAGAGGTAAAAGTTCAGTAAGAGGAAGAGGAGATTCCAGATAAAGGTTCCAACACTCTCTGAATGAAGTAGGAGGTTCGAGTAACAGACCACCATAGAGAGGAGACTTTGTTAGAGGGAGATTTGTACCCAGAGGTAGAGGCCGAGAAAGAGAAATTCGGTGTTACATATATGGAGACTTAGGACATGGATCATGGGATTGCCCTCATAATAAAATAGCAAATCAGCGGAATGTGAATATAGTTGAGACAAAGGAAGAAAACCCTCAGGTCATGGGGAAAGAAGAGCCACCTGAGGCAGGAGAGTCCTTATTACTAAAAAGAGTATTGCTTAAGGCAGAGAACGAAGCAAATGAGCCAGCCCAAAGGAAGAGCCTATTCATGACTGTATGCAAGTCTAAAGAAAAATGTTGCAAGGTTGTGATTGATAGTGGAAGCACTAATAATATTTTTCCACAGAGATGGTTGAGAAATTGGGTTTGATTAAGACAGTACACCCTACTCCCTATAGAGTGTCTTGGTTACAAAAAAGACATCAACTCTTAGTGACAGAACACCGCAGAGTAGAGATACAGATTGGTACATATAAAGATGTCATATTGTGTGATGTGATGCCAATGGACGTGTGCCATGTATTACTGGGGAGACCCTGGCAGCTTGATAGGAAAGCCATTCATGGTGGCCAAAGGAATACCTATACCTTAGAAAAGATGGGAAGAAGCACACATTGTTGCCTTTGAAGGATGAAGCAGACAAAGGAGCAGCTAGAAATAATGTTATGTTGATTAATGGAAAAGAATTTTTGCAAGAAGTCAAGAAGGAGAAAGAAATACATTTTTTTGTTGTGGGTAAACCCAAGTTAATTTTTACTTCTACCAATTTAGACAATTTGCCTGTGGAAATAAAAAATATGGTAGATGATTATGATGACATAATTGTTGATGAATTCCCAAGCGCATTGCCACCAATCAGAGTATCAGCCATCACATAGGATTAATACCTAGTGCAAGTTTACCAAACAAAGCAGCATATAGATTGAGTCCTTGGGAGAATGAGGAATTCGGAACATGGGTACATGAGTTATTGGATAAAGGAATGATAATGGAAAGCATTATTTCTTGTGCAGTAACAGTAGTACTTATTCCAAAGAAAGGTGGTGAATGGCGCATGTGTATCGACCTTAGAGCAATAAATAAAATCGTTGTTAGGTATAGATTTCCCTTACCACATATGGATGATTTGATGGATTGTTTGAGTGGGTCAAAATATTTTTCTAAAATAGATCTGAAGAGTGGATACCATCAAATAAGGATTAGAGAGGGGGATGAATGGAAGACTGTGTTTAAGACCAACAGTGGGTTGTATGAATGGTTAGTGATTCCTTTTGGGCTCACTAATGCACCAAGTACATTTATGAGACTGATGAATGAATTCTTAAAAGAGTATGCGGGAAAATTCGTGATAGTTTATCTTGATGGCATTCTAATTTTTAGTGGGAGTAAGGAAGAGCATCTCGAGCAACTTAAATTGGTTTTGAATACTTTGCAAAAGCAAAAACTGCTGATAAATTTTAATAAGTGCAGTTTCATGAAGAAGGAGCTCATTTACCTAGGATTTGTATTCTCAGAAGAAGGTTTGAAGATGGACTCGGAAAAAATTCAAGAAATTTTGAATTGGCCAACTCCAAGAAGCATATTTGAGGTAAGAAGTTTTCATGGTCTTTCAAGTTCTTATAGAAAATTTATAAGAAGTTTTAGTGAGGTCTGTGCACCACTAGTTGAAACAATAAAGGAGAGCAACCAGCCATTTAAGTGGACAGAGGCAGCAGAACCAAACTTCAAGCTATTGAAAAGGAAGATTACTAAAAAACATGTTGTTACCTTGCCAAATTTTGATAAAATTTTCCAAGTTGTGACTAATGCTAGTGGAATAGCAGTTGGAGTTGTCTTGAGTCAAGAACAAAGACTGATAGCTTATTTCAGTGAAAAGTTGAATGAGGCCAAATGGAAGTACTCATCCTATGATAAAGAATTATATGCTATTGTGTAGTCTTTAAAGAAATAGAGGCATTACTTGTTTCCCAAAGAATTTGTCTTGTATTCTGATAATCATGCACTGCAGTTCATAAATAATCAGCGAAATTTGAGCCAAAAGCATGCTAAGTGGGTGAAGTTTTTGTAGAGTTTCACCATTGTAATCAAGCACACAAGTGGTAAGTCAAATAAATTTGCTTATGCTTTGAGCGGAGTAAATCTGGTTGTGCGGGAAATGAAGATTGACATCTTGGGATTTGAAGAGATGTTTGATATGTACAAGGAAGGCACAGATTTTAAAGAAATATATGCAGTTGTTAAAAATCCTGTAATTCATAATAGAAGCCAGTGGTTAGACTACCTGATTCAAGGAGGGTTGATGTTCAAGAACAATAAATTGTGTATTCCCAGATGCTCCATGAGGGAAAATCTAACTAAAGAAAAACATAGTGGAGGACTGTCTGGACACTTTGGGCAGGATAAAACATTCGCTCAAGTGAGTGCTTTTTATTATTCGCCAAAAATGTAAACTGATATCAGAAAGTTTGTTGAGAAATGCAGGGTTTGTCATCATGCCAAGGGAAGGAGCCAAAACATTGGATTATATCAGCCATTGCCAATACCGAACAGGCATGTGGTCAACATGGATTTTGTTTTGGGTTTTCCAAAAACTCAAAGAGGATATGATTTTATCTATGTCGTTGTAGATAGGTTTTCAAAAATGGATCATTTCATTGCTTGTAGGAAAACTAGCGATGCAACTCACATTGCCAATTTGTTTTTCTCAGAAATTGTAAGATTACATGGGTTGCCTGTGAGTATTGTTTCAAACAGGGATACAAAGTTCGTGGGACATTTCTAGAGGACTCTATGGAGGAAGCTAGGTACAAACCTCACTTTTATCTCACCCTATCATCCTCATACGGATGGGCAAACTGAAGTGGTGAATAGGAGCTTGGGAAACATATTAAGGAGTTTGGTTTATAAAAATCCAAAACAGTGGAATTTGGCTCTTACTCAAGCTGAATTTGCTTACAATGATACTCCTAACCAGAGTATCGGAATGAGTCCATTTCATATTTTTTTTGGCATGCACCCAAGAGGAGTATATGATCTTAGAGATTTGGGAAAGCAGGAAACTAGGAGTGAAAAGGCTAAAGAATTTGTGGAACAAATGCAAAAACTGTAGGAAGATGTCAAGCAAAGGTTACAGGAAAGCAACAGGAAGTATAAACAAAAGGTTGATGAGAAGAGGACAGAAAAGGAGTTTGAAGTGGGTGATTTAGTTATGGTTTACCTGAGGAAGGAAAGATTTCCTATCAAGACGTATAACAAATTGAAAATGAAAAAGATAGGGCCATGCAGAATTTTGAGGAAGTTTTCGTCTAATTCTTATGACATTGAGCTACCGGAAGGAATTGGCATATCTCCTATATTTAATATTGCAAACTTGTACCCGTACAAGGAAACAGAGGAAGAATCACAAGATGAACCTGTAGAAGAGGAGGTTAAGACTCTAAATTGGGAGGAACAGATGCCAAAGACAGCAAAGAAGGAAGTAGAAGCCATCCTGGAGAAAAGAGCAACAAAGAAGACTAGGGGCCAAACATATTATCAATATCTAGTCAAATGGAAGGGACAACAAGTTGAGGATGTTAATTGGAGAAAAGAGCAACAAAGAAGACTAGGGGCCGAACATATTATCAATATCTAGTCAAATGGAAGGGACAACAAGTTGAGGATGCTAATTGGATGACAACAGTAAGAGCTACAAAAATACCAAGTGAATCCTAAAGATTTGATAGACAGTCTTTTTCTTCCCTGGGAGTCTGATGCAGGAGCATCTAGACTTAGCTAACAATGTGATTGTGTGTTCACATGTTGTGGCTAACAAGGGTTGGAGAAAAAATTGGTTATTAATTTTCTTATTAATTGTTAATTGTGTAGTAGTTAGTTTGTTGTCAAATTCTGGATAAAATAGGAATAAATGGCAAGTTGATCCTCCCTGCAAGGAGATCAAGCCAAGTAGATTAGATCATTAAGTTAGGATAGGATTTGGTTTCTAAAAAAATAGTAAACTCCTTCATTTGTGGAAGGAGGTTGTTAGTTATTGATATTGTTTTCTGATTGTAATCTCGAGTGAGGAGAGGCAGGGGATAGAGAGGGAGAGTGAAAAATCAAGCCCTCGAGGGCCAAATGGGATAAGAACCAATTTCATGAATAAAACTCTATTTTTTATTGCGTATCGAAGGGCTTTCTATTGATTTTGATCATGGAGTATTTTTGTTAGGCTATTGATGATAGTAAAATGTTGTGACACAGTGAAACCTTTGATTGTACATCCCTTACCTTACTTAAACCATGCGCAAAGTATCAAGATCTAGCTCGATCACAAGTCGTAGTAGATATTCCTCTGCACACCCACGAATTTTTTGAGGATTGATCCAATGCTAATCTTCACGATTTTATTGTGAATTTTGTAGATCATGCCTCGGCAACTCAACAAAGGAGGAAAACCAAAAAAAAATTAAACTAAATAAATAAATATATATATATAGATATATATATATATCCAGTTAAATCGCATTTCTAAGCTAGGTGTTGTATTTTTCTTTCTGGCACTACGATTTTGTGTATAGTGTTGCACTTTTTCCAGTGACCTGATAATCGGTTTTTCTCAAGGCAAGAGAGCCCTCAAATCAACTCCATTGATGAGGATTGTCCTCTCCATGATCCACCTATAGTTTAAATTTGATTATGGTTTTTATGAGCTTCATTTTAGGTGTTTGTGTATAGAAATTTGTAGGTGGTTGTAGTCCTTTAAGCTTGTCCTACATCAATTTGGTATGAGAGCTGACAAGAATTAAGTTCTGCACTTAGAACTTCAACAAACATGCCACCTAGGAGGGGAGTTGGCATAGGTCGGGGAAGGAATGTAGCCAATGAATTTTTACTAGATGAGATTTGACATCTTCGCACAAGAATGGAGACAATGGAAACTGCTCAGAGGAGCGCACCTGATGAAGGCGATGTCAACACTGTAGAGGAATCTTCTCACGAAGAAGAAAACAAAGAAAATGAAACAGCTAAGGTCCTCAAGATGTTGGCAAAAGTTAGTGGAAGACCAAACGTAGAAATACCTTTGTATGAAAGAGGCCTTAATGTGGAAGAGCTGATGGATTGAATCAAATCGTTAGATAAGTATTTCGAATATGAGGAGGTCGAAGATAAAAAGAAGGTAAAATTTGCAACTACCAGGTTGAAGGGCCATGCTTCCATCTAGTGATATGAACTACAAACATCCAGAGAGAGAAAGGGAAATCCAAAGATCAAGCAGTGGGATAAAATGGTGAGCAACTTAAAAAATAAATTCATGCCGAAAGATTACAAGTTGAACCTTTTAACTTGAGGCAGAAAGGAATGACTGTGAAGGAGTACATGGAGGAGTTTTACAAGCTGAGCATTAGAGGGGGAAATGTTGAGGATGATGTAGAAAAGGTAGCCAGATATATCACTAGCTTTAGATATGACATACAATATGAAATCAGTTTATTGAATCTGAAGACAATTGAAGATGCTTATCAAGCAGCTTTGAAGGCAGAGGAGAAAATTTTGAGAAAACAAAGTCACGGGAATAGAGGTAAAATTTATGTAAGAGGAAGAGTAGCTTCCAAATCAAGGTTCCAGCACTCTCTAAATGAAGCAGGAGGTTCGAGTAACATACTACCACAGAGAGGAAACTTTGGTAGAGGGATATTTGTACCCAGAGGTAGAGGTCGAGGAAAAGAAATTCAGTGTTACATATGTGGAGAATTAGGACACGGATCATGGGATTGCCCTCATAATAAAACAACAAATCAGTGAAATGTGAATATAGCTGAGACAAAGGAAGAAAACCCTCAGGTCATGGGGAAAGAAGAGCCACCTAAGGTAGGAGAGTCCTTATTATTAAAAAGAGTATTGCTTAAGGCACAGAAGGAAGCAAATGAGACAGCCCAAAGGAAGAGCCTATTCAGGACTGAATGCAAGTCTAAAGAAAAATGTTGCAAGGTTGTGATTGATAGTGGAAGCACTGATAATCTTGTTTCTGCAGAGATGGTTGAGAAATTGGGATTGATTAAGACGGTACACCCTACTCCCTATAGAGTGTCCTGGTTACAAAAAGGACATCAACTCTTAGAGATAGAATGGTGCAGAGTAGAGATAGATATTGGTACATATAAAGATGTCATACTGTGTGATGTGATGCCAATGGACGTGTACCATATATTGCTAAGAAGACCCTAGTAGTTTCCTAGGAAAGTCATTCATGATGGCAGAAGGAATACCTATACTTTAGAGAAGGATGGGAATAAGCACACATTATTCCCTTTCAAGGATGAATCAGACAAATGAGCAGCTGGAAATAATGTTATGCTGATTATTGGAAAAGAATTGTTGCAAGAAGTCAAGAAGGAAAAAGAAATACATTTTGTTGTTGTGGGTAAACCTAAGGTAATTTTTACTTCTACCAATTTAGACAATCTTCTTGTGGAAATTAAAAATTTGCTAGATGATTATACTAACATAATTGTTGATGAATTCCCATGTACATTGCCACCAATCAAAAGTATCATCCATCACATAGATTTCATACCTGGTGCAAGTTTACCAAACAAAGCAGCATATAGATTGACTCCTCGAGAGAATGAGGAAGTCGAAAGACAAGTATAGGAGTTTATGGATAAAGGGATGATAATGGAAAGCCTTAGTCAGTGTGCAGTACCAGTAGTACTTATTCCAAAGAAAGGTGGTGAATGGCACATGTGTACCACCTCCAGAGCAATAAATAAAATCAATATGAGGTATAGATTTCCCTGCCACGTATGGATGATTTGATGGATTGTTTGAGTGGGTCAAAATATTTTTCTAAAATAGATCTGAAGAGTGGATACCACCAAATAAGGATTAGAGAGGGGGATGAATGGAAGAATGCGTTTAAGACCAAGAGTGGGTTGTATGAATGGTTAGTGATGCCTTTTGGGCTCACTAATGCACCAAGAATATTTATGAGACTGATGAATGAAGTCTTAAAGGAGTATGCTGGAAAATTTGTGATAGTTTATCTTAATGACATTCTAATTTTTAGTCAAAGTAAGGAAAAGCATCTTGAGCATTTTAAACTAGTTTTAAATACTTTGCAAAAGGAGAAACTTCTGATAAATTTCAAGAAGTGCAGTTTCATGAAGAAGGAGCTCATTTACATGGGATTTGTAGTCTCAGAAGAAGGTTTGAATATAGACCTGGAAGATATTCAAGTAATTCTGAATTGGCCAACTCCAAGAAGCATATTTGAGGTAAAATGTTTTCATGGTCTTGCAAGTTTTTATAGAAAAATTATAAGAAGCTTTAGTCAGATCTGTGCACCGATAGTTGAAATAATAAAGGAGAGAAACAGACCATTTAAGTGGATAGAGGAAGCATATCGAAACTTCAAGCTATTGAAAAGGAAGATTACTGAAAAAACCCGTTTTGGCCTTTGCCAAATTTAGATAAAATTTTCAAAGTTGTGACTAATGCTAGTGGAATAGCAATTGGAGTTGTCTTGAGTGAGGAACCTGATAGCTTATTGTAGTGAAAATTTGAATGTGGCCAAATGGAAGTACTCATCCTATGATCAAGAATTCTATGCTATTGTGAAAGATTTAATGAAATGGAGACATTACTTGTTGCCCAAAGAATTTGTGTTGTATTCTGATAATCATGCACTCCAATTCATAAATCATCAGCAAAAGTTGAGCCAAAAGCATGCTAAGTGGGTGGAGTTTTTGCAGAGTTTCACCTTTGTAATCAAGCACACAAGCAGTAAGTCAAATAAAGTTGTTGATGCTTTGAGCCGAGTAAATCTGGTTGTCAAGGAACTGAAGATTGACATCTTTGGGTTTGAAGAGATGGTCGATATGTACGAGGAAGACACAGATTTTAAAGAAATATATGCAATTGTTAAAAATCTTGCAATTCATAAAAGAAGCTAGTGGTTAGACTACTTGATTCAAGGAGGGTTGTTGTTCAAGAACAATAATTTGTGTATTCCCAAATGCTCCATGAGGGAAAATTTGATTAAAGAAAAACATAGTGGAGGACTATCTGGACACTTTGGGTAGGATAAAACATTCACTTAAGTGAGTGCTTTTTATTATTGGCCAAAAATGCAAACTGATATCAAAAAGTTTGTTGAGAAATGCAGGGTTTGTCAACATGCCAAGGGAAGGAGCCAAAACACTAGATTATATCAGCCATTGCCAATATCGAATAGGCCTTGGGATGTGGTCAGCATGGATTTTGTTTTGGGTTTGCCAAAAAATCAAAGAGGATATGATTCTATCTATGTTGGTGTAGATAGGTTTTCAAAAATGGCTCATTTCATTGCTTGTAGGAAAACTAGCAATGCAACTCACATTGCCAATTTGTTTTTCTCAGAAATTATAAGATTACATGGGCTTCCTGTGAGTATTGCTTCAAACATGGATACAAAGTTTGTGGGACATTTCTGGAGGACTCTATGTAGGAATATAGGTACAAACCTCAGTTTTAGCTCAGCCTATCATCCTCAGACGGATGGGAAAATGGAAGTGGTGAATAGAAGCTTGAGAAACATATTAAGGAGTTTGGTTTATAAAAATCCAAAACAGTGGGATTTGGCTTGCTTAAGCTGAATTTTCTTATAATGATACTCCTAACCGAAGTACCAGAATGAGTCCATTTTAGAATTTTTTTTGCATGCACCCAAGAGGAGTATATGAGCTTAGAGAATTGGGAATGTAGGAAACAAGGAGTGTAAAGGCTGAAGAATTTGTGGAACAAATGGAAAAACTGCAGGAAGATGTCAAGCAAAGGTTAAAGGAAAGCAGCAGGAAGTATAAACAAAGTGTTGATGAGAAGAGGACAAAAAAGGAGTTTCAAGTGGGTGATTTAGTTATGGTTTACCTAAGGAAGGAAATATTTCTTATCGGGACATATAACAATTTGAAAATGAAAAAGATAGGGCCATGCAGAATTTTAAGGAAGTTTTTCTCTAATGCTTACGAGATTGAGCAACCATAAGGAATTGGCATATCTCTTATCTTTAATAATGCATACTTGTACTTGTACAAGGAAACAGAGGAAGAATCACAAGATGAACCTACAAAAGAGGAGGTTAAGACTCTAAATTGGGAGGAATAGATGCCAAATACAGGAAAAAAGGAAGTAGAAGCCATCCTGGAGAAAAGAGATACAAAAAAGACTAGGGGCCAAACATATTATTAGTATCTAGTCAAATCGAAGGGACAACGAGTTTAGGATGCTAATTGGATGACAGCAGCAGAGCTACAAAAATACCAAGTGAATCCTGAAGATTTGATAGACCAGTCTTTTTCTTCCCTGGGAGTTTGATGTAGGAGCATCTAGACTCAGCTAGCAATGTGATTGTGTGTTCACATGGTGTGGATAACAAGGGTTGGAGAAAAAATTGATTATTAATTTTCTTATTAATTGTTAATTGTGTAGTAGTTAGTTTGTTGTTAAATTCTAGATAAAATAGGAATAAATGGCAAGTTGATCCTCCCTACGAGGAGATCAAGCTAAGTAGATTAGATGATTAAGTTAGGATAGGATTTAGTTCCTAAAAAAATACTAAACTCCTTCATTTGTGGAAGGAGGTTGTTAGTTAGTGATATTGTTTTTTTATTGTAATCTCGAGTGAGGAGAGATAGGGGATAGAGAGGGAGAGTGAAAAATCAAGCCATCAAGGGCCAAATGGGATAAGACCCTATTTCATGAATAAAACTCTATTTTTTATTGGGTATCGAAGGGATTTCTGTTGATTTTGATCATGGAATAGTTTTGTTGGGGAGTTGATGATAGTCAAACATTGTGAAACCTTCGATTCTACATCCCTCACCTTACCTAAACCATACGCAAAGTATCAAGATCTGGCTCGATCACAAGTCGTAGCAGTTATTCCTCTGCATAATCACAAATTTGTTCAGCATTGATCTAATGGTAACCTTCATGATTTTTTTGTCAATCCTATAGATCGTTCCTCAGCAACTCGACAAAGGAGGAAACCCAGAAAGAAATCCAAAAGAAAATTCAGTTAAATTGCATTCATGAGCTCGGTGTTGTATTTTTCTTTATGGCACTGTGTTTTTGTGTATAGCATTGCACTTTTGCGAGTGACCTGCTAATCAGTTTTTCTCAGGGCCAGAGATCCCTTAAATCGACTCCATTGATGAGGATTGTCCTCTCCATGATCCAACTATAGTTTAAATCTGATTATGGTGTTTCTGAGCTTCATTTTAGGTGTTTGTGTATAGAACTTTGTAGGTGGTCGTGGTCCTTTACGTTGGTTCTACATCAATATATGTCGCGTCTGTTAGAGTTTTTTCATCAAAAACTCAAAAAATAAAGTGTTTCGAGACACATGGTTTTCAAAATCCTACAACAGTACAACAGTGCAAAAAATAGCTAGAAAATCTATGTGCCTACATGATGCTCGTGATAACATGAGACTTCCCTACTCACTCAACCTAATAGCCAATGTAGTCTCACAAACACTCTGACTATATGCCTCTGGTATCACAGTGGCACATCATCTATAGTAGCATATTCTGGAATCCCACAGGTAATCACTTCTAGATTGTGTTCCATATCCACCATGGGGTTTGATCCTTCCTTATAGGGAGCATATTCTACCTGACGTGCTATTGGCGACATACCAAGAGGCCTTTCTGCCCCAATATCTGCACATTTATCACAAGTTGAATCTTAGATACACTTTCACAAAAAAACCATAAAAACTTGAAAAATCCAAAACAAGTTTTACTTGCATCAGTCCACTGTTCACCCAGTGGCAGAGGTAGATCCGGGTCCCATATGAAATTTGTTCCTACATAGTTGTCGTTGTCCAAAATTATTAGTTGGTGACACAACGAAATAAAAAATTACGAAGGGAAATGCATCTGCTAACCCCCTCCTCCTCGAGGGATGAGTTCACTCCATCTGACCAGCCTTGGATCTTGTGGATCTTGTACCTCTATCCACTGATACCAAAATAGGGGCACATGCTCCAGAGAGAAAGTAACCAAAATGGACCTATAGCCAAACTATTTCAAGTTTCCTCGCTTACCTTTGGTTAGTTTCCTCTTCATAATTGCCAGTAACCCCCCACACCAGTTGAATACTGTTGGAGTAAGGCATTGTACTGCATACTGGAATTGGGATTTTGAAGTCTCATGTAAAACCTGTGTCACATATACGTGAACTATGGTGTATAGGATCATTCTCAAGGGAATATTTTTGAGTGTCGCTATCTTCACCTTCCCATCCATTGTCATCTCGGCACTTGGGCAATGTCTCCTGATTTGAGCACTAGGCTCACCTCCAGGACATGATCCGAAGAGTTAAACTCTTTCCCCTCTTTTAGACAATCCAGTAATGAATTAAATGTCTGTATCTTCCAATTCCAACTCTTGCTCCCCAATAATGAAGGTTTCCTTATCAATATCCCATTGACTGATCAAGTAGTGCAACAGCTCATTTCTGGCTTTGAGTCCTGTAGTTCTAAAGAATTTCAGCAGCCCACAGTTCTTCAAAGCATTCACGCATCATGGATTTTGGTCTACCTGGTGGTCTTCTACCTCATGGCCTCTTTCCTTCCATTCAAGTACAATGTTGTCAAAATCTCCTGCAAACAATCATTAAACATTAATTAATGTTTTTTCACGTATTAAAACTCAGATATTTTACCCTAAAAGGAATATTTTCGCTAAAAATTTTGCCTTGCGGTCATCGCATCTGTTTTTATTAAACTCGTGATGTCTCACGAGGGCCTTTCGGCTCAGGGGTGAACATCGCAGGTCTGATGAGCAAACCGCGATGATCGCCCATGCTGTTAAAAATTAAAATCCTTACCTCTGGCAAGAAAAAAAATGATGAAAACACAAAAAATACAATGTAATGCAAGAGAAAAGGCATGACTCTTACCTGCAGCTAGCGGTTCAAGAAATGATTCCATGGATCTCCCACACTATTTGTCTAAGAAATCAAAGAAAATGGGGTAAAAATACACTTTGAAACTTACTCTAGTGAAATGGGAAAAAAAAATTACTTGTAGTCTATTTATAAGTTTAAATTCATTTTTGCCAATATTTTATTATTTTCCTCGATATCGGTGATATGCGGTTATCCTTGTGCAGTTACAGGTACTTTTGGTGGATACAATGATTATTCTTGACTGATTCGACACGTTTTATTTTATCATTTTTTTGAACTTGTTTAAAAAAACAAAAAAGGAACCCCCCCGGAGTCATCTTTAAGCTCTTTTCTGACTCTCGAAACATGAAAAGATTGTTGAGTACTTGTCTTTTTAAACTCATTAAATTAAATGAATTGATGTCATTTCAGTATATGTTTACCCCTTTTTTGGGTTGAGGTTGACTATTTACAAAAAAGGTACACCTTCGTCGACATGATCAAGAGATTCTCTCGAATATTGTTTTCTACCTTTTCGGGTTCAAGGGAAAAATTACGAAAAGGGACACGATGGAATTTTCTTTTTCGTCTCTTTTTCAAACTCTCTAAATATGAAAAAGATACTGAGTTATTCTTCTGTCGGACTCATTAAAACTTTTGTGACGAAAGACTCGTCACCATGATGAGACCGAGTTTCTCCTTCCTAGGACTCATAAAACTTACTGGGATGGATTCATTTGAAGAATGAACTTATATGACAAGCATATGATATCCCCTTCAAGCTTGTGATTAAAAATAATTGTGGTACTCACTAGAAATAGTGGGGAAAATGAAAGTGAAACATCCTTTGTATAGGTAGCATTTGGCTCTTGAACATGACACTCTTTTGCTTCTTTTGTTAGGTTTTGGATATCCTCACTCAGTCACTTGTCCTCTCAGGTTTGGGTGACTCATTTTGCCTCTCATCTGACTATTCCACTTTATCATCATGACGCTTAGTCCTATGTTGAGTCAAATGCTTCCCCACTCCAGAGTCGTGTCACCAATGTTAAAGAGAAGTCCTATCTGCAGTTTATTACCTATACATTGTCTGACCCTTTGCTATAGTCTTGGATCCTCTTCATTTCATTCCACTTTATTCCTCATTTCATGTCGATGGTGGGGGAATCATCATAAGCCTCCTTTGATGAGTCACTTCCTGCCGACTTTAGCTCATTATCCAAGAAGACAACTTAGAGACTCCCTTTCAGTACCTTGGAGCTTGCATGCCTTAATGGAAAGTTCTTCACATTCGACAGGTTTTCATCATTGGCCTTCGATTTGATGATTCCACAAGTGTTCTACTTCAGCTTCTTTTTAACATTCACGAATTATACTCTCATACCTTAAGAACCATTGTCATTACTGGTGGTTTCTCTCATTCCTGTTAATGTCCACATCATTGGCCGGTAATCAGGTGGTTTTCTAGCATGTTCAACTTCGACACATTCATTCACATGTTAGAATTCGTACTTTGATTGGGTTGGGATGGAGCGCAAGACCCTAAGTCTTGTCTGATATGACTTAGGTTGCATGGAGTTATGTGTTATTCATGATTGTACACATGTTTCTACTATACGGATGGTTGCGACCATACCGTAGGACCTTACATTTATGATGATCCTTCTATATTGGATGGTTGCGTCCATACCTTGGATCTTAGATTTGTTGATGATCCTTTTCATTTGGATGGTTGCACCCATACCATGGATCCTTTTACATAATCCTTATTATCCGAATGGATGCGTCTATACTGTTATCACCAAAACAAGGGTTTACATTTTTCTTAGTCATGGTTTTAAATTAGTGTCAAGTCACCCTATGTTTTAATGGGTAGGTGGTACGTTAGGAGTCTCAAAGGTTTAATTTTTCATGTCCAAATAAAGTCTAAACATCCTTTTTCCATGTTTCATGAATCCTACTTTCTTTTTAGAAACTCATAGCTTGAGCTATTTTCAAAATTTTTGGAATTAGCCCTGAAACCACGTTTTTGTAGCACAGACAGTGTAAAATGTTTGTTTTGCACTAAGAAAACGTTGCTCTTTTTATAGCACTTTTCCCTATGCACTACGAAAGCGCGGATTCGGAGAACAGTCTTGTCAAACATCAATCCGTTAATATTCCATTATAATTTTCATTATTAGGTGTCAGTTAGGAGTCATTCCTTAAGCATGCCGCCATCCAAACTCATCATTTCGAATTTAGGGTTCATTTATGAAAGATAATTTCAAATTCGAAAGGGTTGGCTAGTCTCATCATTTCAGTTTGCATGCAAACCCTCGAACAGAAGTTTTTTGAACAGTAAGATTTGGTAATTTTCCACCAAGGTTTTCCTCATCCACAATTCAGGCGAGGCTGACCACCATTGGCAAGTGAGGCTGATCAACAGAATTTCAAAAGAAGCTAGTTTTGTCACAGGAATTCAAAAGGAAAGATGACAGAGGAGAAGAAATGTCACAGGACTGGGCATTGCTTGAGAACAGAGCCTGAAAGCACTGAGGTCTTAATCAGAGACAAAGCAATTGTAGAAACCTTCAAGAAAGCAGGATGTTGGAAGTTTTGTAAGAAATTGTAAGGAGGGTATACTCAGGTGACAAAGGAGTTTTCACTCCATTTCACTGGCTTAAGCACAAAGGTCGGAATGCTTAACTTGCAAATTTCCCCAGAGGTCATAGCGTTGGTGAAAGAAATTCCTATGGGGCAAGAGACATGGTTCAAAAACTTCAGATTCGACATGGAACAATGTAAGGTGTTCCTAAAGCCAGAGTTTTCAGAAACCGAATTAACCAAGGCAATTCCCAAAGACTACAAAAAGGACAGCTATATCAACTTGCTTTTCAATATCCAACGCTATTTCACCTGTGAAGGCATATATCAAAAGGTTTATTCATATCATTTCAAACTCCTGTTACATTTTATTGGTCTGATTTCTCTATATTTGCCTTACTTCTTATTTCGAAGTGTAGCTAAGATGGCAGATAAAGTACAATTGAAATCTCAAGGATGTGAAACTTCCCTGTTCCATCCTGGTTTAATTAAACTGATAGTTCTACATGAACTCAAGAGGATCAACAAAGATTGGTCTTTGTTTTTGTTTGTATGTAACTTTGGAGCATAAAAACAAGGTGTAGACACTAGCCCTAGGGTTAAAGGAACTCCATCAACAGAAACCAGCAAGTCTGTAATGTCTAGGGCAAAAAGGTATGTTAAGTTGAAGCCTAGGAAGCAGGTGAAAGAGAAAGTAAGCAAAGCCCCAGTAGTCATTCTTGAAACTCCTAAAGCTTCCAAAGAAAAGATGCCTGAGGTTAAGGGAATGACACAAGAACAGTCAACCAACAAACCAGTTCAAAAGAGATTGACTAGAAGTCAAATTGCAAAGGAGAAAGGTAAAATAGTGATCTTGGGAGAGGGTTCCAGCTTGAAGGGTGATTTAAATGATATTTTAAAAGCCATTGATATTGCAGAATCCCGTTTGGTGCAACTAGATGTGATAAAATATGATCAAGGAAAGTCAAAGAAAATGAAACCCTCCAAGAAATTGGAATTTGAGGAGGATGTCTCAGCATTTGTTTTCAAACCCAGAAGACCCTTAACTAGGCAATCCAAGAAGATGCAAGAGTCCAATATTGAGCTGGGGGCAACAGAAGAAACATTTGTTTTTCAAGAAGAGTTGATTGACATTCCATCTCCAAGACATGAAGGTGACAAAAGCACAGTTACTACCACTCAAACAGAAAAAGATAGCTATGAGGTTATGGAAGAAAGGTTAAAGGCTACCAACAATGAAATTTCTAGAATAAGAGTGAGAGAAAGAGAGCATGCAGCTGAAAGGAAAATTTTCAAAAGGATGAAGGCTCTCTGGGAAGCTGAAAATGATTCCAAACCAGAAATAGTAAGCAATGAAACTCAATACTTTACCTGGACTGTTCCTGCAATCAAAGAAGCCAGATTTGTAAGGAATATTAATGCTCAGTTGAGAGCTACAAATAGAGGATTGAAGAGGCAAATTGAAGATATAGAAATACAACTAACCAAATCTGGAAAAGGGTCTACAGCAATAATGAAACAGAGTGTTGAGAATTGTCAGTGAAGGAGATATATCAAAACAGTTTTGGCACATAAAAAGAATTTTGGCATATAAAAGGAAGAACAGCTGTGAAGAACAACATCTATAAGGGTAAGTGATTTTTATTTTTGGTTGATCATATCAGTTTTCATGGAATTTTAAAAAAACTCCCAAACTATAGATTTTTGAAGGTCGTGTTGAAAAAGAGTATGCACAGCAGTTTCGTAGCACGCTACGAAACTGCTAAAGATGATCATTTAGCACTTATGGATGTTTTCGGAGGTAACGTTTGATTAGTTCCAAATTTTTAAGTTGCTGGTGGATATGGGATATGTATGAAGTCTCAGATGGCAGTGGTGTAGAAATCAAAGTCCCACGAAGTGTTTCACAAATGACATAAAAGTTGTGCTATGAAAACATAGTATTTTCGTAGCAAAGTCATGTTTTGTCTTTCCTCCATATTTTCGAGTTTCATTTTCTTTGCACAGGTGGAAAATGAAATGTTAATGGATTATTAGTGCATGCCACATGTATACCAGCAAAACTACTCGAAGATAGGCAGAAGGGATTAAGGGCCTTAAAAGGAGTAACTCTGTCTCCTAGTAATCAGGACAGTTAGGTCATGACTCAATAGGTTTTGTAATAGCACTGAGGACATCATCCAACTTGAAGACATGGGTGGAAAATAGATTAAAGAATGTATTGAAGTAATAGATAAGGTTGTTAAAAGTATGTCTTAGGAGTTTCACTCCTATTTGTATTAGGACTCTTAAAGACAGCTAGTTGTCAAGTTGTAATTAAGTAGTTTGCTTTATGATTAGATAGGTGTCTAAGTTGGGAATTTGAATTCCTCTAAAGATGGATCATAGTATCCAAGGTCATAAAACTCTATATAAAGCTTGAGAATTGAATTCCTCATTAGCAAAAGAAAGTTGTGTTATTGTAAGAAATTATGGTTTCCACACTTAATACAGAGATCAGTTTGACTACTCAAGATTCACAAGGAGTTTATGTGATTGATGTTCTTATGGCCTTGTTCAATTACTTATTTGCAGTGGTATGAGCTTGTGATACTTAGAATTCATTGGAAAATGCTCTAACTTCCTTCACATGCTTGTAAACTGTGTTGTTTCATTGTGTTACTGTTTTATTTATAAACCTAAACTCTAAGTGCCTTGACTTCCATGTTTTGTTGATCATGTTGTTTTGTTGAAGATCATCTTGACTCCATAGCCCAATAGATGTTTGTTAATCCTTGATTCAACCATTCAACCAGTTATACATTTGTCCATTTTGTTCCTAGAGTTAGCCATCTAATCGTTAATCAAAAACCTTAAACCTATTGAGAGAGCCCTCTCAGGTTGAGGAGGCTAAGCCTCAACCAAAAGATTGGTTTGAAAGATTTAATTAGAGTCTGCATGATCAACAACCTATCAAGGTCAGATTTTGTGATAACACATACCATGGATTCATGTTTTGACATCAAATATGTATATGTATATGCGTCCTTGATTTGCAGGTCTCCTGACAGTGTTTGTTCTTGTCCTTGCAAAAGCTCGTAAAGCATCTCAGCCATCACTCACTATTTTGCCTTCGTGCTTTAGGGGGCATCTATTACACAGTATTTTGTCACACCTCCTGCACTTCCTCGTGATATACCCTGAAGTGTTTGAAACATAACCATGATGTAGTGTACTCATCCAGATATGCAGCTCAAATCCTCCCTGAAACACTGATTGGAAAATGCCTTGAGCTTCCCTTGAAGGAAATGGCTCTAAAACCCTAATTTTAGAATCATCACTTCCCTGACACTGAAAATAGCAATGGTCGCTAGTTCCACTATGCTAGCCTTGCGATGCCATCGCACTTTTTGCTTGGATACCGACAATGATCCCTAAAAGTAAATTTTCCCAAAGAGGACAAGAAGCTTTGTGATCTAGAGGCTTCCATAACGACAAGCTGGAGGTTGTCCAGCATGGATGAGGTCGAGTTCTCTCAACTTGGACTTTTGGTCTTATCCCTATGAGCTACCTCCTTGAGATGAGGGCATTCTCCTATATTTGGAGAGATCCTAAATCCCTTTCCCTACCTATATATTCATCCTCTCCTATTCCCAAATGGTTGGTCTTTGGCTATTTGCACCCTTATGCTGAGATTGTGCCTACATGCTACTCATTTGGCTTAGAGAATGAGTGCTTGGAGAGCTTGAACTTGGACTCGGACACTTATTCAAGGAGAGCTTATTGACGTCAAGGCTTGATTGTATGATTCCTCCTTTATTCTATTAATATATACAACTGTTGGTTCATTTTCCATATATGTATATATTAATTCATCATTTATCTTAATGCTCCTTGATCTGTTAAGTAGGTTACTTTTGATTATGCTATTTGTACTTGCATGCTTTGTTTTGTCTTGATCTCTTGTGCAGACATTTAAACATTGTGATCAGTAAGACCGAGCCCATGGCACAAGTGATTCAAGGTCTTCAACAAAGGAGAATATTATAGCATCAGAATGAGTGTCGTGGCGGAAAAAGTCGTTTGTGCGGACATAACTGACCTCCCTAGGAGTCTAAACTCTCTAGCAACAAACAAGACAAAATGGAGTGATCTTTCTCTAAATATACCTTTTAAAACATGAAAACTACAAGTGTTTAGGCTTACCTTATTCCAAAACGCGGTTGTTGTAGTCCGTCCTTGCCGATCCGGATGAGCTCCTCCTTCAAGTCAATTCCTGCAACCACAAACAATCAAACAATTACCAAGCACTTGCATTTCATATAATAAAACATATATTCAACATGCAGACCAAGGAACACATGAAATAACTCATTAACACAAGCTATTGAGAAAAATAAACCAGTTTGTATTAATAACGAAACAAAGAAACTCTTACAACCTGGCCTTGGTGTTGTGCAAGTTCCTCCCAGGGTCCATCAAGGGTTTTCCTCTACTTTGACAAAGCTCACCCACTTCCAAGTAGAATCAAGCAAAGACAATCTCTCCTCACAAGGTTCTAAATGGGAGTCCTAATTCCTGCAGCATTTACCCAAAGAAAATATATAGCTCCAACCTCCCCTCCCTCTGGCTCAATGTCTTTATTTATAGTGCTGTAAAGAGGTTATTCAGGTCCACCATCAATGGGATAATCCCCCCTTTGGGTGGGATAGCTCCCTTATTGATGGGATAAGTTCCTCCTTAATAGAGATACATGAACCAACTGGAGGCGCATCCAATTCATCAAACCGACCTCTAGAAAGTTCTAGAAGTAACCACAAGTAACTTTTTTAAGATGAAACTCGCGCATTTTGCCTTTTACAGAAGGACGCACCTGTCCCTTAACATACAGAGCGTCCAAGGACGCAGCTTTTGTGAACATTGTGAGCGTCCCCGCAGGTAAGGCTAGAGAGAACCTGCGACCCCAGAGATAAACACATTTTTTACAAGACTTTCTCTCTTCTTTGAGTTTGAGATGGATAGCAGAGGCATAAGACTTGCCTAAGAGGGTAGCATGACTGTTGATTTGAGCCATACTAACTGTAAGTAGTCATGGTGACATTTTTTAGTGTAACAGATTGCCCCCTAAAGTGCGAAGCCTGGAATAGATTAGGGTTTTGTAATTCTAGGAAGGGTGAAGCGCTTTATCATTTCAAGGATTGTCTTGTGGATGACCTGGTTGGAACCTGCAATTTTCAACACAAAATACATGTATAAGATTATATCATCACTGAGGTAGGCATTCCCATACTCAGATTCAAAACTTTAACTAATGGACTAACTATTCTGATACAGGAATGATCTTGCAGTACATCATTTTTATAGACTTTTGTAGACACAGTATGGACGCAGCCATCTGTTTATGATTAGTCTACATAGATAATGAATACAAAACTCCTCGCAGCCTGGATGGTAGAAACTAGATCCAGGGTCTTCACTTCTACTTCCCGAATTGGTACGATTCTAGCCATGTGATTTAAATGATTTGATGTCGAACATGTTAGAAACTACTTGATTACCAGTCGATGATGTAAACTGTTAACAAGCGTGAGAGAGACCACCAGTAATGTCAATGGTTCTCAAAGTACCAAGCACAACCCGTGAAATGTGAATAGATGTTTTGATGTCGAACACTTCACGGAATCCTTTGATCGAAAGTCAATGATGTAAACTAACGTCAAAGGCGAGAAACCTGCCATTGATGCATGCAGACTTCAAGGTACTGTCGATTCCTAAGTCATCTTTCTAGATAATGTGTCGATGTCGATAGAAAGCGACCCGTTGCAGGCAAACCCGTAACACGAAATCATTGTTCAAGTTGAAGAAATGTTGCTGTAAGGACTGACTCAGGGATGGTCAAATGGATGACAAGTATTTTGCAGATGAAAGTTTTGCTTGCAGACCTCTTGAACACATAACGACACGACAGATGGCTTGGTGACGAATAACTCAAACTTAATCCCCGGAACCCGGTTAAAGATTTTCAAAGTGGTTTGGTCAACTGTGAGGTAAAAGATTTCCCAACCCAGGTGAATGACAAGTGTCGTGTTCAAGAGTGGTAATAAAGTTTCTTTTGAGACAAAAGGTGACAAACAGGTTCATTCTTCTCTCTTTTCCCCCACCATTTCTGGCAAGTACCTCTTTATTTTTAACAAGCTTGAGGAGGATAACATATGCTTGATTATAAGCTCATCCTTCGGACGAGTCCAACCTAGTTTAAATTCGAACCCTAGGAAGGAGTGGTTCGTTCCTGTTTGTAATTGAACAGGTCCTTTACTGTAAAAGTTTAACGAGCCCAGTATAGGAGAAACTCGGCGTTTTTCATTTTTAGAGAGTCTGAAAAAACAAAAGGAGACTCCACGTTGAACTTTTTCGTATATTTGTGTCCCTCAAGCCCGAAAAAGTATAAAATAATACCTGGGGGAACCGCTTGATCTTGCGACCAAGGAGTACTTTCATAATAGTGTCGTTGACCTGAAAAGTAAAAAGCGATCAAGGACACGTCATTTTATTTCCTTATCGAGTTCGAAACGACAAAAACCCGGCAATCTTTTCCTGATTTTGCGGTCAGAAAAGAGCTAAAAGGGGACCGTCTTTTAATTCTGTTTTAACGAGTGTAAAAGAAACGCTCGGCGATCTTTTCATGTTTTAGGAGTCAGAAAAGGGCTTAAAAGATGACTCTGATATTTTTGTTTGTGAAAAATGACAATTTCCCTCGAAATCCCTTTGTCCTGCACAAAAGCAACACATTACTCATACCTGTTTAAAATAGGCAAAAATATATCGAAAAACATCTTTTCATGGTAAAAAATGAACTAATTCATCCAAAAAACCTATAAAAAGACCTTTTACCATGTCATTTTTACCGTTTCACTGTTGAGGTTGAAAAAGGAGCTTTTGACAAGAAACTTCCCGTGGTCGCTGCGGAAAATCCGACCGTCGGAATCGAACGCCGTCTTATCTAGGTATTTTACACATCCTACTCTGCATTTCTATCCGTTTAGAATCAATTTTTAGGTCTTAGTTTCATTTTTTGGGGGGGTTTTGGTTTTGGAATGCGCCTCTCGGTGGACGCGGGTGCCCTTCGGGTGACCCGCGTCCCCCGACTTTTTCTCATACGGGAAAATGGTCGGAAGACGCGGTCCGCCTTCAGGCCAGCCGCGTCCGGGCGCCCTGTGCTACAAAGCCGGGGTGCGTATGTTGATATTCAAAGACCTTGGAATATGTTGATATTCAATGTAATCAAATTCACGTTCCAAGAGACGCACTCTCAAAAACAACCTTAATAACACAGGATTCCTAATGGCATAAACTCTATTAAGCTGTAATACAACAAGTTCAGAATCTAACCTCACTGTCAAACGTCGAATTCCAAATGAAATAGATTCGGATAATAATTCAATCACTGCACTGTATTCTGCAATGTTGTTCGTTGTTTGACCGAGGCTTACCCCATGCATAGAAACTAACTCGTCAGAGGGCGAATAGATAACCCAAGCTGCGGAAGAGATGTTCCGTGTACTACGACAAGCACCATCAGCAAATCCAATGTATGTTTGGAGAGGCGTCGACATCTGCAATATCAAGAGTAAAACCAAGATAAGCCAGAATAACGACGAAAAACCACACTCTCTAAGCTAAGCACACTGACTAAACTAACACACTTGCTAGCTAGAAAGAAAATCTAACCTATCTAAAAATTTCTCCATTCCCATCATTTAAGCATAATACCTCTTTAGGTAAAGTCCATTTCTGGGTTTACCCAAAGAGTCCCCATCAAAGTCAACTAGCTCATAAGCCCCTTTTGCTAGCTTTCGCTTTACAATGTAGGGCCCATGCCACATGGGAACGAATTTTCCGGCACCTAGCTTATCGTTAGCTTGATCATATAATAGTACTAGATCTCCTTCCGAAAAACTTCGAGGGGTTACATTTCTATCATACTGAGCTTTCATTCGTTTCGCGTGAGTCTCGATTGCCAATGTAGCGTCACGTCGAGTCTCATCTAATTTAGCCAAGTACAATAAACGTTTCTCCTCTTCGGAAGTAGCTGGAAGTAATTCGACAGCCATTTGAAGTGATGGGATTTCGCATTCAATGGGTAACACAGCTTCTAAGCCATAAACTAGCTGGAAAGGAGTGAACCCTGTTGAATTTTTCACTGAGGTTCGGTATGCCCATAGCGCTGAAAATAACATGTTGTGCCAATTCGACCGATGAACACCAATGGTTCGTCGGATCATGGTAACTAGAACTTTGTTGATAGACTCAACCAAACCGTTGGCTTGCGGATAATAAGGAGTAGAGCTATCGTGGCGCAAACCTCGTGGCGCAAACCAAGCTGGCTTGTAAGCTCAGTCATCATGACGTTTCGAAAATGGCTCCCATGGTCAGTAATGATTGCTTGTGGGACACCAAACCTAGTTATGATATGATTGAATATGAAAACTGCAGCTGTTTTGCCGCTTGCGTCGAATGTAGGCATCGCCTCGGCCCACTTAGTAAAATAATCAACCGCAAGGATGATATATAGAGATAAAACACATCACTTTGCTGGAACTCAAAGTCATAGCGTTCACGGTTACCAGAATTTGCGGCGCGGCCGCTTTACACATTGCTTCCGGATCCCAAATGCAGATGGCAATTGACTGTTACCAAGGCACCATTTTCAACTGGTGTGAAGCTGTGTCGGCTCATATGAAGAGCCAACTGACCAAGGCAAAGAACGGACGACTAAAGACTTTTGGATATGGGCCTCTAGTCGTGAGCTTTGCCTTGGAGAGAGTTCCAATGCTGATCCCTCAGCAACTCACTGTTGATATCTTGGGTCCTCGGGAGCCAAAGCTGATACGATGGGTTGCGGTGATGGCCCGGCATCCTGACGAGGGTGCGACAGTGGTTCGATTCTCAGATAGTTACTTTCACTGGTTAGAGGACCAGGTTTTTTCGATACAGGACTTTCCGTATGCCGGAGTGGATTTTAGAGGTGATCCGGACATGGTTCTTCCACCGGGAGAACAATGGGATGACAGAGGTACTTTTATTTTCACAAGTTCTCTAATTATGTATTTTTTATTTTTCATATATATCGTCTCAAAACTAACAGTAAAATTTTCAAAATGCAGATGTTGGTCCACAGCGTCCAGCCAACCTCCGGCCTTTTGATAGACTACATCCAGCTGCACCGGTACCGGCCCCACAGGACGCGGCTGCAGAAGTACTAGCTGAGTTGGAGCATGATCTAGAGCGTCTCACGGCAGATATACCTGAGACTACTATGGATGACATTCCTACCCGGCTTCAGCGCTTCGTAGTCGCGGTCCCTGGACCGTTTAGGAGATTTTTGCGTAAGGTAGCCCGCGCAGTGGTGTCATACAGAGAGCACCACCAGTGATTGACTAGTCACTTTTGTAGTCACATGTGACATTTTGACTTTTTGTACTATCATTTTGCCGATCATAAGGTGTTTTCAACCTATGATCGAAGACGATGTATATATTTTTTGACACACTTCTATCTATATATATCGCTATTACCGGCTTATCTTGTTTAACATATGTGATGAAATGTTTTTAAATTCACTTGCATGATTATCGTAAATGTCTGTCCAACATTCGAGAAGCAATTGCATCTGCTAATGTATTCAAAGACCTTGGAATATGTTGATATTCAATGTAATCAAATTCACGTTCCAAGAGACGCACTCTCAAAAACAACCTTAATAACACAGGATTCCTAATGGCATAAACTCTATTAAGCTGTAATACAACAAGTTCAGAATCTAACCTCACTGTCAAACGTCGAATTCCAAATGAAATAGATTCGGATAATAATTCAATCACTGCACTGTATTCTGCAATGTTGTTCGTTGTTTGACCGAGGCTTACCCCATGCATAGAAACTAACTCGTCAGAGGGCGAATAGATAACCCAAGCTGCGGAAGAGATGTTCCGTGTACTACGACAAGCACCATCAGCAAATCCAATGTATGTTTGGAGAGGCGTCGACATCTGCAATATCAAGAGTAAAACCAAGATAAGCCAGAATAACGACGAAAAACCACACTCTCTAAGCTAAGCACACTGACTAAACTAACACACTTGCTAGCTAGAAAGAAAATCTAACCTATCTAAAAATTTCTCCATTCCCATCATTTAAGCATAATACCTCTTTAGGTAAAGTCCATTTCTGGGTTTACCCAAAGAGTCCCCATCAAAGTCAACTAGCTCATAAGCCCCTTTTGCTAGCTTTCGCTTTACAATGTAGGGCCCATGCCACATGGGAACGAATTTTCCGGCACCTAGCTTATCGTTAGCTTGATCATATAATAGTACTAGGTCTCCTTCCGAAAAACTTCGAGGGGTTACATTTCTATCATACTGAGCTTTCATTCGTTTCGCGTGAGTCTCGATTGCCAATGTAGCGTCACGTCGAGTCTCATCTAATTTAGCCAAGTACAATAAACGTTTCTCCTCTTCAGAAGTAGCTGGAAGTAATTCGACAGCCATTTGAAGTGATGGGATTTCGCATTCAATGGGTAACACAGCTTCTAAGCCATAAACTAGCTGGAAAGGAGTGAACCCTGTTGAATTTTTCACTGAGGTTCGGTATGCCCATAGCGCTGAAAATAACATGTTGTGCCAATTCGACCGATGAACACCAATGGTTCGTCGGATCATGGTAACTAGAACTTTGTTGATAGACTCAACCAAACCGTTGGCTTGCGGATAATAAGGAGTAGAGCTATCGTGGCGCAAACCAAGCTGGCTTGTAAGCTCAGTCATCATGACGTTTCGAAAATGGCTCCCATGGTCAGTAATGATTGCTTGTGGGACACCAAACCTAGTTATGATATGATTGAATACGAAAACTGCAGCTGTTTTGCCGCTTGCGTCGAATGTAGGCATCGCCTCGGCCCACTTAGTAAAATAATCAACCGCAAGGATGATATATAGAGATAAAACACATCACTTTGCCGGAACTCAAAGTCATAGCGTTCACGGTTACCAGAATTTGCGGCGCGGCCGCTTTACACATTGCTTCCGGATCCCAAATGCGGATGGCAATTGACTGTTACCAAGGCACCATTTTCAACTGGTGTGAAGCTGTGTCGGCTCATATGAAGAGCCAACTGACCAAGGCAAAGAACGGACGACTAAAGACTTTTGGATATGGGCCTCTAGTCGTGAGCTTTGCCTTGGAGAGAGTTCCAATGCTGATCCCTCAGCAACTCACTGTTGATATCTTGGGTCCTCGGGAGCCAAAGCTGATACGATGGGTTGCGGTGATGGCCCGGCATCCTGACGAGGGTGCGACAGTGGTTCGATTCTCAGATAGTTACTTTCACTGGTTAGAGGACCAGGTTTTTTCGATACAGGACTTTCCGTATGCCGGAGTGGATTTTAGAGGTGATCCGGACATGGTTCTTCCACCGGGAGAACAATGGGATGACAGAGGTACTTTTATTTTCACAAGTTCTCTAATTATGTTTTTTTATTTTTCATATATATCGTCTCAAAACTAACAGTAAAATTTTCAAAATGCAGATGTTGGTCCACAGCGTCCAGCCAACCTCCGGCCTTTTGATAGACTACATCCAGCTGCACCGGTACCGGCCCCACAGGACGCGGCTGCAGAAGTACTAGCTGAGTTGGAGCATGATCTAGAGCGTCTCACGGCAGATATACCTGAGACTACTATGGATGACATTCCTACCCGGATTCAGCGCTTCGTAGTCGCGGTCCCTAGACCGTTTAGGAGATTTTTGCGTAAGGTAGCCCACGCAGTGGTGTCATACAGAGAGCACCACCAGTGATTGACTAGTCACTTTTGTAGTCACATGTGACATTTTGACTTTTTGTACTATCATTTTGCCGATCATAAGGTGTTTTCAACCTATGATCGAAGACGATGTATATATTTTTTGACACACTTCTATCTATATATATCGCTATTACCGGCTTATCTTGTTTAACATATGTGATGAAATGTTTTTAAATTACTTGCATGATTATCGTAAATGTCTGTCCAACATTCGAGAAGCAATTGCATCTGCTAATGTATTCAAAGACCTTGGAATATGTTGATATTCAATGTAATCAAATTCACGTTCCAAGAGACGCACTCTCAAAAACAACCTTAATAACACAGGATTCCTAATGGCATAAACTCTATTAAGCTGTAATACAACAAGTTCAGAATCTAACCTCACTGTCAAACGTCGAATTCCAAATGAAATAGATTCGGATAATAATTCAATCACTGCACTGTATTCTGCAATGTTGTTCGTTGTTTGACCGAGGCTTACCCCATGCATAGAAACTAACTCGTCAGAGGGCGAATAGATAACCCAAGCTGCGGAAGAGATGTTCCGTGTACTACGACAAGCACCATCAGCAAATCCAATGTATGTTTGGAGAGGCGTCGACATCTGCAATATCAAGAGTAAAACCAAGATAAGCCAGAATAACGACGAAAAACCACACTCTCTAAGCTAAGCACACTGACTAAACTAACACACTTGCTAGCTAGAAAGAAAATCTAACCTATCTAAAAATTTCTCCATTCCCATCATTTAAGCATAATACCTCTTTAGGTAAAGTCCATTTCTGGGTTTACCCAAAGAGTCCCCATCAAAGTCAACTAGCTCATAAGCCCCTTTTGCTAGCTTTCGCTTTACAATGTAGGGCCCATGCCACATGGGAACGAATTTTCCGGCACCTAGCTTATCGTTAGCTTGATCATATAATAGTACTAGGTCTCCTTCCGAAAAACTTCGAGGGGTTACATTTCTATCATACTGAGCTTTCATTCGTTTCGCGTGAGTCTCGATTGCCAATGTAGCGTCACGTCGAGTCTCATCTAATTTAGCCAAGTACAATAAACGTTTCTCCTCTTCGGAAGTAGCTGGAAGTAATTCGACAGCCATTTGAAGTGATGGGATTTCGCATTCAATGGGTAACACAGCTTCTAAGCCATAAACTAGCTGGAAAGGAGTGAACCCTGTTGAATTTTTCACTGAGGTTCGGTATGCCCATAGCGCTGAAAATAACATGTTGTGCCAATTCGACTGATGAACACCAATGGTTCGTCGGATCATGGTAACTAGAACTTTGTTGATAGACTCAACCAAACCGTTGGCTTGCGGATAATAAGGAGTAGAGCTATCGTGGCGCAAACCAAGCTGGCTTGTAAGCTCAGTCATCATGACGTTTCGAAAATGGCTCCCATGGTCAGTAATGATTGCTTGTGGGACACCAAACCTAGTTATGATATGATTGAATACGAAAACTGCAGCTGTTTTGCCGCTTGCGTCGAATGTAGGCATCGCCTCGGCCCACTTAGTAAAATAATCAACCGCAAGGATGATATACGCATGCCCCCCGGCCGAGTGAGGGTTACAAGTAATAAAGTCGATACCCCATTTGGCGAATGGACCAACGGCAATTATAGGGTGGAGAGGAGCAGGTGGAGCGCGCATCTTGCGATCAAACACTTGACAGTTGTGGCACTTCCTGACTGCAATGATACAATCTTTAAACATAGACGGCCAGAAATAACCAGTGCGCAACACCTTCTGAGCTGTGGCATACCCAGACATATGACCGCCACATGCTCCAGAGTGACAATCATTCAAAACCCTCTCAGCCTCTTCGTGAGTTAAACAACGTCGAAAAACTAAGTCTGCCCCCGGCGATAAAGTGTATCTCCAATAATTTTGTATGGCTGGGATTGAAACCGAATTTTTCGACGTTCCGCTTTGGAAGCTTCAGGCCGAAAGGTTTGGGTTTGGAGATAAATGATTATATCCCCGTACCACGGATCTACAGTACTGATAAGAAACAAAGATTCGTCCGCAATGGACTCCTCTGCCACAGTCTCTGTGTCAGCACTCGGGAAATCACACATCAATTCCGCAAAAACTAAGGATTTCTTAGACTTGGACTTCTCGAACTCCAAGTCGAACTCTTGTAGGATGACAATCCATTTAGAGTACTTGCCCCCTAGCAGTTGTTTTGTCAAAATATAAATCATAGGGTTGCAATCTGAAATAACTGTAGTTTTGCGGAGAAGAATGTAGTGACGGAAACGCTGGACAGCTTGAACGGCTGCCAGGGCCAATTTCTCCACATGCGAATATTTTAGCTCAGTGGGATTCAAGGTCCTACTAAGATAATATATCACATGCTCCGCTCCGAATTCATCTTCTTGAACTAACACCATTCCAATGGTGGAATGCGAAGCTGCGAGGTATAAGAAGTAGTCTTGGTTGTAGTTGGGAGGATGCAATAACGGTGCATCGGTCAACGCGTGTTTAAGTGCATCAAAAGATTGTTGGGCAATCTCGTCCCAAAAGAATTGTGCATTCTGTTTCAACAACCGTGTAAAACCTTTAGTGACCTTGGCGTAGTTTGGGATGAATCGGCATAAAAAGTTCGCTTTCCCTTGCAAACTTTGGAGTTGGCGCAAACTCGAAGGAGGAGGCAATTTGATGATAGCCTCGACTTTCGAGGGATCGACGCGAATGCCGGCTTTTGAAACAACAAATCCCAGCAATCGACCTGTTTCTATACAGAAAACACACT
The DNA here is from genome assembly GCA_031772625.1 of Pinus tabuliformis. Taxonomy (NCBI): domain Eukaryota; kingdom Viridiplantae; phylum Streptophyta; class Pinopsida; order Pinales; family Pinaceae; genus Pinus; species Pinus tabuliformis. The sequence continues at coordinate 812,579,738 of CM062820.1, forward strand.
TGTGGGGATTCAACCGAATTCGATAATGCCTACACCTCATAAAGATTGCTCGTAGGTGGACAAGGTGATCAGCTCGATGTAAAGAATGAGCAGGCAAATCATCGAGATAGGGTTGCACAATGTGCTTGATATCATGAAATGCATAAGACATCGCCCGTTGAAAAGTGGCCCCGGCATTCTTAAGCCCAAAAGGTAACTTGCAATAAGCAAATGTCCCCCATGGACAAATGAATGTCGTTTTTGGTTGGTCGGCAGGTAGAATATTCATTTGATTATAGCCCGAAAAACCATCCATGAAGGAAAACATTTCACTTCCGGCACAATCATCAATAATTTGATCGATATAAGGCGTGGGATAGTTGTCTTTTGGACAAGCTCGATTTATATCCCTATAGTCGATACAGATTCTTATTGTTCCTTGTTTCTTATTGACCGGAACAATATTCGATACCCAATCCGTTAACGGGATCGGATAAATGAAACCTGCTTTCAACAGCTTTTCGACTTCTGCTTTAATCGCAGCCGCTTTTTGAGGGTGAATTTGACGCAACCGTTGCCGGACGGGTTTAGCATCTGGGTAGGTCTTTATTTCATGAACAACAATGGCAGGATCAATTCCCGGCATTTCCTCGTAAGACCAGGCAAACACGTCGCGGAATTCTTGGAATAGGGCCTTGTAAGTTTGGATTTCTTCTTCAGTACATGCGGCACCTATATGAATGTTTTCCTCGATTCCGGGCTTCACTGAAATATCAACGGGAATAGTACGAGAAATATTCCCTAAATTCAACTCTGAATCAGAATGTTTCGTTGGATCCTGAGCGTCTTTGACATATTCAGCGGTAAAGATAGATGAAAAATCATTTTCAAATACATCATCCTTAGGTAAAAACGAAGATCTGTGATGGAGATCTTCCCATGGTAGATCTTCTACACTTAGGATTTCGCGAAGTTGTTCGTCAGATGACACGACTTCGGGAAACGTTATCCGTTCTAAAGGTGAGGTAAAAAGTGACTCTTCACTGACCACATTCATTTGGTCGACTTCGGTTGAATGAAAGTCAGTAAAAGACATGAGAGCTTCATAAGCAATTTCATATGGACTCAAAGGCATAACATCACCGAGTGAGTCTATCTCAGAGTCAGATGGGACGAACCAAGGATCATCATAAATAATGTTTTCTGATGTAATCATATGAATGGTTGCAAACGAAGGATCTGCGCTGAGTGGAGGGAGAGGAAAAGTTCCCAGTAAACCGGAATCCTTAACTAAACCTACACCAACGTCCCTATAAGGGATTGTCGTTTTACCAACATGCTGGATACTCTCTGAAGAGGCTGGGTCGGATGAAAAGTATGTCAGTTGATCAATAGTCACGATCTTACCGTTATGTGGAAACTTAATTACTCTGAAGACCGATGAAACGACCGCTGTCATAGCATATGACCAACTTCGACCCAAAAGAAGGTTGTAGTCTAGAGGGGCATCAACCACTTCCACATCCAGACTAACGGTTTTACCTTCAACCCCTATAGGCAATTCTTGTAGAATACCAAACGGATGGAACCCACGGCCATCAAAGGCCTTAAGGATGGTGGGGGATTGGTTCAACGAAGGAGAACCAAGTGATCTCCAACATTGAATCGACATAATACACGTAGAAGCTCCCTCATCAATCACAGTCCGATGAATAGGCCTGTTTTTTACTATCACTGGAATTTGGAAAGCCATTTGATGGGGGAGACGTGGTGTACTATTTTCTAGATCAAAGATCATTAGGTTCGGGTCCTGAACATCGACAGCTCCGATAGCCGACAAAAGCAATTTCCGTTGTGCTGGGCATGATTGCAGCACTTCGAGTGCCGACATTGCTGAAGGTGAAACAGCTAAGTCCTCAACAATGTTGTAATTCTGGGCTGCTCTCGCATGTGGATTGAAAGCAGACCTTCGAAGTACACCCTTGGCGGGTGGCTTAATCACTAAGTCTGGGTTAGGTTTTTCGATTTGTAGTGGATCGGAACCAGGAGCTGAGGTTGATGGGTTAGAGTGAGAAGATTCTGCTTCCTTGCCATCAATAGGAGCCTTACTACCATAATCTTGCGATCGAGTCGCAATCCTCACATGAGACATCATCAAAATGGGTTCTTCACTGGCATTCGAAGAAGAACCTATCATCTTATTCTCCTGCTCTGGAAATGGATTCTTTAACACAGCAGGAGTGGGAGAACCTTTGACTATTTTTACAACCTCGGCCCGATGAGGGCAATCTCTCGTAAAATGATCCTCTTCACAAATAAGACAAGGATATCGAGGTTTGCGTTTTTCGTCATTGGTTTCCGACTTTTCAGTTTTCTCCTTTGGAGCCTTGTCTGCTTTAGCCTTCTTCTTTCCTTTCTTCTTTCCACCGTTTTTTGGTTTGGCCGTAGATGACTCTACAGCGTGAATGTCGGCGGTGAGTTCAGGAGAAGACTCTCCTGTCGGAGAATCAGGCAAAGTGATAATTGGAGTAGTTGAAGCCTTGGAAGACTTCTTCTTGCTCTTCGTAGTCACGATACCAATCATACCATCAGCGGCATGAGATCCCGAAGGAGCAGCAGCGATTTGATTCGACTTTGGAAGATCCGGAATCTTCTCGTGTAACGTACCCGACTGAGTGTAAACTAAGTCAAGGTATTGTGCCTGAGCAATGACTTGCTCCTCAGTAACTACTCCGGCCTTAGCTACATCTTCAGTAATCTTCGGTAATAATGATTTGACAAACCATTCAGCTAAGATTTGGTCCGGGATAAAAACTTTCACTAATCGCCTTCGACGTCTCCACTCATGAATGTGATCAGAAATATACGTGGACGTCGATTGTTTTAGTGAAGTTAATAACTCCGTGCCGTTATCGTATCTGACCGGCAACTGAAAGTGAGTTAAGAACGAGGTAGCTAACTGGCTAAAGTTGTAAAAAGAGGCCCGTGGTAACTCAATGTACCACTTGGCCGCGAGACCAATGAGTGTACGCTGGAAAAGACGTAAGCGGATGGAATCATCTGAGATAGAATTTGAAGCACACCAGAGGTGGTAAGTCATCACATGATTGGACGGATCCTCTCCAGACTTACCTTTGAACTTGGGTATATCACTGGGCAACTTATTTGGCATTGGCGGCCAGAACTGAAGATATTGAATTGGATCGTTCGTTAGGCGCGTCAAGTTGGGTAAATCCAAAGTTGCAATAAACGGTAACTGCCGGTTAGGATCTCTAAAACTCTGGGTCATAATACCAGCCCCAGGAGGAGGATATCCAGGATAACTAGGAACAGGAGTCGCATTTGGGATATTATATCCTCCTGGAAAACCAGGATTAACCGGACCGTACTGGGGTTGTTGAGGTTGTTGATAAGTGTACCCAGGATACGGTTGATACTGGTAAACTGGTTGTTGGACAGCTTGCCCAGGTTGGTACTGTCCCTGGTACGGAGGTTGAACAAATTGAGGTTGAGTAGTCACAACCGTACTTATACCAGGCTGACCTACAGGCATCTGGACCGTGGTTTGAATCGTAGATCCAGACAACGGTAAAGATCTCTGAGGTGTGGTAACAGGGACAGTAGAAACTGGAGCCGTCGATACTCCAGAAGTAAGTATGGTAGATGTAGCGATAGTTGCAGCAGCCGTTTGAGATGGAGTACTAGGTGCAATTGACGGCTGAGTAACTACCGAAGCTACAGAGGTTTGAACATTTGGCTGGACGGGTTGCGGTTGCTGGGTTGGACCAGAAACTACGGGTTGTCCAGCTTGAGGAACCATCTGTACACTTGGCTGCAACACCTGTTGACCCTGTGAGGGATCCCACACTAACATTCCAGGGTACTGACCCGTAACAGGTTGAGGGTACTGAGATCCATAACCAGATTGAGGGTAGGATTGATAATTGTAAGGTGCAGTTCCCATACTTGGAACATATGACTGACCTTGAGGCGGTTGATAACCTTGACTTGAGTATTGACCTTGAGGTTGATAACCTTGAGGTAAATACTGATACTGGGGTTGACCTTGACCTTGAGGTTGGTACCCTTGAGGTTGATAACCTTGGGGTTGATACCCTTGAGGTTGCCATCCTTGGGGTTGCCATCCTTGAGGTTGATATTGATACTGAGGTTGACCTTGGGGTACATATTGAGGCTGAGGTTGACCTTGAGGCAAGTATTGCACCATAGGTACATACTGACTTTGAGGTTGCCCCCAGACACGATTTGTGTACCTTGAGGTTGCCCCCCAGGCGTTAACTGCGGTTGCCCCCCAGGCGGTAATTGGCCACCTTGAGGTTGGGAAACGGGAACTGAACCTGACATCATGTAAATGTCTCCTACACCCAATGGTATATTACCACTGTTTCCAGCAAATAACCCATGATCAATGGGTTGAGGAGATGCCCCCGCAAAGGTACCAGAAAGTGACTGATACCCAGTGGGAACAGAAGGACCGCCGTGTAAAAAAGATTCAGGACTTTGTGTAAACACGGACGACTGACCAGACATATTTACAGGAGTATGAATACCTCCAGGTGGAAAAGGAGTACGAGGTGTGGAAAAACCGACTGAGTTGTCTAAAAAATTGGTTAACGCAAGGTACCAAGAAGTACTTCTAGGAGGACTATAAAAGATGGATTCACGCTCCCTTAGATCAATAGTAAGTTGACCTTCAAGGTGAGAGACACCTATATCTTCTTCTGGAGCAAGTTCTTCTATAGCAATCAAACCAGAAGGTAGATTTTCGGTGATAATTCTTTCTATTCTCGGTGAATCAGGGACACTAGAAGTTGGAGTAACAGGTTCAGAAATTTCAGGTTCTTCGCCTGTTTCACTGGCAGATGAAAAACTACCAGCAAGCTCGGAAACTGTAACAGTTTCGGGATTGTAACCTGTTTCTAAACTTTGGTAATCTGGATGGACTACCAAGGAAGATTCTCCCTCTTCAGGTGAACCTACTCTACTGTCACTAGGAGGAGTTACAAGGACCTTTAACCCTTCTAAATTACCCGGGTCATCTCGAGGAGGGGATCCCCTAAGTCTACGGGATCTTCTCAACAATTCGGCCACAGAAACAACTTCAGGAGACTGGCCCCGAAGTCTACGAGACTGTCTCGGTAATTCCGCCACAATTAAAGATTTTTAACTACAACACACGAAAACCAAGTAAAAATTTCAAATCAAACCACCTAAAGTCTTCTAAAGAAGCAAACAAATTTGAAGCACACGCCTAAATAATCTAGAGCGTCAAACCACACACAAACAGTAGTCTTCCGGACCAAAAGCGCTAGTTGGTGATTAGGCCCAACCTCGCAGGATTCAGTACAGAAATGGCGGGTGGAACAGTTACCCCGACAACCTGCTTAATGAATAGACCGGCACAAGTTCCTCCACTTTAACCGTCTCGAAGTGAAGTGAACCCCCCGGAAAATCCAAGTGAGTATAACCGACGTCTGCTCCAGGTACAATGGGACCTTCCCTCCACCGTCACCTCGGTAGAACCCTAAAGATTATGGTCACTAAAGTTACCAATCACAACAATTACACCTGGGGGAACAGTCTAAACTCCGACAGCACGCAAGGGCAGAGTAACAAGCTCAATCCCCTTACCGGCTCCTTGACAATAATCCAAGGTTTACCGATAAGTGACCCCTGGCTCCTCGACAATGGTTAATCCGAGGTTTACCGTTTGTAATACGTACTGTCTGGGGTCGTTCCCAACGAGGGGGGAATGATCCCCTCACTGGTTCGGACACGAGCTCGTGCTTCTCCTTTAAGAGGAGCTTTCCTAGAGTATAACTGAAACAATTGGATTTAATCTACTCAAGATAAACTATCTGTTTGGTTTTGTAGTCTTGGAGAGTTAAGTACTCACCTACTCCAAGACCCTAGCCTAAGCTATGTTGGTGTTTCAGAGCCCTAGAAAAATAAAAATTACTAGATTGATTTTAATTTAAGCGTTACTTTTAAGGTTGTTTCTTAAGTCAAAAGGTGATGGAAGTGAAACCAGTGGTGTGTTGACTCGACTCGAAACCACTACAAAATGCACCTAGGATGATTTACCCACTACTTTACTTTTTCGATGAATTGCTTAACTAAAAAGTTGAGAGAATGCAATCTTTATAAAAGCAACTTCTTAATTGAAGTCAATCAAAGAAACAATTCGTTTGTCTTTTCCAAGCATAAAAAACATGACCGCTCTTTACATGCACGAAAAAACTCTTTTTCTCTTTCAAAAACAAAAAGCTACTTGAAACAAGACTTTTAAAGAAGATGTTTTTGTATTTTTCTTTTAATAAAGCAAATAAATCTAATATAACCAAAAATCAATCTTAACAACTATTAAAATTTATCAAAATTCACTCATAAGCAAACTAAAAGGTAAATTTACTCTAAGCAATCTTAACGAGGCCAAAACCAACAATGATTATTCTAAGGTGTTTTACTTGATCACAATCAAATCAAGGACTAGCTTATTGCAGAACCAAAAACTAGCCAAAACAAAACTCTAATCTTTTTGTTCTTTTGTAAAATGGAAATCAACACTTTATAAACAAGTAATTCGAAATTTGACCCAAAACAACTTAAATGGCAAGCTGCTCACACAAGGAGACTTTACGACAGGCCCGACTTCTAAGAAGGCTGACTAACCAGAGAGATCTAAGGCTGGACAACTTTCTACCGTCAAAGTCACTACAGGACCTATTGAAAAATCAAACCCTAGGCCTAAACTTCGTTGAAATCCACTAAAACACTCAAAGCTCACAAAACAAGTTCAGGTGAAAATTTTTGACAGGGTACTAAAGGATCTGGGCAGAAAACACTAAGAAAAATCAAAATCTAAAAGCAATTAAAGCAAAAAATGGAATTTTCCTAAATTTTACAGGAAGACGCAGGCAACCCGTTATAACAGGTGCGGGCCCGCTCTGTGCAAACAGCAACAGCGCGTCCAAAGACGCACTGTGCAGTACTCAGAGGGTGCGTCCTTCTGGAAAAGTTGAGAAAAACCAAATCTAACTAAATCTAAAGCTAAGCCACCCAAATACTAATTCTCACAGTCAAAAACCAGAAAATAAAAGTGATTTTCACAGAGCAAAGTTCACACAAAGGAAAAGACTTTCTCATTAATGGATTCCCTAGTGGAGTCGCCAATTTGTCGTGGCGGAAAAAGTCGTTTGTGCGGACACAACTGACCTCCCTAGGAGTCTAAACTCTCTAGCGACAAACAAGACAAAATGGAGTGATCTTTCTCTAAATATACCTTTTAAAACATGAAAACTACAAGTGTTTAGGCTTACCTTATTCCAAAACGCGGTTGTTGTAGTCCGTCCTTGCCGATCCGGATGAGCTCCTCCTTCAAGTCAATTCCTGCAACTACAAACAATCAAACAATTACCAAGCACTTGCATTTCATATAATAAAACATATATTCAACATGCAGACCAAGGAACACATGAAATAACTCATTAACACAAGCTATTGAGAAAAATAAACCAGTTTGTATTAATAACGAAACAAAGAAACTCTTACAACCTGGCCTTGGTGTTGTGCAAGTTCTTCCCAGGGTCCATCAAGGGTTTTCCTCTACTTTGACAAAGCTCACCCACTTCCAAGTAGAATCAAGCAAAGACAATCTCTCCTCACAAGGTTCTAAATGGGAGTCCTAATTCCTGCAGCATTTACCCAAAGAAAATGTATAGCTCCAACCTCCCCTCCCTCTGGCTCAATGTCTTTATTTATAGTGCTGTAAAGAGGTTATTCAGGTCCACCATCAATGGGATAATCCCCCCCTTTGGGTGGGATAGCTCCCTTATTGATGGGATAAGTTCCTCCTTAATAGAGATACATGAACCAACTGGAGGCGCATCCAATTCATCAAACCGACCTCTAGAAAGTTCTAGAAGTAACCACAAGTAACTTTTTTAAGATGAAACTCGCGCATTTTGCCTTTTACAGAAGGACGCACCTGTCCCTTAACATACAGAGCGTCCAAGGACGCAGCTTTTGTGAACATTGTGAGCGTCCCCGCAGGTAAGGCTAGAGAGAACCTGCGACCCCAGAGATAAACACATTTTTTACAAGACTTTCTCTCTTCTTTGAGTTTGAGATGGATAGCAGAGGCATAAGACTTGCCTAAGAGGGTAGCATGACTGTTGATTTGAGCCATACTAACTGTAAGTAGTCATGGTGACATTTTTTAGTGTAACAATGAGGTAGGTCATCTTCCTCTTCTTCTATTTCAATTGTAACTTAGGAAAGTGTCTAGTAGATTGTCATGTAGGTTGCTAGTCCCACTCATTGGGCTAGAGGGATCGTCTCTATCCGCAGAGAGGATTTCCTAGACAACAAAGAAGAATAGTAGATTTATTCAGCCCATAATTTGGAAGGAAGGGGCCTTGCATGCAACATTAACTAGCCATCTCTTTCAAGGATTTGTTCTTCCTCTCAACTAACTTATTTTGTTGTGAAGTGTAAGGAAATGTGTTTTGAAACTGTATTCCTACTTCAAAACAAAGATGTTGGACATTCTTGTTGACATACTCCCCCCGATTATATGTATGGATGATCTTGGTCATCTTTTGAAACTACTTCTGAACGTGTGCTAAACTTTATATGCTCAAACACTCTAGATTTGAGTTTGAGAGCATACACCCATGTGTATCTCATGCAACCATATATGAATATCAATACATATTTGGCTTTTCTTATGGAAGGATCTGGAAATGGCTCTATAATATTATTTTGAACAAGCTCCAAGGAAAAGGAGGCTCTCCATGCATGCCCCTTCCCAAACTTTTCTTGTGGATTTGTTCAAGCTCACATCCATCACAAACTCCATTGGAAAATTTCATGGCAGGTAGGACTTTCACCATCCCTTATTTATTACACCATTGTGTGTATCTTAAATTTAAATGTCCAAATATCTTGTGCCAAATTCTACTTTAATCATTTCTATGTGTCAGTAGTAAAGTGGAATCTGATTGAGGAACAAATTCAAAAACAAAAAACAAAAAATAAAACAAAAAAACAAAACAAAACAAAACAAAAAATCAAAACAAAACAAAAAAACAAAAAACAAAACAAACACAAAAACAAAAAAACAAAAAAAAAAACAAAAAACAAAAAAACAAAGAAAAGTGTACAAACAATATTGATGATTTGCCATACCAACTACAATTTCTAAGTTATCGTGCATGTCATATATGCTTATTGAATCTAGGGTGTATTCATCTCTCCTTCTGGTTCCATTATGTGTCATTTAATATATGAAGAGAATATTTATTGAAATCTTTGGAATATGCTGGACATTCTAAAAAATTCCATCTCCAAGATCTACCCTCCATTGCCTAGTTTCCTCTATTAGAGAATCATCACCCATGAGAATAGGTGGACCATCGTATGGTTTTGAAGATGAGTGAACATTTTTTGTGATTTTCATGTGATGTGAAACTTCAAATTATATGATCCATGCATCATGAGAAGAATGGATAGCAATTAATGCATGTGCATTCCCTCTTGTTTCAGTTGTTCTTTCTCCCTACTTGTTCTATGCACTATTTGGATTACAATCACCAATATTCTTTTGTTGAAGTCTAAACCATGAGATCAATGGTCTTCTTCGTGCATAATGATTCCAAATGGAAATAATGATTGCAATATGTAATATCCCTAGTTAAAAATTCATGTAAAATATATAACACCATGGTCATGGGACACATATTCCAAGTTGAATGGTGGGAAAAAAAATCCTAGTGGGGTGTCACTTTGGTTTATTATGGAAAAGGCAATGGAAAAAGATTTGGAAAGGAAAATTGGAGATTTTTGGCACATTTATTTATGAAAATAATGGAAATTAGAAGAAAAGGAAGGTCAAATGTCAAAGGTTGCATGTGAGGAGGAAATTGAAGGAAAATAATGGAAAGTGAAGAAAATAGAGGCCTCATTGATAAAAAGGCTTCTAAGGATTAGTTGGCAAGCTTTTGCTCATGGCTTGTTTAGTGTAACCTTTTGTCAATTCAGTTTTGGAGCTCTCTCATTGTTCTCTCTCTCTCACTCTTGGACACTTAGAGTTTTCTTGGAGCACTTTGGCATTAGATCAAGAAAGGAAAAGAAGACAAGAGGAAGGAAGGAGAAAGCAAGGAAGAGATGGATCAAGAAACTATAGAAGGATTCTTTGCAGGTATCGATTTGCATGTGTGATTTCCTCGCTATATTTGGCATGCATGGTATTGCATGTGTTTTTTTTCTATTGTGGCATGGGTTTTTCTAGGTGTGATAGTGTTTTCAGCCTAGCCATGCCATTTCCAGATAGCCATGGTGTGATGGGGTTATTATATCTTGGTTGAGCTAGATTGTCAAATGGATTCGAAGCTGAGTGAGATAGATCTCCAAAAGAACGAACACATGTCCTAGTGATCCTTGAACGGGACTATGGATTGCCGTAAATCCATTGGCATAGTGACCCCTGAACTGGACTGTGGGTTGTGGTAAAGCCATGTATTGTGTGCCTCGATGGGCCTAGGAATCCTCGATTGGTTAATGGATGGATATTATGTAAATCTTAGAGGTGGTTGCCCCTGATTAGGCCTAGAGCGTGGAGTCTCAGTTAGGGCCTAGTGATCTGGTTTGGATTGCGATAAAGCCCAAAGATTGGTGTCTTGGTTATGGCCTAGTGATCCCTTGATTGGTATTTGGATTATGGTAAAGCCTAGATACTAGGAGACAGGAAATTTCCTCACGATGTAGGTGGAGAAATCTGGTGGCATCCATGCTTGTTTTATGGCTTAGTGATCCGGGGTGGATTGTGGTGAAGCTTGGTTCTATTGATGAGGTTGAGGTGGTGTAGCCTAGGGAATCTCTAATTGAGTTCAGTTTTAAGTCCCACTTTCATGCTTGGAATATGGAATGGGGTTGATTGGCTGAAAGGAAGATTTGGTTCAGCCAATCTATGGTTGGGTGGTTCATGGAAATCCCAAACCTGGTTGGCCATTACATTCATTAATATGAGGTTATTTCTCCTTGTTAATTCATGAGTATTATATTGGTTTATATGTGGATTATAAGGTTGTTTTTTCCTTGGCATTTTGTTGTTATTAGGTTGGTTATGAACATGTATTATGACAGTGGATATATATGGCTCTCATCATGTTTTTACTTATAAATGAATGAACAATTTATCTATGGCCTAATAGATGATAATGAATCTAATGGAATAATGAAACAATGTCTCATAGGGAATTTCATATAAGTATGAGACCCCTATGCTCAGCTATGTTGTTAAGACCTGTAGATTTCATATTTTGATATGTTTGATGAAATGTTTGTCATGGCTAGTAGTGGTCTAGTCTAGTCCTTGTCAATGTTTTTGCAAATGTATCATTGTTTTGTTGTGTAAATTCATTTCTGAAGGTGTCATTGATTTTTGGGCACTGATCTGAGCTCTGGGCCTAAAAAAGTGGCACAAATCCCAGAGTTGCAGGAACAACACTGGGGAAAAAATACTCGAAAGCTCCCTTGCCCTTGTTGTAAGAGATTTTGGAGCCTCCCAACAGAACCCTTGTCCACATCAAGGGAGTGTCCAGGGTTTTGATGCACTAAAACTTCAGTTGGTCTCAGGGGCTGGTTACCTGAGTGGGTGGGATGGCTCTTGGGAGTTATTTTGCTGATTTTGAAGGTCTGTGTGGTGTGTTTCTATCGATTCCACTTCCTTAAGGTGACTTAGGAATTTGAATGTCATTATAGTGGCATCTCATCACATATTTACCCTAGTTAGCTAGTTACTTGAGTAGATGTAGGATGAGGGTGTTACGGAGTGGTATCAAAGCGGGTTGTGCTCTCTTTAGGTCATATATGATATCAAAGAGTGGTATCAGAGTGAGTTTCGCTCTCTTTGGGTCATATCTGATACCACAAAGTGGTATCAGAATGGGTTGTGCTCTCTTTGGGTCATATATGATACCACAGAATGGTATCGGAGTAGATTGCGCTCTCTTTGGCACGTTTCGTTCTCTTTGGGTGGTGTCTGGTTTCTTTTCCTTTTAGGTGATATCTAATACCACAGAGTGGTATCAAAGTAGGTTTCATTCACTTTGGGGAATGTCTAGCTTTTGTTCTCTTTGGTTGTTATTTAATACCACGGTGTGGTATTAGAGCATGGTTCAACCCTTAGACTGGATGGGTGGAATTTGTTTGTCATGCATGCATGTCAGTTCTATATGTGCTTGTTATGTATGCATGGTAGTGGTCATTGTTATAGTTGTGTTGCCATGTAGGAGTTGATGATGTTGTTGGGATGTGTTTGTCATGAATGCATGTCATTTATATATGCATTTGTTATGCATGTCGGTGTCTATATGTTGTTATGCATGTATTTTCATGGTTATGGTTTTGCATGTATAGTAGGTCAAAGATACATTGTGATGGTCATTGGTGTGGTCTTGTGTCATCATGATGTTATTGGTTGTTATGATGCTAATGTGTTGGTTGAGATAGAGCAGGAGATATAGATTATTAAAGTGGAGTTGCAACAATGGACTTCAGGGTAAGAGAAGATTATCATACAAGTTTGTATGGTGGGAATGCAGGTATGTTGGTTAATGTTTGTTATAAGAATTAGGGTTACTGATATGCTTGTCATTCTATTATTATTATGGTTACATGTATGATAAATGTTATTTGATTAGTGTAGTCATATGCACATGTGCCGGATAGTCATGAATGATAGTGACATGTGGTTGTATGCATTGCTATTGTTGTTTTATGTTAGATAACTTGATGATTCTATTATATGTTGTTGATTATTATGTTATATGTTAACTTGTTGTTATATGTTAGTTAACTTGATGATTAGGGTTATTGCAACTAAGATCTTGATGTTATATGTATCATGTTAAATTGGATTGACCTATGCAGATGGTTAGGGTTATGACATTCAGGTATGAGTCGACATATTTGTGATATTGTGTTGTACTAATCTATATTGATTGTGCATACATGATTGTTAGGAATGAATGATACTTGTTTATGAGTTTATGATGTGAACATGTTAGCTAGTCATTGTTATGGATATCATGACCTTATTTATGGTTGAGTTGATACATTGTGAAGTTATATTGTGCTAATCTAGCTTGATTTTGTAGACAAGATAGACTCCTCTGAGATACATTAAGGTATGATTTTTCTTATGTTGTATATTTTGTGCTTGACAATTTGATTATGACATCTATTTGGTGTTTGAGTGTTTGGTGCCTATTATGTCATCTAGTTGATTTATTTAACATGGTATGTTTGCGAGTTGGTTGAATGTTTGATGAATTGCATAATATGAGTATGTGTTCAAATGATCTTGTTTGAAGATGATTGTACTAACACATATGTGTTGAGACAGTTGATATGTACTTGAGTGTAAGTAGTTGATAGTTGTAGCATTATGTTTAATGAATAATAGTTGACTATGGATTATGACATGATTGTTAGTCTTGGTAAAGGTTGATTTCAAATTAGTAGACATGTTTCATTTATCCTTGGAACATGTGTGATGCAGGGGATTGCATGGCAAAAGAGATTGTCATGAATTCTTAAAGAACGCTCGGGTTGAAATTTCACTTTGAAGCATTGGAAACCCCTGGGGATGGATTCATGGTGTCTTTGGTTAGTCTATTTCTTTTGGTCTTTTGTGATTTGTTTAGCTTTATTTGTAGTTTTGTTTATGTCCCGTGTAAGGCCTTACCACTTTTTTGTGGTGTCATGTTGTTATTGGATTTCATGGTCTTCTTCTAGCTTGTTTCCTATGGTTTCCTTTTAATTTTTGAATCTTAGGAATTGGTTGGGAAAGAGGAAAATTAATGGATCTTGGGAGAAGCTGAATGAAACCCATCAAGTAATATGTGACTCGGATGAATCCCGGTGCATGTATAAGGGCAGTGGAAGGTATTTATATGACAGTCGATTGGACTCGTTGGGTCCATTGTCATAAATAGACGATGGTAGTACAAACATGAGAAAGGTAATAAAGAAAGGTAAAGTAAATGGACTTGAGGTGTTAGATTCCTTGGCTATGATTGGAATCGTTGTTCTCAGTGTTGTGCATGTTGTGAAGAGATAAAGGGAGTTCTCTTAACCTTGACCTTGAGATCTAGTAATTATGCTTTTGATCGTGATTGTTTTATGCTAATGTTCATATGCATATATGTATGTATGTATGTCATTGGTATGATGAGATCATGATCGTTTTATATATATATATATATATATATATATATATATATATATATAGATATATATATATATATGTATCTATATATATATATGTATGTATGTATATATATATATAGATAGATAGATAGATATATATACATACATACATACATACATATATATATAGATACATATATATACATATATACATATATACATATATATATATATACATATATATAGATACATATATATACATATATATACATATATATACATATATATAGATATCGATATATCATTGTCTGACAGGGTTATCATGAATTTTTCTTGTGGAGGAATGATTGCTTATGTAGGTGAATGGCATGAAGAGATTCTTGGTTCATGAGGAATCAAGTGGAAAGAGTAGCTTGATAGATCTTTGAGGTCAGTATCATCTGGATATGAATTGATATTATGTGATAATACTATGTATATGTTTATGTTATGGGCAGGTTATGCTAAGAGATAAATCAGTTAAATGAAAGCAGCGGGATCTACAGCATGCTAAGATAAGCATGGATGGTAGGGAGACATTAGAAGTAAGGTTGCTTGGTGGAGGTAGTATGGTTTTGGATGTGCAATGCTATTGTTGTGTATATGTTCTGCATGTTGTATATTCAGTGATTGTACCTATGGTGATTTGTAATGTTGTATATGTAGTATTGTGTACATATGATGTTGTGTGCTTATTGCATATATGGTGTTGTGTGTATCTTTCATATGCAGTGTTAGGTATAAATGGTGTTATGTACATGTGGTGTTGTGTACATGTTGTATCGTATGCATGATGGATATGTGGTGTTGAGCACATGTAGGATATGTGGTGTTTTGTACATATGGTGCTATGGACATGTTGTATATGCAGTGCTATGGACATGTGGTGCTATGTCAATATGGTATTGTGTGCATAATTGTACATGTGATGTTGTGTGTATGTGGTGTTGTGTACATGTTGTACATGTGGTGCTATTTGTAGAGGGTGCTATGTATATGTCGTGCATGTTATGTTGTGTACATGTGGTGTCGTGTACATGTCGTGCATGTGGCACTGTGTACATGTGGTATTGTGTACACGTTATATAGGCGGTGTGGTGTACATTAGGCATTGTGTACGCGTTGTGCAGGTGGTGTCTTGTACATGTGATAATGTGCACATGTTTTACAGGTGTTGTTGTGTACATGTTGTGCAGGTGTTTTTGTGTACATGTTGTACAGGTGGTATCAGTGTACATGTGGTATTTTTCGCATGTCGTACATGTTGTGTTACGTGCATGTGGTATTATGTATGTGCATTGTGTAGTCGTGGCATCGTGACATATGTATTCATTGTGTTGTACTCTGTGTACGTATTTTTGTTGTGTTGTACATCGGGTTTAGGTGTATGTATTGTCTTGTGGTGTACACCGAATGTAGGAGTATGTGTTGTGTTGTGTTATACATTGGGTGTAGGTGTATGTGTGGTATGTCAGGTGTAGGTGCATGTATTTCATGGTGTTGTATGTCATGTTTGGTTGTATGTGTGTGATGCACATTATGTGTATGTGCACATGGTTGAGGAGAAGGCACTGGGTGTTTGTCAGGTGTGGCAATCGATCTAGTGTGTGTATGAAATAAGGACAAAGGTAGAAGCGAAGGATTGATTAAAGGATAAGTATCAATATTTTATTGTAGTTTTATTATGCATGTGATTTATGATTATGGTCTATGATTATTACATGTGATCTATGATTCTATTTTATGATGGGTACATGTGATTTATGATTTTGATCTATGATGGTTGTGTTTTGAGCTAACCTAATGTGATATGTTTATACCTGATGATTTGGTCAAATATGATAGTTTGACTTGTTGTGATAGGAAGCGAACAGAATTGCAAGTATACGTTTTTGACGAGCCACAAATGAGGTATGATTTTAATTTATTTCAATTTATTTTGAATTTAATGGAAAATATGTGTTTGGTACAGGAAAGCATGAAATGCCTGGTTAGGTGATCAAAATTGACTGCAAGAATTAGTAGTAGCAGTGAAAGGAATTGGAACAGGGAGCAGTATGTCGGTAAAGAATTCAAGAGCAGGGCCATTGTGGGGCACTGGTACCCAATAATGTGCATTGATTTCCATGAGCATGCTATGACCAGTATGATGGTTTTGAGGTAGGTATATGCCTTGGTTGTTTAACTTTTTGATGCGAGGAAGCCTTACCAAGGGATGGATCGTTCGAGATAGGGGATGTTGGGGAACTTGGGAGGTGATTGATTGCACGAAAGGGGTGATCAGATTTCTCGAGGGATTATGTAGTAGAGAAGGGAAGGTCGGGGGATGGATTTGTTTTGGTCATTAGCATTACCAAATATAATCAGATGCACATTGGGAGTGTGCCTGGAACAATGAACTGGTAACTGTTCATTGAGAGGACAAGTAGTGTAGGATTGTAGCGTTGGACATTGGATGCAATTTGACTTTGGCAGTGGATTCTGGACTTCCTGAGAATGAGGTGAATCCTGGTACTATTTTTTAGGGTGGAATTGTGAGTCTTTGGATTCCCTTGTTGCAGATGCAGGCATCATCTCCTTTATTTCTTGGTTGAGAAAATGTGCATATGTGTATATGTTTATATCATTGTAAACACTGTATTGAGCTGAATTTATATGATTATGTTTTGGGTGAAGAAAATGTGTATGTTTGTATATGTGGTTATTATTGTAAATAATATAATGATTTGTGTTATAAATCTTCAATAAACAGTATGTTTGTCATGTTTTAGCAGATGGTCATTGTAAATACTGCAACAAGCTATGTTAATAAGCTCCACAGGCAGTGTGTTTTTTTCAGTGGTCTTGTTGGTTATGGGTGTTAATGAACACCGAGGATGGTGTTCCCCCAAGGAGGAGGGTTCTATAACAGCTCTAGTTAAAAATCCATGTAAAAATATATAAGACCACGCTCATGGGACATGCATTCCAAGTTTAATGGTGGGAAAAAACATCCTAGTGGGGTGTCACTTCAGTTTATTATGGCTAAGGAAATTGGCAAAGGAAACAGAAAAGGATTTGGAAAGGAAAAATGGAAATTTTTGGCACATTTATTTATGAAAATAATGGAAATTAGAAGAAAAGGAAGGTGAAAGGTCATAGGTTGCATGTGAGGAGAAAATTGAAGGAAAATAATGGAAAATGAAGAAAATAGACGTCTCATTGATAAAAATTCTTTTGAAGATTAGTTGGCAAGATTTTTCTTAGGGCTTGGTTAGTGTAACCTTTTGTCAGTTCAGTTTTGAATCTCTCTCATTATTCTCTCTCTTTCACTCACTCTTGGACACTTAGAGTTTTATTGGATCACTTTGGCATTGGATCAAGAAAAGAAAAGAAGACAAGAGGAAGGAAGGAGTAATCAAGGAAGACCAGGATCAAGCAGCTACAGTAAGATTCTTTGTAGGTATTGATTTGCATGTGTGAATCCCTTGCTAGATTTGGCATGCATGGTATTGCATGTGGTTATTTATTGTCATGGCATCAATTTTGCTAGGTGTGACAGTGTTTTCAGCATAGCCTTTCCATTTTTGGATAGCCATGGTGTGATGGGATTCTCATGTTTTGGTTGAGATGGATTGTCGGATGGATTCAAAGCTAAGTGAGGTGGATATCCAAAAGAAATAACACATGGCCTAGTGATCCCTGAACTAGATTGTGGATTGCAGTAAAGCCATTGACCTAGTGACCCCTGAACTGGATTATGGGTTGCAGTAAACGCAAGGTATTGTATGCCTTGGTGGGCCTAGGAATCCTCAACCACTTAATGGCAGGATATACAGTAAAGCCTAGAGGCATTTGCCCTTGATTAGGCCTAAGAATCCTTGCCGGTGAATGGAGAGATATACGGTAAAGGATAAAGGGTGGAGTCTCGGTTAGGGCTTAGTGATCCGGTGTAGTTTGCAGTAAAGCCTATAAACTGGTGTCTTAGTTATGGCCTAGTGATCCTTGGATTGGACTATGGATTGTGGTAAAGCATAGAGACTAGGAGACAAGAAAATTCCTCATGATTTAGGTGGAGAAATAGGATTGCATCCATGCTTGTTTTATGGCCTAATGATCTGGGATGGATTGCGGTAAAGCCTAGTTCTATTGATGAGGGTGAGGTGGTGTAGCATCAGGAAGCTTGATTGAGTTTGGTTTTAAGTCCCACATTCATGCTTGGAATATGGCACGGGGGTGATTGGCTGAAATAAATATTTGGTTCATCCAATATATGGTCGGGTGGTTTGTGGAAGTCTCAAACCTAGTTGGTTGTTGCATTCATTAATATGAGGTTATTTATCCTTGTTAATTCATTAGTATTATACTAGTTTATATGTGGATTATATGGTTGTTGTTTCCTTGGTATTTCTGTTCTTATTATGTCAGTTATGAACATGTATTATGACAGTGACTATGTATGGCTCTCATCATGTTTTTACTTGTAAATGAATGAACATTGTATCTATGGACTAATGGACGATAATGCAGCTAATGTGATAAGGAAACAAGTCCTCATAGTGAATCATAGATAAGTATGAGACCCCTATGCCCACCTCTTATGTTAAGACCTGTATATTTCATATTTGTGATATGCTTGACGAAATGCCTATCATGACTAGTAGGGGTCCATTCTAGTCCTTGTCAGTGTTTTTACAAATGTATCAATGTTTTGCTGTGTAAATTCATTTCTGAAGGTGTCATTGAGTTTTGGGCTATGACCTGGGCTCTCGGCGTGAAAAAGTTGCACAAATCCCAGAGTCGCAAGCACAACAAGTTTGTGGGGAAAAGTCCTCAGAAGATCCCTTGCCCTTGTTGTGGGAGCTTCTAGAGACTCCCAAATGCACCCTTGTTCATATCAAGGGAGCGTTCAGGGGTTTGATGCACTAAAACGTCAGTTGGTCTCAAGGGATAGTTACCTGAGTGGTTGGGATGGATCTTGGGATTTATGTTGCCGATGTGGAAGGTTTATCTAGTGTGTTTTCGTCGATTCCACATCCTTAAGGTGACTTAGGAGGTTGAATCCCATTATAGTGGCCTCTTGTCGCATATTTACCATGGTTGGTTTGTTACTTGGGTAGATGTGGGATGAGGGTGCTACACAATAGTTGCATTTTGACTTCTCTGTCTTGTCCTTCTTTTTATTTTAGTTGTTAGATTCATATGGAGGTTTGGGATTTCATCCTTTTCTTAGACCTAGTTCCATTTCCTTTCATTTTCCTTTGGATTGTTGATTGGATTTGAGTTCGCCTTGACCTTTACATGCACAAGTGCATGGCCTTTGGAACTTTTTAATGTGCCCATCTTTATGAGATTATCATGCACATGTATCAAGGACTCAATAAAACCATTAAGTGTGGGCATGTTCTAGTCCTATTGTCAGACTGATTGTGTGAAAAGTGGAGATAGATAAGGCATACTTTGGACCCAATCTTGACAATATGGAAATAAATAACTAGATTTCTTGTTTGGATTTGTCGATTTTGCATCCTTTCAATTGGAGTAGCAAGTCTTTGGCCCTTGTGAAGAAACCTTTCGGGTGAATGCATGAAGATGGGTTACACTTTTGGGCCAAATATGGGGATGAAATTTCAAAATTTTACTCTTTTATCGAATTGAAGCCCTCAAAATTCATATAAGCATTGTGAATGTGGAAAATTGTGTTGTCATAATGATATTTTTTGCAAAAAAAAATAGTGTCATATAATCGATCAATTTTCCATTAAAGTAAATGCTTGTCCTTGCAAAATTTTGGTACATCTTAAGAGGTATGTGTGTGTTCGCATAACATAACTTAGTCTAAAATGTGTAATTTTTAAAAAATATATAAATGGGCATGATATAAACAGAGAGAACTAAGTTTTTCATATTAAAAAAAAAATTATCCAAAATTATATTTTGCATTATTTTTCGAAGTTGGCAAAGTAATATTTCAATTTCATTTTGCATACACGTGTTCAAATAAGAATTTTTTCGACTCTTTAAATAAATGCAAAACCAAGAGTACCCTTTTGGAGAGGACTTGTAAGCGAAGATATTTATATTTTTTTAATTTATTTTGTATATTTTATGTTATTGATTTTTAATTCAACCCCTTTGAAACTATCAAAAAAAATTCAAACATTATGTTTAAAACAAATTAGATGAAAAATAGCATATGAATTCAAAAATGTCAAACTCATATGTCACTAGTTAGAGGATTTCTTCATGAATCCAACATTATCAGCTCTACCACATAAAAAAAAAATTATGTCTGAATTTCGTTAGGGTACAAAATGGTGTTGCAAAGAAATTTGTAGAAGCGGAGCTAAAACTCCATTTTTTAGGCCCTCAACAACTCGATCAAGCGCTTAATGTAAAAATTGAAATTGTAGAAAATTCTACAAATCTAGCTCTGATACCATGTAGAAATTAATGTGTAGATTCAAAACTACTCATGAAATTTACTAAATCATAAGACTTAAAGCTACTCTACTGATCTACAGAAGTTAATTCACCATCTAGAAACAAATCATAGACATGCAAAAGCAAACACCACACATGCATAGGTTTATCTATGGGAAAGCAACTGCTCAAAATCCCTTTCTATTTATATTGCATTAATCAAATAATAGAGATGAAATACATATGCTTTCTCAAGATTTAGCACACCCTACAAGTGTATATTCTATCCCTCTGCTTGACTAGCCGACTCTGGCCAACACTTAGGCAATTTTCAAGCCCTCCAAGCTCATATTTCCTTACTTTGTTCCCTTGGGAAATTGACCCTATTATTTACAAATTTCCCACTATTGAATTGTCCAATTCCATAGGGTCCTTCCTTTGACTGTATGCACCACTTGTATACATTGGAATATGCTACAACTGATAGTGCATTTCCTTGGAATCTCCATCTCAACTAGGTAAATCCAATTATTTGCATGTATGAGCTAATTTAGGTTGATTGATTAGTTATCTGGATGATCATTGAGTGTGGTTGAAGTTCCACTTCCACAACTTGACCTTCCACTAGTTCCTCCAACAATCAGAACTATTTTAACTGACCATTACTCAATTTAACTTAATTAAATTGCTACAACTGAAATTAACTCAACCGAGGCTCCTAAAATTTAGGAACTTACTGCACACAACTAAACTTCATGCCCCTAACTCGAATTAACTGAACTAGACTCCTATCTTTTAGGAATCAACTCAAGTAAACTAAACTTCAACTCATTAACTTGAACTGAGTATTCTTAACTGAGTGACAAGAGCCATGTCACCTCAATTAACTCCTCCAAGTTGTCTGCTGATGTATAATTTCAAATTTCCTCAATTTGACTAAGGAAAAATCAAATTAAGAATTTCTTGCCGCAGTTTTCAACATAAATAGCTCAATTGATGGCTTAGCAAACCCTAGATGGAGATATAAAACCATAAAATCCCCATTGTGTTTTTGACGAGAAGCTTAAAAAAAATAGCTTAACTATGCTCATATGTAATTGTGGGTTATGTAGGAGCTCGATCGAGGGTTTATTTTTAAGCACTCAAACAACTCAATCGAGCAGCTTTTTTCTCCTTCCCAACTCATGCGCTTTCCAAAAAGTGTAACCCATCTTCATGCATTCACCCTTGAATGTTTCTGAAATTGCTCAAATCTAATGAGTTAATATCATTTTCGAGGATATGACCCCATACTCTTCCTACTTCCCCAAAAAGAATCTTCAAAGTGGTCTAGACTTCATTTCAAGTGATGCATGCTTTGGCATTAACAATTAATTTTGGAGATATTTATAAAGCATAAGAGACTGAAAGTGTCCTCCATGCAATTGAAATATTTGAATTCAGAATTTGGTTCAATATCAATTGCCATGTCTATCTAATACAAGCTTCTACTTTTGAGCTGAAGTAGAATCCTTAGCTTCCATTTGAAATAGTTATATGGCATGAGAATTACAGAAGGTGAAAGCTCTATCCTTTCCAATATATCCAATCTTTAGTGCCTGCAAAATGATTATTTATGCTCCTTGTTCCTAACTCCAGTGAGCTCTACAAATATGTGAAATTGTAGTTGAACTTGCATAAAATGGATGTAGCTAAACACAAAGAAAAAAGCTTGCAAATAGGAAAGAAGAAATAAAATTGAGAGAAAGAATACATGAATTATATTCAAACATGGAAAATTGAGAGAATACAAATTATATACATTATACTTTACATGGATGAATAATGCACCACAGTACTAAATCCAGAGATATGTGGTTGTGCACTAAAGAAAACAAACACCTAATGCTAATTAATTGGCCATGCAATCATCAATGAGGTGTCTCGAACACCTAATGCTAATTAACTGCACATGTAGTGATATGTGTTGACTCAACTCCCGGATTTAATCAAGATCTTTTACTTTCGTGATGTGATTAGAATTGCATTTAAAATAGCATAACTAAACATACATGCATGTTGTAAAGAAGAAGGAACATGACAAGAATCAGCAACATAATACACAAAATGTTGATAATGTAGTTCGTCCAGGAGGGACTATGTCTCCGAGCCCGATGTCAAGATGGTGTAGGCCGCTACATTAAGTGTTGTCAATAGTGATGATGTACATAGGTGGTGACGTCGCTATCATACAAGGAAAATTCCCTCACGTATGAATGGCTCCAAGAGATGTTCTACTATAGGAACTCTCATTCAAAAAAGGATTCCTATCAGTATGACCTAAACTCATGCATGATGATAATGAGCATCCCGCCACCATGGCATAAAAGGGATCTCAATGCAAACATACATGGCGACACATGAGTATCCTATCAACATAACAACAAAGGGATCTCAAACAAAACATGACGAATCATGACAAGTACATCCCACAGATGATTCCGCATCACATCAAGAAGGAAGCATGAAACAGGTAAGAAAGCAAGATCCCACATCAAACATCAAACAAGGATCTGTGCAACACAATGCATCTCATAGCAAAAAGAAGTACATGAACACACTGCATATACCTCATATCTTGGGGCCATCTGAAGAAAAGGATGTCAACTTCTGAAGCTGGCCATAGCATCAATCTTGCAACGTCGGATCTCATGGAAATGATTGCTCACACATTGAATGCTAACACCTGCACTCCACTTTGAAAAGTGGCCGAAAAATGAAATGAGAAAATGGAAAATCTGAATGCACCATCAGATTTTTAGCGTCGAATAGTGCAAAATCAACTGTCAAATTTCTAAATTCTGAGAAAGTGAAAATCTGAGGCTTAAGGAATCTTTTAGATTCCCCCTAGATTCCTCAAATATTCCCTCCTTCGGGTCGTCTCAAGATCTACTACTCATATCAGAATTCTGATTGCACCATCAGGTTCGTGCTGTTGCGAGGTGTAAGATCGACATAAAATTTATCTAATTTGGACACTACAAAAATTTCACCCTCTTGAAAATTTCACCCAATCATGGTTCCGTCTACCTCTTCTCTGGGCTCATGGTTCCACCTGCAATAAATTAATTAACAATTATCTCAATTTCAGTGCCACACCTTGGCCTTCATGCACTAAGCAAATGAGGGTTTATATAATGTTGCTCGTGGGAAAATATTACAATGTGGACTATTGGGCGGATTGGTAAAGAATCTGAGTTATAAGGAGGAGGTCGGGTCATCAAACCCCGACCCCTGCATATTAAAACATAGTTAGTTTTAAAAAAAAACACATGCATTTGTTGTTTTGGGGGTTGGGTCCGCATTGGGTGGCTCGCCCCTTAACCTCCATAGTACATTGTCGTTTTGATGTATTAAATGGGGAATGGTTGGCACATTTATATTAGGTCATTGGTAAATGGAGGTGTGACACATGGAGCCACTGCGTGGGCGAGGCCGGCCCTCCCGCCGGCTGTGGTTTCAACTCCCATCAGCTACGGCATTAACGCATGGTGGTGATGTTTCGGGTCCACAAAAGGTGGCCCGCCCACCCCTTATAACATATGATATTAATATGGTGCATTAGAGTTGGGGCTGGCAAGGTTCATGGCCCATCGGCCATTTTTTATATTAATTTTTAGATCGTGCGGTTGGGGGGCCGACGGGGATCATGGCCCTTCGGCCATATTTAATCAAATTTTGTTAATATAGTTTTGTAAAGAAGAAGGAACATGACAAGAATCAACGACATAATACACAAAACGTTGATAATGGAGTTTGTCTAGGAGGGACTACGTCTCCGGGACTGATGTCAAGATGGTGTAGGCCACTACATTAAGTGTTGTCAATGGTGATGATGTACATAGATGGTGACGTTTCTATCACACAAGGAAAATGCCCTCACACAAGAGTGGCTCCAATAGATGTTCCTCTACAGGAACTCTCATTCAAAAAATGACTCCTATCAGTATGACCTAAACTCATGCATGATGATAATGAGCATCCCACCAACATGACATAAAAGGGATCTCGATGCAAACATACATGGTGACACATGAGTCTCCCATCAACATAACAATAAAGGGATCTCAAACAAAACATGATGAATCATAACAACAATTACATCTTGCAGATGATTCCACATCACATCAAGCAAGAATCATGAAACAGGTAAGAAAGCAAGATCCCACATCAAACATCAAACAGGGATCTGTGCAGCACAATGCATCTCATAGCAAAAGGAAGTACATGAACACACTGCATCTACCTCATATCCTAGGGCCATCTGAAGAAAAGGATGTCAACTGCTGAAGCTAGTCGTACCATCAATCTCGCGGCGTCGGATCTCATGGAAATGCCTACTCGCACATTGAATGTTGACATCTGCACTCCACTTTGAAAAGTAGATGAAAATGAAATGATTGAATGGAAAATCTAAATGCCCCATCAGATTTGTGGCATCGAATAGTGCAAAATCGACTGTCAAATTTCTGAATTCTGAGAAAGTGAAAATCTGGGGCTTATGGAATCTTTTAGATTCCCCTAGATTCCTCAAAGATTCCCTCCTTTGGGGCGTCTCAAGATTTGTTGCTCATATCAAAATTTTGACTGCGCCATCAGGTTCGTGTCACTGAGAGGTGTAAGATCGACATAAAATTTGTCCAATTTGGACACTGCAAAAATTTCACCCTCGTGAGAATTTCGCCCAATCATGGTTCTGTGTGCCTCTTCTATGGGCTCATGGTTCCACATGCGATAAATTAATTAACAATTATCTCGATTTTTGTGTCGCGCCATGGCCTCTGTGCATTGAGAAAATGAGGGTTTATATAATGTTGCTGGTGGGCGAATATTACAATGTGGACGGTTGGGCGGATTGGTAAAGAACGTGAGTTATAAGGAGGAGGTCGGGTGGTCAAACCCTAACCCCTCCATATTAAAACATAGTTAGTTTTAAAAAAAAACTGCATGCATTTGTTGTTTTAGGGGTTGGGTCTGCATTGGGCGGCCCACCCCTTAACCTCCGCAATAAGTTGGCATTTTGATGTATTAAATGGGGAACGATTGGCGCATTTATATTGGGTCGTTGGTACATGGAGGTGTGACACATGGAGTCGTCGCGTGGGCAGGGCCAGCCCTCCCATCGGCCGTGGATTCAAATCCGACCGACTCTGGCATTAACACATGGTGGCAGTGCTGGGGTGTGGGTCGGGTCCACCGGAGGTGGCCCGCCCACCCCTTATAACCTATGATATTAATATGGTGCGGTGGAGTTGGGGCTGGTGGGGTTCATGGCCCATCGGCCATTTTTTATATTAATTTTTATATGGTGCGATTGGGGGGCCATCAGGGGTCATGGCCCATCGACCATATTTAATCAAATTTTGTTAATATAACACATTTTATTCGAATTTGCCCAATATAGGGGATATTAGACAAATTAACAATCCAACAAATTCGCCCACTTTCGGGAGCTAGGTTTCATGCCTCGAGGTCAGTCAAATTGTAGGACACTTAAACCTGGCCCACAGTCCACCATTGACCAAAACTTTGACTAACTCGTTCTCCCTCATACGAGCTTGGATTGACGAACTGTTCACACCACGGCGATCAGGATAACAAGATCTACGCTCTGGTCTTTGTTCGAAAGCATTCTGATCACTTTGATTTTCGAGCTTTCATAAGCCCTCTGTCCTGTGTGTCCCTGGAGCCACCAGAATCAATCCTCCCCACTGAGGAGCTTTTGGTCCTCCAAAAGCATGAAAAGTAATCTACAACTTTTATGTACCTTGTCTACATCACAAGCATCCTGAAAATGTCTCGCTTCCATCTCCTTCATCTTTGTTCTTCGGAGCATTAAGCGATGAGCTGGCACCTGCAACCTCTGCAACCTATAGTACATTATTTTTCAAATTACATGCTTGACTTTCATGACAAACTAATGACCCAAGCATCCCATGCTTTCCACGAGTTCATAACACATATTCGGTGGTCAATTTTACATCAAAATGGACACAATACCCCAACTACAAAAACAAGGCCAACATATCATTGTTGCTCCAACAAGTGATGGAAAACACATCAACACTGTAACACATGATTTACAAAGATAAGTCCAAACACTATTTTTTCTTTGACAAGTGATGGAAGCACAACATCACTTTCAGAATTTAACATGCAACACAAACAAGACCAGACATCATTGTTTCTTAACAAGTGATGGAAAACGCATCATCACGTTTTACATTTTAAAATGAAACAAATGATTTACAAAAGCATGACCATGATAAGCTAACATCTCTAGAAACCATTTTTCATTTATCAAGGTGAATGGGTCACCTCCTTGTGGTGCATTCGATGGTCGAACAACTACTTCACCTAGTTCATGCACCGACACTTTGTCTTTAAGGCACTGCTCTGGATGGAGCCTCCAACATGTGGCCCTTTAGTGACCACTTCTGTCGCAATGACTGCAATACATCTTCTTCCTCCAAATCTGCTTAACTTATTTCTTTACATGCTGTTGAGAGGGTATGTCACACCTCATCTTTTTGTGTGTTATATTCTTTTCCAACACTTAGGAAATCAATGGTTATGTAATCCACAAAAGGTACATGTTTTTCGATTCCATGGTTCATGTTCATCTCTAACAACATGATTATAATCGAAATGAACATTCTCATATTGATATTTGTTATATCTTTCCTTGCTACCTCTAGTGTCAGTATGGCGATGATACCTTGCCTTAGCTCTTTCCCTACAATGGGCACTACCATGGGATGATGGGGATGTGTTCCCATCATTCTCTTTCCTCAACGATTTTGACGATGTCTCAAAAGTATCCGACACCTTCGAGCATTCTCCTTAGGTGTATCTTGAGCCTACAAATTGAGGTCTCTGCACAACCTCCAATGGTTGAGTTATGCCTTGGTCATTAAATACGAGTTCTTCTTCCTCCTCGCACCTCGTCCTGGTAAGGAGCCTCATGTTTGTCCCTGTAATTGGGATCTCCACATCTCCAACAGAAATCATACTATGTGAAAATGAAACTGAAATAAAATCAACATATTTTACCTTCTCCATTGATTTGGAAAGAACCGATGATGGTTTCTCATCATCTGTTATTGGTGGTTTGCTAGCTATCTTGGCGCATTCCCCAAGTTTCTTTCTGACATACCCAAGTCATGTTTGACGGGGTAATTATTCTACTTTGATGGGGTTGAAAATGACTTGGCCATTAATGCCCAAGCCTTTTCCTTCATACCCCATTCTCTTCAACAGCTTGGAGCCAATTCCTGTGGTATGATTTTCAAAAACAGTGAAATCATCATCAAGACACATGCATGAATTCGAAGAACTACTTTTTACCTCACATAGGTCACGCTGCAGCTTCTCCAAGACCTCGTCCTTAGCTTACAGCTGCCGTAGCAAACTTTGTTTTTCCTCTTTCTCTTCATGTAGAAGCATCTTCAATTCAGCGTTCTCTATTTGAAGATTATGTTTGTTGTGCTTTAGTTCTTCCAGGGCCTCTTTTGTGACTTGCAACTGAAGCTGCAATCGCTCCTTTTCCTCTCTCTCTTTTTGTAGAGCTTCATACATTATTTCCACCCTTTGGGAAATTTTGGGCATGGTCTTGTACATCGCTTTTTCATCCTCTGTTGGTGCACGTTCCAATGTTCACGCTTGCAATTCACATCCACACAAAGACCGCTCTGATACCAAACTTGATCCAAGTTGACTCAACTCCCAGATTTAACCAAGATCTTTTACTTTCGTGATGTGATTAGAATTGCTTTTAAAATAGCATAGCTGAACATATATGCATGATGTAAAGAAGAAGGAACATGACAAGAATCAGTGATATAATACACAAAATGTTGATAACGGAGTTCGTCTAGGAGGGGCTACGTCTCTGGGCCCGGTGTCAAGATGGTGTAGGCCGTTGCATTAAGTGTTGTCAATAGTGATGATGTACATAGGTGGTGATATCGCTATCATACAAGGAAAATGCCCTCACGCAAGCATAGCTCCAAGAGATTTTTTTCTACAGGAACTCTCATTCAAAAAAGGACTCCTATCAGTATGACCTAAACTCATGCATGATGATAATGAGCATCCCGCCACCATGGCATAAAAGGGATCTCAATGCAAACATACATGGCGACACATGAGTATCCCATCAACATAACAACAAAGGGATCTCAAACAAAACATGACGAATCATGACAACAAGTACATCCCACAGATGATTCGGTATCACATCAAGAAGGAAGCATGAAATAGGTAAGAAAGCAAGATCACACATCAAACATCAAACAAGGACTGTGCAGCACAATGCATCTCATAGAAAAAACAAGTACATGAACACACTGCATATACCTCATATCTTGGGGCCATCTGAAGAAAAGGATGTCAACTTTTGAAGTTGGCCATACCATCAATCTTGCAACGTTAGATCTCATGGAAATGATTGCTCGCACATTGAATGCTAACACCTGCACTCCACTTTGAAAAGTGGTCAAAAAATGAAATGAGAAAATGGAAAATCTGAATGCACCATCAGAATTTTGGCGTCGAATAGTCCAAAATCGACTGTCAAATTTCTAAATTCTGAGAAAGTGAAAATCTGAGGCTTAAGGAATCTTTTAGATTCCCCCTAGATTCCTCAAAGATTCCCTCCTTCAGGTCGTCTCAAGGTCTGCTACTCATATCAAAATTCTGACTGCGCCATCAGGTTCGTGCCGCTGCGAGGTGTAAGATCGACATAAAATTTGTCCAATTTGGACACTGCAAAAATTTCACCCTCTTGAGAATTTCGCCCAATCATGGTTCTGTCTGCCTTTCTCTGGGCTCATGGTTACACCTACAATAAATTAATTAACAATTATCTCAATTTCAATGCCACACCTTGGCCTTCGTGCACTAAGCAAATGAGGGTTTATATAATGTTTCCCGTGGGCAAATATTACAATGTGGACTGTTGGGCAGATTGGTAAAGAACCTGAGTTATAAGGAGGAGGTCAAGTGGTCAAACCCTAACCCCTCCATATTAAAACATGGTTACTTTTAAAAAAAACCGCATGCATTTGTTGTTTTGAGGGTCAGGTCTGCATTGGGCGGCCTGCCCCTTAACTTCTGCAATACGTTGGCGTTTTGATGTATTAAATGGGGAATGGTTGGTGCTTTTATATTGGGTCATTGGTACATGGAGGTGTGACACATGGAGCTGCCGCGTGGGCGGGGCTGGCCCTCCCGCCGGCCATGGGTTCAACTCCCACCCGCTCTGGAATTTACGCATGGTGGCGACGTTGGGGTGTCGGTCGGGTCCACCAGAGGTGGCCCGCCCACCCCTTATAACATATGGTATTAATATGGTGCGTTGGAGTTGGGGTTGGAGGGGGTGGTGGCTATATATATATATATATATATATATATATATATATATATATATATATATATATATATATATATATATTATTTAATAGAACACATTTGTTTCGAATTTGTCCAATATGGTGGATATTAGACAAATTAACGATCCAACAAATTCACTCGCTTTAGGGAGCTAGGTTTCATGCCTCGGGGCCGATCAAATTGTAGGACACTTAAACCTGGCCCACAATCCAACATTGACCAAAAATTTGACTAGCTCATTCTCCCTCATAAGAGCTCGAATTGACGAACCGTTCACACCATTGTGATAAGGACGACAAGATCTACGCTCTATTCTTGGTTTGAAAGCATTCTAATCACTTTGATTTTCAAGCTTTCATAAGCCCTCTTTGTCCTGTATGTGTCCATGGATCCACCTGGATCATGTAGTCATCAATGAGTTGTCTCGGACACCTAATGTTAATTAATTGGCCATGCAATAATCACTTAATTGTCACATGCAAGTGGAGATAAGTAATACTCATGCATGCACTTTTGCAGCACGTTCTTGCCGATAATAACAATGTTGAGATGCATAATTCCACTCCATTTTTCTAACTAAAGTACAAATAAATGTATATAATGTCTCCAATAACCACACCCTTACAGTTGGCTTAGAGGGATCTTAATCGAAGGAATCAACCCTAACAGGTAATGTATTGTTAGCTCAAGAAAATCCTTCACACGCAAATCAATAATACTAACAAGTGAGATATCCCAATATCATCGGCTTGGCTTCTTACACACAAATTATCCAAGTGAAGTGTTATTGTTGGATTAGAAAAGTGCGTTCAGGTCATCCACACACAAGCAATATATTGTTGTCTTGGAAAAATATTTATTGCACTTAAATTATCCATCTCAATGGATGTAGCATTAACTTTGAGAAACATTTCTTGCATCCAAATCATCTACACCAAGCAATGCATTGTTTCCAAGTAATATATTGTTCACTTGGAAAAATCATTATGCACATAAATCATCCATGTCAAATAGTATATAGGGCTTGGAGAAATATTTCTTGCACAAAACTCATTCATTCCAAGCCATATATCAATGGCTTGGACAAATCTTTCTCACACACAAATCATCCATGCCAAGCGATATATCATTGGCTTAGAGAAATCTTTCTCGCACATAAATCATCCATGTCGAGCAATGTATCACTATCTTGGAAAATCTTTCCCACTGAAGAATTTTAATTTTCCAAGCAATGTAATGCTAGGTTGGAGAAATATTTCCCGCTCAAGAATTTACTTTTCCAAGAAACCGTATCCCTAGCTTAACCATCATTGTTTGTTGTTTCTACACGAATAGGATCATTGAGTTGACAATAGATTCTAAATCATAAATCATATGGGATGGTCTATAAGTTCAAATTAAGAATTTAAATGATGCATTTTATCGCCTCCTATATGTCCCTGAGCTAGTTTCTATGATATTGTTTAGTTTGAAGTGAAGCAAGGTGATGGAAAAAGATAAGGTAGGATATCAGAACAACAAATGAGAGGATGTAAAATATGAGTCATGATTAACATCCATGATTGACATTTGAATTAAAAGTTATGTTTTGGATCTTTTTCCCCTATTGGAGGCAATTCTGGAATAACCTTTATGAACATGTGGTTCATAATTTTGGTTCGCTCAAGTGATCTCTACATTTTTTACCATACTCATGGTCTTATCTGTCAGGAATTTTACATATGTATCCCAGAAAAATAGAGCTTCATTTGAAGTATGGTTATCTCAATTCTGAACAACAATCTTTGTACATTGTTGCACACATCATACATCATCACAAAATTTTATCCTACAAAATAAATAAATTAGATTGTAAACTAGAAATTGCACCAGATGTTGCAAAGGAAACGCCATAAGGCAATAGCATATAGCACTAATTAATGCTTCTTTGACAATTGTTGAAAGACTTAAAGATATCAAGAAAAGGCAAGGACCATGCTACAATGAAATCTTACAGCAATACTACTTCCTTAAGACTTACAAATCATGAGGCCTATGTTGAAGTTAAATACATTCTATGTTTGTGTCAACATGAATGCCTCGTAAATAAGGAAATAGATTGTGATTTGATACCTTTGAAATCAGAGGTTGTTTTGGTACAATTCCTCCATATTTCTTCTTGATCACTTCCTCCTCCTATAGACAACCTTAATCAATACGAAGAAATTTTTTTATAGTTTGAAATAATGTGTCTATAAAGTACTGTAACAATTTTGTAAATAATTTTTTAATTTCTATGTGAATTAAGATCTACCCTTGACTAAAAATTCACATATCTCCAATCTGGAAATTGAACCCAAGATTAGCATCAACTACACCTCTTCTTGAGAAAATTGTTTGTCTTTCTCTTTTGAATGTTGACTCACCTTTGTATTGTTTTCTTCATGATCCTTGAAACTATTCAAAAGACCACATTTCTTTTTACCTCTAATCTCCTTGGTGTCTGTCATGTTCTTGTTTTAATCCAACAAATTCTACTTAAGTAAATCTAACCCATGCCATGCAGTTGAAAATAATGTAGAGATCAATCAAAATACCACACCTCACCTTGGTTTTAAAATAATGGTCGAAAAATTTATATAACCTACTCATTTATCTGACTAGTAAAAACATGAAAGAGTTATTGTGAATTTTTCATTTTAGATAAGAAACATAGGGATAAATTTGACAAAAAAATTTGGATGAAGAAAAAACATGCATGTGGAAATTGCACATAGTGACCTTTGTGGTCCCATGAGAATTTAGTCATTGGCAAGTCCAAATTATTTTATGACATCCATCAACCATGCTACAATGAAATCTTACTGCAATACTACTTCCTTGATCCTTACAAATCATGAGGCCTATGTTGAAGTTAAATACCATGTCTAATTATGACAGCATGAATTATTTGTTATTAAAGAAATAGATCATGATTTTCTACCTTTGAAATCATAGGTTGGTTTGGTACAATTACTCCATATTTCTTCTTGATCACTTCCTCTCGATATAGACAACCGTAATCAGTACAAAGCAATTTTTTTATAATTTGAAACATCTGTCTACAAAGGACTATAACAATTTTGTAAATAAATTTTGAATTTCGATATGAGTTAAGATCTACCCTTGAATAAAACTGCACATATCTCCATTCTAGAAATTGAACCTAAGAATAGCATCAACTACACTTCTACTTGAGAAAATTGCCTATGTTTCTCTTTTGACTGTTGAGTCACCTTTGCATTATTTCCTTCATGATCCTTGAAATTTATTCAAAAGATCACATTGTTCTTTACCACTAATCTCCTTGGTGTCTGCCATCCATGTTATTTTTGTTTTTAGTAGTTGATATGAAGTTGGTTTCTTTTTCTATTTGTCCAAATAGTAAAAAATATATGGAGCGGTGGATTCCATCACTTCAAGAGTAGTAAAAACAAGGCTATTGAGAAAATAACTCCATCGTCGAGAGAGATTTGGTAGCAGTTGTAGAATTGGAAAACATGTCTTGCTTTGTGGTGTTGGCTACTCGGCATGACTTTCTTGATCTTTTATAGAAGAAAGTAAATATGCTTTTAGCTTATACTACATTAACCATGAAATTGCCAACATTCGGGGCATGCTTGCCATCACATTTGTAGAGAAAATTATAATAGAGTATCACACTTTTCTATCATATCTAAATACTCCTATATGCAACAGTGGTGGCTTTCATCACTTCAAGAGTAGTAAAAACAAGTTCATTGAAAAACAACTCTAGCACTGAGTGAAATTTAGTAGCAATTGTGGAATTGGCAAACATGTCTTGATCTATGGTGTTGGCTATTGGGCATATATTTCTTGACCTTGTATACAAGACTGTAAATTTTCATTTAGACTATACTAAATCAACCATGAAATTTCCAACATTTAGGGCACACTTGCCATCTCATTTGTAGAGAAAATTATAACAGAGTATCACACTTTTCTTATCATATCTAAATGCTCCTATATGCAACAGCTACCTTGTGCCTCATAGTTTAAATTTGTGCAAGGAGGAGTGTGAAGGTGCAAGCTAGAATAAGAAGAGGGGAAGTTTGGATTGAGTGATGTATGAAGAATATTGTTTAGGACTTGAGATAGATTCATTCTTGGCACAACTAGAGTAAAGCTTACTTTAAAAACCTCACCATACTTTGACATTTTTAAAATATATATCTTAAAAATTAGAATATAAATTTATTACATTTTACTCAATTACACATTTAACAATATTCATTTATAAAAATAAAAACAGAAATTACTATTTTAAATAAAAATAGTACAAATAATCACATCAATTACCATGGCCCTTGCCTTCCTCTTATTACGTTTTAAATACCTAATGTTTGTAACTTATTCTTAATCACAATGTCAATTTTGTAAAACTATACTCTACAAGTGTTATGCTCTTAACCTGCAAAATGATACCCAATACAGAATATGTGAAGAAAAGATACCCAGAACACAGAATAGAAATGATTTTATTATTCAGAGAGTAATGTTCACTTGCCTCTTCGAGGGGGCAACCTCCAATAGAGCAGAGCTGGATTACAAAATAAGACACGATACTCCTCGCAGGGAGTCTATATCCTTTATATATGACTCATACATGCAATACCACGGGCCAATACCATGGGTTTTATTAATACCATCTATCTAATACTACGGCCCATTTGCAACTAACTGTGGTCCCGTCATTAATTGTGGGTTAACCACTTACAAATATTAATATGGGCTTTATTGACTCTTGACTATCACGTGATCCCATGACATAAATAAGGGGGTTAGGGTGGGACCCTAACATGCCCTCCCCCTTAAGACTAGCCTTGTCCTCAAGGCTGAAGATGCCGAAACTGCTGAAGAATAGTGGCTGGTTCCCAAGTTGCATCTTCCGGAGAGGTGTCTTTCCATTTGACGAGGACTTCCTTAATCATGCGGCCGCGCAGGTGTTTGTCTCTTGTGTCTAGAACCTGTTCGGGTTGAAGCCAGATTGACCCTTCTTCGTCCAATTCAGGTAGACTGGTTTGAACTCAGCAATTGTTCCCGATCACTTTCTTGAGGCACGATACATGGAAAATTGGATGGATTTTTGCAGTAGGTGGCAAAGCCAACTTGTAAGCCACTTCTCCAATGCGCTGAAGTACTTGGTATGGTTCGTAGAATTTTGGAGATAGCTTCTGACAACCCTTGTCTTTGAGTGATGTTTGCTTATATGGTTGCAGCCTCAAAAAGACCTGATCCCCTTCTTGAAATTGGCGCTCTGAGCGATGCTGGTCTACCTGTTGCTTCATGCGGTTCTGAGCTTGATGAAGATTCTCTCTAAGATGGGCGAGCATGGTTGCGCAGTGTTGTAGGAGTTGATCCACTGCTTGTACTTTGGAGCACCCCTTGAGATAAGAAGTAGGGGAAGGTGAAAGTTGACCATATACTGCTTCATAGGGAGTCATTTTGGTGGTGGCATGATAGTTGGTGTTATACCACCATTCAGCCAGAGGTAACCACTGTACCCAAAGGTGTTGCTTTTCTGAAGTGAAACACCTAAGGTAGGTTTCTAGACATTTGTTGACGACTTCAGTTTGACGATCTATTTGTGGATGATAGGAAGTACTGAGTTTTAGTTGAGTGCCTTGTATCCTGAAGAGTTCCTGCCAAAAATTACTGGTGAAGATCGGGTCGCGATCGGACACAATAGAAGTGGGCATGCCATGCAATTTGAAAATCTGATCCATGAAATATTGAGCGACCAAAGTTGGTGTAAATGGGTGGGGTAGTGCGCAGAAATGAGCATACTTCGATAGTCGGTCCACAACCACCATGATGACTGACTTGTTCCCGGACTTTGGAAGACCTGTAATGAAATCTATAGAAACTTCCGTCCAAATGGATGTCGGAATGGGCAATGGTTGTAATGTGCCTGGTGTGTTGACTGTTTCCCCTTTGTGGCGTTGACAGACATCGCATTCTGCTACAAAAGTAAGGATGTCCTTTTTCATGCATGTCCAAAAAAATGATCTTCTGGCGCGAGCATACATCTTCTGAAAGCCCGAATGTCCTGCAATGGGCGATGAGTGCAATTCTACCAAAATGCGACCTTTGAGGGTGGATGTTGGGCATATTACGACTCTATCCCTATAGCGAAGAATATCATCCTGCCACGAGTAACCCTTGGTGGAATTTGGATCTACCTGCAATTGAGAAATGAGTTGGGATAGCCCGAGGTGTGAAAACCATTCCTTGCGAGCCTCTTCAATCCATTCTGGAATGGGGAGGGAAATTGCTAGCAGAGTACTTTCTTCCTCAAATTGGCGAGATAATGCATCTGCTACACTATTTTCTTTCCCTTTCTTGTAAATGATCTCATAATCATATCCCAGCATTTTGGTGAGCCATTTATTTTGTTGTGGGGAGGATAGGCGTTGCTCCAAAAAATATTTAAGAGTGTGATGATCTGTGCGAATTTGGAAACGTCGCCCCAATAAGTAAGGTCGTCAGGTCTCGACGGCATGTAAGATGGCCATCATTTCTTTTTCGTAGGTAGATTGGCCCAGATTCCTCCCACTTAGTTGTTGGCTTGTGAAGGCCAAAGGTCGCCCTTCCTGCATTAAGACCGCCCCAATACCAGTCCCCGA
Organism: Pinus tabuliformis; assembly: GCA_031772625.1. NCBI lineage: Eukaryota > Viridiplantae > Streptophyta > Pinopsida > Pinales > Pinaceae > Pinus > Pinus tabuliformis. The sequence goes on from CM062820.1 coordinate 812,616,490, forward strand.
AGCATCACATTCAATGACAAAGGATTTGGTGAAGTCAGGTAGTGCTAAGATTGGAGTGGAACACATGGCGTTTTTGAGAGCGGTAAATGCCTGTTGTGCTTCCTCATTCCAGAAGAAGGAATTTTTCTTTAGGAGTTGAGTGAGGGGCTTCGCTATGCGGCCATAGTTGCGGAAAAATTTATGATAATAGCCTGGATCTTTTTGGGGTCCACATTGACACCTTCACGCCCCACAATGTTGCCCAAATACTCAACTTCATCCATGCCAAATGAACACTTGGACATATTGACAAATAATTTATGCTTGCGGAGCATGTGTAAGAGTAGATCTACATGCTGAAGATGTGCAGCCCAAGTGCCACTATAGATGAGGATGTCATCGAAGAAGACAAGGACAAATTTCCTGAGATATGGTTTGAGAATGTGATTCATAAGGCTCTGAAAAGTAGAGGGGGCATTACAAAGACCAAATGGCATGACCAGGAACTCATAATGGCCTTCATGAGTTCGGAAAGCAGTCTTGGGAATGTCGACTTCCTTCATGCGAATTTGGTGGTAGCCTGAGTGAAGATCCAGCTTAATGAAGAATTGAGCCCCATTGAGTTCATCCAGCAAATTGTCAACCACCGGAATGGGAAATTTATCTTTGACTGTCAACTTATTGAGGGCCCTGAAGTCGGGACACATCTGCCACTCCCCATATTTCTTGAGCACCATGACCACTGGGGATGAATAAGGACTAATGTTGGGACGAATGACACCTGCTTCCAAAAGTTCCTTGATGATTTTTTCTATTTCATTCTTTTGGGTGAACGGATATCTGTATGGCCGCACATTTGGGGGTTGGGCCCCTGGAACAAGGTGATGTTATGATCATGTTCCCCTCGCGAGGGTGGAAGCTCATGAGGTTTGTCAAAGACCGGCAGATGGTTATTTAAAATCTGTTGCATCTTAGGATGAATTGGCAGAGACTTGGTTTCGACGACCTGGATGGCATTAAATTGAGCTACCACTCCATGATTTCCCTTTCTTAACAATTTTTCCATCCGATGCGAGCTGATGATAGAGGAGGCTCCCGCCTGGAGTCCACGGAGGGCATGTGTGTAGTTGTTCTGCTTAAAACTCATATATAACTCCTGAAAATCCATTGTGATTTGCCCAAGCGTGCGGAGCCATTCAACGCCAAGGACAATGTCGCAACCCCCCATGTGTATGGCAAACATGTGGGTTTTCAACTGATAATCCCATATTTGAAGTTTGACACTTTCACAGCGGCCTTCACATTTCATTGTGCCCCCATCTGCAATTTGGACTTGGAAGTTAGAAACTGCTCGTACAAAACAATGCACTGCTTCTGCGATTTTTTGATGGATGAAATTATGGGTACTTCCACTATCAATCAAGACTACTACTGGGCGATGTTTAATAAAACCCCTGATTTTGAGAGTTTGAGGGGAAGAAATCCCTGCCAACGCATGCAGCGAAATAAATGGTTCATCAGAGACATTCTCCTTTGGGTTGTCTTCTTCTAGCGCCTCATGTTCCTCAAGTGGTGGATCTTCCTCTGTTGAGCTGTAGTCAGTGGCATCTATTTGAAAAAAATTGGGCTCCTTGCATTTATGACCTGGGGAGTATTTTTCATCACAGTAGTAACATAGTCCTTGCTTCCTTCTTTCGGCCATTTCCGCAGGTGACACCTTTTGGACCTTAAGTGTTTGAGTCGTGTTGTGAACCTGTGGGAGATGACCTTTAGTGGGGAAATTTGGGCGACTGTATTGGGCTGCTAATGCACGTTCCACCTTACGGGCTACCTTGCAAGCCTCTGTCCAAGTGGGAGGGTGGTGCAGTAAGACTTGAGCTTTGATGGCTTCTTTAAGACCACTGATAAAACATTCCATGTAGAAATCATTTGAGAGACCCCAAGTGCGGAAGGCTAAGGCTTCAAAAGCTGTAATATATTCATCCACGATACCTGTATGTCGGAGCTTAGTAAGACGACCCAAAAAAGAGTCCTCCTGTTCAAAGCGGTCTCGAAGAGCTTTGGTAAATTGGGTCCAAATCTTAAAAGGTCCATTGCAACGTTGATGCCATTCCCACCATTGCCACCATTCATTGTCCAAGTACATGCTCCCCAACATAAGCTTAGTCGCATCATCTAAGATATGATTCCGTTTGAAATACTGCTCCATTTGTGCTATCCATGCGGACGGGTGAGAACTGTCAAATTTATGCATATCCAACTTGGGAGGTCGCTGACTGGGTGGTGGGTGGGTGTGCCAAACGTGAGGAGAATGGCTAGACTCACCCTCATTGTATTCATTGTCATTATACGCCTCCTCGTGGGCTGACTCCTTGCCCTTCGGGAGTAATTGCTGGACCTAGAGAGATAGTCCGGTAAGCTGCCTATTGATGGATTGGATGGATTCGTCAAGTTTGTCCAGTCTTTCATTGGCCATTGCTTGAGCTCTAGTTTCTACCATACACCAACCTGATGAAAAATTGCGACCGCCTAAAATTTTTCACTAATAGTTGAATGGTACCACCGTGCTCAGCTCGTCGTCCTCGGTATAGGAACCTTTCACAACAACTCCGATCTGGTGGATCTGAGAGATCTGAATGGCGGATTGGATAGCTCTGGGTGGTGGAACAGACTGCTGCTGCAGATCGGCTGGCTCTAATAGATCGGAATGACTGATCTGCGAACTCGAGACTACGGGACTGATGTCGGCTGCTTCTACACCCCTTTGCACCAGCGGATCTGGAATAGATGATGTGCGATCCCCCGAGAGAAAAGGGAACTATGGTCTTGAGGAGTGTCAGGTGCTACAGATCGCAATATACATAAGGGTCTGGCAGTAGTACTCGGCCCAATGTTTCAGGGCTCTAACTAAGGAGGATCGACCGTACCCTTAGCCGTACAACCCGACTACCCTATCATATGGGCGAGTAATCTCTCCGAGTGCTGTTCTCGGTGTACTGTAGCCACAAGACGGCCGACGGTTTATCTATGGCGAGGTTTCAAGGGAGCCTAGGGACTTTCGATGTACCCAGAGGGTACGTGGAAAAAAGTCTGTGTGTGGTTATGTCTAATGCGCTACTACTCGAAGGGGTACCCACAGGGGTTACAAGGGAGTCCAACAGACGTGACCACCTCTTGTATTTCCTGCGTGCATGCCTCCCCAAATCTGCAAGTTTATGCGCTCAACGACAGATCCCGTGGTTTAAAGACACCGGAACACGTCTCTAGCCAAAAAAAAAAAAAATTGCTAAGAATTGGCAATCCCACCGGCCCTGGAAAGTGCTCTGATACCACTTGTTATGCTCTTAACCTGCAAAATGATACCCAATATAGAATATGCGAAGAAAAGATACCCAGAACACAGAATAGCAATGATTTTATTATTCAGAGAGTAATGTTCACTTGCCTCTTCGAGGGGGCAACCTCCAATAGAGCAGAGCTCGATTACAAAATAAGACACGATACTCCTCGCAGGGAGTCTCTATCCTTTATATATGACTCATACATGCAATACCATGGGCCAATACCGTGGGTTTTATTAATACCATCTATCTAATACTACGGCCCATTTGCAACTAATTATGGTCCCGTCATTAATTGCGGGTTAACCACTTACAAATATTAATATGGGCTTTATTGACTCTTGACTATGACGTGATCCCATGACATAAATAAGGGGGTTAGGGTGGGACCCTAACAACAAGTCTCACTTTTTACAACTTTGGTTTTGGTGAAAATCTACAATTCTCACTTTCTAAAACTTTGGTTTTGGTGAAAATATAGGAAGGACAGAGTATCTAAATTCCCTTACCCTTTAAAAACCACCCTCAATTCTTGTACCACCCACCTTGGCATCCACTCTAGACATCCACCTTGGACCCCACTCTAGACATCCTAGATTATTCTTAATTAATCAAAAGCATAGAATTTTTAGGGTGGTGTTCTATATGCACTAAAATACATGTGAGGTCCAGCACTATGTATGGGGTTCATTGCAACCTTGGATATATTCTGTGAGTTGTTGTGATGTTTTTCTTATGGCTACAACTTAGTTTTGGTTGTCACCTAGTTATCATGATTCAAAACTCAGTCATCATCTCAGATCATTGCAGCATTGGATATATTTTGTGAGCTAATGTGATGTTTTGTTTGTCATAATGATTCAAAACTCAGTTATTATATCTAAATATTGAGTTTCTCATTGTTTTTTGTGTATATTATCCCTTTAAAAAAACCACAAGAACATTTGATTTTACACTGTGATCTCCGCAGCATGGGTGGAGGTTTTAGAAATTAGAGAGAAACTTGAGTGGTTATTGTTAGAAATTGTTGTATAAGATGGGAAAGTTGGATGGTCTATAGGCAATTAAGATGCCATAATAGATATCTATTTTGAATTTTTTAGTGTCTCTGGCCACCATGCAGCTAATAGGATCCATTTCAACTTAGAATGTCAATACATCATTGTGCCAATGACAAATACCATTTATTTTAGCTTGTGACATCTGTAGCCCTTTTCTCTAATTATGGACTCTTCAGAAGGATCTCTAGTATCTATTTGATGGAGGGAAAGGTTATAATAAAATTTGTACAAAAAAATCCTCAGGGTTGTCTCAACTTACTCTATGTGTGTTGTAAATACTCAGTTCTAAAACATTTTTCATATAATTGTTCACTTGCTTAGAGGAAAATTTGAACAAGCTATGTAAACTTTAAACCATTTATATCTTCAGGTTCTATTTTTTTCCTTGTTTATTGTCAATCCTCATCTTTTAAAGTTGTAAAACATCTTTCATATAACTACTTGTTTAGAGGTCAAACTGAACGTCTTATATAAACTTTAAAATATTCATCCTTTCTTAATTTTTTGTCCATTTTGATATATAATACATCACAAGATCACATGCACTTCATCACCAAATTCTCCTTGCCTGGAAAGGAAGCATCAACTTTTCTTGATTTACATCTTTCTATCTCCTTATTTCCATTCCTAGGTGATGAGAGTTCAGACTGAATTGACAGATTCTGTGTCATTCATGCATGCAGATTTTTTCTCTTGAGAATATATTATCATTCATGAAGATTTTTTCTATATTATCTTTTATTTAGGTACTCTTCTTGCTAACCTGGAGAATCTTAAGATTGTACTATAATGAACCTAGATTTTGTACAAATCCAATTTCCATATTGATGAGGCTTTATATGGATTTCGTTAACCATTTTATGTTGATTTGGTTTCATGTTCACTGAGTATGCTTTTTTCTTTGTGGGTTCTTGACTTATTAAAGATTGTTAGTCTACTAAGTTGTCCTTGTATTTCTGAGTGTCTTAAAATGAACTAATTTATATTTCAGTAGCTAATATGAAGTTGGTTTATTTTGTTCATTGTGCAAATAGCAAAAAATATATGGAGTGGTGGTTTTCATCACTTCGAGAGCAATAAAAACAAGGATATTGAGAAAAGAATTCCAACATTGAGAGAGATTTGGTAGACTTTGTATAATTCACCAACATGTCTTACTCTATGCTATTGGCCACTAGGCATAACGTTCATGATCTTGTATAGAAGAAAGTAAATTTGAATTTACCTTATGAAACATTAAGCATGAAATTTCCAACATTCAGGGCACACTTGCCATCACATTTGTAGAGAAAATTATAACAGAGTATCACACTTTTCTTATTAGATCTAGATGCTCCTATATGAAACAATGGTGGATCTCATCACTTCAAGAGTAGTAAAAACAAGCATATTGAGAAAAAAACTCTAGCACTGAGAGAGATTTGGTAGCAACTGTGGAATTGGTGAACATGTCTTGCTCTGTGGTGTTGGCTATTGGGCATAGCTTTCTTGATCTTGTATAGAAGATTGTAAATTTGCATTTAGCTTATACTACATTAACCATGAAATTTCCAACATTTAGGGCACACTTTCCATCACATTTGTAGAGAAAATTACAACAGAGTATCACACTTTTCTTATTAGATCTAAATGCTCCTATATGCAACAGCTACCTTGTGCCTCATAGTTTAAATTTGTGCAAGGAGGAGGAGTGTCAAGGTGCAAGCTAGAATAAGAAGAGGGGAAGTCAGGATTGAGTGGTGTATGAAGAATATTGTTTGGGACTTGAGATAGATTCCTTCTCGACATACCTAGAGTAAATCTTAATAAGTAAAAAAACTCACCATACTTTGACTTTTTAAATAAATATATTAAAAATTAGAATATCAATTTAATACATTTTATTAAATTACACATTTAACAATATTCATTTATAAAAATAAAAATTGTAAAGTACAAAGAATCATCCCCTTATTACTTTTCAAATACCTAATATTTGTAACTTATCCTTAATCACATAGTGTCAATTTTGTAAACCTATAATCTGCAAGTCTTACTTTTTACGGCTTTGGTTTTGGTGAAAATTTGGGAATACTTGAGTGAGTTTTCTTTTGTAAGTTTTGTTTGAAATTTAAAAATAAAAAACTATAAAAGTTAAAATTATGTAGTGAAAAACTTTGTTTGAAATTTCGGAATAAAATGTTGAGTAAGTTTGACATCATATAATATGAAAATTGTTTATGATTATAAAGTAAAAACCATGTATCATGTGACTTAGAAATTATTTCCTTTAAAAAGTAAATAATTTTTAATCTTTTAGGTTTGGTGCAATATTATTCATATAGCACTACCCACTAAATGAGTTGGGATCAAAATCGAACTCACCCACCCCTCTTTGTATTAATACACTCCACCAATCTCGGATTTTATAGGTGGTCGTTAACTGGATCAATAGGTACAACCCTGGCTTCCTATACACACAGTGAAGTGGGAACACAGAGAAGAAAACAAAAAATAGTTCTCTAATTAACGCAGTGCAGGGTTCCAAACCAAGAAAAAAAATAGCATTAAACATTATAGAGAAATGTTAGGGTGAGGAATTATGACAATTATCCAAAAAAATTAAGGCGATAAATGCTTATCCTAAACATCATAGATATGCAAAGTTTCACATTCAAATATGTCAACTCATAATGACAATTCAATCCTGTCATTTCAAAATTTTGGGAAAATCATAATGAGAATTCTTCAAAATGCTCGACGCTCATCGGAAAAATGGCGAACAATACCATTACCATTTGTCCATTTGCAGTAAATCTAATACGGACTTATGCAGGAAAGAAAAAAATACAAAAATACACATAAACATAGAGGTGTAGTAGAAATAAAACTTCATTTCATTAATATCAAAGCACTGAAATATGCTTACATATAGAATGGAAATAAACTGGCTTGGGTGATGGTAGCTTATCTCTGAGAAAAGATGTGGCAGCTACATGCCTCTAAACTATGTTACAATGAGGCTCAAGGGCCTTTTCATTATTGAACAACAAGAGAAAACCCTAAATAACCAAAACCCTAACCCCAGGAGATGAAATGCCAAGAGCTTGTGGGCCCTATTGGGGTTAATTGGGCAGCCAACTTCCCAGGGTCGTAACTTGGCCATATGATATTTGTTTTACTCATACGATACCTCGTTGGAAATTTCTCTCTAAGTACTATAGGATTTTCTGCACTACGATTATTGCAAACCTCAAAAAGCATCGTTTAAGGGGTCAAAGTAGCTTTGGAAGTTCAGGACCTAAGAAACTCCTAAAAATAATAAATAATGATATAATTAAGGAAATGAATGAAACTAATTGGAGGTCTAGGTGGAATAGGTGGGCGGCCACCAATATCCACCTATATATGTCCTCCCCCCTTAGGAAGCAATGGTCCCCATTATGTGTAGAGCCTCCATGATGTGAGGAAATTTCTTTGAACCTAGTCCCTGGTGAACCACTTGCCCTGGTGAAGGAGTTGGCCTGCTTTGACAACTCGATATAGTTGGCTCCTCTGCTAGTGAGTGTTCTTAATCTGTGTGCCCATGATCCTTTCAGTGTGGCCTGCTCAAGGTAATTTGGGTTGAGCTCTATTGGTGTCAACTGCTCTATGGCGTCAGATGTGTCCAATAATGGAGGAAAGTATGGTCGCAATCGGTCCACATTGAATATTGGGTGCAAACCAAGGAACGATGGAATGTTGAGCTTGAAGGCATTGTCCCCTATAGCCTTGGCCATGGTTTACAACCCATATCGAAGCGGTCAAAGCTTGCAATGAGGCCCAATGAGGTGCTCCTTCTGTAAATGTAACCAAACTTTTTCACCCACCTGGAACTTGTGTGGTACTCGATGTTGATCATGACATTGTTTATACTTACAATTGGCTTTGTCCAATATGTCATGGACCTATTGGCGGATGTGTTGAATGTGCTCAATGAATTTGTTAGCCCGGTCAGCTTTAGAATGGACATGAGATGAATCTTCTTGAGTAGTTCCAAATGGTACAGCCACATGAATGCACTCAATGAAGTTGTTAGGCTAGTCAACTTTGGAATGGACATGAGTTGAATCTACTTGAGTATATCCAAATGGTATGGCCACATAGTGGATGGAATCCCAACCCCACATAAAAAGGGTTAGGGCCAGTGGACCTATGGAGAGATCTATTGTATGTGTGCTAGAAATAAGGGAGGCTTTGATCCCATGTGTGTGGATTCTCTAAGTTGTAAATGCGCAAAATGTGCACAATAATCCTATTGACAACCTCTATTTGGCCATCAGTTTGGGGGTGGAAGGTTGTGTACTTAGTGTGCTTGGTATCCAACATCGACAGGAGGCTTGACCAAAATGTACTCAAGAATCTGTTGTCCCAATCTAAAATAATGGACTGTGGGATCCCAAAATGTACCCACACTCATTCAAATAAGAGCTTAGCAGTGGCTTCTACTATGACACTCTTCTTGCAGGCCGTCAAAATGGCCATCTTAGAGAATATGTTGATGACCACGAACACGCAGTTGTTTCCATGCTTAGTATAAGGAAGGCCCGACATGTAATCCATGGAGATGGGTTCCCAAGGTCGACTAGGAGTAGGTAGAGGAGTATATAGGCCTTGATTCTTGATTGTTGGTTTGGCAATGGTGAAGACAGTGCAGGATCTGATGTACTTCCCAACATCATGTTGAAGGTTCGACCAATAAAAATACTTCTGTAGCACTACCACTATTTTCTCTACCCCAAAGTGTCTAGCAAACCGACTATAATGTGCTTCCCAAATCATCATGGCACGTTCACTTGTAGGAACGCAGAGGTGTTCCATGTCACATAACATTGTGACCTAGAGGTGAAAATCTAGAATTGTCTTGGCTTCTAGGAGAATCTAGTAGGTGTTTCCGAATTCAAGATCTCTCTTGTAAAGATGTGGCCACCCCGAAGTCTCATGTCCATAAGAGCCGATTACAGTGGTCAGCGCCATGATCGGTGATTGAGACAGTCTACAACATTATTAGTTCTTCCCTTTTTGTTCTTGATGTTCAAATGGAATTGTTTCATATACGTGCACCATTTTTTATGGCGATCGTTCTGCAACTTCCCTTGTGTCAGTATGAACTGCAGGGGTCAGTGATCTGTGTGGATGATTGTTTCCTTCCCCAAAATGTAATGCTTCCATTGTCGTCAGACCTACACAATAGAATACATCTCTTTGTCATAAGTGGGATACTTTTAGACTGTATCTGAAAGTGTCTCAATGTGATATTCCATTGGATGCCCATGTTGGGTAAGAACTGCACCAATAGCATGGTCGGAGGCATTTGTCTCAATTGAAAATGGTTGTTGCAATTCTGGTAATGTGAACACTAGTGCAGAGCATATGTGATGCTTCAACTCAACAATTGCACTATGTTGGGATTCAAACCAAAATAAATTTTCTTTCACTCCACCCTCAATGGCTTGACTCAAAGGCCAAGTGAAATAAGAGAATCCCAACACGAACCTGTGATAGAGATTGGCAAGACACAGAAAGTTTTGGAGCTCTGTTAGAGTGGTTAGGGTTGGCCAATCTTGAATAACTTGTATCTTGGTTGGGTCCACGTGCACACCCTGCTCATTAATGATGTACCTAGATATTGAACCTAGGTCATACTAAAAGTGCATTTCTCCAAATTGGCACAAAATTTGTGTTGTTGTAGTGTTTGGAGGACCTGTCGGATATGGTGTATGTTATCTTCCCAACTCCGGCTGAAGATCAGGATGTTATCCAGGTACACTACCATGAATGATTTGGTAAAGGGCCACAAGATGTCATTCATCAGCCACATGAAGGTTGCGAAGGAGCCCTATCTGGAGGTTGTGGATGTGGCCACAGTCTTCTTCCTACCCTGAAGATGAATCATAAGGAAGACAAATTTCCGATTCTGAGAAATGATCATACTGCATTTCTTCACAAAGAACAAAAAGATGGTGGTAGGTGGTACTATCTCCAGTATCATGTATAACTTATTGCCCAAATAAATAATGGCAGTGTGAGGCCTAGACTCATACACAGCATGACGCTTCCACAAGTATGGTTGGCCTAATAATGCATCACAAACTTGAAGAGGAGAAACATCACACATTACCTCATCTGTGAAGGGCTTGATGTTGTAGGGAAGGCGACACTGTTGGCTGACGTGGAGATCTCGCCCTTTGTGAAGACACCCGATGGTGTACGGTTGTGGGTGTGTTGTGGTTTGTTGGCCCAACTGCTTCAAAATCTCTACTGAAATGAGATTCTTTTGGCTCCTACTAGTGACAGTGAACTGCAACGGAGAACCCTTCACCCACATTTGTGAGTGGAAGAGTCTCTCCTGCTACTCTGGATCTTTGGGCTCAACCTTCTAGATCTTGGTGGTGGAAAACGGTGGCGCTAGGCTCTACATCGATACTATGCTTCCCTTTTCCATTCCCCTTGTCTGTTTCTAACTTAGAGTCGGAGCATCCATCTAATTTGGAAGCCTCCAGCTCGACCACGAGGGACTGCTTGGCTCGACACTCACTTGTGTTGTGAGTGGGGCTCTTATGGAACTCACGCCATGTCTGTGTCCTTCTTTGTCTTCATGGTGTTGTTCTTTGCTTGCAACTTCAGTCAGTTGTCCTAGGTCACCATGCCTTTCCTTTGTCATTTATTTTGTGGTTTGGGGGTGCCTTTCCCTTGCTTCAGATTCACATATCCAAATTCTCGCTTCTTCTGTTTAAATGTCTGCTTGATCTTGATAGCATATCGGTAGATAGTGCAAGTGAGGAGATGTCCAGGAACTCCATCTCGTCTTGGATGTACTTGTGTAGACAGCCATGGTACTTGAGTACCAAATTCCACTCATAATCCTTGATATCCATCTTCATGTGAAGGGTATGGAAAATATTTGTGAACTCCAGCACATCTTGTTCCCTTCCCTGCTGCAGTGTGGTCCACTTTATGTATTTATCTTCATGGTTCCCGACAAGGTAATATTGTTCCTTGATGGCGTCTCAGAAACAATTCCAATTTGATGTAGCTGAAAATGGTCAGGATTCCCATTTTTCATTTTGTTCACAGTAGGTTTCCCACCATTCCTTGACATGTGGGGTGGATTTGAGGAGACTGTGCAAAAGTAATCTTTTCCAGATTGAAAGAGTCATGAACCGAAAAATATCCTTGCAACAGAATTAACCATTTATCTACGTTGTCTACATTTATCGGGCCTTCAAATATGGGAATTTCAAAGTTAACTTATACCTTAAAAGGAGTGGCGCCTCTAGAGTAGTTGTTGAATGAAGATGCATCGCCTATGGGTAGCCACTGAAGGATCTGGGCAAAGTTATCCATCATTATGTTCCTTTGCCACTCGAGGGCTTCCTCGAGCAATATTTTTAAAGGATCTCTTGCCCCCTTGTCTTTATTTTCTTCTGCCGTGGGAGGTCGTCAAAATTTGTGAGGGTGGTCTTGTTAAGGTTCAACCAGTTTGAGCCCTAACTCCTTATACCCTGACCTCGTTGGGGACATGCAAAGAAAAATAGAGAAACAGCAAACCGCTTTGACACCTCTGACCTGGACTTATGTAGGAAAACAACAAAATAACTAAATACACATAAACACATATATGCAACAGAAATAGAACTTCATTTCATTAATATCAAAGAACTAAAATATGCTTACATAAAAAATGGAAATAAACTAGCTCCGGCAATGGTAGCATATCTCTGAGAAATAAACTAGCTTAGCTTATGTGGTAGCTACATGCCTCTGGACTATGTTACAATGAGGCTCAAGGGCCTTTTTATTATTTAACAACAAGGGAAACCCTAAACAACCAAAATCTTAACCCCAGGAGATAAAATGCCAAGAGTTTGTGGACCCCATTGGGGTTAGTTGGGAAGACAACTTCTAAAGGTCGTAACTTGGTCATATGATCTCCGTTTGGCACGTATGATACCTCATTGGAAAGATCTCTTCAAGTGCTACAAGATTTTCTACTACACATGTAGGCATGTTGGGGACCTCAAAAAATGCCACCAATATCCACCTTGATGAAAATCACGATCACATCATGATGCATTGCCACAAGAAGGGGTTAATTAAATCTATGGATGTTGTCCAAGAAATTATCTCTATCCACAACCACTTGGTTTTGGTTTGAAGGGCCTCCATATTACAATTAATATGAGCCAAATTTCAATTTTTCCCATTTTTCATTTTTTTCAAGATTCTCAACATGTGGCCAAATTTCAAACTTGAAAATCCCGAAGTGCACCAACAACAAAAAATCCAACATTGTATTGCAACCAACGCAATTACTAATTACTCCATGGCACTAAATTCATTGGACTAGAAAAATATTTATGGAAGTATCATGATTCCTCACATATTGTATGTATACATTCCAAACAAAAGGCCAGTCTAGGGCTTTCTAAACATAATTCAACATAATCTACTCCAACGCCAAAAGGAAATTCAAGCTAGCTCCTCGATAATATTGACTTTGAGATTTGAATATCAATAATTAAAATATATATATACTTTTGTTTGGAAGAGAAATTTGAAAGAGTTGATACCATTTTAATTCAAAAGTAGAAGAAACAACAGTAAGGAACTAAATTAATCGTATTTTCCTTATAAACCATTAAGCATGTAATGTAAAATATATATGTATATATGTAAAACAATGTTGAAATAATTGCACATCAGTCATCTAATTTTAATAGAAACAGAATGTGGTAGACTTGAGCATGTAAAATGTTCACTAGAAAACCATTTGCATCAAGCAAATTTGTAAATAAAAATATGTGACCATGATGAAATGAAATCATCATCAAACAATTTATTTGACAATTTAAGGAACGATATTTGGATACTAAATTGGATGAATTATCAAATTGGAATTGTAAAATTGGTGCAAAAAAATTAACCATATTAAGGACATTAGGATTGAGCAGACTTATGAGGCAGCCTCACCACGATCCTATACATTGATTCATACTCAGGGACCCACAAATGGATGTCAAAAGGATGTTGTTGGACCTTCTAGTGATGGATGCGTCCTTAACTTTTCTCATAAAAGAAGGAGAGGTAATTGATAGATAGTTGCTAGATTTATCTTTGTAGATAACTCTGATCATGGTTTTATATATGTATGAGTCTCATTTTTTATTTTTGTTGTAGTGGTTACAACCACCCTCCAAAATTTTGCCTATGCTTCGATTTTGGAGCCTTCCTTCCTATCCACAGGAACTTATCTTGTATCGTTTTCAAGTACTTGTGATTTGACTGAGAAATATCTTTTTCATTTGTGCTTGTGTTGCTCACTTTACGCTTAGCTAATCTTTCTAAGTCACAAACTAACCTCCAGACTTAGTCACATAGCAGTTCTAGGCTTGTCTCCAAAAACTTCACAATCCTTGAGGGAAGCAAGACTTGATGATTGGAATTACGTAGTTCATACTGGCAGTCAACCTTGAGCTCACAAATTGTGCATTCATGGAAGGTAGCCCGGAAATTATGCAGTCCCTCACTGAGCTCAAAAACTACACAGTGCACTAACCCAGAAAGTTGCCTAGTTTCCCAAAACTGCGCAATCTTTCCCGGCAGTGTGCATGGAAAGTTTTCTGAAAAATCAAAAAGAAAAAGCTAAAAGCGAAAAAGAATCCCTAGAAAATAGGGATCCATTATTAGTTTCCTGAAGGTGGCACATTACTATGTTTAGAAGTTTCCACCAAGAGTCACTTTTTCCTTAATTTTAGGCATGCACGTCACAAACCCTAATTTGCTCAAATATAGTTAATCGATGCCTCTAGATCTCGTTTTTGCATTCGATCTTGCATCTCTATCATTCTCGAGTATATCAAGGAACCTTTGGTGGAGTTTTCGTTGTTCTTCCGGGTGAGTTTTTCTTTTATCACCTTTTGCCACTTTTTCCGTCGCTTTTTGTCTTTTCGCTTGTGTGAGTGATGTTTTTCTTATTTCTCTTCATGGTTGTTCGAATTTCAACTAATTTTAGCTTGTAGAAGTGTTTTTCTAAGTTGTCATTTGTCTTTCACAAGTGTCACATTGGTTTTCTTGTTTTTGCAACGATGGTCATCATTTTGACGACTCTCCTTGCATATTTGTTTTCCTTCCATTTGTTGAGTTTCTAATCTTTATTCACATTGATTTATTTGTACTTAGTTAGATCCGCACTCAATCTCACATCATCGCTCAGATATGCTTGTTCCCCACAACTCCACCAAGCAGATATGCACTTTCCTTGGCCAATTTTCACCTTGCCCAACTAGGCACTACACAATCCTAAGGCTCAAGCTAAGAGCTTGGCTTCTGAGTCTGTACAGTGCGCAATACGGACTAGCCCAACTGTTCACTATGTAGTTCCAGGGCTCAGTATGCTACCCTTGGCCACTGAGATTGTGCAATGTAGTCTTTTCCTAGGCTGAACTATGCATTGTGCAGTCTCAAGCCTCAGGTTGCACCCTTGGATGTTGGGACTGCGCAGTGACCATGGCCAGTCCCCCTTAAATGTTCATGGAAACTATGCAATCACTCTCACTAGTTGCTCAGTTGGCTGCTTGATAATGCTTTGAAGTTATATTTGCAAAATCTAATGTTTGTTTGCCATTACTGTAATTTTGTCCCACATGTACCACCGCTGTTGAGCACCTCTCTCCAGCAGTCATTGTTACCATGGCACCCAAGGGAGCTACTTCAAAATATACCATTGAGAGTAGTACTAGGGAAGCAGTTGAGCAAACACCAATGGAATTGCTAATGTATGCGGACACTCAAATATTTGTAGAAAAGGATTCAGATCTTACATGGCACAAGGTTAAGGAATTTTTTCAACAAGGAGCTTCAAAGAAGATCTAAAGGACCACCAGGTTTACATCAGTGTTCAGCAGTATTGATTACACAGGATTGCATGCAGGTATCCAACCTTCCCATGTGCAGATGTCATCATCTTACAGTCCAAGGAAGGAAAGAAGCCGCAAGATGAAAGTGGATCCTGTTGTTATGAAAGTGGATTTAGTAGGTGAGGCAAAGAACAAAGGTTGTAGAAAGTAGAACCAAGGAAAAGAGAAGCACAACGAAGCAAAATGGAGGAAGAGAAGAAGAAGTAGGAAGAAGAAGAAAGGCTATGAGCAATAACAGCGGAAACAGTGTAGAAGAAAGATGAAGAGAAGGAATAGATCTAGCTAGCAGCAGAGGAGAAGAGAAAACAAATGTGGGAAAAGGAGCTTTCTCAGCAGATTGAAGAATTGATTGAGATTGATGACATGGATGTATAATTGGAGCCGTAGAATGAAGATGTCCACCTGATTCCAAGCGCACAACAGGTCACAGTTTCGTCTCCACCACCTCCAGCAGAAGAGTTAGCTCCAACCGAGGAAGGGTAAATTGTTCCTCTTGATGATGATCTGGTACTGGGCTTGTTCAATCTGTCATATGATGAATACAGAAGAATATTGTGAAAACAAAAATAAAGGATTTTCTGGATGGCCTCACATCGCCTGCATTCATTAGAGAAAGGGTGATAGTGGCGAACACCAGGAAGAATCCAAATGCCATTGTCGAAGCCAACTTGGCCTTCGTAGGTACAGCAAGCTCAAGCACTCAGTATCTGATGGCTAGGAATAATCAAGTTACACAAGATTTACAGGCTACCAGGCAAGTGGTAGTACGCAGCACAGAATCTAGCTTCCACACTGGTCCACTTGGAGGAGATGAGAACAACGATACTTCTTGAGGTATCAACACTTGGAGAGACCATGTGTGACCTCTATGAGGAACTCATTACCATACATAAGGCATTTTTCTTCTTGCATGGCTTGCAGCAAAAGAGAAAAGACTTTGTCAAAACCCTAAGGAATATACAAGTTGTCATTGCATTTGCGCATGAATGGACAATGTGATACAAAGGGGCACCACTTAACTTGGGAAAGAAAATGAAGCCATAGGCAGAGCTAGAGAAAGTGAAGGTTTGAATGTTGGTTCAAAACAACAGGAAGCTCGCTTCTTTCATTGGTAGTATTTACGCCTCATATGTACGGTTATACAATAGTTTGGATTTCTTGGTGAATGCACACAAGACCTCATCAGTTGGTTTTCTCACCGAAGCTAAACCTAGGAACTATGTCAGGTAAGATATCGAAGAGTAGTTGGAGAAGTTGAGACAGATTTCCACCAAGGAAGATTTGGAGCTAAATAGACAGAACAAGCAAAACTACATCGGTGATCCTGTCAACAATGTTGCTCATGCTCCAGAAGGAGGTTGAAATTGGTTCCAAATCATTGTACACGAATTCCATGGAGGCAAGAGTATGCTTCCAACAAAACACCATTATGCAATTTGGGGATGTCATCACATAGTACCAATCTTGGCACCAATATGTGATCAAGAAACATCAAATGGAAGTTGTTGAGCTAGAGTTTCCCTAAACTCAAGCATCATAGTGTTTTATCTTGTTAGGCTGTCAAGTTGTCTCTACCCTATTTTGTCTTATATGGGTACAAGTTTAAATTGTAATATTATTTGTAATTATGTATTAAGGGAAATTCCAAGTGTCAATATTGGAATATGAAGAGTCATGAGGGTAGTCCAAAGGTCACAAAGGGGAGTTGAAGAGTCACCCCCTCTTCTTATAAATAGAACCTCATAACTCATTTAAAGGGGTTTTGGGAGCCAAGCTTTTGGTTAGGCTT
Organism: Pinus tabuliformis; assembly: GCA_031772625.1. Classification (NCBI taxonomy): domain Eukaryota; kingdom Viridiplantae; phylum Streptophyta; class Pinopsida; order Pinales; family Pinaceae; genus Pinus; species Pinus tabuliformis. Next base: position 812,633,597 of record CM062820.1, read on the forward strand.
AGGCTTAGGAAGAGCTTGGGATTTTTGTGAGAGCCTTGGCTTCTTCATAGCATAGAGGGAGTATATTTATTTGGAGGAATAGGTGTTGCTGACTTAATGTTCCACTATTGGGGCTAGTAGTCGTCAATGATGTATGTATAATTAGAACTTTCACTTTTAATAAAACTCAGAATCAACACACTTTCATGCATATGTTGTGAATATAGTAGGACTATTCTTGTTGTATTATCAATGTATGTTATTCAACTTACTCTCATGCTTATAAACTATTTCGTTTTCATTTGTACAAATCTTGTTGAATGTGTGTTGTTATATTAATTTGTCATCTTAACTTGTGGACTATTTTGCATGTTATCTCATGATGTCATTATGCTCGTGTGTTTCTTTTAATTGGTGTACTATTGCAGGCTTCTAAGGGGCTCACTCTCTTTTCCCTTCGTGTGTTGGAATTGTTCATGCATTTCACTTGACCATCTGTAGGTTCACACACACTTGTCCGCACCAAAGACACCATGCACTACTCTATGCGTAATTGCAACCAAGGAATATCATTAACACCCCGTTCTTGGGACTCCTACTCCAAACGGTGTGAGTTCTAGTTGGGACTTCATATCGGGGAGATCCCCTTAATGTTGTTGGGTCCAACATCGTCAACATTTCTGGTGCTAAAAGGAGGGCCATCTGACAAGTTGAGCCCTTGACGTTTGTTTTGAATTTTTGCACTCATTTAATGAATTCTCCCCAAATCATAACCCTTGCATGTTTTTCAGGACACACAAATCTGAAAGTGTTGGTGAGAATTATTGATGACTTGTCAAATTTGAAATTCAATGGCGAGGGTGAGACAACACTATTTGAGCACACCGCCCATTTTCTTGATTTCTGCACAAAGCACAATATCAACTGTGAGGATGTTGGCTATAGGTTGTTCATTCTCATGTTCAAAGGGAGCGTACGAGAATGGTGTACTCCATACACTCTTTCGAATACCTTGTCATGAAGTCTCTATGTACCTTTGATATGTATGATCGTAAAAATTTGTGCAAGAAAATTTTGAATTTGTGAAAGGCACTTGATGAAACTATCCAAGATTTTCATGATCATTTCATCCATTTTTGCTTTGAATTCCAGAAGATGATGTTGATTGGTCTTTCTTAGTAGGTAGATTCCTATATCTTGTTCACATGTCAGAAAATATGCACGAGGTTGAATATTTTGAACCTCTCCCAACATACCTCGGTATTAGAGCTTCTAAATCAGCAACAGATGAAGTTGTTGTTCCAAGTGATCCGTCATCCTCATCTCATCAAACAACTCTAGTTTTGTAGGTTCATGTGGGAGAACTTGAGAATTCATCTATTGATATACCACTATCTTCTCCCACCCCACATACTCAAAATTTTAGTGCAGGTTTGCACTGCGAGTCTGATGGTTACAATGAAGTTTTATCTCCTCGTCCTCCATCCATTGGTCCCTCTGATCCTTTGGATGATGATCCTCTGGTCCCTTTGTTGTGTTCACATGTTTTGAATCTCTGTTTTGATTTCATGAGGATCAAGTTTTAGATGGAATTGGTGTTGAGCATCCAACTTGTGATATCATTTACGATGATCATGAGGAGCCCATAGATGAACAAGAATTTTCAATGAAGGATTATTTTCTTCCTTCCGCACCTCTCCCTTATCATCATGATATTTTCCGTGATTTTTTCATTCCTATTGAATCTTGTGAAAATTTAGTTTTTTTTTATGTTACTACTTTTGATCATTCTCAGAACACATGGAATGTTAGTTTTTCATCTGAATGTGGAGAGGATAATTTTTTTCTATCTGACCCTCCCAATCTCTCATCTTATCTTTCTAAAAATATAGAAGGTAAAATTTCTCATTTTCCATCTTCCCCTCTTTGTGATTCGGTAGATCATGAGGATGCCTATTTTTGTAATATTGAACTTTCTAATCATGGTTATCGTAACCTTTTCATTGATTTATTTGGTCACGATCCTGATTCTTCTGCTCTTGATCTTTCCAAGCCACCAATATTTGGTGATCCATATTCTGAGGTGTTGGAACTTCCCCAAGATTTCAAGGCACTTCATCCCGAGCTGATGGTTATGTCAGGTTCTCGTAGTCTTGAGGTGAGTTCCACTTCCAATCAGAAATGTATTGAATATTTTCAAGCTCCACATCACTCTATCGCACACATTGAAAATCAATCTGTTTTACAATTTTTGCATCCTCCATCTGTATCACATGATCCTATCACTCAGTCATTGGAGGAGTCATACGTGGCGAGCACGGTTGCAAAATGAAAATTTTCTTCTTTATTTATGTTCGCCCATTTCTGTAATTCGAAATTGTTATTTTATGTCTTCAAGTTTTAGTGTGTCCAAACACCACAATGCACCCGCAAAATGTCTTCCATGCATGTTTTGTTCTTACTTTTCTGCGTGTACTTCCAAACTTTGAACGTTTTGGTTTGCATTGTCCTATCTTTCTAGTTTATTGTTATGCTTGTATATCTTTCTTGACATGCATTCCCTCATGTACATGGGCCATCCAATGTGTTGGTGGCTGCATTGGAAGTATCATTTCACATGAGTCTAGCCTATTCACTGTTAGGTAGGAGTAGGAGTAGTTGTTTTAATTTCTTCTTTTATTTTCTTGTTTTATTTCTTGGAATTGCTTTCATTACTTTCCACTCCACTTCTTACCTTTTGTTTGTTTTTTTTCAGTCACAGTGTAGTTTTTGCATGAGACTATGTTTGGATTCTCATACAAGCAGGGTGAAGTCCAAGAGGAAGTTGCACTGCTATCAACGCTTGGTTATATGTTTATTCCCTCTCTTTATGTGAATCTTTCATTTCTTTGGTTGACGATACTGTGATGGAAAATGTGTTCCTTTTAGAGAAAGTCAAAATGAAATCATAATCCTTGCACTTTTAACTAGTACCACCTACTCTAATCGGTCTTTTATTTTCAATTAATCCTTGTCAATTAAGTCGAGTAGAGTAAGGAGGGGAGGAAAACCTTAACAAGTATGTCAGAGGTGTATATAAATATCCTTCTCTGAAGGGACAACCTCTTCTGCTCTCAATAAGTTGGGATCCCTCTTTCACCCCCATGAAATAAATAAGTGCCTATGCACAATTCTTTGAACAAATAAAAATGAAAAATGAAATAAAGGGAGAAATAAGAGAAATCATTCTTGCGCAGAGAGATGAAGCAAGCAACTCCGTTGAGGTATTGTCCAGGCTCACTAGCAGTAGAGAAATGCTTGTGTCCCTAAAGTGACTTCGTCGGGTGTTGTCTAGGCTTGTTGGCAGTGGAGGAACACCAGAGACGAAAACTAAGACTCTAACATTTTCTTTTACTTGTGCATTTATATACTCCTCATCCCCAATCTAAACAACACAATCTGACTTAGCCTGGTATGTATGTTGTTGATGAAAAGAGTGGTAGGTATTATATCTTTAACTCAAGCTAAGTGAAGAAGCTACGACAATCAATGAACTAAAAAATAATTCTGGAAGATTTAGACTTGTTTTTCATGAGACAATATCCATATAGAGAGCTAGAGTTCTACCAGTGTGTCGCCAACGTTGTAGTGGCTATAATCACCCTCCAAACTTTTTCCTATGCTTCGATTTTGGATTCTTCCTTCCTATCCATGGGAGCTTATCTTGTATTGTTTTCAAGTACTCACTATTTGATTGAGACTTGTATTTTTTATTTGTGCTTGTGTTGCTAATTTTACACTTAGTTGGTCTTTCTAAGTCACAATCTAACCTCCTTACTTGGTCACACATCAGTTCTAGGCTTGCCTCTAGAAACTATAAAATCTTTGAGGGCAGTTGGCCTTGATGATTGGAATTGCGCAGTTTAGACTGGTAGTCGGCCTTGATCTCATAAACTACATAATCATGGAAGGAATCCCAACAGTGAGCCCAAAAACTACGCAATCCCTCACTGAGCTCAAAAACTGTGCAGTGCACTGAGCTGGAAAGTTGCCCAATTCCCCAGAATTGCACAATATTTCCCGGTAGTGTGCATGGAAAGTTTCTTGAAAAAAGAAAAAAACACAAAGCTAAAATTGAAAAAGCATCCCTATAAAATAGGGATTCATTATTAGTTTCCCAAAGGTGGCACATCATTATTTTTAGAAGTTTCCGCCAAGTGTCACTTTTTCCTTGATTTTATGCATGTGCGTCATAAACCCTAATTTGCTTAAATCTAGTTATTCGATGCCTCTAGAGCTCATTTGTGTATTCTATATTGGATCTCTAGCATTCCTGAGAAGATCAAAGAACCTTTGATGGAGTTATTGTCACTTTTCCGGGTGAGTTTTTCTTTTATTGCCTTTTGCTGCTTTTTCTGACGCTTTTTGTCATTTCTCTTATGTGTGTATTCTTTTGCTTATTTCTCTTCATGGTTGTTGAAATTTCAACTTATTTTAGCTTTTCGAAGTATTGTTTTAAGTCGTTGTTGGCCTTTTGCAAGTCTCGCATTGGTTTTCTGGTTTTTGCACCAATGGTCGTCGTTTCGACGACTCTCCTTGTATATTTGTTTTTCCTTCCGTTTGTTGAGTTTCTACACTTCATTCACATCGATTTATCTGTATTTAGTTAGATCCTCACTCAAGCTCACATCATCACTCAGATCTTCTTGTTTCCCACACCTTCACCGGGTAGATCTACACTTTCCTTAGCGAGTTTTCACCTTGCCCAGTTGGGCACTACGCAATCCTAAGGCTCAAGCTAAGAGCTTGGGCTCTGAGGCTACGGAGTGCATAGTACAGGCTAGCCCAACTATGCGCCGTGCATTTTGAGGGCTCATTATGCTACCCTTAGCCACTGATATTATGCAATGTGCAGTCTCTCCCAATCTCTGCCTAGGCTGAACTACACATTGTGCAGTCTCAAGCCTCAGGTTGCACCCTTGGCTATTATGATTACACAATGCGAAGTGCCCACAGCCAGTCCCCTTCACTTGTTCATGGAAATTGGCAATCATTCTCACTAGTTGCCTAGTTTTTTGCTTGATCATGCTTTGAAGTTATATTTGCAAAATCTAATTTTTTATTTCCATGAGTTCCTTTTCTATCCCACAGGTACCATAGTTGTTGAGCACTTCTCTCCAGCAGTCATTGTTACCATGGCACCCAAGGGATTTGCTTCAAAAGATACCCTAAGAGCAATATTGGGGAAGCAGTTGAGCAAACACCAGTGGACTTGCAAGTGTATGCGGTCACTCAAATGTTTGTAGAAAAGGATTTAGATCTAACATCACACAAGGTTAAGGAATATTTTCAGTAAGGAGCTTCAAAGAAGATCTAGAGGACGGGTAGGTTTACATCAATGTTCAAAAGTCGGGTTTACACAAGATTGCATGCAGGTATCCATCCTTCCCATGTGCATATGTCATCATCTTACAGTCCAGGGAAGGAAAGAATTTGCAAGATGAAAGTTGATCATCTTGTTATGAAAGTAGATTTAGTAAGTGAGGAAAAGAGGAAACAGAGGTTGCAGAAAGCAGAATGAAGGAAGAGAGAAGCTCAAAGGAGCATAATGGAGGAAGAGAAGAAGAAGAAAGACAATGCACAATAGCAGTGTAAACAGTGCAAAAGCAAGCTAAACATCACAAATAGAACTGGCCAGTAGCAAAGGATACGAGAAAACAGATGCAAGACAAGGAGCTTGCTTAGAAAATTGAAGAACTAATTGATATCGATGACATGGAGGTAGAATTGGGGCCGCGAAATGAAGATGTTGGTCTAATGCCAAGCACACCACAGGTCACAGTTTCGTCTTCACCACCAACAGCAGCAGAGTTAGCTCCAACCGAGGAAGGGGAAATTGTTCCTCTTGATGATGATCTAGTAATGGGATTGTACAAACTGTCATATGATGAAATATAGAAGAAGGTTGTGCAAACACGAAGAAAGGATTTTCTAGATGGCATCAGCTCGCCTGCATTCGTTAGAGAAAGGGTGATAGTGGCAGACACCAGGAACAATCCAAATGTCATTTCCAAAGCCAACTTGGCCTTTGCGGGTGCAAAATGATCAAACACTTAGTATTTTATGGTCGGGAATAAGAAATTGGCATAGGATTTATAGGATACCAGGCAAGAGGTAGAACAGCTCCGCGCAACAACACAGAATGTAGCTTCTGCATAGGTCCACTTGGAGGAGATGAGAACAATGATACTTGTTGAAGTATCAACACATAGAGAGACCACCTGGGACCTCTATGAGGAGCACATTACTGTACATAAGGTAGTTGTTCGCTTGCATGGCTTGTAGTAGACGAGAAAATACTTTGTCAAAACTCTCAAGAATATACAAGCTACCATTGCATCTGTGCGGGAATGGACAATGTGATACAAAGGGGGACCGCTTAACTTGGGAAAGAAAAAGAAGCCACAGATACAACTGGAGAAAGAAAGCTTTGAATGTTGATTCAAAATAATAGGAAGCTTACCTCTTTCATTTGTAGTATTCAGGCCTCATATCTATGGTTATACAGCAGTTTGGATGTCTTGGTGAATGCACACAAAATCTCATTAGTAGCTAAACTTAGGAACTAGGTCAGGAAGGAGCTCGAAGAGTACTTGGAGAAGCTGAGACAGAAGGAGGTTGAAACTAGTTCAAAATCATTGTACTCGAATGCCATGGAGGCAAGAGTCTACTTCCATCCAAATACCATTACGTTGTTTTGGGATGCCATTGCACAGTACCAAGCTTGGCACCAATATGTGATCAAGAAGCATCATGTGGAATTTTTTGAGCTAGAGTTTCCCCAAACTCACACATCATAGTGTTTTGTCTTGTTAGGTTGTCAAGTTTTTTCTACCCTATTTTTTCTTATATGGGTACAAGTGTAAATTGTAATATTATTTGTAATTATGTTGTAAGTGAAATTCCAAGTGTCACTATTGGAATATGAAGAGGCATTATGAAATGTAATGAGTCATTTTGTGAAGAAGTTGAAGAGTCGTGAGGGTAGTCCCAAGGTCACAAAGGGAATTTGAAGCGTCACCCCCTCTTGTTATAAATAGAACCTCATAACTCATGTAAAGGGCTTTTGGTAACCAAGATTTTGGCTAGGCTTAGGCTTAAGAAGAGCTTGGGAGTTTTGTGAGAGCCTTGGCTTCTCCATAGTGTAGAGGGAGTATACTTCTTTGGAGGAGCAGGGGTTGTTAACTTTAATGTTCCACTATTGGGGCTAGTGTATGTCAATGATGTATGTACGATAGGAACTTTCACTTTTAATTAAACTGAGAGTTGGCACACTTTCATGCATATGTTGTGAATATAGTAGGACTATTCTTGTTGTATTTTCAATGTATGTTATTTAAATTACACTCATGCTTATGAACTATTTCGTTTGAATTTGTACAGACCTTGTTGAATACGTGTTGTTATATTAATTTTTCACCTTAAATTATGGACAATTATGCATGTTATCTCATTATGTCATTATGTGTGTGTGTTCCTTTTAAGTTGTGTACTATTATAGGCTTCTAAAGGGCTCACTCTCTTTTCCCTTCTTGTGTTGGAATCATTCATGCATTGCACTTGACCATCTACAAGATCACACACACTTGTTCTCACCAAAGACACTATGCACCACTCTATGTGTAATTGCAACCAAGGCAGATCATTAACACCCCGTTGTTGGGACTCCTACTCCAAACAGTGTAAGGTATAGTTGGGACTTCATATCGAGGAGATCCCCTGAGTGTTGGCGGGTCTAGCACCATCAACAATTGGTTATTCACTTTTTGTTCTATACAATCATCAAGGTTCAGTATTGATTTTGATGTATCATTTGGCATTCTATACATCTCTTATACCGGTGTTTTTTCATCTTTATATGGCAATGTGATTCTTTGAAGCAATTGGTTTATATTTTTTTAAATAAAAAAATAAAATTATAGTCTCTAATGCTTTCAATTTTTTCTCAGTTAATGTCAATTTATGTTTTTGGGATGCTCACCAATTTAATATATAGGTTGATTATGATTATTTCAACCTTCCAAGTCCAATTTCATTAGAATTGGACCTATGAAGATGGACCACTGTGGGAAAATTGTTAGCATCTAGACTGTGATGATAAAAAATAAGTCATGGTGAGAATGAGATTGTCTAATAAGCACATGTTTACTTTTGAGCACTGAGCTTTACTATCTTAATGTCAAAAAACTACGTTGTGACTGTTACCAACCAGGTTCTTTAAATACCACAACCGTGTTTTATTGGGACTTTTTTTAAAAGGATGCTCCAAGGTGCAGGACTGCACCACATTACACAAGCTTCCTTTGCCTTAAGTGTCTGGTCTAAATGGCATCTAACCCAAAAATTGCACCTCGATTCAGGCAATGTGGGTGAGAGGTGAAAAATGGCAATTATTCTTCCAAAATTGCCCAAGAACGGGCACCTAGCTTAATCTTGTTTTGAGATACGATTCAGGCAGTGTAGGTGAGAGGAGAAACTAGAATCCTGGTGGATGGATTAATAATCCGTCAACCTCGCCAACGAGCCAAGACCACAATTTCTAAAATATCTTACCAAGACCACAAATAATAAATTTCTAAAAAAAAGTGCCACAAATGCAAAAACATCTATTCGCTCGACGCATCAAACTCCATTGAAGATTCTTAATAATACGTCTCCAAATTTCATCGAGTAAGAGTCAGGGATAGTGCCAATTTTGACAACGACTGCATAACGAATCAACCATGGAAAAATGTTGAATGTTCAAAAAAAAAGCAATTAGTTTGAAGTAGGACAGACTGCCTCCAACGAAGTTGGGAACCAACATTGCTTCCCTTCTTATGTTGTCTTTTCCTTTGAATATACATGGATTACATCAAATATATCAATTCATCGCACCTCATAGCCTCTTGAAGTGAACAAGTGCACACCACATGTACTCGCAAGCCGCCTGGGAAACCCTGGACCTTCTGACTGAACCCACATTTTTCCTTGGGGCTGCTTCCATATTCATTTTCTTCAAAATTCCATTGTTATTATCATTTGGACTATGACTAATTGAATTGCTCCAAATTTTACTTTCTTAGTACTAAAAGTGACCTCTGCCAAATTTCGAGGATAATATAGCAGGCCCGTCGCAATCGGGCCAAAAGAACCCATTCTGACCCCCAAAGTCCTTATTGTTGCACAGAGCACACAGTAAAAATAAAATGGATGTAGACATTTCAATTTTTCATCCAAAATTCACTTTTACTGTAAAAAAATTCTTCCTAAAAAGACTCATATTGTTCATCTTATTGCTTTCATTAGTTGGATGATACTTTAAAGTTCATGCACTAACCAACTTATGGTATGGACACAAATCAATGAAGAAAAACTACATTAAATTGACATTTTCATGGAAAATTCAGACATGTTGCGGATTATTCACTTTGAATTAGAGAGGGTATTTTCTCTGTGTTCAATAATTTATTTATCGAGATTTTCAGAGGATAAATTGCTTCTTTAACAATAGTAATTTTTTCAATAGAATTTACATTGGAAGAAAACAAGAATAGGCCCAATAGAAAATAAGAACAAAGGGCATGTCATCCACCATGCCCCCATAACATCAACCCAAGTGAAACATATATAAAAAGGCAATAGCATTTACAATAAGTTTTTCCACTCCATGACCACATTTCAAGCAATTCATGTTAGTAATGTCCCGGTCCTATGGTATTATTATTTAAACAATTATAGCAATTGGAAAAGATTAGATGAAACCCAGAAGTTAAAAATATTAAAATCCAGATAAATCAGGTTTGAGAACCAAAAACACAATATCATGTTTGATGTTGTCCTTACCATGTAAACATAACATTCATTTGTCTGAAATAATACCATCTCTACGGTTCCAATCTCCTCTCCTTCTCTTGGTTCAGGCTTTGGGTCCCTCTGATTATCATTTTGCATCGTCCAATTTTGATAATGGAGAAGCATGGAACCCAGATCAATTCTTAATCTTTTCTTGTCAATGATTCACAAAAAATAAATCAATCTGCAATTCGTTAACCAAGAAAATTGATTCATGGTATATGAAACAATTTGCAATTCCTTAATCAAGATGTGCTTGCAGACTCGCAACAACCCTGCGAATTGCAATGTGAACAGAAATCTCGAGAAGTCGAAAAACACAACCTGTCAATTCAATTTGGATTTCTCAGGATACGTAAAAGCGAAAGTTCTAAGTTGAGATGACTAATTATATGTGTAATATTTTCATGGGTTATAATAAAGATTAATAAGTTGAGTGGTTGCACAAATCAAGATTCAATTGACAGTTAAAGTAGTGGGATCTAAGGGTGGAAAAACTTTCAATCGTCTAATATTGGGTCTGATGGTGCAGAGTACAGAGTGGCAGTGGGGCGATTTCTTCCCATAGGGAACGCTTTCAGCGTAATTCATGTTTTTTCATGTTGCACTACACAATAAAAGTATTAGATTGTAAATTGATGTTTTTGTACGTACTATTTTAACAAAATCATCAAACCGGTTTATTACCATGATTTTAGTTTTTTTTAAGTTGCTTTAGATATTTTTGTTTATAAATTTTTTGAGTTGGTACAAAGAAGATTTATTGGCCTAGAGGCGACATTTTTTTAAATACCCGCCTTTGTCAACATTTTTTTAAATATCCGCCAATAACATAACATATCTATTTTAATTGATATTAATTTTATTTATATATTACACTTTTATATTATGAATTGTTTTATAAATATTACAATACCCTCTAATATTATAATATAAAAATAATTAAAAAATTTATTAAAATTATTATTAAATTTACAAAAAAGAGTATCATTAAAATTTATATATATAGATATAAATTTATAGTTAGTTCCTTGATGGGGGTGATGAACATCGAGACATGCTACATGTGTGTGCAATGAATGTATACATTCGGTGGATGGGAAGGAGGACAGATATCTTGTCCTCCCATTACGTAAGGTGTAAGGTGAGTTTAACGATCTTGCATGCGAAATCTCATTCACTCTCTACGAGAATGTGTGCTGGAAAGGTAACTTGGTTTATGGCGATCGTCGAAGTTCTAAAATGGTATATTGCTTTAGTCGTATGGTTTTTGGCAGCTTGTGATCTGAGAAATGGTAGTTTTTCTAGTTTCTTTGGCCCTCGGGTAGTCTGGGAGTGGTGGAGAAAACATCGTCGTCGCCTCCTCCACCATGAATGGTTAACAAAAGCATTAAGTCTTTCTCCCATTGCCTAGTTCCTCGCTTCTATCAGTGGACTGAGGGAATTTTACATGGTAATTTGGTCGGCCTTAGTGTCTATACCTACCCTACTTGTTAACTTTCTCCCTTAGTGTTATCAGTGTTTGGGGTGGTGTCTATGTCTTTTTCTCATCAACTATCGTTTCGGTTTTCCTCTTGTGATGCTCTTACCCTGGAATCCTTAGATGCTCCATTAGGTGAGCAACAATTAGCCTTGGCGGTGGAAGGGTGGTCTGGAGGTGATTGTGGTGACTGGAAATTGGTTTGGGTTCATTTCTTGCATCTTTGTGCTCTAGTTTCAAGTCATTTTGTAGGTGCCTTTGCGCCTAGGCGCTTCCCCTGTCAAGGAAGAATAAGAGGCTTCAGCTCTGAGGAGTAGGCCTTTGCTAAATAATTTGGGGTAGGCTTTCAGACTGCTTTGGCTCAAGGTTTATAGGGAGGTACTGCAGATTGTTGTTGGACCTGTCTTGGGGCCGTATCCCTAGGCACTCACCATGCGTCCTGTGTCACGTAATTCTCGATCCCAGCCATAGCAGAGGGCATGTTAAGTTTAGGTATGTTCTATGCTAGAGCAATTTATTTAAATTTTCACAGTTAGCAATCACATCAACATTACAATAAACTGCAAATAGAACATAAATATAAAATTGCAGAAGACAAGCTAAGACATGAGGACCCAAGATATGGCGCGAGCCAGGGACAAACCCCACTATGTGTGGGGAAACCCTTGATCAATTCTTCTTTTATCTTCAAAGTTCAGCAGAGAGAGAGAGAGAGTACATTTACAACAGAAGTCAACACTTTGACTTGTCTAGATCTGAGCATAGATCATCTTCTATAACGATGAGATCAGTTGAAGACATTCTGCTTCAACTGATCCTCCAAGGTGACTCCTTCACCTATCATCATGTTGCATCTCGTCCATTTTCTGCACCTTACCGTGTAGCATCATCATTCTGCAACATGAATCATTATGTTGCTCATGATCACTATGCTGCCCATGATTTCATCTATCATTCTATCCACTGATCATGATCTCATTCTTCATCATACTATCCTTGTCACTTCCTCGAAACATGTTGAGCTAGATCTGAATGTAGTGATGATACTTATGCCAAGGATCTTCTCATTGAATTCTTATAGCAAGACTGTAACAAGTCTGCTACAGCACTGCCACCAAAATCAGAACTGCTCCTTGTCATATCAAGATTGCCATGCCGAGAATGGATAGGCTTTAGTTCCTTAATCCATCCAAGGATACTGAACTCACTACGGCTCCATGACCTTGACTGTGACTTTGCCTGACAACGGCTCTCTGCGGCTTCATGCCATTACAGTGATTCCTCTTCATAATTGCAGCTATGTATAAAGAGTTTCCATTGCTGCGTATGATGACAACGTATAGACTGTTCACACTGTGTGTCATATCAGGTCTTCCAACATATAATAGTGTCTCCATATCTGCATATGACATGCGAATGAGTCTTTATAACAACGTGTTGACTGCGTTGGATCAGTCTTCATGACTGCATTTCAATGTTTCCAAGGCCACATGTTCAATGGCTGCGTATAAACTGTGTTGTATAGAGTCTTCATGCTGTTGACTCCCATTACAACATATGTAGATCATTCTTCTGCTGCTTACTGTGGCTAGGTTATCATGACGGTGGCTTTGTTACCTTGACTGCATCTAATACGTCTCCACTTTGTCTGCGTATATGGTCTCTTCATTTACTATGGATTGGATTGGGGTGTTTCCACTTACAGCGGATCATGACCTGCGTATATGGTGCTTCATGAACAGACCTTAATGACCTGCATATATGGTGCTTCCTGAACAACGTAATATCCTCCATTGTGAAAAAACTGTCATGACCTGCGTATATGGCGCTTCCTGGACAACGTAATATCCTTCATCATGAACAGACCTTCATCAACTGCGTATATGGTGCTTCGTGGACAGCGTAATATCCTTCATCACCTGCGTATATGGTGCTTCCTGGATAGCGTAATACATAATCTGACCAGCGTGTAGATGTCTTCATAATCTGCATGTAGGTCTTAATGGCTAGAGCTATGACTGCGGCTCTTCTAGGAGCAGACTCTCACGTTGACTGTGGCTTAGGGCAACATACAACAGCTAGGGCATCACTTGAAGACTAGCGTATCACTCTTGGTGTCTCACTCCTCCCAAAACCCAAGACGTAGAGAGGAAGAGATCACTCAAGAATGAGTATCTAAATGATATCAAATCCTCATCTATTTATACCACAACAAGGATGATGAATAGACACGTCGGTTGGGCTTCTAGAGCCTACATAAGACCTGGTAGGCTTGGTAATAATTACATAAACAAAATAAATTCATATCTCCATAAATACTTATCGGAATTAGATGATCTTTGGATCAATCCTACACCTCTCGACGAGAGGAATCCAATAAAAATATCAGCTACCATAAATAAGCCGACCCACATGGAGTTTGGCCCTAGTTGCCAATTTAACACTCCCTCTCAACTAGGGAGAACTCCATCCATTGATCCATAAGTCTGACTGTACTATCTCTGCCACCAGTGCCCAGCACTGTTCTGCGCAACTTTTCTCAGCTTTGATGGCTTTGCTCTGCTCTGCTTTGCTCAGCTCTGCTTTCTCTACTAGCTCTGCTCTGCTCAGCTCTGTTGGCTCTGCTAGCTCTGCTCTCCTCAGCTCTGCTAGCTCTGCTAGCGCTGCTCTGCTCAGCTCTGCTGGCTCTGGTAGCTCTGCTCTGCTCAGCTCTGCTGGCTCTGGTAGCTCTGCTCTGCTCAGCTCTACTGGCTCTGATAGCTCTGCTCTGCTCAGCTCTGCTGGCTCTGGTAGCTCTGCTGAACCATGAAGAAGAAGAACTGATCGATAATGAGTCATATCATTCTCCACTAACCCTAAGTTAGTCTCAGAGTACGTACCACTGGTCCCAAACCAATCTCAACCGACCCAAAGTCAGCATCATAGTATGTACGACTCTCACTGGTCCCAGACCAGTACTGTACTGACACGAAGTCAGTCTCAGAGTATGTACCACTGGTCCCAGACCAGTCTCAGCCGACCCGAAGTCAGCATCATAGTATGTACAACTCCTACCACTGGTCCCAGACCAGTATCATTGATCTCAGATCAATGGAGGTCATCCTAGCGTAGGGAGTACGGTAGATACAACGATGCGTCCATCGGTACTACTACGGTCCCTAACTTCATTTCCCTACTCATTGATCAGATGAGAGGTACTTCCCATTAGTCCCAGACTGCATGGGTAGGATGCCTCGACAGGAGAACTTAATCAATCTTGTCCTCACAGGAGAACACGTCAATCTTGTTACAATCGCCATGGAGAACACATCAATCCAGGCCTCACAGGAGAACACATAAATCCTGCTACAATCGCCATGGAGAACACATCAATCCAGGCCTCACAGGAGAACACATCAATCCTGCTACAATCGCCATGGAGAACACATCAATCCAGGCCTCACAGGAGAACTAATCATCCTGCTACACAAGAGAGCGTATCATCTTGTCCCACAAGAGAGTGAATCATCTTGTTCCAGTACGCACCACCAGGGGAGGGTGAGTCACCCTGTGGTCATATGTTGCTCCAATAGAACTGCAAGCCCCCCAGAGTTCCCAGAGCTCAATGTATGCAACATGCAGGACCCTTTTACAAAGGTCTCTCGACGACTCCAAGTCGTTCGGGAAATTTGATCTTTCCTTAGGGCTCTGTCCTCTACATCATCCCAGTGTGATGGAGCCTCCTTGATCATCGACTTACCATATCCCAGATAAGGCAGTATTTGATGTCTATCTGCTGGAACAATTGTCAAATATTGGATTCCTCAATAATCGAATCCCATCTCTGGTTGTCACAGAGAATCACAGTGGTATTCATCATGTGTACAAACAGCTCACTGAAAAGCTTCAGCAACCAAACTGCCTTACAGAAGGCCATACTATCAGCAATGTATTCTGCCTTGGTGGTGCTCAGAGTCACCGACTTCTGCTTCCTGCTCATCCAGGATATCGAGGTAGATTCCAAAGAGAAACAGCACTGAGAAGTGCTGTAGTGATCCTCCATATTGCCTGCCCACTCATCATTCGAATAATCATGTGGTTTTATATTTCCGGCAGTGTATCTCAATCCATGAGAGGTTGTGCCCCGAAGATATCTCAGAGGATTCTTGGCACCAATCCAGTGAGGCTCAAACAAATATGAGCTCACCATGCTAACTTCAAAACACATGTCCGGACGGAAGTTCTCCAAGAACATCAACGCGAATGAGTTTATGAAACTTCGAGGCATTTCCCAAATCTGGTCCGACATCATTATATAACTTTTGAAAGTTAAGATCTTCGAGGCAGTCACAAGCTTGCAGTTTATCTTCCCACATTCAGAATCCAACTCCCTCTGTCTCCTATACACGAGAGGGTCTGCACCTGTCAGACATGGGTGCCAGTACGAGAGGTTTATCATCCACAACCTTCCAGTAGTGGTTTTGGATCGGTTTCACTCCTAGTGAATCTCAGCTGCATTAGACAGCTATCAATCCTCTCATACTATGCCCGAGGTGATTTGCTTCAAGCCATAAAGGGCTTTCTTCCACCTGTATACATGAGATTCCTGATCATGAGTCTCAAACTCCTAGGGTTGTTCCAAGCCTGTGGACCTGCTGTAATAGGGGAATGGTCCCCTTATAATATTTTCCTTCGGTACATTTCAGACATGTACCTTCATGCTTCTTTTTTGAATTCAAGCATCCTAGTCACCATCTAACTCACAGACCTCCAGTGCTGAGTCAATAGACATGGTCCCTAGTGGACTTGATACAACCCTGAACTCAAAACATCTATTTTCAAGCACATACCTTTCATCGATAAGTGCCACCCTGTAACTTTTGACTCCCATTTCCGAGATGGACATCAGGTTCAATCAGGTACATAAAAGAGATTTTGGGGTTCCTTGCTTTCCTGGAAGAGTCGACCATTTCCTTGATGACCTGCATTACCAGTCATTCTTTTGATCATGAAGATGTCCCAAGAATGATTGTTATCTTCATCAAGAGATGTGTCTCTACCATTCGAACACTCCTTCGCATAACAGCCGAACTTATTTCAACAAGGCATCCGCCTTTCCTTCCACCCTTAGATCCGAACTTCCCAATGAAGTGATCTTAAGATGGACCATCATAATCTTCCGTTGCACCATTCTGATAACATTCTCTGCTTTGACTTCACCCTAGGTGAATTATGAGGAACCCATTGATCCTTCTGTCTTGTCCCAACTGTCTTTGGTGATTGCTCTTCCACTTTTGCTTGGGCATTGTCTTCACCTCAGCTCTGATACCATGTTAAGTTTAGGTATGTTCTATGCTAGAGCAATTTATTTAAATTTTCACAGTTAGCAATCACATCAACATTACAATAAACTGCAGATAGAACATAAATATAAAATCGCAGAAGACAAGCCAAGACATGAGGACACAAGATATGGCACGAGCCAGGGACAAACCCCACTATGTGTGGGGAAACCCTTGATCAATTCTTATTTTATCTTCAAAGTTCAGCAGAGAGAGAGAGAGAGTACATTTACAACAGAAGTCAACACTTTGACTTGTCTAGATCTGAGCATAGATCATCTTCTATAACGATGAGATCAGTTGAAGACATTCTGCTTCAACTGATCCTCCAAGGTGACTCCTTCACCTATCATCATGCTGCATCTCGTCCATTTGCTGCACCTTACCCTGTAGCATCATCATTCTGCAACATGCATCATTATGTTGCTCATGATCACTATGCTGCCCATGATTTCATCTATCATGCTATCCATTGATCATGATCTCATTCTTCATCATGTTGTCCTTGTCACTTCCTCAAAACATGTTGAGCTAGGTCTAAATGTAGTGATGATACTTATGCCAAGGATCTTCTCATTGAATTTTTATAGCAAGACTGTAACAAGTCTGCTACAGCACTGCCACCAAAATCAGAACTGCTCCTTGTCATATCAAGATTGCCATGCCGAGAATGGATAGGCTTTAGTTCCTTAATCCATCCGAGGAGACTGAACTCACTACGGCTCCATGACCTTGACTATGACTTTGCCTGACAATGGCTCTCTGCGGCTTCATGCCATTACAGTGATTCCTCTTCATAATTGCAGCTATGTATAAAGAGTTTCCATTGCTGCGTATGATGACAACGTATAGACTGTTCACACTGTGTGTCATATCAGGTCTTCCAACATATAATAGTGTCTCCATATCTGCGTATGACCTACGAATGAGTCTTTATAACAGCGTGTTGACTGCGTTGGATCAGTCTTCATGACTGCATTTCAATGTTTCCAAGGCCATATGTTCAATGGCTGCGTATAAACTGTGTTGTATAGAGTCTTCATGTTGTTGACTCCCATTACAACATATGTGGATCATTCTTCTGCTGCTTACTGTGGCTAGGTTATCATGACGGTGGCTTTGTTACCTTGACTACATCTAATACGTCTCCACATTGTCTGCATATATGGTGTCTTCATTTACTGTGGATTGGATTGGGGTGTTTCCACTTACAGCGGATCATGACCTGCGTATATGGTGCTTCATGAACAGACCTTAATAACCTGCATATATGGTGCTTCCTAAACAGCATAATATCCTCCATTGTGAACAGACTGTCATGACCTGCGTATATGGTGCTTCCTGGACAACGTAATATCCTTCATCATGAACAGACCTTCATCACCTGCGTATATGGTGCTTCCTGGACAGCGTAATATCCTTCATCATGAATAGACCTTCATCACCTGCGTATATGGTGGTTCCTGGATAGCGTAATACATAATCTGACTAGCGTGTAAATTTCTTCATAATCTGCGTGTAGGTCTTAATGACTAGAGCTATGACTGCGACTCTTCTAGAAGTAGATTCTCATGTTGACTGTGGCTTAGGGCAACATACAACAGCTAGGGCATCACTTGAAGACTAGCGTATCACTCTTGGTGTCTCACTCCTCCCAAAACCCAAGATGTGGAGAGGAAGAGATCACTCAAGAATGAGTGTCTAAATGATATCAAATCCTCATCTATTTATACCACAATGAGGATGATGAATAGACACGTCAGTTGGGCTTCTAGAGCCTACATAAGAGATGGCCGGCTTGGTAATAATTACATAAACAAAATAAATTCATATCTCCATAAATACTTATCGGAATTAGATGATATTTGGATCAATCCTACACCTCTCGACGAGAGGGATCCAATAAAAATATTAGCTGCGATAAATAAGCCGACCCACATGGAGTTTGGCCCTAGTTGCCAATTTAACAGGGCAGCTTCAACCAGTCAATGTGGTTCCGGCATTGAAATGAAGGTGGCGTTGGAGGGTCGGGTTGTTGTGTGCCCGAAGCGAGATGGACATGTTGTTGGAGGTGTAATCTGAACAACATCGGGAGCTCGTGGTGGTAGAGGTGGTGTGAACACAGTTCGACTTGGTCATGTAGCTAGTGGTGGTAAGAAAGGTAGTGTGGTGCGTGGGGGTAGAGAAAGTGTATAGGGTTAGAATTGTTGGCAGGGGCACGCAAGAGGTGCAAGTCGAAAACTTCACTCTAATGCCTGTCATTCGCTCTGATTCCTGTCATGACTTGCTCCAAACTGTTCTAGACCGCCTAGAAGTTTTTGATAGGATCAGAAAGGAAGAACATGAGTTTATCATCACCATGCTAAATCAACTGCATTACTTTCAATTCCATGTTAGAGAAACGATTGTGGTGGTTTGGCATGGAAAAAAACTGCTAGAAAGGTTGAGAAGATGGAAATGTGGATGGCTCACTTCAAGCAACATGTTCAGTGTTCATATCGTCCCCCTCCCCCTCTAGGGACTGGGCCAGACAATCCAGCATCCATTACTTCTGATGATTAAGCATGGTCTCAGGTGTTCTTCTAGTTTTTTTGTTTTTTGGTGCTTTTGACCTGTTTAATATTTGGATTTCTCACTTAGTTTTGCTATTGTTTCTTTTACATATAGTGATATCTTTAGTCAACAAACCCAATCAGGGTAAGACTACTTGCATTTTGAGAACTGTGTACTTTCCTTTTGATGAATAAATGAAACCTCGATTTAACAACAACAACAAAAATTGTAATTAGTAAAGAATGTATAATGTTATAATACAATAATAATAAAAACTATAAATTATACCCATATTGTTAAAAATGAAAAAACAATTATAAAGTAAAACATATTGATACAAAATGAATTATTAGCAACTACACAAATAAACTATTTTCATTAACTTTGCTTTAGCCTTGGTGTAATATTCAACATTTATACAAAATGCATTAATAACAACTATACAAATAAAGTATTTCCATTCACTTTACTTTAGCCTTGGTGTAATATTCAAAGTAGATGTAGTTGATTTGCATTCTTTGATTCTTAAGAATAAAGTAATAACAAATCTATATAGATAATTACGCTAAAGGCGTTTTATTGTGAGGTTTATCCTCATGAGGACATTGTTCAGATTCGTCGTCATTGACAGAATCTTGAACAATTGTCCATATCGTTGAAATGTGAGGTTATCTGCACCACGTCGAGAATTTCCTGGATCGCATATGTATTCATATTGGGTCTGGTAAAAATCATGTGCTTTCACTCCATCGCACAATAGGTCGATCGATCGACCAATTTCTCCATCTTCAAGAAGCAGGCATTAGAATGCTATGCAACTTAACTCACATAGACCAAGACATCAAAGAATGGAGTTATCTGTGTGAACCGCAATGAATTTTTATTTCATTCAAGATATGATTGGCTTCGACCATCGGAGTCAAGTTGTCAAATGGCTCCATGAAAAGGCCGATGTTGTCATTCGGGAGTTACCTCAACCCTCTTCCAACCCTACTTCTCACAGAGCACAATATGTTGATTCCAATAGAGTCAGTGTTTGTTCATCGTATGTTCAAATTGAAGATTTGAACACATACTCACAGGAAACTACATCCACCGACAGCGAGGATCATCCTGGGAATCTCCATGAACAAATTTTAGCAGCCAACACCAAGATAGGCTAAAATTTGTCTACAACAAAGATTAGGGAAAGCGGCAGCATAGACTCCATTGGTCAGGGTGAAAAGAGAGAACAGTTATCCATGGAAATGAGGTTAGTCACTTTGAACCTTAGAACAAGAGAAACAGATAATGGTGTACCTCCAAAGGAGTTTAAAGCAAAGGAAAGAGAAAGGTGTCGGTAAAGAATGAAACAGAAAGACAAAATATATAGCCAGCAGAGCGGAATATTTGGTATATCGCAAAATTCATGTGTGTGTCCCCATTACCCTACATTTTTCTTACAAGAAAATATGAAACCACCTTCCTCCATGATGAATGAAACCACTAACGAGAATAGTATCTGCAATGCTCTGCTACATGGCTTAATGATTTATGGTGATTCAATTATCTGTAATCATTCAGGGCGATGCATAAGTTATGCACCTGTTGAAATCCAATGTGTTTCTCATCCTAGTGTTCATCACTCTGCTCCTAAATAGTAAGGAAGTAGTATTCAAACAACAAGAGCATTCTCCAAAATACTTTCTTCTAACACCTATTTTTTTCACTACTTCATCGAATGTCTATGAGCTTTTCAACTCAATTCTCTCTCCATGGTGGTTTAGGGAGTTACAATGAAATCCCTAAACTCATGCTTCAATAAATAGTTTATATATCGAACTATATAGAATACCTTGTATAACATATATATTCTTATATGGAAATACAATAATAACATTAGTAGAGTATATTACCCATCTTAAAAGCATCTGCATTTCAGGCGACAAACTATAATCCGCGTTCTTTCTCCCCATGATAAGTTCCAGGAGAAGAACGCCAAAGCTATAAACATCAGCTTTTACAGATAATTGCCCCTGCATAGCATACTCTGGTGCCATATACCCGCTGCACGTCCAAGTTACATTGTCGTGATTATATAGAAAGGGAAAATTGAGGAACAACAAACTGAAAACTACTTGTGATTGAAAGCATAGTCCTGGACTTTAGAAAATTAAAACATAAGCTAGAAGGTAAATCCCCAAATGAAAAATAGTCATGAGTAAAATTACAATACTATTGATCCTCTTGAAATCAAATCAACACAGTACAACATATGCATCCCTATATGTTTTGACAGTGTGTGAGAATGATGATTACTATTTTGAGAACTTACTAAGTTTTGGCAACTCTTGCGCTGACGTGAATCTCATCTTCACGAAAACATCTTCCTAGGGCGAAATATGTTATCATAGGATTCAACTCAATGTCGTGTTACAAGTTTGTAACATGACGATTCAGAGGATCTATTACACAATATCTTTTCATACCTCCTATTCACTTCTTGTCCATATCCTAAAGTGCCAAAACATTGAATATTGTGCAACATATCCATCACGATATACAGACCAAAATCTCCCTAAAGAATCAAAGTGAAACTGCCTTGAATTCATCCTAAAGACGGTTAACTAAAAACTTAAGTTTTAGCATCAGCGCGCTTTGCTCCACTGCCTACATGTGCCGATGGAAGGTTGCACAGTTATACATTAGCGCTTCTAGTGCAGGTTTTGATAGGAAAACCTGGGTTGAACCTCTTCTAGCAAGTTTTCCCAAACTTGAGGAGAAGCTTCATGCACTAGAACCTTCGAGAACAACGAGATGGATATTTGCTGTTATCGATATGGTTGATCTCTCCCATTTGGGCCTCTTCATCTTATCATTATGGGATTTCCCCTTGAGATGTGGACCTTTCTCCCTCTTTTATGGATCCCTAACTCCCTGTCCCTTCCTATAAATTCACTCCCTTCCATCCCCAAATGGTTGGTCATTTCTTGATGCATCCCTATGTTAAGATTATGCTTACATGCTACCCATTCTAGCTTGGAGAAGGAGTGCTTGAAGAGTCTTTGCTTCAACTTGGAAATCCACCAAAAAGAAGTCTCCAACATCAAGGCATGGGTTGTATGCTTCCCTTTTTAGCTTATCGATATATACATCTGATGTTCACTTTCCATAATTGTGTATTTTTTATTATTTTAGCTTAATACTCCTTGATCTATTAAGTATTTTATGTTTTATGTATGCCATATATGCTCTTGTATTTTTCATATCTCTTTGATCTTCCTTGCAGATACTCGGACATGAAGAACAAGGAGCGAGGCCTGGAGCGAAAGATTCAAAGTCATATCCAAAGGATTGAGCGATTAGCATCAGAGCAAGGTAAGTTTCTCCTTCTCTTTGCATTTGTTAAACATAAGCTAGGAAAGTGTATGTTAGTTTGTTTAGTTTGTTGCTAGACCCATTCATTGGGCTAGAGGGATCGCTCTGTCCATAGAGAGGATTTACCTTCACACAAAAAATGGCAACTCCATTGGGGAAGCTATAGCATTTTCATCATATTTTTCCATCTAATATCCTGATCAGTTTGACTAACCATTGACTTCTCAGTTAGTTTGAGCTAGTGTAGATCTACACATTAACTGATTACTGCCTTAGATTGCTGAGTCTGGATTTTTTTTTGAAATATATATACTTTTTCCCATATTCCTCACTCAACACAAGTTTTATCAGTGACAGTTGCACTAGCAACGCTTATTTTTACCTGTAAAGATGCGTTGAAAACCATGTCTTCCACTATTTACCCACGTTGAGGACCAACACAGGTTTTGTTATGAAAAGTAGCACTAATGACCATATCGGCACGAGGTTTTCTATATAAAGTAGCGTTGGTCCTTGAATGTGATAATTCTTATGGTTTCTCTGTCAAAATCTAGTGTGTCTTGGCCCTTGAGGTATTTTCCCATCCTGTATGCTTGGATTTGTTAGTGTTTTTATTGATTGTCTTGATTAATTTGCAAAATTTGTCTCATTGGCTTTGAAGTGAAATCTGATTGAGTTCTAGGATTCCTAGTCAATTGGTCATCACTTTTTGCTTGTTGGTGTCATTGAGATGTTGGTTTTGTTGATTGATTGAGTGTTTTTTTGTGGAAATCATTGAAAACATCATTTTGCATTTGTTTTATCTTGTTTTTCAAATTTACTTTTCATGAAAATGCATTAGATTAGTTGCATTGAAAAGTTATTTTTTGAAATTCATCATTGAAATAGATCACATTTTCAGTGATTGAAAGCTAAATATTGTATTAAGTGCATCAAATCATTCAAAATGAAAAGAAAAACATAATTCATATAAGTGCGTCTTAGTAAAGTAAAATCATTTTTCTTTCGAAAAGTTGCATTTAGGATAGTGAAAAGTGAAAATAATTTTTACTTTTGGCATCTCATTTCGAAGGCGAAAGTGAAAGTTAGTGAAAGGAAATTTGTTTGATGCATTATTGATTGAAACATCTTCCCTTGATTAGTGTAGCTTTCATCAAAGTGAAAATTTTCCTTTTCTCATATAGTTGAATTTTAGGATTCAGTTGATATTGTTTGAGCCCAAAATTGAAACATAATTCAAGAACAACATTAATATTTATTGAATTAACCTGAGGAGCATTTGGAACCTAATGCAAAAATTTAGAGGTATATGTTAGAGACGTGTTCTGGCATCTATAAACCTACTAGTTGTCGTTAACTGCCTGCATTGCATCCCGGGGGTGAAATCTCATTCCAATACGAAAGTATATAGGAGGTTCTCCAATACTCTCGGGTATATCAAAGGCACTCAAGTATGGAAAGTATCTGGGAATGCTCTCATCGAACGATTATGAATTAGACAATGCTAACATGCACTTGTGCTCCTCGTACCATCGCATATATATTGGGATACCCCACTAGGTTTTTATCCTTTAGCCACAGGTAACCAAGTCAGCCACCTTGTAAACATGATACACCGAACACAACATTCGGGGAGATTGGTCACCGTACGTTAAGTCCTTGTTTTTAGCTAAGGTGTATATAGCAGTTCACAGATACTTGGTAAACCCTCTTGCCTATCTTACCCCTTATTTTTTATTTTGTTTTGTTAATTGCTAAAATCAATTAATTGACAGCGGAACAACATCCTTCCTGTGGAAATACTCCTTAGTAGATCTTAGGTTGATACTAATGGAAATAGTTCTTGAGTCTATCAACCAAGGAAACCTCTCTGACGGGAGTGCTAGTCATTTTCCTTCTTTTGGAAATGTTGTTGCTCCTAAATGGAAACATTGTCCCTTCCTGGGTTTACCATTGGTTTGCTAATTTGGTTATTTTCGACCCCTATGGTTCCGAACGTCCAAAATGCTCCTCAACTAGGCTCTCCTCTGCCTGAGCAGTATCAGTCTTTGGTTGATCTTAAAGTTGACCCTTTACCTTATTTGCTTGTTCGTTCTTCTTCCTCTTCTTCCTCTTCATCTGGTAAAAACCTACAAGCTAGTAACCAGGTGGATAAGAAGAAGAAGAAAAGGAATATTAAGAATAAGAGAAATAAGAAAAATTTCAACCAAACAGTCATTGCTACTGATGCAACTGATGTTGAAAAATATTCCAATCAGCCCCGAAAAGTGAAATTCCCTTGCATGCTTTGTAAGGGTGATCACCTTCTTAGAGATTTCCCTGGTGTTCCCAAGATCTTAGAACTGTGGTCCACAGGTTCACATCGACCTTTGTCATCAGCATTTGGAGTTCATGTTGGTGACAAACCTTCACTTAGTAACAATAAAGCTCATGGGAAAAAGGGAAAAGTCAAATTTCCCTATTAGTTGTGTGAAGGTAATCATCCCATTCACCTTTTTCCTCTTATGGATGAAGCTTCCAAAGAGTTGGAAACCATTACTACTTCCCAGCCTCGTCTTCCGACTAGTTATCGAAAGCTTTCCCATGATCCTCCGCTAGTTGATCCAGTGATTGATCAAATGTCATTTTTGGTCAACCCCACTCTCTTCGAAAGTGAGTCTCATGAGTCCATTCTCGACCAACCATTGGTTGAGAAAATGGTATACTTGGCTCCACCTTTAGTTAATCATATATTTCTAGTAGAGAGTGAAGTTGAGTCGGCCAAGGAAAATTTTAAGGATGGAAAATTTTCTTGAAGTTTAAAACATTGGCGAATCTCACTAATCCCTAATATGCAAATTATAAATGTTTATTGATATATTTGTAAAATTAATCAAATTTATAATTATTTTACATATAGTCTCTCTATAATGTTGGCGATTTTTAAGGTAAAATAATTTTATATTCTAAAATTTGGGCGAATCGTCTTTTATAAAATTGGAAATTGGCGAATCTTTTTTGTGGAAAAATCTTGGAAAATTAGCCCACTGGGCGAACATTAGCCCCTAAAATTTTCCTCAGTGAACCTCGTACTGCTCAGGCTCTTCTGGTTTCTTCAATTTCGAATGAACTGGAGAGAAATCCTCTTGTTCTTGAGGTGCATGAAAGCAATTCACATGTTCCCATAGAGAAAGAGGGCAGCTCTCATATTCCTATGACACTGCCTATAACTAGTTTAGTCGCTACTTTTGATTGGAGTCAACTGGAAGGATATTGTCTTCCACCTTATGTGCCTTTTCAAATCATAGTACAAGCTTATAATATGGTTGTACCTAGCACAATCATAGATGAGGGCGCATACATTAGTATTATGTCCTCAACTTCTTAGAAAGATTTAGGTTCTCCACAGCTTGTCCCCACCACCCAGAATATGTTAGCTTTTAACAAAGAAACCAATCAACCGTCAGGGATCATTCCTAAGTTTCCTATTACTTTGGGAGGAAAGATTGTCTATATAGGAGTGATGGTTTTCCAAGGCCCGTTGGATTTTAATCTACTCCTTGGTCGTGACTATGTTTACGTCATGGGAGCTCTTGTCTCTTCTCTCTTTCGAGTGATTTGTTTCATGCATGAAGGAAGCATTGTGATCATTGATCAACTTGCATTCATTGGTCTTGAATCAACTCCCCATCAACCATCATCCCTAAATGGTTCTTATGTGCAAGTGGTATCACCCCCGCCATAAGTTAATTACGTGGCTACCTGTTCTATGCCCACATCTGCTGACGATCTAGTGGGTCATGTAGTAGGCCATGTATTGGGGGCATTGGAGCTTGTTTTTTCCATTGTATCCCTAGAAATGTATTCCTTCCAGTGTTTTTCTCCCATCTGATGAGAACCTATTGGAAGCCATGGCCTGTTTTGGTCTGTGATCAAAGATGTTGGATCAAAGTTCCTTATCTTGTGTCAATCTCATTAAAAAATGTAACAAGGTCCATGAGGATAGTTCTTTTACTATGTCAACCTCATTAAAAAAATAAATAGGTCTTCATGAGGATATTTCTTTTACTATGTCAACCTCGTTAAAAAAATGAAATAGGTCCCTATGAGCATGGTTCCTTTACTTGTGTCAAGCTCGGTAAAAAATGAAACAAGATGTCATGAGCATGGTTCTTTTTCATGTGTAAATCTCTTTAAAAAATGAAACAAATCCCCTTCCAATTCGAGTCTTTGATTAGATCTTATAAATTCTCAATCGAGTCTTTCACTTGATCTCGTAAGTTAACCTTCATTCCATCCACCTGTCAGTAACCAATAATCTACTTAGGTGAATGAAATGAATCTTGGGAGGCATGTACCTTGAATTGAGTCAATATTATGGGGGCATGCAAACTTATCTCAAGCATAGTTTATCTTTGTTTCAAGCTTGTGTAAAAATGAAACCAAATCCAAGCATAGTTTTTCCCATGTTTCAAGCTTGTGAAAAAATGAAACCATCTTTAAGTATACTCAAGCATAGTTTCTCATGTTTCAAGCTTTTGTAAAAATGAAACCATTCCCACTTTACCTCTCATGATTTCCATCTTTATTAGTGTGTTTTTTTGGATGAGCCTTGGATTTTTCATTCCATGGTCACCATCTCTTTGGTCAATCATACGCTTTCACTTGGTTGTTTTACCCTTGCCTAGGGAACATCTGCGATGAGTGGTATTATTAGCCAGCCTCTTGACCTTTACATGTTTTGAGCAGTTCCATAATCACCAGAACCAGTTGTTATCCTTTTATACCACTCATTCCTCTAGGAGGAGTCATCTTTCAGCTCTTTTTTGACTCTCAAAATATGAAAATTTTTCTGAGCACTTGTCATTTCAAACTCGTTAAAATAAATGAAATGGCATCTACTCAGTATAAGTTTAACCATTTTCTGGACTGAGATAGACTATTGTACAAAAAAGGAATACCTTAGTGGAACATGGCTAAGAGGTTCTCTTAGATATTGTTTTCTACCTTTTCGGGTTCAAGAGACGATTTATGAAAAGGGACCTTTGGAGTTTTCTTCAACTCTTCTTTTTCAAACTCTCTAAACATGAAAAACATGTCGATTTTCACCTTCATTGGACTTCTAAAACATAAACGATGCAGGACTTGTCACCATGACGAGACAGAATTTCTCCTTCCTAGGGCTCATAAAACTTACTAGGATGGATTAATCTGAAGGATGAACTTATGTGACAAGCATATGCTATCCCCTTCAAGCTTACAATAAAAAATATATGGGGTACTCACCAGAAATGGTGGGGCAAAAGCTGAAAGCGATCATATCTTGTATTTTGTAAAGGCAGCATGTCGCTCTTCAACATGACACTCATGTTTCTTGTGCTGGGTTTGGGACATCCTCACTTGGTCACTTGCCTTCTTGGGTTTGGGAAATCCATTTTGCCTCTCATCTGATTATACCACTTCGTCATCATGACCTCTGATCCTATGTTGAGTCAAATGTTACCAAAATTTGGAGTCGTTTCGCCAATATGTTCAAGAGAAGTCCTATCTGTAGTTATTTACCGCTTATACATTGTCTGACTTTCTTTCGCAGTCTTAGATCACACCTATCTACTCTACTACATCCTTTTATTTTGTGTCAATGATGCGGGATTCATTATGGCCCTCCTTCGATGCACCACTTCATGTCGACTTCATCTCATTATCCAGGAAGATGATCTAGAAACTCCCTTCTAGTACCTTAGAGCTTGCATGCCTCAATGGCGAGATTCTTCGCATTCGATGATAGGGTTACATCATTGACCTTCGATCGAATGATTCCACGGGTGTTCGACTTCAGCTTCATTGTTCACATTCGTGGATTGTGTTGATTGTGCCTTGAGATCCATTGTCATTATTGGTGGTTTCTCTCATACCTGTTAATAGTTTACATCATTGACCAGTAATTAGGTGGTTTCTCTTATACCTGTTAACGGTTTACATCATTGACCAGTAATTAGGTGGTTTTCTATCATGTTTGATTTCGAAACATCTATTCGCATGTTAGAATTCGTACATTGATTAGTTTGAGACGGAGCACAAGACCCTAGATTTTGTCTGATAAAGTCCAGGTTATTTGGAGTTATTATTTATTCATGATTGTACACATGTTTCCTCTAGATAGATGGCTACGACCATACCATGGGTCCATATTCATTATCCTTTTTATTTGGATGACTGCAACCATACCAAGGATCTTTGCACACGATCACTCCTATTCGGATGGTTGTTTCCATATCGCGGATTCATGTATTATTAGATGCTTTTTCATGTACCATTAGACATGATCATCATAGATGTAAGATATGTATATATATATGTATATACTTGATTTGCAGGTCTCTTGATGGTGTTGTCCTCGTCCTTGCATTGACTTGTAAAGCATCTCATCCATCACTCCCTGTTATGCCATCATGCTTTAGGGGGCATCTATTACATAGAATTTGTTATATCCCTTGTTCACTTCCTATTCCATATCCCGAAGTGCCAAAACATTGACTACTGTGCAGCATATCCATCATGATATACAGATCAAAATCTCCCTGAAGAATGAAAGGGAAACTACCTTGAATTCATCCTAAATAAGGTTAACTAAAAACCTAAGTTTCAACATCAACTTGCTTTGTTCCACTGCCTACTCATGTTGATGGCATGTTTCACAGTTATACACTAGCGTTGCCAGCGCGGGTTTTGATAGGGAAACGCGCGTTGAACCTCTTCTAGCAGATTTTCCTAAACTAGAGGAGAAGCTTCGTGCACTAGAACTTTTGAGAACATCGAGATGGATATTGGTTGTTTTTTATATAGCCGATCTCTCCCATTTGAACCTCTTGATATTATCATTGTGGGTTTTCCCCTTGAGATGTGGACCTTCCTCCCTCTTTTTTGGATCCCTAACTCCCTCTCCCTTATTATAAATTCACTCCCTTCCATCCCCAAATGGTTGGTCATTGATTTTTTCATATTTGTGCTAAGATTATGCTTACATGCTACCCATTCTAGCTTGGAGGAGAAGGAGTGCTTGAAGAGTCTTTTCTTGGACTTGGACATCCACCAAAAGGAGGTTTGCCACATCAAAGCATAGTTTGTGTGCTTCCATTTTTATCTTGTTAATATATACATCTAATGTTCACTTTCCATAATTGTGTAAATGTTTTTGCTTTTAACTTAATACTCCTTGATATATTAAGTAGTTTATGTTTGATGTATGCCATATATGCTCTTGTATTTTGCATATCTCTTTGATCTTCTTTACAGGTACTTGGACGTGAGGAATAGGTAAGGAGCGAGGCCTCGAGTGAAAGATTCAAAGTCATCTCCAAAGGATTGAGCGATTAGCATCAGAGCACGATAGGTTACTCCTTCTCTCTACATTTATTAAACATAAGCTAGGAAGGTGTATGTTAGTTTGTTTATTTTGTTGCTAGACCCACTCATTGGACTAGATGGATCGCCTTTTTCCGCAGAGGGGATATAACTTCACAACATGATCAGAAAAAATAGACCTTCCCGACAGTGGGTAGATCGAATGATGATGTACCACAAATAGTGGTAGAATTTTATCACGTCAATAGCTTAAGGGCACGGTCACTTAGATGCAGAGTGTAAGAGGAAGATGACGCTTATTGGCGTAGAGAACCTTCATTTAACATATTGACAGGTTGATATCCATTACGTATTCATTTGCGGTCTTACTTGAAGTAAAGGAGTAGTTAATTATCTGTATTTATGGTTGATGGTTTGATTTCACAAAAGAGGTTGCAAAAAATTCCCCTTTCGTGCAGCGCCGTGGAAAGAGGTGTTATATCTTACTAATCCAAATTTCAATATTATTACTTTCAGATCCCCGTATATCCCACGGTTTTTTAATATTATTCCCCTTCCAATTCATGTGAATTTATTAGTGACGTGCACATTGGGATTTGAATTTTGTTATTTAGAAGGATGTTGATATTTTTCTTACAAGTCAATGAAAATCGATACCCATAAAGACACTCATTTATGTTTTCACAATGAAAGTTTTGGTTATTGCCTACAATCTTTTCTGGCTACGAATTTTTGTTGTTGAATAAAGTTGCTTGACTTTTAGGGCAGCACTATTGTATACCATCACACTGAAACAAATTCATGATTAATAAAAAGAAATTGGCAAAACATAAAACATCTTACACAATCATAATGGAACTCTTTCGTGGAAACGTAAATCTTCTACTCAAAAAGAATTTTTTTTATACACGCCACTAATTTTCCATAGGCTAATCTGAAGCTACAATATAGAAGTCATAACTCTAACCATGGCAACGATGAAAATGCCTTTTTGTTTTGGCATAGAGAACCTCTGTTTGACACAGTTTCCCCCTTCGTTTAACGTCGTCAGCGTTGCTTTGCATAGTAATGTGTAAATACTAGTATAATATTCAAATCAAATATAGTTGCACTTTATTTTAGATTTGGTTTAATAGTCAAAGCATGGCTGGAGCTAACCAGCCATATATTGGGTATTAATGCCTTCAGAGCAGCACACCACTTAGCCCGATAACACGGGAGCGGGCAAATATTATTTAATGTCGAATTTTCCCGCTCCCGTGTTATCGCGTTAAGTCACGTGCTGCGCTGAGGGCATTAAATACCCAATATATGGCTGGTTAGCTCTTTCCGTCAAAGCATATGTAGTTGATTTGCATTCTTTACTTCGTAAGAATAAAGTAATAACAAATCTATCTAGTTAATATAATATTCAAATTAAATGTAGTTGATCTGTATTCTTATATCAAATATTTTCATTCAGTTTACTTTAGCCTTGGTGCAATATTCAAAGCATATGTAGTTGATTTGCATTCTTTGATTATTAAGAATAAATTAATAACAAATCTATATAGTTAATATAATATTCAAATTAAATATAGTTGATTTGTATTCTTTAATTGTTAAGAATATAGTAAGAAAAGTTTATAAAAAAATAAATGATTTAATAAAAAGAAAAGATATCACATATTATATTTTGGTTGGTTTTTTCACTATGCTAATATTGAAATATTTGTACGTAAATATCAAGTCATTTTTCTTATTAAGTATAGAGGATGCAAGTTGTTTTTAAGCTTTAAAAAATTTATAATTCATATGTATATAACATATCCAACAACCTAATTACCATTACAATAGATAAGTATTAGACCTTTTTCTCTTACAACACAATTCTCAAGCCACTTTTAATCTCACAAAACATTCTACTAGTCAAGATCTTTTCAATGCTTGTACTCTTGCTCAATTCTGAGCTTTGAGTGCAAAGTTATGACCCTTTAAAATTTCCTACGAGTTTCTCTTCCTCTTGCCATATCATCAAATGTACATCTCACATGTGTATGAGATGTGGCATTGTACAATGATATATCAACAAGCATATGGACAACCCTTAGATTTTACTTTTATCAAGGAAATCTAGGTCATCTAACCATGTCGCATCCTAGAAAATTGCCGTCAACTCGTAAGATCAAAAATTTAAAAGGTTTTAATTGTGCCCATATTTTCTTGTGTTATATGTGTTGCATGTGGAAAAATTTATCCCTGGCAAAAGACTATTTTTGTCTTTGTTGCACCTTAAGATATTTTTCCATGTAATGTATCACATTCTAACCAAAGTCTTTTAAATTGCACCCCATGTTTTTTTGTCATGTGACATATTGCATTGGAGAAAAAAATTCTCCTGGCAAGCAATATCACATCACACAAAAGGTTCATTCATCGCAACACCTACCTCCCCTTACACTATTAAAATGAAATCCAATGTAATTATGTAACACTAGCTAAATCCATAAATCTTGCTTTATTTCTCCTTGTCTTCTTCCATCCCTTTTCTTTGTTGTGCTTGTTGAGAGTTTTAATTCCCATGAAATGTCACAAGAAGAATTTATCCTTGCAACATGTCATGCTATTTGAAATCCTTTCCTAGAATGATCCCATGCTTTTCATCTTCTTCACTCTTTCCTTATTTTGTTTCTTCATTTTTCCTTAACTTATTTCCTATCTTATCTACAACGTTTGATGAGCTAGTGATGGGTTTATCATAATTTCCATAATTTTTGGGCTTGTGATATATCATAACAAAGTCACCTTTCTTATGCTATGTCACATCGTCAATAATCTTCATGATTTTGATATTAACTCATTATTTTCATGTCATTATGTTGCAACAACATTTTTTTTTTATTTTGTGACATTTAGACACAATCCTAAACCTTTATTGTGATTTCAAGCATTTTCATCTTGTAACAATTTTAACCATGATGCCCCTCACCTCATGTCATGTGCCCACAAATATTTGTTAGTGTGGTGTATCTCACAAAAAAAAATGGTGCAACACATTGCACCATGTAAAGATTTCTCTTTTACATGATATGCTACAAATCTTACCTCAAACTCTATGTTAATCCTTGAATTTCATGATGGACCCCAAAAAATTTACTTTCTTGTGATAGGGGTTGTATTGCATGAAAATAAAATTCATGTGATACATCCCATTTGTTAAGTTTTCCCTTAAAACTTACCCAATTTTTTATTAGTGTTATCATGATGACAAAACACCTTCTTGAGTCCCTTTTGTGACTTCCACAAATCCTCAAAGTAGCTCCAATCCTTATATCATATTTCAAATCTACCTTAGAAGGAAAGTACTAAGATCATACATAGGAGATTTGTACTCAATAAAAATGGCATTTTTCCAAGGATTGAAGTATATTAAACACTTACAGATAACCCCATTATGTAAAGGTTGTCCTAAAAGCCACATAAGAGGCCTAAGCATCATAATCATTTGGGACATTCTTGGTCGAAGCACCTAATTAGGTCAAGGCATCATCTCATTCAATTGTGTGAAATATTCAAACATAAACACCTATAGCCAAATTTCTATGGTGGGGTGCAATCCCTTCCTTGCAAGGAATCTTAGACATGCAAAACAAACATCCTCTGACTTCTATTATGCAACAAGTGAAATATAATTTTACTTGGTAATGGTTGTGTGTGTAAAAAATATTCAAAGATGAGACTTG
Organism: Pinus tabuliformis; assembly: GCA_031772625.1. Lineage (NCBI taxonomy): Eukaryota > Viridiplantae > Streptophyta > Pinopsida > Pinales > Pinaceae > Pinus > Pinus tabuliformis. Next base: position 812,667,226 of record CM062820.1, read on the forward strand.
TATGTCAAATCCATAGTATTCCTAAGGTTTAAATATCACAATAAATTGTCCATGCCATGCCATTCATATCTCTATTGCACCACCATTAGAATGTAAGTTATGTAAAGTATGGTTATTTGAATATTTTAACTTATGTCCCTAAGGATTATTGCATCATGAAGACAAGAGTCATTCTAGATATCAACTAGAGGCATGCTAGAATTTTTGCTGACAATTACCCTTACGAAAGCATACATAGGGAACTCATTTTAATTCCTAAAGTAGAAAGTAGATATTATATTACAATTGAGCATATAGAATTTCCTTTCCATATATTTCAATGCAATTATTTACCTATCCCATCAAAATGAAAATATGTTTCATAAAACAAGATAAGCTAAGTTGTAAACAAAATGTCAAATATAGTAACAACAGTTATCAAAATTTTGAAGTTTCCCAACCAATTGACTAAGGTTGAGAACTTTTCCACTTAATTGTAGGCTCAATTTCTCTGCCACTTTCTAGAATTATCCATCCCCTACCAAACCATGACACCACTAAGGTAAATTTACCAACACTTAGCAATTTGTTCGTTGAAAGACAGACACTCTCACAAGCATAAATCTAATGATCAAAAGACAAAAACTCTCAGAAGTATAAATTCAATAGGGGATCCTTCTTCACTAAATGTAAGGTCTCCAAAACCTTCAAGCAATTCCCGACTAGCTTGCTTAAAGGTAGAATACATATATTGACATATATTATATATATATATATATATATATATATATACATACATACATACTAGTGGATACACTTATCCACTAGTATTTATACTATTAATAGTATATACAATTCTATATATCAAGTTAATATTTTGATATAAATACTGACATATTTTTTTGTGTGCGTATATGCCAACATAATATATTGATACATAAAATAATATATATAGTAGTACAAGAATAGATATTGACATATACACGAGTATATATATTGGCATATTATGTTAGTATATATATTAGTGTGTGTACTAAGATAATTTTGGTATAGTCAATATAGATACTATTAAATATGTTGATAATGAATTATTATTAGGGTATTTTAGATTTTTTTCTAAGAAAAAACATTTGGGTATTGAGGACCACCCAAAGTTCACTGCCTGTAGGCTCAACCACAAAGCTTGACCCCAAGAGTGTTGATAGAATTGAACTCATGACATCTCAATACAAAATATGCTTTAATGATGGGGACTCAGCCAAATGAGTTAACCCTCGAGGCTAACTATGTTAGTGTTATATTAGTACACGAACACACACACACATACACACATATAGATACACTAAGATAGTTTGTCAAAAAATATACTATGCTAATATATATATATATATATATATATATATATATATATATATATATATATATATATAGATATATATGTATATATATATATATAGAGAGAGAGAGAGAGAGAGATAATAGAATATTGTATTAGTAGTGTGTGTGTGTGTAGACACACACACACCAAATGTCATATATGTACATATAGTAGTGTATATACCAATATTTATACTATTATTTAATATCTACATTATTCTATATATTGACTTAAATGTATATTGATATATATACTAATTTACAATTTATAATATATAACATATCATGTATGTATACATACCAATGCATATAGAAATATTTATACTTTTCTAGTATATATAGTATTTCATATGTTGATAGACATGTCTATTGATATATCTACTAATTTAAATTTTATCTCATTTATAAAGTAGTATATATCATAAGAACAAATTCTTCTTGTGACATTTCAAGGGAATCAAAACTTTCAACGAACAAAACAAAGAGGAGGGATGGGAGAAGACAAGGAGAAATAAAGCAAGATTTATGGGGTGTACTAGTGCTACATAAATGAGTTGGATCTCACTTTATTTAATCTTAAGAAATTTTGGAGGCAAGGGGAGGTAAGTGTTACCGTATTAATGAAACTTGTGTGTAATGTGATATTGCTTCAGAGAAAAAATTTCTCCAATGAAATGTCACATACTACTCTTTCCTTCTTTTGTTTCTTCATTTCCCCTTAACTTATTTCCCTGTCATATATATGAAATTTCAGAAGAACTATCAATGGACTTATCACAATTTCTACAACTTTTTGGCCTTGTGACATATCACATGAAAGTCTCCTTTCTTGTGATATGTCACATCATCAATAATCTTCATCATTTTGATGTTAGCTCATAATTATCATACCATTGTGTTCAAACACAACAATTGTTTGGTCTTGTGATGTTCAAATGCCATGCCCAACCTTTATTGTGATTTTGAGCATTTTAGTCTTGCAACAAATTTAAACATGATGCCCCTCACCTCATGTCATATGCCCACAAATCTTTGTCAGTGTCGCGTATTTCACCAAAAAGAAATGTAGTGTAATGCATTGTACCATGCAAAGATTTCTCTTTTACATGATATGCTACAAATATGGCATCAATCTTTGTGTTACTACTTGAAATTCATGTTGGAACACACAAAGTTTACTTTTGTGTGATAGGGGTTATTGTAATGCATGCAAATAAAATTCATGTGATACATCCCATTTGTTAAGTCTTCCCCTAAAACTTACCCGAAATTTTCTAAGTGTTCACCTAATGACGACACACCTTCTTGAGTCCCTTTTGTCACTTCCACAAATCCTCAAAGAAACTGCATGCCTTAGATCAACTTTAAAATATAGCTTAGAAGGAAAGTACTAGGACATACATAAGAGATTTGTATTCAATAAAAATGGCATTTTACTAAGGATTCAACTCTTTTAAACATTTATACATAAGCCTCACCTTTAAGGGTTGGCATAAAATCCAAGAAAAAGGTATAAGACTTGTAATCATAAGGGATATGCTTGCTCCAAGCACATAATTAGGTCAAGGAACCATATCATTCACTTGTGTGGAATATTCAAACATCAACACCTATAGTAAAAATTTTATGGAAAGGCGCAATCCCCTTCCTTGCAAGGAATCGTAGGCATGTGAAACAAGCATCCTTTGATTACTATTATGCAGTCAAGTGAATTATAAATTTACTTGATAATGGTGATATATATATATATATATATATATATATATATATATATATATATATATTATATATATATATATATATTATATATTTATATATATATTCAAAGGTGATACTTATAATCCAAATCCATAGTATACCTAAGGTTTACATATCACAATAAATTGTCCATGCCATGCCAGTCATATATCTCTTGCACCGCCACTAGAATGTTTTTTATGCAAAGTATGGTTATTTTAATATTGTAACTTATGTCCCTAATACTAGTGTGTGGGGGGGGGGGGGGGGGCGGCGTGCAGGATTTTTAAAACTACACTGAGCCAAACAAATATTCCATAGTTTGTGTAAGTAAATTAAGTTCCCACATACATGGTAAAAACTAAAGTAATTAAATTAGAAATTAGAAATTATTTGCAGAACTTTTCCTTCTTTTTTTCTTCTTTCTCTTCTTCTCTTTTTCTCTTTTTAAATGGGGTCTAGATTGTTTAATATTAGTTGTAATATACACTTTATGTATTACATTTAGCATTTCAATGTTGAATTGACACAATTAAAGTGGAATCTCCATGAAGGAATTGTACAATATATAAGTCAATTGGTCAAGAATAGTTGAGAATGTGAAACGTAACTTCCTTATCATACCTAAGCCATGTTTGAGTTTGTTGTTGTGGATTTCTTCCTAATTTCTAACTGTATGATTGGAAAGATGAAATTATATCTATGGAAGTTGATTTATTACATATTGTTACACTATTAATAGGTTTTCAGCAATGAACTCCTGAAATCTAGGTTCATTCATTGAATCTTCATTTGTATTTTCATTACTAACAACTAATTTGGAGTTTGAAATTGATGAATGTTTGATGGAAAATTGTCTTTTGCAGACAGAAGTGCACTCCCTATATCTAGTGGCTTGATATAGAAACAACAGAGGCAAAAGGCTAATGTTTTCCTTAGAGAAACTAGAAAATGGAGGAAAGGATTATCTGGATTCTAACGCAATTCCTCTTCTCCCTGCTTGTGAACTTTAGCTTCAGCTCCAATTACTATAAATGGAACCTAAAAAACATCTATAACAAGCATGGAAACTATAATATAAAAATAGCATAGACTGATATCTCTAATTAATGAGTTAAGAAGGCATTAAAATGCATATGCATCAAATAGACATAAGTATAGGAAAACAAAGCTTTTTGTCTTAATGAAATGTAGGAGAATATTACAACCCTTTTACAGATCTTGACCATGTAGATGTATCCCACTAACTTTTCCTTCCTTAGCCACAAAGCAATCCTTCAATCACAACTCAAGGATGGTGATGGAGTAGCATCAGGCCATAGCTAAGAGTCTCCAAAATCCAACCCAGAGTCTATGGGAGGCAATGAATTTATAGTATAAATAGGGTAGTTTTGGTTTTACCAATCTAGTACTTAGATCCACATATGAGGGAGGATAAGCTTTATGGATAAGGGATGGGACCCTAAGAATAGGAATTAGATATCCCAATCAATAGTAAATGGTAAAGAAGCTTCTGGAAAGAGAAGATTCGAAGTTATTTTTTATTTTTCTAGAAATTCTAGAACCATCGCACCTGCAGCAAAGGAAACATGTGTTGGTCAATACAGGTGCTCAACTATGCAACATGAAATAGTATAGGTTGCTAGAAGAGAAAGTGTGATGGGTCTAAAAAACAGTTTTTTGCGCTGATAAACCTAGAATATTTGGATTTTTGGAGAGATAATTCTTAATGATTTGCAAAGGGATGATTGCAAGGTGTCAAGGATGTTCATTGATTCATTTTCCAATTCATTTGAGAAGATGTGACAAAATGACCTGTAACAATCGACATTAAATTTGAATAAACAATTGTTCTAAATCAAGACTAGTTCAAAATGTTGTAGAAGTTGTTTATTCTTAAGTTATATCTGATCATTTTCGAGATGTGACTTAGTTTAAAGAAGTTCAAATTTGGCTTGTGAAACTAGAAAACAAGTTAGAATACATAAAAGAGTTCCTTTGTTGATTATGATAGTATTGTCTTCAATAGCGAATATTGTAATGTTCAACAACACTAATAATTCACTTCGGTTGATACTGTCAATACCTTCGAAAAATGTCTCCCGTGTTCAAAATTTTGTTCCCTTGGGCCATCCCTTCTGATGGTCAGGCGAAGCCGACGATTTTGGTGGTTGAGAAGTTGGGGGAAGGCAGTCTGGAGCTTATTCGAAGAGAGGCCAATGTAGACTACTCCTAAAATTTATCGTAGGAGGAGCTCTGCACAAATATCATGCTCTACGATGATCTCAGCGTGAGGAGAGGCACCAAAGTGACTCGTGAGGTTTTCGAATCCCTGCGAGGGAGGCTCAAGGTTGTTGGAAGAGTAGGTGTGGGTATAAACAATGTGGATCTGCAGGCAGCCACTAAGTTTGGGTTCTTGGTTGTCAATTCTCCCACTGCCAATACCGTTGTGGTTGTTGAACACGGGATCGCTTGATCACATCCATGGTGCGGAATGTGCCCCAGGCTAATGCTTCCATGAAGGTTGATCTATAGGGTAGTGGGCTCTCTTTCATTACTCTTCGGTGCTTTCATTCGATACAAGAACCAGAAAAAGAATTGATATGCACAGAATCATCATATAGCCTAGATCTAGTGAAGCACAACCCAGATAGAGCACTGATATGCTTAGATCTGACATATCCGAGCACATGGGCAACAGATCGAGCCCTTCCTCAAATAGACCCACACTCTACAGAGGCGGATCTGATACAAATTTTCATCAAAACACTGGAAGGCAGGCATCTTTGTTGGAGGATCTGGAAGGGGAGGAGGATCCAAGACTTAAAGTATAAAATCCAAAACCACCTCAATATACCAGCATACAGGCAAAATCTGATTCACTCAGGTCTCAGTTTACAGGATAACCACACACTCTAGGATTATGGAATTTCCACAGACTCAACCATCATGATCAACTTGCGTCTGAGGGGTGGATGCTCTGGAGCTAGCTCAAAGAGCACAGGAACTTTTAAGGATGCAGTCAAAGGCAAGGAAAAAGCACAAACCAAACCAACACCATTGCCCAAGCTACCAGGGCCCTACATTGTAGAACAAAAATCTGAGAATCCCGCTATCACCATTGCAATCCCTGAGGTAAATGATTTGTACACAGATCTCTATTCCAATGCAGTTATATGCATATTTAATGGTTTTTGGCCTAAATATGATGTTTTGCATCAATGGATATATGCTTCATGCTCACCAAACTGTGAAATATATTTATTGCTCACCAAACTGTGAAATATATTTATTCCCCAAGGGGTTTTTTATAGTCAGACTCAGAACATAACAGGAAAGAGAACATATCCTCAACAAGGGACCATGGTTTTGGGGTAATGCAGGGCTCTTCCTGACCCCTTGGTTTCCAGAATTCGATGCCAACACAATGGTGGTAACAAAGATGCCAGTTTGGGTTAGGTTGCACAACCTTCCATTATACTTATAGCACCATAATGTTTTAATAGCCATAGGGAACTCGTTGGGAAAGTGCCTTAAGATTGATAGGGATAGAATTTCAAGGGGAATATTTACATTTGCCAGGATTTTCGTTGAAGTAGATCCCATCCAAGGACTACCAGACAACATCACAATGAATTTCAATATTACACAGTGGCCTCAACCTCTAGATTACGAAAATACAACTTTCTAATGTTGTGGATATCTACAAACTAGCCACTTCCATAGTGCATGTCCACAAGCAAAACAAACCCCCAAATGGAACAAGAAGCAACAAAAAAATCCAAAAGGATGGCAATATACATCCCCCTTAGATGAAGAAGCAGAAAAAGCAGAAACAACAGAATATAAAGCAGAAATGGATGTTCAACAAGTCCAGAACAGCACACTAAAGGAGGACAAAGAACCTAGCAACCCTTTGCAACAACAAGAATCCCAACTAATGGAAATATCTGGCAACAAGTGAACACATGCATTAGAAGGATCTGACTCTGAAAAGGACTCTCCCATAAATCAGTTATCCATTGTATCTGCCACTCCCAACACTGGAGGATGGCGAAAGGTGGAGAAAAAGAAAGGGAGAAAAGAATAGATTTTATATTTTTCTTTTTTTCTTTTTATGTTTTATGTTTTCTGTTAAAACAGGAACAAACCATATGCATATTCTTTTTAGCATCTACAACATGTAATTTTTTCTTATGAATAAAATTATGATTTTTTCCAAGGTGAAAAAAAATCACTTCGATCGATTTTAAAAACTTAATGGGGGATCTTTGTGTGGGTATGTCTTCGTATAACATACACAATCAAAAAATGTTATTAACTCAACAAAAAAGAGGGCTCCTTACAAATCCACTCTTCGAGAATAAGACCCAACAATTAAAATCTATACTAAGAAATTGGATGATGTCAAGTTCAACCAAGGATCCACCTAACAATTATAATGCAATTTAACTTCATTTCAATTTTACATTTACAAAAAAACTATTTAAGTTCGGTATTGGAATTAGTGCTAGTGTAATTATCATTGAATGTTGGATGATTTCAATTTCAATCAAGAATGCACCTAACAATTATAATGCAATTCAACTTAATTCTGATTTGATATTTACAAAGAAACTATTTAATGTTGAGCATTAGAATCAATGTTGGTGTAATATTATCATTGAATGTTGATGTGATTGACAACGTGACTAGTTGAATATGAATTTTTGAATGATCAAGTTCATATGCCTTTTTACTCCATGTATGTATATTTGATATAGATATTTAAATATCAATTTTCACATATAAGTTCAAGTATCCTTATACCTCCTTATTTCAATTTTAGGACATGTCTAACATAAAGAGAATGTATATATATATATATATATATATATATATCGAGAGAGAGAGAGAGAGAGAGACTCCATGTATGTATATTTGATATAGATATTTAAATATCAATTTTCACATACCTCCTTATTTCAATTTTAGGACATGTCTAACATAAAGAGAATGTATATATATATATAGAGAGAGAGAGAGAGAGAGATATTTCAACATAAAGAGAATGTATATATATATATATATATATATATATATATATATATAGAGAGAGAGAGAGAGAGAGAGAGGAGAAGAGAGAGAGAGAGATATATATATATATATATATATATAGAGAGAGAGAGAGAGAGAGAGAGAGAGAGAGAGAGAGAGAGAGAGATTTATTCTAGGGTAATGACAACAATGCCCAAATACAATTAGAAACCTTCAATGGTATTTATGAATATTGTCTAAACTCGTATTCAAACCCACATTGGAGTCATATTTTGTAAATGTTATCCTTGAGAACCAACAATAATTTTGCTAAAATTTGTCCTTGTCACTTTTTTGTTATCACAAAAAGTATTTGCATTTCAATGATTTACCAATTATTTTGATCTCTTCACTCGAAATAAAAAATCAATATCACCACATAAGTGATTTTACAATTTGATGCAAGTTGTCATTGTCTTTCACCAGTGGACGAACACATGGTCCCATATTAACTTTTAGATGTGTTTATGCACACAAATTAATATAAAGTAAAATAATTATGCCTCTCACTTTTTAATCAAACTATTTTTCACTTATTACTTTGTTTACATTGAACTTAATAGTTCTTACTAATCAATAGTTCGCCCATGTAATCTACTAAATCTTCTCATTATGATACGCCTTTGTGTGTATATGTGACATAATCATTGGCTTTAACCCTATATAATAAATTGATGCAAACATATTCTTAATAAAAATAGAAAATATGCAATGGTGCACACACATTTAACATAGATATTTTACCCTAGAAACTCAAACTGAGAAAACCAGAAATATTTTTCAGTACATTATTTGTTTGTAATGTTACAATAAAATAGTTATATCCCACTACAAACATATCCCCTAATCCATTAAATTTATATTAGAATGCAACCATAGTTCCTTAACTAGAATTACAAAACCATGGGCTAAACCACAATGTGCCACAAAACTGCTAAAAGAAAAAACCATGTACCAAAAACATATGCAAAAATCACCCAAAAAAAATATTGAGGGCTCCATCTCCCTTAGAAACCAACACCCCCCCCCCCACCCACCCCCCAAATAGGGGATTTTATTGCCATCCTTACACCCAATGCATGAATCACACGTAGGACTAGTTGTGCAAAGAATATAACGCATACCAAACATTCTCCCACTTGATTTTTTCTATGCATACTAGGGGTGACAATATTTCATGATCAATGATTTAGGATAACAATGGCCTTTGTTTTTATACACAATGAAAAATTCCTAATTCTCATAGACTTTTTTATTGAATCTGCATCATTCTTCAAGGTCTTCACCTTAACCAAGAACATCTTCATGTCTTCAAACGTGTCTCTCACAAAGTGATACTAAACATCGATATGATTTTTTCTTAGAATGATAAGTTGGGTTCTTTGCTAGGAATATTTCACTATAATTGTCACAATCTATGCTTATAGCTTATTTTACTAACCCAATACCTTAACATAATCTTTGTAACCATATTTCTACTTTGCCTGCATAAGTGGCTACCATGTATTCTACTTTTGTAGTTCGAGTACCATTATATATTGCCTCTTTCTCATCCAACCGATTACTCTTCCAAATAGGTTAAACACATACCTACTTGTATATCTTCTATGATGCATATCTCTAGCCCAGTATGCATTAACAAAACCATGTATGTCCAACACTTTTTCCAATCCTGGTCTTCCTTGGTAGCATAATCCATAACTAGTAATGCCACGCAAATACATGAAAACCCTCTTTATTGTTACCCAATGCTCCTCCTTATTTTTAACATATACCCGCTCAAAATTCCCACTTCATGTGCAATGTCTAGGTTTGTACAAACCATTTCTTACATAAAAATCCCAACTAAACTAATATACAAAATATACATTTCATCTTCCTCTTACTATGTCTTGCGACACTAATTTGCAAATTACTTTACGCTTACAAGAATAGGGACCTTTACCGGTTTTCATTCATGCATATTAAACCTCTGTTATACTGTCTCAATATGTTTTCTTTAGTATAACTAGAGTTACATGTTTTCATAATATCTTTTAATTTCCATGCCCAAAATGAAATTTGTAACACCAACATACTCCATTTCAAATTTAGAGGACAATTGAGTTTTTACATCCTAGATGTTTTCCTTGTCATTTTCAATCAGCAACATACCATCCACATATATGACCAAATAAATGAGATGATTTCGAACTAGTTTGAAATACACACAATGATTTTCTTTGCTCCTTGTGAAACCAAGCTCCAATATATAAGTATCAAACTTTTGATACTGCATCCTTGGTGATTGCTTTAACACATACAATATTTTTTCAACCTTCAAACTAACTCTTTATTTCCCTTCACTATAAAGTCTTTTGGTTCTTCATGCAGATTCCTTCTTCTAAATCCCCATGTAGAAATATCATTTTCATGTTCATCTAATCTACTTCAAAATCAAAAGCAACAATAACAAATAAAGAAAATCTAATAGAAGTTAACCTAGAAACAAGAGAAAGAATCTCACAAAAATTAATTCACTCTACCTAGGAATAACCATTTTCTACTATTTGAGTGTTATGTTTCTCCACTTCTCCTTCTGTATTTAACTTCTTATTAAAGACACATTTGCTGCCATTTTTTCAACCATGTATGTTTCCATATTTTCCCATCCTCTGAATCCACTCCCTCTCTAGTAGTTCTAGGATCATAGATAACAAATAAATAAAAATTAGAATATAAATCAAGTGGAGTATACATATGTGGTTGTCTTCTTTCCTGAATGGATCTAGATGATATTGGAGCATGAGGTTCTTCTTCTAATTCATGTTCTTTTGTAGAGTCTCATTCATCATCCTTGAATTCAAACTCTATTTTCTAAAGTTCTTTCTCCTTTGTAAGGCTATATTGGAGCATGAGGTTCTTCTTCTAATTCATGTTCTTTTGTAGAGTCTCATTCATCATCCTTGAATTCAAGCTTCTTTCTCCCTTGTAAGGCTTCTTGTTTGACAACATCTTTGATTTTTCTAAAGTCCACATCTTGACAATACGCAACCTTTTTAGTTTATAGGTTCCAAAACTTATAACCTTTCAGACCAACTTAATATACAATAAAGATAAACTTTTAAACTTTATTATCCAACTTACTCCTATTCGTCTTTGGAATGTGTACATAAGCATCAAATTCATATACCCTAAGATGTTTGAGGCTTCCTTATGAGTCCATACCTTATGAGAGTATTGTGTGGAGTCTTGTCATCTAATGCTAATGAGGATAAGCCTTTTACCAGGTAACACACAATAACCACTACCTCTACTTAGAATTCATATCCTAAATCGACACTACTAAGCATGCTCCTCACTTTTTCCATTAGTGTTATGTTCATCATTTTTGCAACCCCGTTCTTTTGAGGTGTGCATTGACACTTGCGCCACTTTGATTATTTATTATTTTCAAATCATTGCAAATTCTCTCTATTCACTATGAAAAAAATAATTAACATAAGTAGGTGGGGTCCCCTAAAGAGAAAATCAATCTTAGTTCAAATCAGCACTATGATTACTCTTCGCATCATATTTACATGTCATTTACTGTGTTGACATTTCATTATTTTGAGCATATTGGTGGCGTTACAATTATGGAGAAACAAGGACCACAGTACTTACCTATTAGTTTGTATTGGTTTATAATAGTATTGCATTATCGCTTGGTTTGAACATGTGACTATTGCATCAAAAGGGATCAATGGCTTGGAAAATGGTTATGATAGCAATGTTTTGGTTATGATTAAGATATAAAATAAAATAAATAAATAAAATGTTTTATTTTTAAAAGGTGGGTATTTATATGTTTGGCACTATGAATACAATGGCATAGTTCAATACTTGACAACAAACTTTAACATGTAAAATGATAATGCTATGATATATAATGCACACACATATCATTGATGTTTATGGTTTATTCATTAGTTTGATACAATTGGGATTTGTTGACCCACCAACAACTCCCCTTCATTTCAACTCGAAATGTAAGGGTCCCCATTAGTGTTCAAATTTGAACACATCACAACCCTTCTGAAGCCCTCTAGAACGTCAGAGAAGTGTTCAGTGAAATTTACCAGTCAAAAGAAATATAATTTTTTTTACAGGTTTTTTTAATTTAAATAATATTATAAAATGCCCTATGAAGGGCTGCCTGTCCGTAGGACATTTCAAAAAATTCCAGTTCTCTTACTGATGTAACACTCTAAATTCTGCAGGAGGTTCTGGCAACACTCAAGAAAGTGCAATGGGACATAATGGAGGTTATTCATTTATTCCCAAGCCATCAATCATAACGGCAGCACTGATAGAGTTAGCAGTCATGATATGAGGTTTATGTTTGTATTTGTTGATAATAGAGGTTTCTTTTCGCATTCATTGATAGTAGAGGAGAAGTATCTATGTTCTGGTATCCATGAACAAGGCATATTTTGAAGGTACTGGAGATTTAGAAGAAACAAATGACAAAAGACAAAATTAACAATGACTGAGGTAGATTATTTTGAGCCTGTGAATCTTGCCTGCATTGATTTTTCCAATCCCAACCTTACGGCGAGTGCAGCACAAGTTCGCAAGGTATTTTCAACTCTCAGTTTTAATTTTCAACTTTCATTTCCTTGGCCTTTCATTCAGTTCATTGATTTAGGAGGAACCGATTAAAATTATTATGTATGGAATGGTTGATTGATCTTTATATAGTCATGTGTAGACTCTAGATTTTTTTTATATCGTCCATCATGTCATCAATGAAGATTTTTTGGACTAAGTCTTTGAGCAAAGTTGATGGCTTTTTTCCCTTCCTAAGGAGGAAACAATGAAATTGCTACGGAATGAGAACCATCAAGGTTACACTCCGTATCAAGCAAAATCTTTTAATCTTTCCATTCAACCCAAAGGTTTGATGTGGATTTTGTCTCCTTATATTTACTTTTGCTTGCAATTACATCTTGCTCTGCTCAACTCTGAAAAATCAATCCATTTAAGTATTTCACTTTATACTTTTTCATATATTTGTTTCTCCAGGGGATTGGAAGGGGAGTTATGAAGCTTCTGAAGCATCAATAAAGGCAAGAGATTTCATGGTCCCAATCAATGGCTTTCAACAGGTATGCAGTTCAACATTTGAAGCAATATTTTTCATACTTGTCCAGCACTTAAAAATAGGTTAAAGTGACATTATTGACATTTGTACGTCCTAACCACATACTACATTTTCTATGGTATCTCCATTTTCCTTAATTTGTAAAATTTTATTCTTTCTTTTCAACCCACCATTAACACAAGATTGTTCAATTAGAAGATTACCCCATTAGATGTTGATAACTACGCTTACTAATTTATTTTTCATCTTGTAAATAAATCTACCATCTACTACATCTTCGAGGATGCCGAATATATTCGAGTATTGATCATCGTACCACTATGAAAACATCTTCCATCCTACCTTTATGAGGACATATTCATGACATTACTTTGATGTTCCACATAGATATCTTGACATGGTATAATAAGGCCAATAGGGTTCCTTACATTTTCCATGAAGACATCATTACTTTGAAACTCTGAAGTTTAACATGGAAATCTTAAGATAGCATAATAAGACCAATATGGTTCTTTCTTTAGGGTTTCTTTTTAGCGAACATAGTGAACATTGGTATAGACAAAGTAATCTCTTTATTAATTTGAAATCTTTTATAGTAATAAATAAATACATTTTCATTTTATAGTAATAAATGAATAATTTTTCATTTTATAGTAATAAATGAAATAAATTAGTTAAAGCAGTGATAATAATGACATTTTTACATCATAACCACATTTTATGTTGTATCTTCATTTTCTTTCCTAATTTGCAAAATTTTCTTTCTTTCTTTTCAACCAACCATTCAGACAAGGTTGTTCAATTTTAACAACCATTCAGAGAAGATTGTTCAATTATGAAATTACCCCATTAGATGGTGATAACTACGCTCAGTGACATTTTTTATATTCTTGTAAATAACTACTACCATATCTTTTCTATTTTTAAATGATTCAGCTTACAAAAGCCTAGCATTGCTGCCATTTGAACTTACTATAATCAAGCTTAGTATTAAGCCTAGCATTTGTAAAATCAAACTTTATTTAAAACCCATATTTCTTCTCTTCTCTTAAAACGCCTTTTTCTTTATTAACTCTCTAGTTTTTAAAAACATAGAAATTAATGCTATAAAAAAATTGAGAAATAATAAGTGTGCTTCCCATAAAATTATGTAGAGTTTTGAACTAGGGAGAAGTGTTAAAATGAAACTCCAGGGCTCTATTAATAACCACACAACCTAATATTGGTCTGCCTACAAGGCTACAACTTAATTTTCTTTAGAATGCTAATAGCTATCCATACAACTACTATTGTGTCTCCCGCTTCATTCTCTTCATTCGACATCTAGGAAATAATAAGTTGTGCATGTGGGTGTCCATGTAGTTACTGCTATGAAGGGTTTTTAAGGAGATGTTGAAATCATAGAAAAATTAAACGATATTGTTAATGAAAAAATTGTATTATTAGAAAAATACATCAATGAAAAGAAACCGCATTATTAGAAAAAGATATCAACCAAAATTGAATTCATTGTAAGGACCAAATTTGAAAAGCATTCTTAAACAAACAAATAAAAAACGACCAACCAAGCCATACAAAAACAACATTGCAGATGTGTATTACATATTACAATATCTCCCTATTAGATAAGGAAAGCTTTCCTTTTAATTACATAAATTTATGAATCTATAGAGCTTGAAGGTTTTAATGGAGATGAAAGTCTATTGATAGTGTTCTTTGATTGAGCAATGTTAAGAGAAAAGTTCAATTCCCTTGGTTGTTGAAGGTATATATTTGTTTTTTTGGTTTGCTTTAAATTGTTTCAAGCTGAAACAAAAAGATAGTATAAATTAGAAACAAATGAAAACTAAAAAATATTTTCCATTATGCAAATAGATTTATATTTTCAATGACTTAAATTCAAATACTTTTGGAGATTATCTAATGAATAGAAAAAACATATGTTTACCTTTTTTTTAATAGAATTTGAGAAAAATGTTTGCCTATTTACTAAATTCTATTGAGATTTTATAGTGTTTTGATGTAGCCACTTTTTAAATTTTAAAGATTTAAAAAGACACCATTTCATTTTGGCATTTTTTTTTATAAAAAGTTTATTTAATATACACTTATTAATAGAAGTACAAATTTTTTTATGACTTTTCATATTTGAAAAGTTAGATAAATATATTTCCTTCTTAATAAAATTAAAATTAAAACCAGCCTCTCAAATTTGATCACTACTTGGTACTGAAAATATTGCCATGCCATAGAGTAATATTTTTTTAATTCCTCAACCTCCGTACTCGAAATAATGCCATGCCATGCCTGACATCCGAAATGAGAGAACACAAGGGTGAAGACAATGCTTTTGTGGGCGAGCGTCTCATTAAAAGACGACCACTCTCATGCATAGAATGGCAGAAAAATCTCATTGAATGGCCTCTTAAGACTAAGTAGGGTGAGGTATTGAAAGGGTGGTTAATAGAGCAACAAGTTGTTGCACAAACATTCAAGCAAGCAAGCCCGCCCGCCCAAAGTGGCATATATAAAGGCCCGCCCTATCTCAAGAGTAGTAAAGTTGGATTCTTACCGTCTAGTTGATGGTACTCCGCATCTGAAAATAGGAGAAGCACTCTCTCAATTTGAAGTGGTTTCCTGGAAATTGAAACCCTAACAGAAGTGTGAAAGGGCAGTAGTTCAATCGCCTCGCTACTGAAACTAGTATAATTGGCAGTCTATTGTGAATGCAACACGCACCTTTAGACGGATTCACTCTCAATAAAAAGAAACTAATATCACCTTTAGAAGGATTCACTCTCAATAAAAAGAAACTAATGTTGGAGATCAGATGCACAGCAGAATTAAATCAAATACACAACAGATAAATCAAGCACATAAAACACAGGAATTAACGTGGTTCACCCAACCAATCTGGGCTACGTCCACACAACATAGGCATCGACTATTTATTAAACAAACATGAGATTACAAAATGAAATCCTCACAAAACTCTCACCCTCATAGCAAACAATCCGAATGGTTGCCTGTTATATAGCAAAGAGAATCTAACAACCTCATTAACTCACTCACATCAAATATAGGAGGCATTAATCATCTCCCAACAACCTAGAGCTAATCTAGGAACTGAATTTCTATTGTTGTCACCTACAGAGATTTTTGCCTATTTTACTCCAAACAGAAAATCTCAACAATCTCCACCTTGACAACAATTAGCCTGATGCCCTGTTATTATTATTTTATTTTTTCTGCAAGCCAAGAGAAGCCAAACACCAGCGTAGCTTCTCTAACAAAACTGGTTTCGTGAACATGTATGCACAGTTTTCCTTTGTATGCACCTTTTCAAGAGAGACTCCCCTTTCAGTGACAACCTGTCTTACAAAATGGTACTTAATTGGAATATGCTTTGATTTACTATGATAGGCCGGATTCTTAGCCAAATGTATTGCACTTTGACTATCACAAAATAACCTGATGTTGTCCTGTAACCTACCAAACTCACCAAGCAAACCTTTCAACCAAACCGCCTCTTTGCAAGCATGCGAAGCAGCAATGTATTCTGCTTCAGTAGTGGATAACGCGACAATGTTCTGTAGCTTTGACATCCAACTTATAGCTCCACCTGCAAGAGTAAAGACATACCCTGAAGTTGACCTTCTCTTATCCAAATCACCTGCAAAATCGGAATCAACATATCCGCAAACAAATTCACTACTCTTATTGTAAGTGATACAATAACTACTTGTGCCTCTCAGATACCGAAGCACCCATTTCACTGTTGACCAGTGTTCTTTACCCGGATTTGCCATGTACCTGCTGACAACCCCAACTGCATGTGAAATATCTGGTCGAGTACAAACCATCGCATACATTAAACACCCTACTACATTGGCATATGGAATTCTAGACATATAATCCTTTTCTTCATCTGTATTAGGACATAAACTCAAAGAAAGCTTAAAATGGGAAGCTAAAGGGACTGAAACAGGCTTCACATTATTCATACCAAACCTCAAAAGTATTTTCTCAATATACTTTTGTTGTGATAGCCATAGCTTACCATTGCTCCTGTCTCTGAAAATCTCCATGCCCAAAATCTGTCTTGCAACTCCTAGATCTTTCATATCAAATGTCCTTGCCATCTGAGCCTTCAACCTGTTGATTTCTTCTATGCTTTTGCTTGCTAAAAGCATATCGTCAACATACAATACCAAGATAATGAATATGCCATTATTCAACTGTTTAAAATAACACAATGATCATATTCACTTCTAACATATTTCTGACTCAACATGAAAGAATCAAACTTCTTATACCACTGCCGAGGTGACTGCTTCAGGCCATATAATGACTTCTTGAGCCAGCAGACAAATTTCTCATTGCGATGGTGAACAAACCCTTCTGGTTGTTCCATATATATTTCCTCATCTAAGTCACCATGTAGAAATGCAGTCTTAACATCTAACTGCTACAACTCTAAATCAAGCAAAGCCACTAATGCTAACACAATTCTAATTGAAACAATTTTAACCACTGGTGAAAAAATCTCATGAAAGTCAATACCGGCTTTCTGAGAAAACCCTTTTGCAACCAGCCGTGCTTTGTACCTGTCTTCCGTATCATTCACACCCCGTTTCAGCTTGAAAACCCATTTACACCCCACAGTTTTCCTGCCTTTCGGAAGCTCAACCAGATCCCATGTACCATTCTTACTTAAGGCCATCATTTCGTCCTTCATGGCTGCTTTCCACTTGTCACTATTTGAACCTTCTACAGCTTCCTGATAACACAAAGGTTCATCATCATTAGCAGTCAAAGCAACTGAAGTAACATGATCATCATACCTTCTCGGAGGGAGTTTGATCCTTGTAGACCTCCTTAAGAATGTTTCTGGTGCTTCCATAATTGGTTGTCTATCATCTGTAGGAACTTCTTTATGATCGCCATCTGAAACCTGTTCATGACCTCCATCTGAACCCTGTTCATAATCTGATTCTGAAACTTGTTCATGACTAGAATCTGAACTATGGTCGTTATAACTATCATTAGAAATGCTGTCAAACTAAATGTGCTAGAAATCAAATACATCATCCTGTTTCAATCTACTATCTACATCTAATTGTACAAGAGAGGATTCATTAAACTTTACATCTTTGTTGATGATGATTTTGCGGGTAGTAGGATCCCACAATCTATATCCCTTTGTTCCATCACCATACCCAACAAATATATACCTTTTAGACTTTGGATCTAATTTAGTTCGCTGATGTTTAGGCACTAGAGCATATGCTTCACAACCAAACACTCTGAGTTTAGAATAGTCACAAGGGTGTCCTTTCCATACCTCTTGCGGAACCTTGCAGCCTATCGTCGTTGATGGAGATCAGTTTATCACATAACAAGTTGTTGCCACTACTTCCATCCACAACTCCTTTTGCAACCCAACGTTACTCAGCATACACCTTGCTCTCTCTAGAAGAGTCCTGTTCATGCGTTCAGCAACTCCATTCTGCTGAGGAGTATAAACCGTGGTCTTATGTCTCTCGATCCCTGCATCCTTGCAATAGCTGTCAAACTCCTTGGAGGAAAACTCACCACCATTGTCAGTTCTTAAACATTTTATAGTTCTACCAGTGTTGTTTTCTACCAATGCTCTAAACTGCTTGAAAACTGTAAAAACATCAGACTTCCTTTTCAACATGTAGACCCACACTTTTCTAGAAAAGTCATCAATAAACGATACAAAATATGACGAGCCACCATATGACACTGTAGGGGCTGGACCCCAAACATCTGAATGGATATAATCAAGTATGCCTTTACTAGTATGTTTGCCTATTTTAAACTTTTGCTTACTTTGTTTACCAAACAGACAATGTTTACAGAAATCTAACTTTCCAGATCTTAGATTAGGAAGTAACTTGCGATCAGCCAAAATTTTCAACCCTCGTTCGCTCATATGGCCCAACCTTTGATGCCATAGGCGAATGGAACTACTGTCCTGTTCAGACACCGACACATGATCTGACCCAGTTCTACCTTCTAATTGAAAAAGATTTCCTACCTTCTTAGCCTTCATCACTAGTAAAATACCTTTATAGATTTTCATAACTCCACCTTGAATTACAGTTTTATATCCATTCGTATCCAGTGCTCCTAATGAAATTAGACTTTTTCTTAGATCTGGTACATGTCTCACATCAATTAACAATTTGGTTGTGCCATCTAACATTTGCAGTTGTATACTTCCTATTCCAACAATACTGCAAGTGACATCATTACCCATGTACACGAATCCATCATCAACTGATCTATATGTCTTAAACCAATCTTTATGAATACACATGTGGTTAGATGCCCCGGAATCTAACAACCAATGTTGATCATGTTTTGAAACATTAACAGACAATACCTCATCACTCATACCTGAACCAGATACTGAACCTGTATCTGTGGTGTTGGCTTCCTTCTTTTCTGTCGAAGAGCCTTCTTTAGCAGCCTGCTTTCGCTTCCAGCAATCCTTTTTAAGATGTCCAGCCTTGACACAATGCCAGCACTTCACCTTTGTCTTCTTTCCTTTGGACTTTGAACAAGAGTCGCTATGCTTTCCCCCGGAGTGTCTCTCTCTTGAGCGACCTCTAGCCATCATTACCTCTAACGTAGAGGTGTCTGCATTCGACCTCTTCCTCGTCTCCTCAGACAACAAGGCTCCAACAACATCGTCAAACTCAAGAATGTCTGTTGTACTAAAGCTTATGGAAGTAACAAAGTGATCCCAGGATTCGGGCAATGAACACAATAGAGTTATTGCCTTATCCTCTGAATCAAATTTCACATCTAGACTGTCTAATTGCACCAGTAAGGTATTAAAAACATTCAGGTGATCAGTAATCGAGGTACCTTCTTTCATCCGCAAACCGTAAAGCTGCCGTTTCAGGAGAATCCGATTTGTCAAGGATTTCGTCATATACAGCTTCTCCAACTTCGTCCACAAACCAGCTGCAGTCTTCTCTGACACGATGTTAAATAAAACATCATCATCCAAACACAAGCGAATTCTGCTCAAGGCTCTTCCATCCAATTCATTCCACTCATCATCTGTCACGGGGGAAGGCAGTTTGGACCTGCCCAACAATGCCTTTGCCACGCCCTGCTGTACCAGCAGATCATGCATTTTTACCTTCCAGATCTCGAAATTATTTTTGCCATTAAACTTCTCGATTTCGAACCGGGCACTTTGAGTTTTCGCCATTTGTATCAACAAAAAACACAATAATCTCCAATATCCAACTTTAAATACCAGCAATAAAAAAAAATTGCCTATGCCTTTCTGCCTTTGCCTTTAAAAAAAACTGCCCTTTGTACTTCACAAAAAAAAACTTTCTGCAATATGCACTGATATGCCTTTGCTAAAAAAACAAAATTTCCCTGTTACTGCCACTGCGTAGCATAAATCCAAATTGCATAATTATCACCTTAGTAAATAAAAAACAAGTAGTGCGCCGCTGGTAATAAGCCACGTTTATCAAAAAACAACCAATTATAAAGTATTTGTCTTCATATTATGAAGCAACCAATGGCTTTCCCATAGCCTCATTGTTCTTTTCTGTCGTTCCTGCCCACAGACCCTTTGAGCCATATCAATAAAAAACTCAAATGAACATTCGACAATGCGCATTAAAACCCTTTAAAGGCAAATTAATATTCAGAAATGGCGTCACCGAAAAATTCCGATTGATGGTACCGAATTCCACACAAGCATGTAGTTTATCAAAACATAAGCCATGTTTTAGTTGATTTTACAACGATGAATCTCTGTCCACATTTATCAGATTTAAAAAAAAAAACAGGAATGTATTGAACCATTGGCACATTGAAAACGCATTGCATACCTTTACTCAGCGCAAAATTGCAGGTTCAAACACGCAATATGCTAACAGCCGAAATATGCTGAGTCTGCCCAACCATGCTGTAGTGTACTGGCCTGATCCAGAGCTCACCGGAGAGTCTTCACACGCAACGGGCTCGGGACATTGTATACTGGTCTCTACGCAGCAGCAGTCACGACCACGCATACGCACCCTCCACCAGAGCACTGCCAATCAGTACGCAGACTCCAGGACGCCACGCACAGCCACCTCCAACATGCTCTGATACCACTTGTTGGAGATCAGATGCACAGCAGAATTAAATCAAATACACAGCAGATAAATCAAGCACATAAAACACAGGAATTAACGTGGTTCACCCAACCAATCTGGGCTACGTCCACACAACATAGGCATCGGCAATTTATTAAACAAACAGGAGATTACAAAATGAAATCCTCACAAAACTCTCACCCTCATAGCAAACAATCCTAATGGTTGCCTATTATATAGCAAAGAGAATCTAACAACCTCATTAACTCACTCACATCAAATATAGGAGGCATTAATCATCTCCCAACAACCTGGAGCTAATCTAGGAACTGAATTTCTATTGTTGTCACCTATTTTTACCTATTTTACTCCAAACAAAAAATCTCAACAACTAATATCACCTTTAGACGGATTCACTCTCAATAAAAAGAAACTAATATATCTTTTGGAAATGGAACCAAACCAGGGATGTAGTAATTGCCAGGAGCTTTGCTATGGGAGCATATGAGGAGAAAGATCCAATAGGAGCTCAGATTGACTAGTTTCGATTGATTTGTTACCGAGACGTTCCTATTTACTTCCCTGCCCCGGAGCGGCACAACACATAGCGTTCAGACAGTCAGTCGTGTGTACCCAGGGAGTCTGGAGCGCCAGCCGCCACATGCGCAAAATTAATAAGTAAATAATGTTACAACATGCGCTATCAAACATTTATTTTTAGGTAAATAATGTTACTCAATCATAGAAGAAAGTCTCATTAATATGCATTTTAACACTAAGTTAAGAACGTCATGGCATAGGGATCATTAGAGAAATTCTCATTAACATGCATTTTCACTTTAAGTTAAGAACGTCATGGCATGGCATCATGGGAAAAAGTCTCATTGTAATCTTAAGTTATGAACGTCATGGCATAGAGATCATGGGAGAAAGTGTCATTAATATGCATTTCGACCCTAAATTAAGAACATCATGGAATAGGGAAAAGGCCAAATAAGACATCGGCTAACAATTTCCATGTTTAATAAGCTCAGTAAAAAATGAATTACAACATATACAACAAGATTTTGGTTTAACCATGGTTAGTCTTTATTGGTAATCACAATAGTCGTATCAAATAATAAATTCTTTGTGAATTTATATTAATCCTTACATATAACAACGAAATAAATCTATAAATTATCACTCATGTTTTATATGTTTGGTATGCATAATGCATTACACTTACGTGTTGTGTACAGGTGTTAACGTGGAACGATGCATGTAAAGACCCATTAAATTATCACTCATGTTTTATATGTTTGGTATGTCTAATGGTATGGCGACTCCTATTTCTGATACTATAGTAATATTAATGTTATCTGACATGCGAGTGGAATAGCCATCTCTTTTTGAATGACAGCACGTGGAGAGAGAGAGCCAGCCTGAAGACCGCACTCCATGGCTATTCCCCTCACATGTCAAATAGCATTAATATTGCTAGAAGATCGGAAATAAGAGTCGGCTGCATAATGCATCACACTTACGTGTTGGGTAGAGGTGTTAACGTGGAACGATGCATGTAAAGACCCCGTAAATGCAAAATCATGTCCTTTTGTTTTATGTTTGCACGTTCCTTCCGAGTGGAAGATATACACGAGGAAACCATAGATTACCATAACATTTCTGAATAAATATTTGATCCAAGCAAGCGCACCCATTGATTATATAATAGTTTGTAGATTTGAACAAAGAACCAATTGGAGCATATACGGTTTTTATTTTTTTATTTTTGGGAAATATCAATAACTGTTCCAGATTTTTACATTTTTTGTTTGATTCAAGAGGGGAGATCCGGATCCATAATCCATAATTTGGTGGGGACCTTTTTCTAAATTAGAAATTCTATTCTTGTGAATGAAGTCGATGGATTGTTATAAAAGGGACATCTATATATGTCTGGGGAGAGCGGGAAGTACTAGTAGTGGTAGAATAAGAAGGAACATATTTGTAGATTAGGAGCATGGAGTGCGCGCTCTCAATTCGCTAGAGGTTGTTTGGGCAGCAGGGGAGGAAGATTGTTACATCAACATTCATGCTCGTGGAACAACATTTTATTATGTTGTAAGCACTTTTTGATTTTATTTAATCCAATCCAATCCAATGGTTCATTGCTCATCAAAAAAAATTGTATTCCATGATTATGGTGTGGATTCTTTTTCAAGGGTTAAAGTAAGTTGTTATCCTTCATTGATGACAGTGCTGTGCTTTTTAATAGTATTCTTCATTATTGTGTTTCGGTAGATCATGTGCTATCTTTGGGTTCAGCTTCTCTTTGGTATTTATATTAAGGATTGACTCAATCTTTGCTAAACTGTGAATTTTTAGCTTTGAGTTTTACTCTTTTAGTTTGATTTTACTTTCAATTGAAATTTTTTTATGTGATAATTTTGCTGAAACATTATGTTCATAATTCTCATTTGCTAATTGTTTAGTGAATTAGAACCAAGTGCAAATTCATCTCAAGATTATTGCAATTTGTGCCTCTCGTTGATAGTAATAATAGTAGAATAAGTAGCTAGTGTTTTATTTCTTTTGAATGCTTTAATAGTAGGATAAGTAGCTAGCGTTTTATTTCTTTTGAATGCTTTATCTATATAAACTCGACATGTTACTCCCTCTTATTTAATGATTTCAGGGTTGTAGTCTAGCCCTTTTTTCTTTTCAAATCATTTCAAATTAGCTTTTATTTAAATTTAATTTAAAAATTGCATATATAAATTAAATTTCCAGGTTTGTTTTCGATCCCGCCTTTGCTTTTTTTTTTGTAATTATCATTATACATCATTGTATTCTTTTGTAAGATATAGCTTGATTTACTTACTAAATATGTATTATATCTAACTTAACTTTGTATTTTTTACTAACTTAACATATAGATATTAGATTAACTTAGTATTATAACCCCTATAGTTTCATTGTAGACATACCATAAGTAGAGATATTTTAGGATTCTTAATCTCTTTTTCTCCCATAGAGAGAGAGATTAAAGGCCAATGAAGCCTCTAAACTTGTCAGGGGTGACTATTCCAAATGGCTTGGGCTATTAAAGAGCCTTGGTCCAGGTGACTTCCTCCTTGTTGACTTGGGTGCAAAAAACTTGCATCAACAAAATGGCGCTAGAAGGGGGTCTAAGGAAAATTAATTGAGTAGGCCATTAAACCCTCAACCCCTATAATTCCATATTTATTTATTTTCCTTTCGGTGTCATTGTAACAAAAACTCCAGTTACAAGTAGGCCTCGTAGAGTCTTGATTTTTGAACGTTTTTAATTGTTCATGATTCATTTACCAACCTTTGTTTTGGAACATGCTTTTAGTTCATGTTGGTCTGCTAGGAGCATTCCTAGAGAGGCAGTCAAATATTTGTCAAAGTTAAGATTTGATGGTGGGGATGAATTTTTTTCTACTCTTATGCATCTTCATCATTTTCTGTTTAAAGCTAAATCTTTTGGAATATTTTACTAATGATGAGTTATGTGTGTTGTTTACTCTTACTTTCTAGGGGAGAATTAGAAACTAGTTCAAAGTGTTACCATCCAAATATATTCACTCTTGGGACCAACTCATTGATATATTTCTTAACGGACATACATATCATGATTATGGTTCATTTAGTTTAGAAATTAATATTTTATCTATGCATGAAAATGAATCATTACGGGAGTTTTATTCTAGGTTTCTTGTACCTTGCTGGAGACTTCATTTAAAAGATTTAGCCCCTAGGCATAAGCTAATTTTATGGTTTCTTAACCTTATTCTTTCTATTAATAAACAAAATAATGAAAATAACATAGATTTTGAGCCAATGGTTGATCTTGATCTTACCTTGGAATCCTTAGAGCCAACCAATGAATCCCACATCTCTTTACAATCACTTGCTACATGAATTGATTTCTTTGAAAATAATTTAGATTGTAAGTCTCAACTAGAAATTATTCCTGAAACCGCTTTTGGTGTTGATTGTAAAGAGGAAAAATCAGCAAAGGTGAATTTCATAGAAAATATGGACTGAACTAGTGATGATGTCAATGATAGTTCTCCCTTAGAAGTTGATCTTGAACTAGGCCTTATAACTCTAGCAGAATATGCATCTAGTACACAGAAAGTGACTAATAATATCACGGTACATGTTTGTTTTCATGAAATCACATGTACTCTAGTAGTCATTATTTTATGTATCTTGATTTCTTTACGAGTCTTCATACATGTAATAATGATTCATTTGATCTTCAAGCTTGAATTTCTCTTTTAACTTATTCAAATTTAACTGAAGAGGAAGATCGTCCAGATAAATAGCATGACCTTGATGAGGTTTCCTTGGACCTTGTTTATGAAATTGAGATTGAAACAATAAACATGCTAATGAGTCTCTTACATATCCATTTGTTAATGATATTGGATTTGATCTTTGTCATGATGTGCAAGAGAGGGAAGTTCGTTATGATGATTATGATGATGATTTGCTAGATTATGACATTGAATTTCCTAAACATAAGTCTAAAATCATAATTACATGTTCTTCTAATGATAACATTTCATCCCTTGGACTTATTGATTCTTTATTATTAAGGGGATTAAGAAGCATTTCATACCTGATTCTAAGTATCTCTCCTATTGCTTTGGCTCAATATGTGTCTAATGGAAAATCTTATTCTTACCACAATAAACCATTTGATTTTAAAAATGATCGTCAATCAAATATTATTACTGATGGCCATCATGATATGAGTCGTGAAATTTATACATTAATGATGGTTTAAAAATATTTTTCAATCTTGTCATTTCATCTCAAATTGTTGGATGTGGGTTTAGTAAAGATTATCTAGAAAATGGGACACTTTTTCAACCTATACTATCACACTTTCTCATTCTCTTGATGTAATTTACGAAATGGACCTTGATTTTAATACCAAGATTCTATTAATCGAAATCAAGAGCCTTTTGTATCTCCAAATTATTTCAAACGATTCATTGTTTGTGCTTATCAGGATATGATTGGAGATTGGCTTCAACAGTCTTATGGAGCAAAGTTCCCAGAAAATGGTAAGATCATACTTGCCTTTTTTTTCAATGAATACTTTCCAGGTAAATTTGATATGCTTATTTTTTACTTCAAGATGCTCCAATTTTTTTTACTAATTTGAGATGTCTTTGTCATTATAGGATTGGAGTTGCTTGAATGGTTACACTGGAAATTTCATTTCACTTAGTTTCGTTTTAGAGTAGCATAGGATAGGTTGAAGAATAGAGTGGTTTTTGTTTGATTTTTACTCTTTTGTTTGTTTGAATAAAGCACATATGAAAAGCACGACCTGGAAATAAGCCGTCATCATGACATTGTTAGGGGAGTCAATTTAACCTTTTTCCTTTGCTCTTTTTATTCTTAATGCAATTTTTATCTTGAGATGAGAAAACAATAATACATTTAGTGAAACAACAACTCGAACACTTCTCTTTCATATTTCATAAAATGAAGTTTTTATGTCTCTCTTTAGTTTGAGATTAACATGATAATTGCACAATTACTTGAATGGTTTATTTAGCATTTGAATTCTTTGGCGTGTAATAAAAGATCAAATTATCAACATCTCACACAATGTATAAATTTTAAAGCCATGTATATACTTATATCATTAAAACATGAAAGGGGTAAAACATGTAAGTTTTCAAAATCTTATATCATCCCTATCCTTTGATCCTATTTATCATTCTTGGCTCATGATTTGATTAATACATTGTTGGATGTCTATTTGATTCTAACCTATTTTTCATGTTTTTGCTTTGCTTTTGATTTTGATATTTATACATTTCCTGGGTCCTTCTTTCCTTGGTTTGAATGGGGGTAGATTTTAAATTTCACAAATTCTCCTTGACATGATCGTTGGGTAAACCATTTATCTTATGTTATCCATAAAATGAAATCTTATCTTTGAGGAAATATTTTCTGCAAAGATGTTTTCCTTGTGCTGATACTCAACCCTCCAGATAAGTTAAGTTTTCTATTTTGTAAACTTATCACTCAACCATTCTTTATGCTTGTCTAAATCTTTCCACCATTATTCAAAAGTTGTAACATGATCGTTTTCTTTAAAATGAGCTTTTAGGATACAAAAACTGACAAGTAAAGATTAGTCTCTGAAAAATTTTAACACCATCCATTTCTCTTAAGGAGAAGATTTTCCTCCCCATATATTAAGTAATCCATTAAGTGTTCATATTAATCAAAATGTATTTTAATATAAAATGATTAATTGAGGGATAGGAGGTCTCATTACAAGCAGACCTACCATATGATCTGTTGTTGAATGTTAGTTTTGTTGTGCTAATTTCAACTTCAGAATTAAAAATAATTCCTCCTCATTTGCTTTATGTGCATAGGTTTCCTTTATTGTGTTTGTGAAGTAACAGGTAAATTTGTCAAGTTTTATGTCAAATTCATGAGAAAAATAGCATGTAAATAAAGTGATAAATAGCAGCAAACAAATATATAGAAAACTATCAAAATGAACACTTAACAAAATGTTTTGATGAAGGATTTCACCCCTCCTAGGCTACATCTCCTTGGTCCAGCTTCCACGGCTTGGGCTTCTGTATTAGCTCAAAATGAGAAAAAAGTGGTGTTTACAATTCTCTATTGCTCCTGAAACCTACTT
This sequence comes from Pinus tabuliformis, assembly GCA_031772625.1. Lineage (NCBI taxonomy): Eukaryota > Viridiplantae > Streptophyta > Pinopsida > Pinales > Pinaceae > Pinus > Pinus tabuliformis. The sequence continues at coordinate 812,695,355 of CM062820.1, forward strand.
CAATGTGCTTAGAACATCAAAATCATCTAGGAATGACTTTTTATGAGCCCAAATTGGTCAAAAATTGCAAAAGTTATGGCCTCTTCATTTTCCCCTAGGAAAACTCCACTAAAACTGGAGAAACTCCAGTTAATCCTGCCAAATTTGGAGAAAGGCCGAATTTATCAAACCCTCCAAAAAAATCCGCCAACTTAATTGCACCATTAATTAAAGATAAATGTGTATTAATTAGCACTAATCTTCAGTTAGCACATAAATCACGCTGTTAAATCTAACCGCTAGCCTCCGATTTCATGGTGTGGTCACATGTGGAGGGGGTTGGCCCTCTCCTCCCCCAACCGCTACGGTTTAACATAACAAATACGTATTGCAATAAATTTCCTCCAATATTGTGTTGCCCCTAGAAAGCTTCTTACCTCTGTAACTGTATTAGGATTGGGCCAACTCAAAATGACCTCAACCTTAGAGGGGTCTATCTTCAGCTCACATCCTCCAACAATGTATCCCAAATACACTAAAGAAGTCTTGCCAAATTCACACTTTGACATATTTAAAAATAATTTCTTTTCTCAAGACATCAAGTACTTTGTTCACATGCATGACATGTTCATCTCTGGATTTGTTGAATATGAGAATATCATCTAAGTACACAATGACAATCATCTAGAAATGGTCTCAATACATCATTCATAACTCTCATGAAAGTAGTTGGAGCATTTTTAAGACCAAAAAGCATAACAAGCCACTCAAACAATCCTTGTTTACTTTTAAATGTGGTTTTCCAAATGTCCTCTTCAGCTATGCTAACTTGATGATAACCACTTTGTAAGTCTAACTTAGTGAAATACTTTGCATACCTCAATTGAGTGGATAACGATTCTTTACTATTATCTTATTCAGTGCACAAAAATCCACACACATGCGCCAAGTCCCGTCTTTCTTTGGAACCAAGGCAATTGGTGAACCACATGGCGAAGTAGATGGTCGTATGATACCTTTGTTCAGCAATTCTTGAATTTTTTTTTGATTTCCATACTCTCCATGATCGACATGCGATACATGCCAATGTTTGGAAATGGAACATCCTGTTGCAGCTGTATCTCACGCTGAATTCCCCTCTTGGGAGGTAACCCCTTTGGTTCCTGAAACATCTCGCCATGCTTGCTTACCAAATCAAACAAATCAAATTTTAACTTATCATCACAACCTTCAAAAGATTCATAATCTATATCATTCCTTTTCTTAATCATGAGAAGCACAAAAATTTTACTTGCATCTACTAGTCTCTTCATTTGCCCTGCATTAACCAAAGAAATGATTAACTTTTTGCGATGGGCACTCACAGTATACTCCACTCCATCCTTGAGCAATAGATATTTGTTCTCAAGGTGATAAAATGCCGCTTTCCTATCATACAAATATGGGCTTCCCAAAATGATTCCTGAGATGTCAAGTGGAACTACATCTAACTCAACTTCATCAATGAATTTTTCAGTAATGGAAAATCTGAATAAGAATTTCCTTGTAACCTATAAATTTGAATTATTGACTATCCAACCCAAGGGGTATGGCTTATGATGAGGTACAGTTTCAAGGTTAAGTTTTTTGACCAAATCTTCTGAAATTAAGTTTGATTGTGACCCACTATCAAATAATGCATCAATCTTTGTATGATTTGAGATTACCCTTACATGGAACAACCCTTGATTCTTCATTTGGAGTGTTGTTGTGACTATGTGAGGAACCAATGATTTCTATAGCTTCTTTTCCCTTTGTGACTGTTGAGCCTCGAACTTGCACCTTCCCATACACCCTCTCAGCCTTCTTTTTCCACTCATTTCATCCACCACGTTGATTAAATCATTGTATTTTAGTTTAAAAACGAGCTTTTGACATGGTTTTCTAACTACGCTGATGACTGTTGTTTGGTTTAGAATTTTGTTCAGACAGCTGTGGAAGCTTCTCAGTTTCCGCAGCCGATACAGGTTTCCGCAACCGACCCAGGTTTCTGCAGCCAGCACAGGATTCCTTAGTCATTTTGTCAAACACCATGCTACAGGTGTCTTCTCAAGAAATGAGCCACATGGGCAAGTTACAGGAGTCAAGGACATGGATCGTTTCCCTCCAGATCATCCAGCACGGCCATAAAAGCCCGCGGTCAAACAAGGGGCAAAGGATAGTCAACGGAAGTGTCCAGCGGTGGCACGGCTCTGCGTAGCTCTGTTTTTGAGAACCTGAAGCTACGTGGCACAGTCCTTAGCCACGAAGACATCCTGATAGCATGAATCCAACAGCCATACCTCTCAGATTTAATAAACATGATGACAGTTACCTAGATCCGGGCTGAAGAGGATTTACGTGTCTCTGGCAGCGTGGTTAATAGCGTAGATTTAGTTAATCTGTTTAGCTTTCTTTCCTTATAAATAATGCGTCCATGAACGCTGTAAAAGTTAATCTTTTTGGAATGTAATCCGAAGCTGTTGTATTTCCCCACTGCACTTTTATGTTTCTGTTTAATATATAAGAAGACTGGTTTAAACTTAAGCTTGTAGCTGTTCGTTGAATCGGTTGAAGTGTTAGAGGGCCCCTTCTTACTGAAGCCTTGTACAGTTGTCTTTTAACTCTTGCATTACTTTTTCCTGTTCATGTATATTAGCTATACATTTGTCATTTAAATGTTGTGTTTTATTTCATCATGTATATTAGTTGTACATAACAAAGCTTTTTGATTTCTGTTGATTTACATTTTCATTGCTGCTCTTTTATGGTTACAACTGATCAGTTTTTTTGCAGGTTTTCTTAGGCAGCCCGGGGCAATTTTTCACCTTTTCTTTTTATAACTATTGGCATACGAGATCATCTTGTCTTTGTCGCTGACTCTTGTTTTCTGAAGTTTGATTTCCAGTACTGTCATTTCCTTAAGTTGTACATTTATTTTCGACTCTTAGATATCATGCTATTCATCTGTTAACGGTTCCTTTCTATAATCAAATAACTTTATTAGGAACCAGAATATCACTCATTATAGCTTGATTTAGTTTGCTTTAGATCTCACATTGCTTGACTTGTTCATGATTGTTTCTCACAGGGTAAATTAAGCTGAAAAGCAAAAGGTCAAGAAAGTTAAAGTAGTGTGATTAGTTTAGTTTAACTTCTTTTAGATTTCACATTGCTTAACATTTTATGATATCTTCTCACAAGGAAGATTGAGTTGAAGAGTTGAACTAGTGTGGATTAGTTGTTCTTACTTTTAATTGAATTTAGTGTAGATTTCACTTTCATTTTCATTCAGCAACAAAGATACTGGGCCGATGTCATAGTTCATTGTTTGATGTCTTTATTTCTTTTGAAGAATTGATTTCATTGCAGTTATTTTAAAGCTTTCTCTCTTTTAAGTTTTGAAAACCACTTAGAGATCACCATAATCATCCATATTTTACTTGCTTTATCACCTCTTCATCGTCTCACATTAGGGAAAGATAAATCCAAAAACAAACTTAAAAAAAAACTAAAAACGACAAAAGACTAAGGAAATGGTTATCTAGTACATATAGTACACTTCACTTCGTCAGTTTACGAACCCCAGGTTGACATTATAAATAGCAATTTAGATCACACTAAATTGACCAAACATTTTGGCGCCGTTGCCGGGGAAGTGAAATTAGGTAGCCAAATTCTTAAAAAAAAAGAAGAAAATTTCAAGGAAGGAAAATTGATAACCTCTCAAAGTATGCTCTCCTCTTGCACTTAGTGTGATCTAGAGGATCAGAAAAGAGAAAGTTATTAGTTTAATAGTTTCTTGAGTATGCTCTCTTCTTGCACCCTGGAAGATCAGAAAGAGAATTATTAGCCCGACTTGAAGAAAAATAAAAAATGACATGCATAGAGCAAGAGATTCTAGGGGAAGGTTTTTAGCTAGAGCCAAGAGTTCGATTTTTACAAGTCCATCTACTTCAAGGAATAGACAAGAGACACCTCCATCATCTCCAACTTACACTCCTAGCCCTAGGATTCCTGGAATTCAAGAGGCAGGAATCGACTCTCCCACACCTTCCATCGAATCTGAATTAGAAAGAGATCCTTTCCTTCCTTCTACAAAAAGACAAATTGTAATTGAAGAAGTAGAATCATCTGAAGAAGAAGAGGGAGAAATTCCTCCTCGTTCACCCTTAGTAGAAGAACCAGAAGACTCTGAAGTCTCCAGGGAAACTACCATGACAGAGGAAGGAGCAACTGGATTTGGTAGAGGTAGAGGTAGAGGAGGAGGAGGAAACAATGGAGGAGGTAGAGGTAACATTGGGGGAAATAGGGATGGAGATAACTCATTTGGATTTCCTATAGTCGATGAGGACTCCCGAGCCACAATGAAAAACATCTCACCATCTGTCCTCCCAAACTTCCATGGGTTAAGGAATGAGGACCCTGAAACATTTCTATTTGAGTTTGAAGTCGTGTGTCGAACTTATGATTATCTGGAAGACTCTCAAAAACTCAAACTGTTTCCTTCAACATTGAAAGGAGCATCCTTGAAATGGTTCATGGGATTACTCACTCAATCCATTAGGTCTTGGAAGGATATGAAACAAACATTTTTGGATAGGTACCTAAACTATTGTATGCCTACCAATCACAAGGATGAGGTATTCAAAATGGTGCAAAAAGAAGATGAAAACTTGGAGGATTTACTTGAAATATTTCAATACAACCTGAAAAGAGCAAAAATGAGTAACTTAGATGAGGAGACCTTGAAAGCCCTTCTACTAAAAGCCATTAGAGATGAATGGATAGATATTTTGAACATGATGGGAAAAGGAGACATATCTCAACTTCCACTTCATGATATAGAAGAGCTATGTGTCCATCTCTCAAGGGGTAAATCTAAAACTCAAAAAGGGCCTAGAGATCCTTCTCTCATCAGAGCAAACAAATCTGCAACTGGATCAGTAAGTAGGGCTGAGATTGGCAACATGCTTGATGAATTCAAAACTGACATCTTAGGGAGTCTTAGTGAACAACTAGACACCCTTAAGATTCACAATAAGCAGAAAGCAGAAGCTGAGGCTTTGGCCATCTTTTGCCCAAAGTGTAGGAAGAAACATGCTCTAAGGGAATGTCCCTTGGATGCAAAAGTTGTAGAAACATGTGTAATTTGTTCAAAGAATCATGAGACCAAGGATTGTCCTTCAATTCCTGGGCTCAAAGCTGTCTTTCAAGAAGATCCAAATACAATCGAATCTCTCTGTTTTGTTGCAAGGAGACCTTGGCAGGGGCAACAAAATCAAGGGTTTAGCAACCCTATGAATTTTCAACCCCCACCAAATTGGAATCCTTGGCAACAACCTTGGTCCCAACCTCAAAATCCTTTTCAATCATGGGTACAAGGTATGCAAAATCCTTATGGGAGATTTGCTCAATTTTACCAATATCCTCCATCTTTTCAAAACCAACAAGCTCCACAACTTCCAAATCAAAATCCACAACTATCATTGCCATTTCCACAACAACAACAACCTTCTCAACAGAATCCAAATTCTCAACTCTTGCTTCCATTCCAACAGAAGTCAAATCAACTTCCTTCTCTGCCATTGCCAAACCACAATAATAAAAATCCTCAAAATGCTTACATGATGCAAGGTCAACAATTTCCTACCTATATGATTGTTCCTCTCAATGAAGTACAACTCAGATCAGGTAGAGTCCTAGATAAGCCTTCTATAAATGCTCGAAAACAAAGCATTTTTGAGAAAGATTCTCTTGAAGCCAATAAGGGTTTTGAAGCATCTCTTCAAAACCCAAACACTCAAAAAGAAAACGAATTAACCCCCACAACTCCCATAGTTGAGCAACATGCATCTTTATCCACACCTCCTTTTCCTGAAAGATTACAAATTGACAAAGGAGTGGAAAAACAATTTTGGTTTCCTGACTATAATTTTCTAGATGAATTGAAGAATGTTTGTATCAAGATTCCCTTGTTACAAGCCATTAAAGAGATTCCTATTCTAGCAAAAACAATAAAGGAGTTGAGTCTTAAAAGACCAGGAAGGAAACCAAGAGATACCAGAAGAATCCACCTGGTAGGGAAAATTGCAGATATCATGATGGGAAAAATTACTATGCAGAAATATGTAGATCCCGGTATTCCAATTGTCAAAACACATATCAATGAGGTAGAAATACCAAATACTTTGATTGATTTAGGGGCTGCTATCAACATCATGAGTAGACAGACTATGGAACAGCTAAAACTTCCTAATCTTCTTTTTACACCTACTTTATTGCAACTTGCAGATCGATCAATTATTAAACCAGATGGTGTATTAGAAGACATTCTAGTCTCCTTAGACTCTTGGGAATATCCTGTGGATTTCATGATTTTAACTCCCAAGAGTAATCCAGGAGGACACCCTCTTATTTTAGGAAGACCTTGGCTAGCCACAGCTAATGCTTTCATAAGTTGTAGGTCTGGGGATATGTATATTTCTGATGGTAATTCGACAAAGAAGTTCAATATGTATCCTCCAGCGAAAGCAATTACAGAAATAGGAGATAATGAGTGGGTTGATGATGAAGATACTATACAACCTGTCTTTACCATTTCTGAGATTAGTGAAGATAGTCAAATTCTGAACACATTAGAAAACTTTGAACCATCTTCAGAATATGACCACACACAATTTCAGTTGGATTCTGACATTGAGTGTCTATCATCTAGACAAATGTCTCTTTTCTCTATGGAAGAATTTGGTAGTTCTGCCATTGAGATTTTTCCAGGAAAAACATTGAATATCAACATAAACTTGGAAAAATCACAACAGGGGGAGCTAACCAAAATCTTGCAAAAACATTCTACTGTGTTTGTATGGGAGTATACTGATATGAAAGGTATTGATCCTAAGACTTGCATTCATCACATCTACATTGAGGAAAATAGTAAACCAATCAGACAACCTCAAAGAAGGATGAATCCAAACCTTAGGGAGATAGTGAAAGAAGAGCTCCAAAAGTTACTTAATGTAAACTTCATTTACCCCATTTCAGATAGCCGGTGGGTTTCTCCTTTGGTTATAGTACCTAAAAAGAATGGTAAATGGAGGGTTTGCATTGATTACAGGGAATTGAACAAAGCAACTTTGAAGGATCACTTTCCTTTACCCTTTATTGATCAGGTATTAGATACTTTAGCAGTCAAAAAGTATTTCTCATTTTTGGATGGTTTTAGTGGTTACAATCACATTCAGGTGGCACCTGAAGATCAGGACAAGACCACATTTACCTGTCCATGGGGAACTTTTGCTTACCGAGTACTTCCTTTTGGATTATGTAATGCACCCGCAACATTTCAAAGGGCAGTACTAGGAATATTTTCTGATCTAATTCATGATTGTGTAGAGGTCTATATGGATGATTTTACAGTTTATGGTAATTCATTTGAAGAGGCATTAGAAAATTTGGAAAAATTCCTTATAAGATGTAAAGAAACAAATCTTTTATTAAGTCATGAAAAATGTTTTATGATGTTTACTGAAGGGATTGTTTTAGGACATCATATTTCAGGAGATGGGATTAAAGTTGATAGATCAAAAGTTGAAGTCATCTCCAAGTTACCTATTCCAAATTGTCAAAAAGATGTTAGAAGTTTTCTTGGATTTACTGGATATTATAGAAGATTTATTGAAAACTTCACCAAGATAGCATCTCCGCTCTTCAAATTACTTACAAAAGACTGCGAATTCAATTGGGATCCTGACTGTCAATCTGCATTTGAAACTTTGAAAACAAGAATATTTGAAGCACCCATTTTGAGAGGGCCAAATTGGAAACTTCCTTTCCATATTTCTACAGATGCTTCAGATAGAGCTCTAGGAGCTGTGTTGGGTCAAAAGGACTTGGTTCCTTATGCCATTTACTACACCAGTAAAAATTTGACTCCTACTGAGTTAAATTATACTGTGACTGAAAAAGAGTTTTTAGCTGTTGTTCATGCAATCAACAAGTTTAGACACTATATAACTGGCTATGAAACTTTTGTCCATACTGATCATTCTGCAATTAGATATCTCATGAACAAACCTGTTACTAATGGCAGAGTTACAAGATGGCTTTTACTTTTACAAGAATTCAATATTACTGTGTTAGATAGACCAGGGAAACAAAATACAGTAGCTGATTTCTTGTCTAGAATCCAAAATACTAACGAAGATTCTCCTGTAGAGGATAAGTTTCCAGATGAATATTTGTATGCAGTAACTACTAAAACTCCTTGGTATGCAGATATTGCTAACTATTTGGTTACAGGGAAGCTACCTCCACACTTATTTCCTAATGAGAAAAGGAAAATTATTCAGGAGAGTTCAAATTATTCATGGATTTCTAATGAATTGTTTAAAACAGGGCTAGATTGCGTGATCAGAAGATGTGTTCGGGAAGATGAAATGCCTGACATCCTTAAGGCATGTCATGATGAACCATGCGGTGGACACTTTGCTGACAAGAGGACGGCCTATAAAATCCTTTCTTTAGGATATTATTGGCCTTCTCTCTTCAAAGATGCAAAACAATATGTTAGAAGGTGTGACAACTGCCAAAGAGTTGGGAGACCAACTCTTTCAAATGAAATGCCATCACAGTCACAGGTACTCATTGAACCCTTTGAAAAATGGGCTTTAGATTTCATTGGACCTATTAATCCACCATCTAGACAAAAGAAATATATATTGGTTTGCACTGATTATGTCACTAAATGGGTAGAAGCCAAGGCATTGCCTTCTGCCACTGAAAATTCAGTTGATCAATTTCTTTTTGAGGATATTTTTACTCGTTTTGGTGTCCCAAGAGAAATTGTGACAGATCAGGGAAGTCAATTTACATCTAACTTGATGGAGAAGCTGATGGAAGAATACAAAATCAAGCACGGAAAATCTACTCCGTACCATCCGCAAGCAAATGGTCAAGTGGAATCTACAAACAAAGTTCTTGAGAGCATCATCACCAAAACTGTTCATCTCCACAGAAGAGATTGGGCAGAAAGGCTTCCTGAAGCCTTATGGCCTATAGAACTACATGGAGGAACACAACAGGACATTCTCCCTATGAACTTGTTTATGGAAAAGAAGTCCTGCTCCCCATTGAGTTTCAAGTCAAGACCTTCAAGATGGCAGTTCAGTTGGGGATGAATCTATCAGAAGCCCAAAAGCACAGAATGGAGCAGCTGAATGAGCTAGATGAAATAAGACAAGATGCAATTTTAAGGACTGATCTAGTTCAGCACCAAAGAACTAAGTGGCATGACAGATATATCAAAGAGAAAAAGTTTCAAAAGGGAGATTGGGCGTTACTGTTTGATTCCAAGTTTAAATACTTCAAAGGAAAATTTCAGACTCATTGGCTTGGACCATATGAGATTGATGAAGTCTTTAGCAATGGAGCAGTTCGAGTCAAGACCATTGATGAGTTTCAAACTCCTCTCATTGTGAATGGCCACCGATTGAAAATTTATCATAAGCCACTCTCAAAAGAGGACTTTGTCAAAATGTTTCAAGAAAATTCTGCAATGAGGCTGGTGGAGAGGAATCCTTCTCCTCCATCAGCCTAGTCTTTGTTTCTTTCAGTTGAAAAAAAAAAGGAAAAAAAAAAAAGAAAAAAGATCTTTTGTATAAGCCTGAAAACCAATCATAGATTGGCAGTCTTATACAGAAAATGTAGAGTGAAAATCAGGGGCACCTGACACTCTATATTTTCAAAAAAAAAAAAAAAAAAAAAATCTCTTTCTTTCCATCTTCACTCCACCTCACTTGTCATTTCACTTCACCTCCATCTCATTTTCATCTCCATTCCACTTCACTCCACTTCATTTCCATCTCATTCCACCCATTTCATTTCATTCCATCAATAAAAGTCCCTCTCAGGACTATTTTATTTAGTTAGTTCTTATCTAACTATCTTTGTGCAGTTAAAGGGGTGTTGTCTTAGTTTCTGTAGCTGGAAACCGTTTCCGCAGCTAGAACCAGTTTCCGCAGCCAGAAACGATTTATGCAGCCAGCATCACTCTGTCTCTACAGCCGACATCACTCTGTTTTCAAAAACAAATCACAGTCAAAGGTTAGTGTCATCATCACCAAGTGCAGCAAAGACATGGGGCATCTTCAAGATCAAAGAACAACCATGGGTCAGAAGCCTTAATCAAGAAATGATAAACTTCCAAAGGTATGATCAAAAATCTCTACCAAATAACAATTCAATGTCATTATTATGCATAGTTATTTAAACCATGGCAAGTTCCACTAAATGCAATGATTTGATACGACAAGCCCCATACCACTCCTCTTCCACGATGTCATTCCATACACACCTTATTCATTTCTAACGGTCCCATGATCATTCTAAATTTATGGACTGCTCTCCAATTTATTGGTCGTACTTTGAGACGTGACCTACTGTACTACGGCTCTCCTTCACCATAATTTTCGCAGCCGTCTGTTGAGACATGTGCGCAAGTCATCCGATTCAAAAGGACTCAGCCGTTATTCTGCCCATTTATCACTTCACTCCCGCATGCATTCGATGTTAAACTCGTTACTGTTGCTTACCCTTTACTCCCTCAGTACTCATACCATTCTCTGTTCTCCATTTCCGCTGCATCCACTACAGTTTGCTCCAAACCCTGGCTCCAGTCACCACATACATCCTAAACTTCGATTACGGCTACTCCAGTTACCCTAAGAATCCCGTAATCAGCCCATTTTTTTCCTGAACCTTCATATGCAGTAGAATTCTCAGTCGAATTTAAAGCCGAGAATGGGAAAACTACTAAGAGCTGAACCGGAGGGACCAAAATACCTGGAGGGTTATCCTCAAACGAAGGAGTCGTTGAAGAAAGCAAGGTGGCTCAGATTCATTCAAAAGTTCAGGGGTTATAACAAAGAAGTGACTAAAGCCTTTGCACGGTCCTTTAATGGACACGTAGTGGAGATAGGAGACTTAAAATTTACAATGACCGAGGCCACAATAGCAGCTGCAACAAGTCTCCCACAAGAAGGTGAAAGGTGGTTCAAAAACAGAAGTGTGGACGATCAAGGATGGAGAATCATGCTCCAAAACCCAGGTATGGATACCTCTGTATTTACCAAAGGAATCCCTGTGCATGCAATAAAAGAAGAATGGTCCACTCTGTTATTACTTATCCAGAAATTTATCACATGCGAGGGTCGTTTTGGTACCATGTACATGTATCATGCCAGGTTAATGATGAATTTTATGGAAGGTTATACCCTTAATTTGCCTTATTTTCTGTTATCAAGCTTGAAGAAAATGAGCTCTACTATTCAAAAACACGTAGGCAGTATTGAACCCCATCTTTACCATCACGGGTTCATAAAAATCCTTATTGAAGAGCAGTTGAAAAACACTAAGGATACTTGGGAAAAGTTTTTGACAAGAAACCACTTCCAAGAACTGACTAAAGCCTCTGGAAGCAGTTCCCCAAAAATTCCAAAGAGAAGTAGGAGGAAAGAAAAGAATATTACAGCCCAAGACTCTCCTACAATAGACATTCAGGAAACCATTCAGAAAGAAGAAGAGGAGGGAACTAAAAACAAGAAACAGAAGAAGGACAAAGGCAAGATAACCATTCAAGAAACCTATCCATCCCCTGAACAATCCATAGAAGAAGAATATCAACGTCTCTCAGAGAGGTTAATAGATCTTCAAGCTGTTGCCATAACCAAGAAAAAGCAAAGAGGAAAACAGGTTGCACAAGAGAAGAGTACTAGTTCATACCTGAGAAGGAGCACTAGGCTAAAAGGGAAGGGGAATAAAACCAAAGAAAAACAGTCTCATTTTATTGATTTAGATAAAGAGACACTTGAGAAATCTCCAACTCAGCCAAGCATGAGACAAGTCCTCCACGCAAGGAAAGCCCTTTTCATCCGGAAAGAGAAAGCAGTCCTCCTTCACTAGAATTTGAGTTCAGGCCGAGAAAGACACCTGAGGTAGATTCCAACCAGCAAGAAGCATATAACTACCTAGAGTCCTTGGAACAATCAGCTGCAGGACCAAGCACCACCTTGCCACTTGATGCACAAGTACAGTCTTTAAAACATGAAGTGTTTGAATTGGAAGTCCTAAATAGGCACATCAAACAGGAAAACGAAGCACTCAAAGAGCAGAGTAAGGTAGACAAGATTGTCCATGATAACACTATGCTCCATTTAGGAGTGTGGCAGAAGAAGAACAGGAAGCTGAAGAAGAAGTGTAAAAAGTTGAGCAGGGCATTGATTAATCTTAAGTTCAAATGTCTAGTCAGGAAACCAATGACCATTTTAGCATCAAAGAGAAAGAGAAGAGGGCTAGATGTTCTTGCAGAAGCCTCAGAGCATATGGATTGAGGGAAAATAACTAAGTTTTGGTTGCATGAGGACATGCAACACCTTCACAGTGGGGGTATGTTGAGCCTCGAACTTGCACCTTCCCATACACCCTCTCAGCCTTCTTTTTCCACTCATTTCATCCACCACGTTGATTAAATCATTGTATTTTAGTTTAAAAATGAGCTTTTGACATGGTTTTATAACTACGCTGATGATTGTTGTTTGGTTTAGAATTTTGTTCAGACAACTGCGGAAGCTTCTCAGTTTCCGCAGCCGATACAGGTTTCCGCAGCCGACCCAGGTTTCTACAGCCAGCACAGGATTCCGCAGCCGTTTTGTCAAACACCATGCTACAGGTGTCCTCTCAAGAAATGAGCCACATGGGCAAGTTACAGGAGTCAAGGACATGGATCATGTCCCTCCATATCATCCAGCACGGCCATAAAAGCCCGTGGTCAAACAAGGGGCAAAGGATAGTCAACGGAAGTGTCCAGCGGTGGCACGGCTCTACGTAGCTCTGTTTTTGAGCACGTGAAGCTACGTGGCACAGTCCTTAGCCACGAAGACATCCTGATAGCGTGAATCCAACAGCCATACCTCTCAGATTTAATAAACATGATGACAGTTACCTAGATCCGGGCTGAAGAGGATTTACGTGTCTCTGGCAGCGTGGTTAATAGCGTAGATTTAGTTAATCTGTTTAGCTTTCTTTCCTTGTAAATAATGCGTCCATGAACGCTGTAAAAGTTAATCTTTTTGGAATGTAATCCGAAGTTGTTGTATTTCCCCACTGCACTTTTATGTTGTTGTTTAATATATGAGAAGACTGGTTTAAACTTAAGCTTGTAGCTGTTCATTGAATCGGTTGAAGTGGCAGAGGGACCCTGCTTACTGAAGCCTTGTACAGTTGTCTTTTAACTCTTGCATTACTTTTTCCTGTTCATGTATATTAGATGTACAGTTGTCATTTAAATGCTGCATTTTATTTCATCATGTATATTAGCTATACATAACAAAGCTTTTTGATTTCTGTTGATTTACATTTTCATTGCTGCTCTTTTATGGTTACAACTGATTAGTGTTTTTACAAGTTTTCTTAGGCAGCCCGGGGCAATTTTCACCTTTTCTTTTTATAACTATTGGCATACGAGATCATCTTGTCTTTGTCGCTGACTCTTGTTTTCTGAAGTTTGATTTCCAATATTGTCATTTCCTTAAGTTGTACATTTATTTTCTGCTCTTAGATATCATGTTATTCATCTGTTAACGGTTCCTTTCTATAATCAAATAACTTTATTAGGAACCAGAATATCACTCATTATAGCTTGATTTAGTTTGCTTTAGATCTCACATTGCTTGACTTGTTCATGATTGTTTCTCACAGGGTAAATTAAGCTGAAAGGCAAAAGGTCAAGAAAGTTAAAGTAGTGTGATTAGTTTAGTTTAACTTCTTTTAGATTTCACATTGCTTAACATTTCATGATATCTTCTCACAAGGAAGATTGAGTTGAAGAGTTGAACTAGTGTGGATTAGTTGTTCTTACTTTTAATTGAATTTAGTGTAGATTTCACTTTCATTTTCATTCAGCAACAAAGATACTGGGCCGATGTCATAGTTCATTGTTTGATGTCTTTATTTCTTTTGAAGAATTGATTTCATTGCAGTTATTTTAAAGCTTTCTCTCTTTTAAGTTTTGAAAACCACTTAGAGATCACCGTAATCATCCATATTTTACTTGCTTTATCACCTTTTCATCGTCTCACATTAGGGAAAGATAAATCCAAAAACAAACTTAAAAAAAAAACTAAAAAACGACAAAATACTAAGGAAATGGTTATCTAGTACATATAGTACACTTCACTTCCTCAGTTTACGAACCCCGGGTTGACATTATAAATAGCAATTTAGATCACACTAAATTGACCAAACAGTGACCATGGCTGAAATCTTGGTTTCATCACTGGAATTGGATCCAAGATCATGTTGTATGGTAGCAGTCGTCTTTTGTTTCCCCTCATTGTTTGGTTTCTTAGCCTTAGTTCGGGATGATCCAACAGTGGTTTATCATGCATGGCAATGTTATATCATTCATACACTGTTCTTCAGTTTCCTGAATGTTCTTTGTTTGCACGTATTGATTGGATTGTGGATCCAACTTCATGGCTAGTCAACGTGGGTTTCATCCATTCCACTTGTTGCCAATGGTTATAGTTTCTTCACACTTTCTTACACTTCTTTCTTTCATTTTTCTTTCCTATTCCTTCACTTTCTCTTACTTTTCTAATCTTACTTCCTTCCTTATAGCCTTACTGGCTTCAACTACTTTCTTTACTTCAGCTCCTGTCTTGGCGTGCAAACAAACTTCTCACTATTGCGGATTTAAAAAAAGGAAACAAACCTCAATTCAATGTTGGATTTTAACATAGGATATGTGTTTAAAACCCCAATGTATCAAGAGAGATCTTGGGAATTCAAGTTTACTCCTAACAATAAAGCCCTTTTCCTAAACTCCTGGGTATAGTCTTGAACTGTTTGTCCCTTGAGTTGCCTAAAGTTTTGCCAACTCATAACGGTTTTTTATATGTAGACTAAAGGATAAAACTATCTTTTAATTGAAGAAACAAATTCAACCCAAGAAATGGATATCTTACCATGAATTCGCATTTCCTCCTGAGTCTTTACTTCCCACCAAACTAGTGTTTCTGCTTTTAGCCTCAATGAAGCCAACTGGATCTTTATGTCATCTTGAAGGTTTTGAATTCTGCAATAAACCTCCAATTGTCGAATCCAATTTTCTAACTTCTCTACATTTACCTCATCATTATACATGGGAAGTTCAAACTTAATGTCCAATTTGAGTAAGGGAGTTTTTTCTTTTGGGGTTTTTGAATGAGTATGAACAGTTTTTGTGGTGAAAGTGGAAGATGATGATGTTTGTGATGATGAGGATGATGATGAAGATGGTGGAGATGGAGGATTCTTTCCTCCATTACCCTTTGAATCCTTCTTTTCATCTTTTTTATCTTCTGAGCTTCCCTCTCCATGTGGGGACTTAGAACTCTCTCCAACCATTCTAGTATTCCTCTCTTCATAGAGGCCTCTAACCATGTCAGTTAAATCATAGAAATATTTCTTGTATGCTTCCTCTTATGAAAGAACTTCAGTCTCTCTTGCTCCAGACATGATGGCTTTGGATTCAAGCTCAGCTTCTGGTATTGCTTGTACCACCTCAATTTCAATTGAAGGTAAAACTTGAGGTGCTTCAAGTGCAGTTGGGATTGAAACTTTGGGTGGAAATTGTGGCCTTGTGGCTCTCCTTCTTTTGGGTATTACCTCAGGATTTGCAACGAATAGTTTCCCTTCTCCTCTCTACAACTTTGTAAGCATCACAAATTTGCAACCATTAAAATCCTACTTGCACAAAACTCAAGCAATCAAGAAAATAACCTTTTCTCTAATACCAACTTGATCTGTTATTGAATGTTAGTTTTTTGTGGTAATTTTAACTTCATAATTAAAAACAATTGCTCCTCATTTGCTTTATGTGCATAGGTTTCCTTTATGGTGTTTGTGAATGTAACGGGTAAATTTGTCAAGTTTTATGTCAAATTCATGAGCAAAATAGTATGTAAATAAAGTGTTGAACATCAGCAAACAAATATACATCAAACCATAAAAATGAGCACTTAACACAGTGTTTTGATGAAGGATTTCACCCCTCCTAGGCTACGTCTCCTTAGTCCAGCTTCTATGGCTTGGGCCTTTGTATTAGCTCAAAATGGAAAAAATTATTGTTTACAATGCTCTACTGCTCCTGAACCCTGCTTCAATGTGCTCAAAACATCAAAATAATATAGGAATGACTTTTTCCGAGCCCAAATTGGTTGAAAATTGCAAAAGTTATGGCCTCTTCAGTTTCACCTAGGAAAACTCCACTAAAATTGGAGAAACTCCTGTTAATCCCTCCAAATTTGGAAAAAGGCCAAATTTATCAGACCTGCCAAAAGAATCTGCCAACTTAACTCCGTCATTATCTAAAGATAAACATGTATTAATTAGCACTAATCTTCAGTTAGCGCATAAATCGCACGATTAGAGCTAACCATTGGCATCTGGTTTCGTGGTGTGGTCACATGTGGAGGGGTTTAGCCCGCGGGGCTGGCCCTTTCCTCCCCCAACCATTATGGTTTAACATAACAAATACGTATTTCAACCATTGATTATTAAGAACCAACGGCGCAGCATAGCGGTAAGACTCCAGGATTGTGCGGGCGAGGTCGCAGGTTCGACTCTGCGTCCTGCCAATAAATTTTTTCCTTTGCACACTGATTTTGCCAGGCCTTTGGGGAGGGACACGTGGCGGCCTCCGGGCTTGCCACATGTCTCCTCTTCATTGGTCCTCCCCTGCCCAATAAGAAAATGTCATTTCATCAAATTGTAAACCAATCGGAATGCGCCACTTGGCATGACCCCACTAGCCATTGACCAAAATTTGACCTGCACAGTCACTTGCCATGTTAGAAATACGAACTGCTCACTGTGTAGTGACTATACGTTTTTTCAAAAATTCCTTAATTTTGAGACATTCCAGACATTTTATTTGTTGAGATTTTTTTGAGGATTTCTAGAACTTTAGCACATTCCACTAGCTATCTTGAAATTTGATTATTTTTGTCATTCTTACACCTTATTTCGATGAATTTCTACTTTAAACTATTTAATCTTAATTCAATTTTAACTTCACACAACATTCCCATAACCTAAAAAATAAAAAATAAAACACATGTAGTACATATTTTTTTACCTTATAAAAAAAATGTTTTAATATACCTATTTAATTTTATAACCTATTAATTTTATGAAAATACTTTATATTATAAATAAAGTAATATGTTGCGTAATGAAAATGTGTGAATGTGCATACATATAATAAAATTATAATATTCACCGTATTATATTATATATATATAATGCTTAGTACATGATGTTATATAATACAACTTTAAAAATAAAATAACATGAGTGAATTTACATTAAACCCTACATATAACAACGAAATAAATCTATTAAATTATCACTCACGTTTTATATGTTTGGTATGCAAAATAGAATGCATTACACTTAGGTTATGTGTTATGCAAAGGTTATGACCACGCTAATGATAAAATGAACCGACGTTATTTTATTTTACTTTACTTATAACAGGTGTTAACACGGAACGAGGCATGTATACACTCATTCACATTCAAAGTTTGACTATATGCTGTTTTTACCAATAGGTTGCACATCTTATTTTGCACACCTAGACCCTCATACTCGTGGGATGGTTTCGCCCACATGCTCCTAGAAAGATTGCATAAAATCTTTTAATATTTGAAAATCCCATAGAATATGAAACATTTTCGAATCAAAAAGATTCATATGGTTGAAAATACTACCATCACATTAAATTAAATGTGGTTGATATATTTTGAATATATTTATTACACAAATTATTTATAAATAATATAATATTAAAAAATATATTACAATAAAAATATAATTATTATAATCCATATTAATTAAATATTAAATAATTTAAAAATATTTAATTATTCAATAATAATACTAATAATAATATTGTTATTAAAAATATTAATCATAAATAACGAATAATATAAATCTCATAATAAATACGGTTTACCATGGTTGATTTTCATATTGAGACAATTTTTCTCACAATGCAATGTTGGCTTATGGTTGACCATGGATGACCATAGTTGTCACGATGTGATGTTAGACCAAGGAATTGATAAACCCAAGGGATATGAACACTTCCATTGATAAACCCAAGGGATTGATAATATAAACACAAGGGATTAATTCTAAAACCCTAAGGTATTATAGACCCAAGGGCATAATATTAAACTCAAGAGATTAATATTATAAACCTAAGGTATATAAACCCTGAGATAAATATTATAAACCCAAGGGAATAATCTTAAACCCGGGGCATAAATATTATAAACCCAAGGTATATAAACTCTAAAATAAACATAATTGACCACAAATGATTTCCATATTGGCACAATCTTTGTCAAAATGTGACACTGGACAATGGTTGGCCATGGCTGACCATGGTTGATTTTCATATTGAGACAATATTTGTCACAATGCGACGTTAGACCATGGTTGATCATGGATGACCATGGTTGTCACAATGTGACGTTGGACCAAGAGACAATCTCTGTCACAATGTGACCATGGTTGACGATGATTGATTGTAATGTCGAGACAATCTTTGCCAGAATTCAATGTTGGACCATGGTTGATCATGGTTGATTTTCATATTGAGACAATCTTTGTCATAATGCGACATTGGACCATGGTTGAACATGATTGATTTTTATGATGAGAAAAGTTTCTAATAAACCCAAGGTATACAAACCCTAAGATAAATATTATAAACCTCAAAATAAACATGGTTGACCACGGATGATTTTCATATTAACACAATCTTTGTCACAATACGATATTGGACTATGGTTGACCATGATTGATTTTCATATTGAGACAACCTTTGGCACAATGCGACGTTGGACAATGGTTGGCCATGGTTGACCATGGTTGATTTTCATATTGTCACAATATGACGTTGGACCATGGATGACCATGGTTGTCACAATGCGACGTTGGACCAAGAGACAATATTTGTTATAATGTGACCATAAACCCTACAATAAACATGGTTGACCATGGTTGATTTTCATATTGAGACAATCTTTCTCACAATGAGACGTTGGACCATGGTTGACCATGGTTGTCACAATGCGACATTCGACTATGGTTGATCATGATTGATTTTTATATTGAGACAACCTTTGGAACAAATATGACGTTGGACAATAGTTGATTTTCGTATTGAGACAACCTTTGTCACAACACGATGTTGGACCATGGTGTAACATGATTGAGTTTATAAAACATGGTTGACCATGATCAATATTATAAACCCTCAGGATTGATATTATAAACCCATGGGAATAATTAACCCTAGGGATTAATAGTGAAAACCGAAGGGATTATAAACCTAAGGGAATAATATGAACCCTTAAATTAATAAACCCAAGGAATAGATATTATAAAACCAAGGGATAACTATTATAAACTCAAAGTATATAAACTCTAAGATAAATATTATAAACCCCAAAATAAACATTGTTAACCATGGTTGATTTTCATATTGAGACAATCCTTGTCACAATGCAAAGTTGGATCATGGTTGACCATGTTTGACCAAGATTGATTTTCATATCGAGACAATCTTGTCACAATGCGATATTGGATCACAGTTGACCATGGTTGACCATGATTAATATTATAAACCCAAGAGATTGATATTATAAACCCAAGGTATATAAACCCTGAGATAACTATTATAAACCCAAGGGTATAAACCTAAGAGATTAGTATTAAAAACCCAAGGGATTATAAACCCAAGGGAATAATCTTAAACACATGGCATAAATATTATAAACCCAAGGTATATAAACCTTAAAATAAACATGGTTGACCACAAATGATTTCCATATTGACACAATCTCTGTCACAATGCGGCATTGGACAATGGTTGGCCATGGTTGACCATAGTTGATTTTCATATTGAGACAACTTTTGTCACAATGTGACGGTTGACCATGGTTGTCACAATGTAACATTAGAGCAAGAGACAATCTTTGTCACGATTTGGCAAACATTGTTGAATAAAAAAGATTCATATTATTGAAATTAATAAATGCATAATCAAATCTCCGTGAAGATTATTCAATAAGACCTTTTGAAAGAGTTAAGATCGCTTTCAGATAAATATAGTTCTCGTTGAGATTTATAAACCTTCTCAAACCTATTATATTGAGACATAATCAATTTTGAACATTGTTAGCCACTAGGATTAATGAGAGGGATTCTATAATGGCAGATTTGGTTCGATGGTTGTTTTTGGTGTGAACACCATTTTATTTTGATTATGATTGATGAATTTTTCAATTTAAAAATCACTGGAGAAACATATTTTTAGAAGGTATTAGTTAATGGCCCTTTTGTTTTATGGTGGCAAGCTGCCAAGTGGAAGATATTGACGAGGAAACCATAAATTACTATGAGAAATATGAAGATTCGATCCAAGCAAGAACACCCATTGATTATATAACAGTCATGTGAAGATGTATAGATTGAATGGAGAACCAATTAGAGCAGATCCGTACTTGATAACAGTTTTATTTTATATTATTTGGAAATATCAATAATCACTCCGTATTTTTTATTTTTTGTTTGACTCAAGTGGAGAGATTGAGATCCAGATTTTAGTGGGGACCTTTTTTTCAATTAGAAATTATATTCTTGTGAATCATATCGTTGGTTTGTTATAAAAGGGACATCGATGTTTGAGGAGAGGGGAAGTACTAGTAGCGGTAGTATAGGGAACAAATCTGTAGATTGGGAGCGTGGAGTGTGAACTCCCAATTGGCTTGGCTAGATATTGTTGAGACAGCGCGAGAGGAAGCCTGTTACATCGACATTCATACTCGTGGAACATCATTTTATTATGTTGTAAGCACTCTTTGATTTCATTTAATTCAATCCAATCCCATGGTTCATTTCTTATAAAAAATTTGTATTGCATGGTTATGGTGTTGATTCTCTTTCAATAATTATTTTGTGAAAACTCTGGAAGTAAGTTGTTATCTTTATGATTTTCATCTATTAATGTCAGCGCCTTTTAATAGTATTCTCCTTTGTTTTGTTTCGGTAGATCTTGTGCTATCTTTGGGTTCAACTTTTCCTTGGTATTTTTGTCAACTATAAACTCAATCTTTCTTCAAACTGTGATTCTTTAGCCTTGGGTTTTACTCCATGACCGAAGCCTCCTCCTGGTTCGATCTTGTTTGGGCTCAACTGAATTTTTTCTTTTTGATAATTTTGCTAAAACATTATGTTCATGATTCTAGTTTGCTAATTGTTTGGTGAATTAGAACCAAGGGCATATTCATCTTCAGAATTATTGCAATTTATGCCTCTGGTCATCATTATGTTCATGATTCTAGTTTGCTAATTGTTTGGTGAATTAGAACCAAGGGCATATTCATCTTCAGAATTATTGCAATTTATGCCTCTGGTCAATAATAATAATGATCGTCGAATAAGTAGTTAGAGTTTTATTTCTTCCGAATGCTTTATCTATATAAACTCGACAGGTTGCTCCATCTTGTTTAAGGATTTTGGGGTTGTATTCCAGCACTTTCATTATCTTATTAAAAAAATATGAATTAACTTTTATTTAAATTTAATTTATAAATTGCATATAAAAATTAAATTTGGTAATCGTCAGTGTTTCTGGTTGATGTTGACAATTTTTTTTGGATCTGACTTTTGCCTTCTTTTCTTTTGTAAATATCAATGGAAACTTTGAAATAGGAATTGACACTATTGTCTATTTTTTTGAGGTAGCAAAAAACTCAACCAATTTTGAAAAGTGTTGATTTAGAATACATATAAAAAAAAAATTAGCATAGTTTTTGACACTTCAATTTTTTTTATGTACGTTATTTTTAAAATGTTAGTGATTTTCAAGTTGATTTTAAAAAATGTTGATGCAGTGTCAAGGTATTTTTTTAGAAGACTTATTTTTTGACTTTAAATTTTCTAATGTATTAAATGTGAATAATTATTTTCTAAATTTAAGAATTTTTGTAGTCTTCTTCTTCATTCTTTTGGTTTTTCTTTTATTTATTTTTTTGTAATCACATCTTTATTTTTTTGCATAGTTAAAAAAAAGGTCGATATTTTAAAGTTTCGATCTTCTATATATTTATATATCATTAATTAATTTTTCAATGCACATCAAATAATTGTCTTTGAAAAATAATCATTTTTAACAATTGACATAATAATACACATTTTGAACATAAATATAACAAAAAAAATTACACATTTTGAGACTTTTTTGCTAAAAATGACATGTCAAAATAGCAATTTTTATACGAAAAAATTAACGAAAAATGGTTAAATAATAGCTTTTTTTATGAATTTCATGTCAAAAATTAATAATAATCACATTTTTTTTAAATAATGATTCACACCCCAATCAAGGTGCGATCTGGCAGTTAAGCACTCAGCCACAGGAGTAACGGTTTGTATAACAGTGTACAGTACCACTGCCCCCAACACACTTGACGCGATGAGTGTGGTGGCCCTTTACAAGATGGCATGTAGTGTATATGGGAAAGGTGGCAGCGGGAGTAAAGAGAGTGTTGGTTTTAGTAACAGGGAAGGAGGGAAGGTTGGTGTTGATCAGAACGTTTTCAAGCGTGGAGACTGGTTTAATAGGCGAGGTTTGTGGCGCCACCAACTGAAACAATCCTACTGACTGTGCACAAAGGGTAACGAGTATGTACTCAGATATATCTTCGCTCTCGTAATGTTGACCTTCTCTAGTTTTCATTTGGGGGAGAGGGGAGGAATTATGGGGGAGACCTGCAAAATTGAGAAGCATTGGGGGCATAGGTTGGTGGCATATGCTTGGTTCTGTGTCTGTCTCTCGCACCCGTTTGACATACTATCTATTTCACTTTTCTTTGAAGTTTTCCTTTTCTGTATGGGAATTCTATTGGCACTGGACAGAGGACCTAGTTTTGCAGTTCATAGGAGTCATGTTGGTAAAGCCAGGGAGATGCGCCTTAGGGGTAGAGTTGGCCTACCCATCTGCATGGTGGGTGGCATCCTCTGCTTTAGGTCCATATATGGCCACAAAGAGGTAAGTTGCAACCTCGGCATGAGGAGAAGGTCGAGAATTAGGGGTGGGAAGTCTAGCAAGGGAGTGGCATTGGCTGTGGAAGGCAGATTGGTGATGGCGGCGTCATGGGGCTTAGGGATGGGTGGATGATTGGGTCAGGTCCTCCTCTGGTATCCTTGGCAGAGGTTAAAGGGTATGCCAGCCAAGTGAAGAGCTAGTAAGTGGCAGTGTTTAGCAACCTAGAACCGAGGAGAAGAAACAAACCAAATTGAGGTTAAGAGGAGGTGTCTTAGGCGAAGTGTATCCGTCAGTGTTGGTTGTGGTTTGGCCCTCTCTAGGGAACTAACCTGGGACCGCGAAAGTCTGGGCACTGCAATTAGCAAGGGAGGGTCTAAGGAAGGCGGGTTGGTGCGTGGTAATCCTACCACCTGTGTGAAAGCTCCTTGTCGTATTTTGTTGAATTGTAACTAGATTATGGTTTGTTGCAATGAACAGGGTTGGGTCAGAAAAACCATGGCACGTCCTGCAAAAACCCGTGGTCGTGGAAGGAGAGCCCAAGCGACCAGGAAGGACACGAAACCGAGCACGTCTGAAGGACGCAGAGGCAAGAAATCTGTTGAAAGGCTTATAAGTGAAGCAAGAGTTGCCTACCATGAAGGCACTAATGATGAAATTTATAAACTCTTAGCAAATTGGGAAGAGGAAGTGAAACAGGAGAGTGAGACAAACATGGAAATGGAGGATTGGAGAACCCTCGCCCCAGATCCTAGAAACACGAGAGGCAGAATCACTCAAAACAAGCAAACCATTTACCAATACTAGTTGATGAAAAACCTATTGGATAAGGCTATGGAGCAAATTTCGGTGGGCATGGCTATCACTGTCCAAGGCATGCCGAATTACAAACAGAAATTCCAGAAGGTGCAGTTCCAACTGCACATATTCGACTTCGTCGAATTGAGAGGCACCTACCTTGTACCCTGGTTCAGACAGAGATGTCGGGGATGAATTCCAAAGATCCAACGCCTGTGGATTCTGCTTTTGTTGAGCACTATGACTAGCTAGTCTACTTTTATGGTTTTGTTTATATATGCGAATAGCCTTTACATTTCCTTATGCAAATATATATGTATGTACATCTCTAGTGTATGGACAAGAATCTGAGACTTATATCTTGGATAGAAAGGCTGAAATTTTTTTATTTTTGGATGGCATACAATGCGAATAGGTGGCCAACAGACTTGGTTTCCTACTAGGCAAGTTGAGGCCACCTAGCCAATCTATGTGGTGTAAATATTCTTTATAATTAATGAAAAAGGAGGATCTACCAAGCTTAACAAACAAAACAAAAATAATGATTCACATAAAAATTAAAGCGAAAATCACATAATACAAATATTGAACAGATAACAACATTAAATGAATACTTATTCTTCTCATAAAATGTCAAAGTCAAAACATTACAAGTATAACTAATTAATAGATACAAAAAATGAGCTTTATTTCCAAACATAACTTAAATTTAATCAATAATATCATGTAATCCATACTCTTTATCTTCAAGAGTTCGTCATTGTCTTCTTCCACAATATTTTCTCCTTTAGTTGGCTCATTTTCCTCTTCTGATGGATCTTTGATGTCTACGAATATCCAAATGTATGCCTTTCCAATAATTCCATCTAATGGTAGTTGAGGTTCCTTTGCCTTTTTTGCCACACGTGATTCATTAAAATATTGTTTCATCAACCCAACGTTTTACATTGCATCTGGAATAAATTGAAGAGCATTAATTATTTGTTGAATAAATTTGCACTGTACTAGGTCTTTTTCAATGGAAATGCAATTTCTTCCTTTTTGTAGGAAACATGCTAGCGTTGTACCTAATTATCAAGCACAAAAGAAATAATGAAGTAAATTAGTATAATCACATATAAATTAAGAAAGAAGATATTGAAATTCAATTTTATATAATAAAACTTACCTGAGTTTGAGAATAAACCAAGAACTCAATCTCCTTTGTTTGAACATAAGTCTATCCGATAGTTAACCAATGACTCATTTTTTATAAATATTAACTATGTCTCCTTTTCTTTCTTTATCTTGATATGTTAGTTTTTTTACAACAGTGTCATAAACCAGTACTTGCCTATGACTCTTTCCATCTACCCAATCAAGAAGCATAGGCTTATAGCTATCATCTTTTGTCCAACTTTCAATATGGATGAACTCACAATCACTTATAATTGGTTGATCTCCACGGTTAATAAGATTTGACTTTTGCCTGTAACATGAAATAGTAAAAGTTCAATTAACTTGTACATGAATGAATTTTTTAACATTAATCAAACATACAATTTCAACGTCTTACCATGTAAGTTGCATCCTTAAGTTTTCTTTCCCTTGAAGCTTGTCAATAACATTTCAAATTGTGTGCCTGAATCAAATGTCATAAATCTCCATAATGGTGATATTGTGACTTCTACAAATCCCGCAACCACTCTACTAAGAGCTTGATAAGTATAAGGGTCATTATCATAGTCAATGTTTGGGATATTGAAACCATGAGGAATATCTGCAATAACTAGGGAAGAATCTCTTTTGCGTATGAGTTTAGAAATTTCTTCACAATCACCTTGTATTATTTTATATTGGATAGTCTCAAGCTCATTCCAAATGAAATGAATAAGACTAGGATCAAGTTCAACATTACTAGGACATTACTTTCTCATTCTTTCCATCTTAATTTTTTCAATAAAGCTTCTAAAACTATCTAGTGCTCCATTTGCATCCTTCATCTTTAATAAAATAAACAAATATATGTATAAGTTTAAAAAAATAAAAAATAAATAAATAAATATAAATATATATATATATTATATATATATATATATATATATATATATTTGAAAATGAATAAAATGAATGTATAAATCAACATACATTTTTAAATGCAAGATAAAAATGTTTTAGTGTTGATGTAAAACATGAATATAGAAGCCCCAAGAGTTAGCTCAATCGGTCAAATCAAGTGCCTCGCCAATGGGAGGTCATAGGGTCAATTCCCAAAAGCTCTTGGGGTCAGGTCAGTAAATAGGCCGAGGGGTGTTGATGCCCTTCGGGTGGCGTCCACTCAGTGTTGAACAACCCTGGACGTAGCGGCTACCCACTGACCCGAGTATCTGTGAACCAGAAAGTGAAAACAAAAAACATGAATATAGATATTTGTGTACAACATCATCTCAACTATCTTCATTCAACAATTTAACCATTTTTTCTTATATTCTCATTGATCCAGGTGGATATTTAAAAAGTACCAGTGACATGGTAAAAAGGCTCAAAACTCAAAGTGGCAGAATCTAGATAAACTTAGCATCAGATTGAAGTGTTCGTCATCCTGATTCCAATGATGTGAATGGCACTCAAATCCGAGCTCATATGAAGAAGTTAGAGCAATTCAAAAATCATGTTTGACTTGGACACGTGGCAATAGAAGATGACGTGGAAAAACGCCTAAAGAATGGGGAAGTGCAAAATGGCAGGCCGCCATTGGTCCTGCATTTCGCTCATCGCAGAAGGCAGAGGCCAGCGGTTTCAAATCGGCCCTAGGCAAGAAAAGTTGTGATGCAATAATCGCATATCGCAATCGCAAAAGGAAAGTGCTTATGAATCGCCACTGGCAGGATCCAAATTGCGATTGCGATATTGCATATCACGGATCGGAGGTGGATCAAGTGTTTACGAATCGGCCCCCGGCAGTCAGGGTTGCGATTGCAATATTGCAATCACATATCACACACGTCGCTTGCATAGACTGTGAGATCTACAGGTTTCGCTGATTTACGATTTGTGATGTGGTGTATCAACATCGATGAATTATGGTTCTCCGTTCATAGCAATGTCAGGTCCGTTAAAGCTATCGGGTTAGGGAATTAATGAGCGTTAAGAAGATAAGCAGGAAATAGTCCGTGGAACTGCTTTTTGGTATTTTTACTATGTTTAAAAGGGTTGTCCCCGCACACTACTCCGCAACCGAGAATCTCTGTGTATTGAAACGAACCCGCTTGCTATACTTGTCGTTGGTTGAGAACTGCCCAGGGATTGAGGAGTTAGCCGCCAACTTATATAAAGGACTATCTGCATCAGAAAAAGGGGAGACTGGCACAATAATTCATAAGATCAGTGCGTACAGCAGTAACCTAATGTGGCAGCAGGCCGACACCTCACCTTGATTAGCAGGGAGGCTCTGAGGTGTTGCAGAAAGCCCGATTATCCGAATTGGGTGTTCGAATAGGCATTTTTGCACGATTTTTTGCGAGGATTCAGGTGGTATTGTCTATTTCTAAAGCTGGGCTCTCCATTCTCCGTCCATCTTCTAGCTTGGAGGTATAAGGATTGTAAATGAATGTTGTTTGTACTTTTATCTCTTTTTATGCCACTTAATGAAAGAAGGCCTCCCCACTATTGAGCAGGGCCTAGAGATGTAGTCCAAATTGGACGAACTCTGTAATAAAATCTTTGTGTCATGGTTTCATGATTATATTTTTATTTCCGCATTGTTTTATGTGATTTTAAGTTCCATGGTTAATAATATTTGTTTCATGTAATTCTAATGCATCTATAATAAAAAAAATGTTGGATCAAGTTTGGTATTAGACAAGGTCTTTGTCAATACGAATTGCATGAGTATATGCTAACATGGAACAAGATGCAAAAAGGCGAAGGAATGCTTAAGTCCTTTGATCATGAAGCAGGATGTGCACAATGAAGAAGAAACATGGCAAATGAAGAAGCTCGTTGGGAAGACGAACGGAATTTCCGCAAGGTATTCTACAATATGGCAAAAAAAGTGGACAAATTGTTTTTAGAGTATGAGAAGGCACTTGGGCATGAGAAGAAAGATGTCACTGACAATGGATCAGCAAATCATGAAGGTGGAAAAGAAGAGCCTCCTCCCTCTCCTTCTTCAAGTGATATTTCTCATCACTCTAATTGCGATTCCATGCATCTAAGAAACCTTTCCTTAAACTAGATGTAAAGTTTGACTTGCCTATGTATGTCGGAGAATGTAATGCAAAAAAGCTCAACAATTGGATTAATGAGATTGAGGTCTATTGTCAAATTCAACGGATTGAAGAAGATAAGGTAAAGATCTAGTTGGCATCCCTCCAACTGAGTGGCACTACTCTCATTTAGTGGGAGAGAAAATTGCAAGGTAGCAAAAATGTGGGTAACCTTCTTTCTTCATGGTCAAATTTTGTTTTTGCATTGAAGAATCAGTTTTACCCTCTGGGATATAAACAAAAATAATTAATGGAATGGAAACACCTAAGGCAAAGAAAGGGTCAAAATGTGCAAAACTTCACCAAAGAATTTAGGAAACAAGCATTGAATTTGAGCATTCCATTAGATTCACCAGAGATTGTAACTAAGTATATCGGTTCCTTACATAGTTACATAAGGCATTCATTATTATTGTTCGAGCCGACTATTATCGATGAGGCCAGTGTGAAGGCCATGCATCTTGAGAGCAAGGGGACGCATGAACAAAATGACCACCCAAAAAGAGCCGCAACAACCAAGAGAAGAGGGGCAAAGCCCTCTTGTACACATTGTGAGAAAGAGGGACACGATGAAGAGAATTGCTGGAAACTGCACCCTGAGCTGAGACCTAAGAAGAATGATAGAAAGGAGAAGCAGAAGACAACTGCTACCATGCAACAATATCATGAGTTTGAATCATAGGAAGATGAGAAGGTCACAGTTGTGGGATTTGCACGAGGTAGACCAATTGACCTGAGGTCGGATTCCGATGACGAAAGGAAGATTGCAGCTCTTAGGATCGTAGCAGATGGACCCGTCGATTTGGGTTCTGATTCAGGCGATGAAAGAAAAGTTTCAATATATATTGCACTAAAGATGAAAAGGACACCCAATGTGGCACAGCACCAGGAACTTGAGGAGATCAACCAAAGCATTCAAGAAGAGAATATTGAGCTAAGGAGACTCCTACAGGAAGCAGAGAAGGAGAAACAAAGGTTGCTACTCCAGTTGCAAGTTAAGGATAAGGCCTTAGAAAAGTTGCGGCATAACCACCTTGAGGTAAAAAGTGACTCTTCGATTTCATGTACCTTTCCTAATGATGATTTTGTTGCTTTTGAAAAACATACTACAGGTATCAGATCCAAACTATTGAAGAAAATGGGGTATCAGGGGAAGGGCCTCAACATTAATGGCCAGGGCATTGTAAACCCCATCAAAGTGGAGGAATTGCCTCGTCATGCAAGACTCGGGTATGTTAGGAAAGAATTTGGGGAACACACCAAAACAATCAGTGATCCACCAACAACAGATGATGAGGTTACCTCATCACATTCCAGTGAAAGTGAGGGATCCATGAACACTTATCAGAGGCACATCAGGGGAAAGCGCTCCAAGACGACCCAGAAAGTTTGGAGGAGAAAGAATCATTGTAGTCACTACAATGAGGTGGGACACCAGGGACCCACATTTCATATGCTCCATGTCGAGAAATCATCGATAAAGAATCCAACAGGTAAAAATTTTCAACAAACAAACCCACCACATTCATGGTGGTCTTCTTTATTAAGTCAAATATTGTTTTTTTAGATGTAGTAGCTTGTTATGGCCACCGTTTGTAAGTCATGCGTTGCGAATAAATGTAAAAGTGATGATGTCTTTATCATCACTTAAAAACACAACGATGATGTTTGTGGCCTTTTATTATGATTAGTTGAGGTACTGGTTTTTTATCATGAAATCCTTGGCTAAAGAGTGTGTGCTATAAACTCTTGGAAAGTGAGGGTTGTTTGAGTCATGTATGGCTTGTATATGATTGCAAAGGATGTACCAGTTTCGTGTAGGTGGTTGAAAGTGTGGTTTGACGAGGACACATGCAGTGTGTTGGATGTGTTAATACTTTTGGTGGAGTACATTCATGTGGGCTTCAAAGGAATGCATCCGAGTAAAGCTCGGTGGATGGAGAAAGAAAAAATGAGGGAGAAATTTCCTCACTTGTCAATTGACTGAAAGGGCTTTTGGCAGTCCAAAAGCTCTTAGCGAGGAGGATTAATCCAGGTGGATCTCTAAAACGTACCAATGGCATGGTAAAAAGGCTCAAAACTCAAAGTGGAAGAATCTGGATAAACTTAGCATTGGATCGAAGTGCTCGTCATCCTAATTCCAATGATGTGAACGGCACTCGAATCCAAGCTCATATGAAGAAGTTAGAGCAAGTCAAAGATCATGTTTGACTTGGACAAGTGGCAGGAGAAGATGACGTGGTAGAACTCCCAGCGAATGGGGAAGCGCCAAATGGTAGGCTGCCATTGGTCCTGCATTTCGCTCATCACAAAAGGAAGAGGCTAGCGGTTTCAAATCTGTCCTAGGCAGGCAAGGTTGTGATGCGATAATCACATATCACAATCACAAAAGGCAAGTGTTTATGAATCGGCCCCAGCAGGATCCAAGTTGTGATTGTGATATCACATATCGTGGATCGAAGGTGGATCAAGTGTTTACGAATCAGCCCCCAGAAGTCAAGGTTGCGATTACGATGTTGCAATCACATATCGCACATGCCGCGTGCATAGACCGTAAGATCTGCAGGTTCCGCTGATTTGCAATTTGCGATGTGGTGTATTGGCGTCGATGAGTTATGGTTCTCTGTTCATAGTACTGTCAAGTCCATTAAAGTCGTCGATTTAAGGACTTAAGTGTCAATTCTCTGTGTTTAAGCCGTCGGTTTAGGGAATTAATGAGCGGTTAAGAAGATAAGCAAGAAATAGTCCATGGAACTGTTTTTTGGTATTTTTACTATGCTTAACAGGGATGTGCCTGCGCAATATTTTAGGACCAAGAATCTTTGTGTATTGAAACGAACCCACCTTCTATACTTTTCGTTTGTTCATAACTTCCCAGGGATTGAGGAGTTATTCGCCAGCGTATATAAAGGACTATCCGCATCGGAAAAAGGGGAGACGGGCACAATAATTCAGAATATCAATGCATACAGTAGCAACCTGACCTGGTAGCAGGCCAGGACCTTGCCTTGAGCAGCAGGGAGGTTCCGAGGGGGTGCAGAAAGCCTGATTATCCGAATCGGGTGTTCGAATAGGTGTTTTTACACGATTTTTTGCCAGGATTCGGGTGGTACTATCTGTTTTTGAACTTGGGCTCTCCATTCTTCATCCATCTTCCAGCTTGGAGGTATAAGGATTGTAAATGAATCTTTCTTGTACTTTTATCTCTTTTTATGCCACTTAATTAAAGAAGGCCTCCCCACTATTGAGCAAGGCCCGGAGACGTAGTCCAAATTAGACGAACTCCATTATCAAATCTTTGTGTCACGGTTTCATGCTTATATTGTTATTTCTGCATTGTTTTATGTGCTTTTAAGGTCCATGGTTAATAAGCTCTATTTCATGTAATTCTGATGCGTATATAAGAAAAAGATCTTGGATCATTCATGTAAACATTGTGACTGAATAGATAAAGTAAAAAAAAAGTTAATATAATGATATGTATAACAAATACTACCAACAACAATATGTTATATTTAAAAGAAAATTATAATCTAGAAATAAGTAAAAATAATTCAACAAACTTACTTTTGAAATTCCTCACATTTCGTCCAATTATAATTCCCCTGACTTCATACGAGATGATATTGTTTTGACAAGTTTTTCATCCTTCACTCCTTGCAATGTTTTTCATCCTTCACTCCTTGCAATGCTCTCCAAGGTGTGATAGTCATATCTTCTAGAAAGAGCTTCATTCCAGGACTTGATTTACTGCTGCTACATATCAATGGTTTAGAATTTTTGACCTTCTGGTTTTTAATGCCAATGTTCTCCCACATGCTAAAAATATTACTAATCAATTCCCATATCTCTCCAGTTCTAAATGCCAACTAGAAAATGTTATCCATACCTCTGAATATATCAGAATTTACTTTGTCGCTTTTTGAATTGATTTTTTCCTCAATTTGATAACCTATTTCCATATAACATTTATGAAATGATAGACTAAACTTTCTCTTATCCCCACCACATATTTCTTCAAATTCGGTATGAATAAATGTGTTGAAAAATTAGAGTTTTTTAATTCTATGGTTGAAAATTTTTCATTTTTTTTTTATCTTTAATTTTATGGTTGAAAACAATTAGAATTTTAGCGATCTTTAGTGTCATGTTTTCATATGTTTAACGACATGGATGAAAACTGTTAGAATTTTAATGTGTTTCATATCCCATTATTTTATCTTTAACGCCATTACTAAAAAATGTTGAAATTATATCTGGGAAAGAAAAATGTTATTCTACCAAAAACATTAGTGTGCTTTTTTTATTTATTTTGCATAAAAAATGGTTTTGTTGCCATTTTTTAAATATGTTGAAAATTAACCCTAAAAAAAATAAAACTTCGTTCTAGAATACACACTTTTTGTTTTTTGGACTGTTTTTCATGTTTTTTTGGGTTTTTGGCTAGAGTTCCCATTTTGTGTTTACAGATCTCTTTTCAAAGTTTACATTGTTCATTGTATTCTTTTGTAAGATATAGCTTGATTTACTTACTACGTATCATATTTAATTTAGCTTTGTATTTTCGATTAACTTAACACATAGATATTAGATTAACTTAGTATTATAACCATTTTAGTTTCATTGTAGATATACCATAACTAGAGATATTTTTAATATTCACATTCAACTTGTCCTGACGATGAACCACACTTGTTGGTTCGAAACGCGTCGACAAATGATTTATCTTGTGATTTATGCCAAAGAATTTCTCATAAACCTGATATGGATCACAGAAGCCTCAATTCAACAATATTCACATTCTCTTTTTCTCCCATAGAGAAAGAGGTAAAGGCCAATGCAGCCTCTAAACCCATCAAAGGTGATTATTCCAAACGGATTGGGTTGTTAAATAGCCTCGGTCCGAGTCACTTCCTCCTTGTTTACTTGGGTGCATAAAACTCGCGTCAAATGGATTACATCGATATATTGTTTGAATGGTATTATGACAAGCAATTATATGGTATATTTCTATCACCGTGCATGTATTTATTATCACCCTGCATATGATATGACCTGCATGGATTTATGTGACAATTCAAGGTTTGATCAACAATTGAGATCTTTTATTGGGCTTGACATGGCAACTAAACGACCCATCCATTTATCTGAAAGAAAAATATTAGCTTTTCAGTTAGCTAGCCATGGGAAGTTACTCCTATCGGTCGAGAATTTGGTCATTTGCTAAATTTCTTGGTAGTGTTTGGTTCTCCTCTAGGTGTTGGAAAATTTGTTTTGGCTTAGGGACCTAACCACTACTTAGAAAGGATTTTTATAAGAAAATATGCATCATTAGATGAGGTTAGTGCTTATCTCAATATACTATGATTGCATGTTATGTGGTTAAAAAATAAATTGGCTTCAATAGTTGAGTGTTTTCAAGTTCTTTATTCCCCTTTCTCTAGTCTTTGTTGATTAAAAAAAGGTTTAAAGGGTTATGGTTCTTGGGCTTGCACCATTATTTCCTCCATACTTTCACTTTTCATAAATTTTGTTCCCCAAGGTTGTTTGTTTTTCTAATCGACTTAACAAAAAAAATCAAGTCAAAGAGCTTGTATTATGCATCCGGAAAAAGAAAGAAAGCCCATTAACACGGAAGGCAGGCATACAAACCCCAGAACCACCATCCATCCGCCAGATCCGGAGAACAAACAGACAAATCAGGGCTTGGTTAAGGCAGATCCGACAGATCGGAAACAAATATTTATCAGATTGGTAGAAGGCAAACACTACTGTGTACAATTCAAGGAAGGGATGGATGTTCTGGAACTAAAAAAGCAGATCCAGATGAAACTGGGCACTCCGACAACACACCAAAATCTTATATTTTCAGGACTCTGCATGCAGGATCAACACACTCTCCAGCACTATGGAGTTGTTAAAGATTCAACCATCATCCTCAACCTGAGACTTCGAGGCGGATGCAAGGGAACTAGCTCAAAAAATACAGGCTCTTTCCGTGATGCAGTCAAAGGAAAGGAACCACTGCAACACAGACCAGCACCCACAACAGAGATTCCAGGGCCCTACATCGTGGAACAGAGGCCAGAATCACCCATGCTTACTGTATCGTTGCCGGAGGTAACAGATCTGTACACAGATTTAATTCACAATGCTGTTATATGCAGATTTAATGGTTATTGGCCCAAAGCTGATGCACTGCATCAATGGGTTTTTACTTCATGGACATCCAAATGTGAAATATATCTATGCCCTAAGGGTTTCTTCATAGTCAGATTCAACACAGAACTGGAACGAGACAACATCATCAATCAGGGGCCTTGGTTTTGGGGCAATGTTGGTCTCTTTATCTCCCCCTGGTTCCCGGACTTTGATGCTAATACCATGGTAGTATCGACAATGCCAGTTTGGGTAAGGCTACATAACCTCCCACTGCATTTTTGGCATCGGAAAGGATTAACAGCCATTGGGAATTCCTTAGGAAAACATCTTAAAATAGATGAGGACAGAGCCAACCGGGGAATCTTCACATACGCCAGAATATGTGTAGAGGTGGATCTAAGTCAAGGTTTCTATGGGAAATAAAAATTTTACACTACAAGTTAGGTTGGTAAAAGTAAATTTTTGAGCTCGGTTGTTACAGAGTTTCATAAAAAAATGTTTATATGCTCTGTGAAGAGTCCTATTCCTAGATGTAGGCGGTTTATGTTTTGGTGATGATATGGTGAATAGAGAAAGTTACCACTTTCATAGCCTCTAAGTTGTTTCAATTTGAAAAATGTGGTTGCTTTATAAGATTTGTTGGCCAGTAGTTTTATAAAATGTTGTGATACTTGTATGAGTAAGTTTGGCATGTTTTACTTCCCCATTCAAAAGTGTGAGTTGTTCATAGCTAGTACTGAACCTCAATTGTTTGGATGTAAATCCTTTAAACAAGTCTAGAATGCAATTTTTTTTAAGCTTGAACTTTGAAGAATATTTTAGTATAAGCTTTGCTTCGAACCCTCGAAGTCATTATCATGTAGCTCATTCTTTGGATATTGATGTGATTTTGGTTGATATATGTGGTTGGTTTGCAACCCTTCTTTGAAACTAAATAATATTGGGTTTATTATAAAAAAAAATTAAAGGTTTTCTACAAATGAAAGATTACTTTGTTGTCTAGTTTTTAGTGACAATATAATGGAAGTTATATCAATGGAAATTATTGAAAGTTTTGAGTTTTAAAGAGAAACCATGTCTCATAGAAAGAACAAAAAACACAAGTTAGTATAATTGAAAGGCATCATTTCACAGCATAATAGAACGAAATAGCTCCATTACACTTAGCATCGGTTTGGTATAGTAAAAAGTTACAATTTACTCTGGTAAATTTTAATAACCTAAAGTCTTTCAAGAAATATATATATATATATATATATATATCTATTGCTTGAGTAAAAATAAGGGTTTGAAATGGGGGAGGCGGGAGCAAGAGGGATTATATATAGCCATGAGAAGAAATAGTGATGAAATTTGCTTAGGGCTTAGGATGGTCAACAAATAATCAAGCAGAGGCCTTAGCATTATGGCAAGGTTTGAGGATTTCCTTAGCAAAAGGAATAAGACAACTTATAGTATTTTGTGATTCAATGATTATAATCCAAAAGTTCCAAAATGTTAAGAACTCCCTTCGAAAAAATCAAACACCATTAATCACAAGAATATGGTTGCAAATACAACAAGTTTGAAACTATTGTTTTTTTACCATATCAAAAGGGAAAAAAACCCAATTAATGATGAACAGGCCAACAAAGGATAAAATTTAGAAGAAGGTAGTCTCATTCATGACCAAGGTGGTCCTCTTATTATTCACATCCCATGAAGATTGAATTATCCAAAATTGGGAGATTAAGACCCCTTGAAAAAATGAGAAAGCGGGATTCGCAGCATGTCTATCTAATTAATATAGGCATTAATTCCACTCTTATAATTAAACTGGAGGATCGCTCCACGAGAAATAAGGATTATATGGAATGATCTTCTAAATGCACTCTAAATAGGGGACCAGGAATATGGATCCCATGCTACAAGATATGTGGAGGTTTGTTTCAAGTGAATTTAGTTTTAGTATTAAGGGTCTAAAAGCTATTACCCCACTGGCATTAATGCAATCCAATATGCCTGCAATAAAAAGTTGGGTGAAGGATTCTGAGTAGGTACACTATGATACGAAAATGCGGAATTGTTACAAGGGAATTCAATGTGAAATGATGATTGTTGGCACGAGGAGAAGAAACCCTGCATCATAAACAAAGCATGTTATTCCTGAAATTATCTATGATTTATGTTAGAGCTTGTGATGAGCCCCAGTATTGCAACAAGAATGTTGCAACTCCCAAGGCTACCAACTTAAATTATCAACCCGGGGTTCATACAAACTTAAGAGGTGTCAACACTAAATGTGTAGCATGCAATGTGTCCTTTCATTGATTTGATGCAATGAAGTGAATGCCATGAAATCCAAGCCTAAACTAATTGCAAAAATGGAAATGTTACTCTATTTGTAGAAAGGAAACCTAATTTATTTTGAAGGGAGGAAATATTAGTTACTTTTGCAGAAAGGAAAGGCTATTCTACTTTGCATGAATGTAAATGTCAATCCTATTTGCATAAATGTGAACATTAATCTATGTAATAGAAATATAAATGTTGGAAATGGAAACCATAGCTTAAGATGTATGAAACAAAATGAAGTTATTATTCAATCACTGCATTCAAGATAGATTTTTTCAACAAATATCATAATGTGCCTCATAAAGTAATAATGCAAAACATAAGTATGCTCTTCAAGCCATGGATATGTCCACTAACTATAACTACATAGGTGAATTGCAATGGAGAAGAGGAAATGCTTAAGAGGTTTTTGGTCTTACTAAATCATGGTTTTGGAGCCTATGGGTCATTATTCAAGCCTAAGGGACAAAAACCAATATTTTGTAGCAGATCTGGGCAAGTTTACATGTGCTCCAGGAGTGTTACAGGACTGCTACAGGAGGTGTTATAGGAGGCCATGTTTTGCTACAATAGTGAGATAACTTGTCGAATGCCAAAGTAAATCAAATGAAAATGAGATGGGAAATAAAAAATTATTGAGGAGGATTCCCTAGGACTCTGTTCCAAGTGGAATCACTCCAAAATACCCCTGTAACATGAGCTAAAAAATAGCACAAAATTATTGCTCTAAAAACCGGAAATTCACGAACTAATGAGCTAGTTAACCTACCAAATGCCAAACCAAATCAAGTGAAAATTCTATGGGGTAAATTTTGTTATTAACTTGAATGTTTTTATGACCCAATACAAGTGTAATCATATCAAATGAAGTTCAAGAACACGTACCAAAATATAGCAGAAAATTACTACTATTTTGCTACAATGGACTTCCAGAAATTCTAGATTTGTGAACTAGTAAACCAATCTAAGTAGCTCAATGATGAATATGAATTTTCAAAGTTGTTCTAAGGATGAATCATTGTGACTTTAAAAATAACCTTCAAAAAAACTCACTTCAATCATTTAAAGAAGAATGAATAGTAAATTCAGAAATAATAGATAAAAGTGAAAGAGACATTCAAAGGAAATAAATAAATTGTACAATAGGGCTCTGAGTCTCTTGGGATGGTCAATCCCAAGGAAACTTAGAGTCCTATGAAGGAAACCAAGCTTTAGAAGCTAAAAATGGCACCAAACTTCATTATTTGCATCAATCCAAGTACATCCATGCTAGAAATGAAAGTGGAGTTGCTAAATAACAAGTTTTCTCCACAAGTCAAGTCTCACTAGCACAATCGGTTGAGGATGGCCCTCGTAGGAAAGGTGACCCAAGATAAAACCTCACGGGGGGTGGTTTTTCCCTATGCTAGGGGGTGAGACATGTTAAAAAATCCAGTCAGCTAAGGGCTTGTTTTGCCCACTTCCCAAACTGAGTGCGATCCTCCTGTGACTTTGACGGCTTAGATTCCCATGGGTCACGGATCCTCAAGCCATAATTCAAGCCTAGAGGATCACACACAACTTGACAAACAAAAACAAAAACAAAAAACAAGTTTTCTCCACAAAAATACTAAGAAATACATGCCTCTAGAGGAAAATTCAAATTTGTACTTATACAAAGCGATGAGGAAGCATTTTCCTTGAAAGGAGGTAGTTTTCCCCTCCAAAATCCCTCAAAAAATGGCAGGGAACACATTCCTAGATTTTCTCAATCATTAGAGCTGCAAAATTTGTTCAATAATTTCATCATATCGTTTTCATTTATAATCCAATCTTGGTCCATCCTAGAGCAAGGAACAAGTCCCTATATTATCTCATCCTCCAAATATTCATAATCTGCCCAATATTCTCACAATATTCTACAAAAATAAATAATATTAGGCACATAATAAGCAAGGATAAACCAAATTCCTAAGGACCCATTAATACTACGAATTAACTCTATGATGTGCAAGTAAGGGTGTCAAATACATTTTTTTAAGTGTCTATAAATAATAAAATGGGCCTAATAAAATAGACAACTTTGGGGCTATCAGCTTCTATGTCTGATGTTATGGCTTACCCAAGCCAAGAAGGTTGAGGAAATAGTAGCAAGGATCACCTACTAATCATAATGGAAGAAATATCAGCCACAATGTCAGAGCTTAGTGAAAAAGTGACATTAGAATCTCACTCACATTTATCCCTACTCTCTCATCAATTGGAAGACCTAAGAGTGGAATTGGAGTGTCTCCAACTTATGGTGGAGAATTTGGCGAAGAAGGTGGATACCCTGAGCCTAAAGGCGGATGGAATTGAAGTAGCAGTGGAGACAGTGACGGTTGGTGTTTTAAAGGACGTATATGGTCTTTCTAATCCTCCTCCTCTAAGTGTTTACGAAGAGCTTCATCCTGACGAACCTCGGGACCAGTGTCTGGTAGAATCACCCTCACAACAGATGGAAGTAGTGGAAGGCGATGAAGTTGAAAACGAACAGGCGGAAACGGATGCTTGCAGTCAAATAATTCCATAATGTTTGAATGTTTTGTAATTTTGCTAAATATTGTGGCGTCTTTTGAAAAATATATAAAATAAATGTTATAAGAATCATTGCATGGAAAAGAGCAAGTAGAAACCAAATGTTTAGCGAACAATTATGGTTTATTGTTGAAGAAGAATTATCTTCGCATGTAAGGGTTCTCGCTCGTACTCTAGCTGAATTAATACAATCTATTTGTTTCTTTAAATTTAAAAAAGAACATATATATATATATATATATATATATATATATATATATATATATATATATATATATATATATATATATATATAAGGGTTTGAAACAAGAAATAAATATGTCTAATTGAAAGGAAACCCTAAATACATAAGTACCATGTGAACATTTTTTGAGATACATGCTTGATTGTCTATCTATGTATTGAAAATTATCAATAATGGTGGTCATCTTGTTGCTTTGGCATTAAATTACTTGTTGTAAAAGGGTTTAAAAGTGCATTCTAGCATGTTCTCTATTACACAATATTCTCTCCTCCTGGTCCATTTGAAAAAAACATTAAAAAATTACTACTGTGAATACTTATATTTTTCTTTAATTTTCATCCTTTATTTTTCATTTAATTACATCTTTTTCGATTTATACCTTCCTATTGTGGTGAAATCACAACACCTCTATTTTCAACTTATTTATTTCAAACAATGGGAACCCTTTCTGTAAATTTTGGCTAAATTACTTTTTAATATTTTCTTTTGGTTAAATGTCGTACAATTTTGCTAGATTTTTTATTTTCTTCAGATTTCCCTTCTAATTGCTTCATTTGGTTTAATTTTTTGCAAGTTGTCCATTGTTTCTTGTTTCATCTCATTTGGTTGCACGGTTTGCAAATGGTGTTTATCCAAATTTCCAAAAAAATTTACCATCTAGGCTAAAAAATGTACAAAATATATACTATTTTAAGTTTTGTAAATTATTTTTAAATACTGATTTTTAGTTAATTTTTATTAATTAATTATTTTTTATTAACGGTCCTACAAAATCACTGCAGCTAAAATTGTAGAACAATTAAAATATACTCAAATTTCAATTCTAGTTCCTTAATGCTTCTAAAATCTTGAAATTCAAATAGTAGTAGTTTTTCATGCATTCGGCACTGATTATAAAGTGGTTGTATTTTATTAAGAGAGAGGGACCCACTCCACATGGCCCTCCTCTCCTTATCACTGACCTCCCTCTTCTCCCACCATACATTGGCACTTTACGTTTTTAGGGCTCTTGATATCACAAGACCCCCATCCCTGATAGACTATGTTATAAAGCGTATGTTATATTAGATTGTTTTTGGAACATTGTGCATATCGGATTTATTTTTATAGAACCTCTCATAACTATTTCCTCCGATTACAAAACCCTGGATACACCTCAAACAAACCCTCCTTGGCATATAAGTTAGAAACAACCTTGGCATTTTACTCACCTCGGGCTGGCTTTTCAAGCGCTCTCATGTTCTCTCTCCTCTCATCACCTCATGCCTTCACACCTCAGGGCTTCATTTTATAAAACCTCTGATGGTTGAACCACGTGGCTTCTATTCTCTCTCCTTCAACCTCCTTTGCCTATTTGTTGGAACCAAAAAGCCACTAATAACATGGCTCGTGTTACTATATAGTTTTTTTTATTAAATTAAATTATTTTAATTTAAAATTAATTTGTATTTTTAAATTAGTTTATTTTAATTAATTTTTTATTTGTAATTAATTAAATCAATTAAATTTGATTTGTTTATAATTAATTTAATTATAATTAAATAACTAATTAGGATTATGTTGGGTCCCTATAATACTAGTGATTACCCCATTACTATTGTAGTTATACCCCTTATTAATATTGTTGTGCCCCTATTGCCCCCATATTGTTATTATTGTGCGCCATAGAATCCCTCTATTGTTATTTTTGTGGCTTTATATTATTATTGTTAGGTCGGCTGGATTATATTGTGACTCCTTAGATTCCTATATATAGAAAGGAGGTTTTGTCATTTGTATCATCCAAGAATTGTTCATTTATGTAATATAAAGGAGGTTTCCCCCTCGAAGAGGCTAAATTCTAAGGCGTGGATCTCTCTTTTCTATCTTTTTGTGAGCTGGTTTCATAACATTTGGTATCAGAGCTTTGGATTCTAGGGTTTCGCTGCTCCAAACAGGTCATCGTGGCATTTTCGCTTTAACTTTTTTCTGTGACGTTTCAGAAGTCACAAAAAAAACCCATTTGAGAAGAAACGTGCTGAACCTTGGGTCCAAATTTCAGATCTTTTCGCACGATATTTGCGGAGATATGATCTGAGGAAGTTGGTCTTTTTGCAGACTCCTGAATTACATTCAAAACAGGTGACCTAGGGAAAATCATCATAACTTTCTCTCTGGGGATCGGATTGAAGTTTCGTAAGAAGGTACAGAAAGAGGACAGACTGTAGTTTCTTGTGGGTGTTTTTCAGATCCATAGGTCAAAACAGTGACTTTTGGCACGTCGTACAAGTTCGCTCTACTGAACTAGTCTATAATCAAGTCACTGTGGGATATTTCGCATAACTCTTCCTTGGATAATCCAATTTGGGTCAGACTTTTGGCATTGGAAAGAGGACACAGAGGGCTACTACAGGTCACAAATTAAGAACTAGATAATCAGAAAGTATAGAGATACATCATAAGCAATATCGAGCTCCTACAAAGTGAAAAAAGGTGTGTAGATTTTCTTTAATTTTTGCTTAAGCTTGGTTTGAAAATTTATTTTGAAGGAATTCAAAGGGCATATTAGAGAATTATTATCGGTAACTGATGCCCCGAGGAAAGAAAATGCAAACACCTAGTAAGGAACCGGAAAGCTCTAGCATGACTCATGAAGAAGAAGAAGAAATGCTATATGATATATCAAAATTACAAGAACAAGTGCAACAAGTGTCACTTGCAAAAAAAGCAACAGAATCTAAGATGGATGGTTTAAGGAAAGATGTAGAAGCTAAGATGGATGGTTTAAAGAAGGGTGTAGAAGCTAAGATGGATTGTTTAAAGAAGGGTGTTGAAGCTAAGATGGATGGCATGGAACCTAAGGTGAACGGCATGGACGCTAAAATTGATGGCATGGATGATAAGATGGAAGAATTGAAGATAAATATGAATAAGTTGCTACAAGAAATGGTCACTAAGGGTAAAAGGGTACTAAAGGAAACTCATGATGAGAACAAAAGAAATGTTAATCATGATTCCATAGACTCTAATGTTGGATCGAAGACTCACCATATTCCAAAAATCGATATGAGGAAGTTTGATGGCAGGGATCCCGCCACATGGATATTACAGATGGAGAAATTCTTTGATCTCAATAATGTGCAAAACACGCAAAAGGTACATATGGCAACTTTATATTTGGAACCAAATCAGTTTGTATGGTATCAATGGCTTTTCTCTCGTAAACAATTTATCACTTGGGCAATTTTTACGGAAGAATTGGTAGCACATTATGAGGATACAAAAAGCAACACTTTTTTTAGCCAATTGATAAGTCTCAAACAAAAGGGTTCAATAATGGAGCACATTGAGGAGTTCCAAAAATTGAACATAAGGGTAAAATATATTCCAGAGGAGCATAGGATTGATGTGTTCATAGGGTCTTTAAAGGATAATATCCAACATGATGCTCGCCTTTGGGAACCTGATTCATTAGAGAAGGCATTCAGGTTAGCAAGAAAAATGGAAAGAAAAATTATGGCAACCAGGAAGCATACCACTCACAACTATAAAGACGGAAGTGTTATTGCCGCTAGTCTTCCACAACCTATAAGGTTGACACCACAACAATTGGAAGAAAAAAGAGCAAAAGGGCTTTGTTACAGTTGTGATAGCAAATACACTAAAGGTCATAAGTGTGCTGAGAAGAAATTATTCTACATAGATTGTGAAGAGGAAGAAGAAAAGGAGAAAGAAAGGTCAAAAGAAGAGGATATACTCCAGGAAAAAAGCCTAGATAAAGAAGAAATGAATCCGACCATATCTTGTAATGCATTGGCGGGAATTACCACTCCTCAAACCATCAAGATAGAAGGACAAATCAAGAAGAAAAAGGTAATAGTGTTGATTGATTTAGGAAGTACCCACAATTTTATTCATTGTAAGGTAACAAGAGAATTGAATTGCTTCTTATATCCAGCACCAGAGTGTCAAGTGATGGTTGCAAATGGAGGAACAATAAATTTCTCGGGAAAGTGCAATAATATCAAGCTATCCATGGGAGAATATGTATTGACTGGCCCAATGCTTTCCATTCCAATGGGAGGTGCTGATGTTGTACTAGGAGTCCAATGGCTACAATCCTTGGGTACAATAGCTTTTAATTTTCAAGAACTTTTCATGAAATTTTCTGTGGAAGGAAAGGAAGTTGAATTAAGGGGTATTGCAGGGAAACCGGGAAAGATAATAAGCTCTAACGGTATGACAAGCTTCTAAAAAAGGAACAAAGAGGTGTAATTGCACAATTATGTTCGCTAGATGTGTCCACAGTGGAATCATCTATTTCTCCAGATCTCCAAAAAGTCTTGGACAATCATTCCAAGGTATTTGAGACTCCCAAATGTCTCCCACCTATTCGTGATGATGATCATGCTATTCATCTGATTCCAGGAAGTGTTCCTCCAAACATCAGGCCGTACAGATATCCATATGCCCAAAAGAGTGAAATTGAACGTATGGTTGCAGAAATGCTAGAGGCTGGTATAATTCAACCAAGTCAAAGTTCTTTCTCTGCTCCAGTCGTATTGGTGCACAAGAAGGATGGATCATGGTGCATGTGTCCGGATTATAGGGAGCTCAACAAGCTCACTATTAAAGATAAGTTTCCCATTCCTGTCATTGATGAATTACTGGATGAATTGCATGGATCAATTTACTTCACCAAGTTGGATCTTCGTTCGGGATATCATCAAATCAGAATGAAGATTGAAGACATTCTGAAAACAGCATTTAGAACTCATGAGGGTCATTTTGAATTTTTGGTCATGCCTTTTGGCCTTACCAATGCACCTTCAACATTTCAAGGTTTGATGAATTCAATTTTCAAACCATTCCTTAGAAAATTTGTGTTAGTACTTTTTGATGATATACTAATCTATAGCAAGTCTTGGAAGGACCATGTTGAACATGTTGACAGGGTGTTACAACTATTGGAGGAGAAACAGTTATATGCAAAAAGATCCAAATGTTTCTTTGGAGTACAAGAGGTGGAATATCTGGGTCATATTGTATCTCATGAAGGAGTTAAGGTAGACCCTAGCAAAATTAAAGCCATTAAGGAATGGAAAATTCCCACATCCATAAAGCATCTGCGAGGATTTCTCGGGTTGACAGGGTATTATCGCAAATTTGTTAAGAATTATGGGAGAATAGTAGCACCTCTAACAACATTATTGAAGAAAGATGCATTTTCATTGACCCTAGAAGCAACAAAGGCATTCGAACATCTTAAAGAGGTAATGTGCCAAGCACCGGTCTTAGCTACACCAGACTTCACAAAAACCTTTATTGTGGAATGTGATGCCTCAGGAAATGGAATTGGTGTTGTTTTAATGCAAGATGAAAGACCCATTGCTTTTGAAAGTCGTCCAATCAAGGGAAAGTTTTTACACAAAGCTATTTATGAGAAGGAAATGTTGGAATACTCCATGCACTTAAGAAATGGCGACCCTACC
Source organism: Pinus tabuliformis (assembly GCA_031772625.1). Lineage (NCBI taxonomy): Eukaryota > Viridiplantae > Streptophyta > Pinopsida > Pinales > Pinaceae > Pinus > Pinus tabuliformis. The sequence goes on from CM062820.1 coordinate 812,740,322, forward strand.
TAATGGGAAGACACTTCAAGGTAAAAACGGATCATGATAGCCTTAAATAATTTTTAGAACAAAGATTATCCTCTGAAGAGAAACAAAAGTGGGTCACAAAGATGTTGGGTTATGACTTTGAAATCATCTACAAAAAAGGGAAGCAAAATGTGGTGGCAGATGCACTCTCAAGAAAGGATGAGGATGTGGAAGCATTGTTGTGCGCCATTTCTATTATCCAACCAGATTGGATAAACGAAGCAAGGGAGGAATGGAAGAATGACAAAGAAGTGTGGGCACTTATTCGAAAGTTACAACAAGATTCCAGTATGTCTGATACATTTAGCTGGAAAAATGATTCGTTATGGTACAAAGATCGCTTATACCTCTGTAAGAATTCCCAGCTAAAACAAAAGATTCTTATGGAATTGCACACGTCTCCCTTAGGAGGGCACTCAGGATTTTTAAAAACTTACCACAGGGTTAAGAAGGAATTTTTTTTGGATGGCCTTAAATCAGATATTCAAAAGTTTGTGGCGGAATGTTTGGTTTGCCAACAAAATAAAGTTGAAACAATTAAGACACCAAGTCTATTACAACCTTTATCCATTCCAAGCCAACGTTGGGAGGAGGTTTCAATGGATTTTATCACAGGTTTACCCAAGTCTGAGGGAAAGAGTGTCATCATGGTGGTAGTTAACAGACTTACCAAGTATGCACACTTTTGTGCATTATCACATCCATTTAAAGGCAGTACAGTTTCTACTGCATTTATGGAAACAATTCAAAAGCTACATGGAAACCCAAAGATTATTGTAAGTGACAGAGATCCCATTTTCACTGGAAATTTTTGGACAGAATTATTTTCTTGTCTTGGTACTCAGTTAGCTCATATCTCATCTTATCATCCTCAATCTGATGGGCAAACTGATATAGTAAACAAATGTTTGGAAGGATATCTTCGTTGCTTTGTATCTGATAAACAGACACAATGGGTCAAATGGTTGCCTTTGGCTGAATGGTGGTATAACACTTCCTTCCATACAGCAACAAAAATGACCCCATTTATGGCACTTTATGGGTATCAACCACCATCCATCACATCATATTTAAGAGAAAATTCTAAGGTTCAGGCAGTGGAACATCACATCGAACATCAACAACAAGTCCTCCAACTCTTAAAGGATAACCTCGTGTTGGCACAGAATAGAATGAAACAACAAGCAGATCAACATCGCAGTGAAAGAAGTTTTGATGTAGGTGATTGGGTATTCCTACGGCTACAACCGTATAAGCAAATGCCCCTCAAGCAAGCTAAGAAGGATAATAAATTATCACCAAAGTATTATGGTCCGTACAAGGTGTTGCAAAAGATTGGTACTATGGCATACAAATTGGAGCTTCCTGCAGCTTCTCGATTGCACCTAGTTTTCCATGTTTCATGTTTAAATAAGGTTATAGGCGACAAGCTCCCAGTTCAAACAATATTGCTAGAACTTGACGAGGAAGGAAAAATTATATTGGAACCGGAAGCAGTCACAGAAACAAGAACTCGACAGCTACAAAATCGATCAATTTCAGAGTATCTTATCAAGTGGAAGAACTTATCCGCTAAAGATTCCACATGGGAGGATGAGAATTTTATGCAGAAGTATCCAGAACTACTCAAGCGTTGAGGACAACACTTTTTTGAAGGAGAGGGGCATGTTGGGTCCCTATAATACTAGTGATTACCCCATTACTATTGTAGTTATACCCCTTATTAATATTGTTGTGCCCCTATTGCCCCCATATTGTTATTACTGTGCCCCATAGAATCCCTCTATTGTTATTTTTGTGGCTTTATATTATTATTGTTAGGTCGGCTGGATTATATTGTGACTCCTTGATGGAAATAATACTGAGAGGGGGGGTGAATCAGTATTATCTAATTCTTTTAATAAATCTTCCTTATTTGTTCTTTAAATTATTTTTGCATGTCAGTACCATAAATAATGAGCATGAACAAAGAAAACAGATAGTCACACCAAAGAACACAAGATGTAAGGTGGAAACCCAATGTGGGTGAAAACCACCTGCTGCAATATGTCTCTATCTTCTTTCAAATTAGAAACTCCTTTTACAATGGTTTTGTACTGGTGCAGTCCTTTACCAGTACGCAGGCTCCAACCTGCAGAGAGCTACAACTCTCTCTCTCGTTTTCCAGTCTCTCCTGGAAGGGAGCTACAACCCCCTACTTCTTTTCTTACAAGGACCACTTTTCATAGATTTTCAAACTGGATCCATAAGCATCAAATGATCATCAAGTATAAGAAAGTCACCCAGTCAACTGTAGTAACCAGATCAACAATAATAGAACCAAACCTAGAACACCTTATCAACAGAAAAATACAGCCAAACAAAATGTCTTAAGACAGATATGCATTTCTTCTTTCTCTAGTCTGCGTGCGTACGCACTTCACCTTCTGCTCCCCTGCGTATACCCGCAGAGACCCTTATGCCGCACTGCGTGTCCACGCACTGTTTCTTCAACCGCGCTGCTTACTGTTACTGCAGGTATGCACCCAGAGACACTATTACGTCGCGTACTATTGCTGCAGGTACGCGCCCAGAGATACTATCGCGCTGCGTACAGTTACTGTGTGTACGCACCTGAACCTTCGTCACTCTGTGTACCCACGCAGGTCTCCTTTTTTTGCTCTGCGTACCCACACAGATCTCCTGTTTCTTCTCTGCGTACCCACGCAGATCTTCTGTTTCTGCTCTGCGTACCCACGCAGCTCTCCTGTTAAACACCTGCGTACTTCTGATTAGGGCCGAATAGGCAGTCCACCAGAGTGGCACAGATGCTCAGATGCCCAGATCTGATCGTGCGCTCGAGAGATCACCCTTCATAGATTCACTTTCAACTTCATATAGATCAAGATTTTAAGACCATAACCCAATATTTCAGATCTTAAGATATTCAATTGCAAAAGATGCTTAGCCAAGTGATATCCTTTGCTTTATATAGGCAAGCTCCTCCTAAAATCATGGATCAATACCACGAGCCAAAACCATAGAAACACAAATATTGTCGGCTAGTTAAACATAAGAAACCCCACGTGTGCTTTTCTTTGCCTTGAAATGTGTGCACTGGGGTACGCACCTTGTGAACGGCTTATCTGCGTATCAGGCCGCGGTCCCTTCACGGTGTACCTGCGGGTACGCACTTTCTGAACTGATCTCCTGCGTACTTCTTAATTTTCAACATATTGAGAGCCTTGCCATGGGAGTTGCCATCAAGTACAACATCTGTAACCAGAAACATAATGCCAACAAAATCCCCCTTTGGACTTGATGGCAACCTCACAAACTTCAGCTTCATTCTCCCCCTTTGACATCAAGGGAAAAGGGTTATGCTCCCCCTAAGAACATGTTCCCCCTGAATATGAACCAGATCTGCAGCGAAAAACCATAATCCACCATGAAAGAGATAGAGACATATTGCAGCTACTTCCATGATCTCCTTCTGCACATCCTCCATAATGCCAACAATGCATTATATGCTCCCCCTGAACCTGTACCATCAATCTTCAACCAATCAGCCACCCAGCTCATGTATGCATATACAACCATCAATCAGAAGAGGTTCAGCAATAAGATGATGCATCAACAACCCCTAGCTTTTGCCTGAGGTATTCAAAAGTGTCCCTGGGCAATGGTTTGGTGAGTATATCAGCAACTTGTTCCTTAGAAGGAACATACTCCAACTTGACCTTCTGTTCAAGCACTTGTTCCCGGAGAAAATGATACTTGATCGGTATGTGCTTGGTTTTTGAATGCATAACAGGATTCTTTGAGATGTTGATTGCACTTGTGTTATCACATAAGATGGGGATAGGTGGTGTACAAGTGATTTGAAAATCCTGCAAAGTCTGCATCATCCAAAGGAGTTGGGTGCAACAAGATGCAGCAGCAACATATTCCGCTTCAGTTGTAGACAAGGCAATCGAACTCTGTTTCTTGTTGAACCAAGATACCAATCTGGAACCCATAAAGAACGCACCACCACTTGTGCTTTTCCTGTCATCCACGCTTCCGGCCCAAACTGCATCTGTATAAGCATGAAGTGTAAGATCTGTATCTCTAGGATACCATAAGCCATAATTTTGAGTCCCTTGAAGATATTTGAAAATTCTCTTCACTGCCTGAAGATGAGTCTCCTTCGGATTTGCCTGAAATCTTCCAACTATTCCAACTGCATGCATGATGTCCGGTCGGGTACCTGTTAAATAAAGTAAACTTCCAATCATAGATTTGTAGGTTGGTTGATGTACTGCTGCAGATTCATCATTTGTACTGAGGCTACATCCTGTGACCATGGGTGTACATACTGGTTTTGCATCTTCCATGCCATATTTCTTCAAAATCTGTTTGAGATACTTGGTTTGGGATAAGAAGATTCCTCCTTCCTTTTGTTGGATTTGCAAACCAAGGAAATATGTCAGTTCTCCTAGCAAGGACATTTCAAATTCTTTCTGCATGATCAAGGCAAAGCTTTGACTCATAGCTTCTTCATTGCTGCCAAAAATAATGTCATCTACATACACAACAAGTATTAGCAATTTGTCATTTTCAACTTTTATATAAAGATTGCTATCTGCTGATCCTTTTGAAAAACCTTGTTGATGAAGATATTTGTCCAAACGGTAGTACCAAGCCCTTGGAGCTTGCTTGAGACCATAGAGAGCCTTTTTCAATCTGCATACAAGATTTGGATCATTTCCAAGAATGAACCCATCTGGTTGTTCAATGTATACTTCTTCTTCCAAGTCTCCATTCAGAAAGGCTGATTTCACGTCCATTTGAAATACTTTGAAGTTTTGAAAACTTGAGAGAGCAAGGAACATTCAGATGGCCTCAAGTCTTGCAACAGGAGCAAAGGTTTCTTCAAAGTCTATTCCTTCTTGATGCACATACCCTTTACAAACAAGTCTGGCTTTGTTTCTAATTACTTCTCCATTTTCATTCAATTTATTTTTGAAGACCCATTTTGTTCCGATAACATTCTTATCCTTTGGTCTAGGAACCAGCTCCCAAGTGTTGTTCTTTTCGATCTGCTCAAGTTCTTCATCCATTGCTTTCACCCAACATTCATCTTTGCATGCCTCTTTCACGTTTTGTGGTTCAGTAGAAGAGAGTAATGCCAAATAGCTTGAAGCTTCTACAACTGTTCTTCTTGTTTGTACACCTGCTTCTTTCTGCCCCATAATCTGAGATTCTGGATGATTCTTCTGAACATATCTGGATGGAGTCTTTTCTTCTATTCTTGTTTGCTCCTCTGGTTCTTCTTGAGGTTCTTCTTCTTCATCATTCTGTCGTTGAGGGTAGTCTTCATCTTCTTCGATGTCTTCATGATGTACTTGCCTAGGAATGTATCCCTTCTCATCAACCACTACATCAATGCTGTCAACAATTCTGCCAAGTCTTTTATTGTAGCATTTGTACGCTTTGCTATGTGGAGAGTAACCAAGAACAATGCCTTCATCTGCTCTAGGTTCAAGTTTGCCAAGCTGCTCATCAGTATTCTTGATATAGCATTTGCTCCCAAAGATTTTGAAGTGCTTTACCGAAGGAGTCCTACCACTCCAGAGCTCATGAGGAGTTTGAGTGTTGTTCACCCGGACATTTGTTTTGTTGAGAATAACAACCGCAGCATGTGCAGCTTCACCCCAGAAAGTTGTGGGAGTTCCTGACTCATCAAGCATAGCACGAGCCATTTGTTGGATTGTTCTGTGCATTCTTTCCACAACTCCATTTTGCTGAGGAGTTCTTGCTGTAGAGAATTCTCTTCTTATCCCATGTTCTTCACAGAAATCGAAAAATTCATTTGAAGTAAATTCCCCACCTCTGTCGGATCTGAGGCACTTAATTTTGTGACCTGATTCATTTTCAACCAAGGCTTTGAAGGATTTCAATTTTTCGAATGCTTCATCTTTGTGCTTCATAAGTCCTAACCAGACAAACCTGGAGAAATCGTCAATGAATAATATCAAGTATTCTTCTCCTCGAGGTGTTCTTTTCCTGAAAGGACCGCATGTATCTGTATGAACTAGCTCAAGAGGCATGCTAGCTGATCCTTCTTTCTCTGGAAAGTTAGTTCTAGTTTGTTTTCCAAACTGACATGATTTGCATATGGTGTTGTCAGGAATTTTGATATCTGGAAGATCGCGAACTGCCTGATATTTGCATGCTTTCCTTATTTGTGAAAAGCTTAGATGTCCCAACCTCCGATGCCATAGCCAGTGCTCATCATCCTTGCTCAGATAGCATTGTTGTTGTCCTTCTTCAAATATGTACAGATTATTTGGAGTTCTTTTGCCTTTGATCACTGTTTTACCTGTATCAAGATCACGAACAAGACATCCATTTGATCTGAATATAACCTCGGTTCTTTGATCACACATCTGGCTGAAACTTAGAAGATTATGCTTCAATCCATCAACATACAAAACATTTCCAGCCTTGACCTTTTCTTTTAACTGAGCAATGCCTTTTCCTTTTATAGTTGCAGGAGTATCATTTCCAGAAGAGACTTTCTTTCCTTTTTCTAGAGCAGAATATGACTCAAGTTTTTCTTTATCACCTGTCATATGCTTTGAACATCCACTGTCAATGTACCATAGATTTTCCTGTCCCTCTGCATAAAATGCTATCCCACATCTTTCTGTTTGTGGTTCCTTTATTCTCCATGTTTTGGTGCTTGAGGCTTGTTCCTTTTTCTGCTGAAACCTGCTCCTGCATTCAGAATCTTCATGACCAAAGTTATTGCAAATAGAACATTCAACTTCATTTTCAAGAACCGAAAAGTTATTATAGGTCCTTTTTGTAATCCCGGTCATACTTCTTTGTTTTTGAGCTTCCCTAGTCATGATCGTTTTATATGCAACACATTGAGCTGCTTTGTGACCAAAATTATGGCAAGAAAAGCATTGTCCATTGAAGAAACTTCTGCGGTTATCAAATCTACCAGCCAACTGATTGTAATTTCTATTGTCATATATTCTTGAACCAAATTGAGAAGATTTTACCTGTGGCTGGTTGTAGCTTTTGTTCACCCTTAAGATGGATTGCCCCTGATAGTTTCTGTTTGCAATTCGTCCCTGCTTTACCTGATGGTCTTCATTGTGCTTTTGCTCATTTCTTCTTGCTGCATCAAGATAACTTTTTGAGGTGGATGCTTGAGAAGTTTCTCCATTATAGCCCAGACCTGTCTTGTTTAGTGGAGACCGCTGCACATTGATAATCTCATCCAAAGTTTCAGATCCTTTGACAAACTTAAGATTAATAGCTTTTGTTTTCTCAATCTCTTTTCTAAGACCAACAATTTCACCTTCTAATTTTTCAAGATGTTTTTCCTTTTCATCAATTTGAAATTGTAGAGTATCAATGATCATATTCTTTTCTTGTATACATCTCTTGAGTCTAGTAATTTCTTCATAAAGGTTATCCACATCTATAGCATCCATATAATCATCATCTTCAAATGCCATTAACAATTTATATTCATTACCTCGTTCATCTTCATCACTGTTTGATAGACCATCACTATCTTCATGAGTGTAGTAGCTTTTCTTATTTGCACTCTGTTTCTTGTTCCATCTAGCAGGTTCCTTTCCTTTATCCTTATAAGGACATTTTGCAACATAATGACCTAATCTTCCACAAGCAAAGCATTTAAAAGGTAACTTACCTCTGAACCTTCCAGAACCCCTTTGAAGATTTCTGACAAAATTTGATTCTTCTTCCTCTTCTTCTGGGACGTGGCTTGCTTCATAATAATCTCCTTTGCCTGATGCCTTGAAAGCAGCTTCTCTTCTGTCTGATGGACCTCCCTTTCTCATTTCATAAGCAGTTAGAATTCCATGTAGCTGAGACATAGTAAGAATTCGTAGATTTTCCTTTTCTTCTATTGCAGATACTTTAGATTCAAACTTGGGGGATAATGATCTTAGAACCTTTTCAACCACAATAGCCTCTTTTATTTCTTCACCCAAATTTTTCATACAATTAACAATCTCATCTACCCAAAGAAAATAGTTAGCCACACTTTCATCATTATACATCTTGAGAGTCTCATACTGAATCCTGAGAGTTTGAAGTTTAGCACGCTTTACCTGTTCATCTCCTTCATAGCTCGTGACAATTTTGTCCCATATCTCTTTTGCGGATTTATAGTGCATTACCTTCATGAATTCCGATTGGGATATACATCCTAATAGGGTACTGACTACTTTCACATTTGTTTCATACTTCTTTTTCTCGGCTGCATCTATAGGAGTAGCTGAAGGAAAAGCATAGCCTGTCTCTATGATGTCCCAAACTTCTGTACCAAGAGATTGAAGATAGGCAGTAACTCTTACCTTCCAATAATTGAAGTTTGTCCCATCAAAAACCGGTGGCCTGATTGATGCTTCTCTCTCTTAGTTGCTCATGATGAACGATCTACCTTCAAGCGATCAAGCTTCTCTGAAGGACCTGCTTTGATACCAATTGTTGGAAATAATACTGAGAGGGGGGGTGAATCAGTATTATCTAATTCTTTTAATAAATCTTCCTTATTTGTTCTTTAAATTATTTTTGCATGTCAGTACCATAAATAATGAGCATGAACAAAGAAAACAGATAGTCACACCAAAGAACACAAGATGTAAGGTGGAAACCCAATGTGGGTGAAAACCACCTGCTGCAATATGTCTCTATCTTCTTTCAAATTAGAAACTCCTTTTACAATGGTTTTGTACTGGTGCAGTCCTTTACCAGTACGCAGGCTGCAACCTGCAGAGAGCTACAACTCTCTCTCTCGTTTTCCAGTCTCTCCTGGAAGGGAGCTACAACCCCCTAATTCTTTTCTTACAAGGACCACTTTTCATAGATTTTCAAACTGGATCCATAAGCATCAAATGATCATCAAGTATAAGAAAGTCACCCAGTCAACTGTAGTAACCAGATCAACAATAATAGAACCAAACCCAGAACAGCTTATCAACAAAAAAATACAGCCAAACAAAATGTCTTAAGACAGATACGCAGCTCTTCTTTCTCTGGTCTGCGTGCATACGCACTTCACCTTCTGCTCCCCTGCGTATACCCGCAGAGACCCTTCTGCCGCACTGCGTGTCCACGCACTGTTTCTTCAACCGCGCTGCTTACTGTTACTGCAGGTACGCACCCAGAGACACTATTACGCCGCGTACTATTGCTGCAGGTACGCGCCCAGAGATACTATCGCGCCGCGTACAGTTACTGTGTGTACGCACCTGAACCTTCGTCGCTCTGCATACCCACGCAGGTCTCCTTTTTCTGCTCTGCGTACCCACACAGATCTCCTGTTTCTTCTCTGCGTACCCACGCAGATCTTCTGTTTCTGCTCTGCGTACCCACGCAGCTCTCCTGATAAACACCTTCGTACTTCTGATTAGGGCCGAATAGGCAGTCCACCAGAGTGGCACAGATGCTCAGATGCCCAGATCTGATCGTGCGCTCGAGAGATCACCCTTCACAAATTCACTTTCAACTTCATATAGATCAAGCTTTTAAGACCATAACCCAATATTTCAAATCTTAAGATATTCAATTGCAAAAGATGCTTAGCCAAGTGATCTCCTTTGCTTTATATAGGCAAGCTCCTCCTAAAATCATGGATCAATACCACGAGCCAAAGCCATAGAAACACAAATACCGTCAGCTAGTTAAACATAAGAAACCCCACGTGTGCTTTTCTTTGCCTTGAAATGTGTGCACTAGGGTACGCACCTCCTGAACGGCTTATCTGCATATCAGGCCGCGGTCCCTTCACGGTGTACCTGCGGGTACGCACTTTCTGAACTGATCTCCTGCGTACTTCTTAATTTTCAACATATAGAGAGCCTTGCCACGGGAGTTGCCATCAAGTACAACATCTGTAACCAGAAACATAATGCCAACACTCCTTAGACTCCTATATATAGAAAGGAGGTTTTGTCATTTGTATCATCCAAGAATTGTTCATTTATGTAATATAAAGGAGGTTGCCCCCTCGAAGAGGCTGAATTCTAAGGCGTGGATCTCTCTTCTCTATCTTTTTTTGAGCTGGTTTCATAACAGATTATATTTTTTAATTAAAATCTCTTAATTTTAACTTAGGCATGCGTTTTTCCATAATTCTGATATTTTTGGCATTTCAACTTCAAAGAGGAATATCTCAAGATTCACTTAATCAAATGAAGCTTTCAATAACTCGTTGAAAAGCTAAGACAAAGGATAATAATAATGGAAGGTTAATTTTAGTAGATTCAATCATTTAATGACAATAAATCCAGCAGAAGACCAACTGACGAATTTGCAACAAAAATTAGTTTTTCCAAATTTTGATTTGTGAAATTTTTATTGGCTTTAGAAAATTGTTGTCACAAATCCATTCCCAACAATACTTAAAGGCTGGTCTAAACCATTTGAAAGAATCATAGCACGAGAAATTCTTTGGATTTTAATTTATTTTTAGTTTAACAATTTGCTGAGAAGTGGTTTGATTTCTATTTTATGCACTAAAAATGTTTTAATTTCTGAATATTGATTGGTTTTTGGTAGGAGAGCGATTTTGGAGATGAGGAAGAGAAGACTTAGAACAACAGAATTGCACCAGCAAAAGAGAAAGAAGAATTTTTGCCAATTAAAATTTCTTTGAGCAAATTTGTTCTCCAACAAGCTCTCTCATTTTAATTTTCTATTGTAATTATAAATATGGCTTTGTAGAATAGATAAGGGGGGGTTCCAGATCTGAAATTTGGGGAGGAAATTCTCTGTAAAGAGAGGGATTTTTGCACTACTGTAGGGAGCAATATTTTTGTAGAGAAATAGTCGTTTGGACCAGACTTGTGGAGATTAAAAGAGATGTATTTTAGCTCTGAAAATTTCATGCTATCATGAATTTTTTGAGAATTTCATGTACTCAAAGGTTGTAATCAGATCTTTAATTCTTGTACACTATTTTCAGAGATAGAGGTTGATTGGTGGCCTGCAATTAATAAAATTTGAGGCAATTCTTGATCTAGATAAGTATGTGTTTGTGAAGTTTTGCACTCTTGTAAATTCATTTAATACGTGCTTGTTTTAATCATTTAAAGGCTATATTTTATGATGGATCTAATTGTTATCAAGTTTAATTATGAATTTGAATAGATAAACAAAACATACATGTTATCTATTTACCAAATTCATGTCAAGTTTATATTTTATTTAATAATGATTTTTTTATGAGAATTATTTCCTTAATTCAATCATATCTTTTTAGTTTGAATTCATTTTATTTGAATTTGGATGTATGTGCACCAGAGATATGATTAATATTCAATCATATAGTTGAATAAATACACTTGCTTGAACTAGTAACAAGTCCTGGAATTATTTCTTTGGATTATTGACTTCATTTTTTATTCCAAATTTAAAGTTGATCCAAATCCCCTTTTGTTTTGCTCTTGGTTGAGAGAGGGACTAATCCTTCTTTCAATCAAGATAGAGTTAGGATTTATTTTCTGTTAATTAGAGTAGATTTTCATTTATTTTTAATTATTGCATTCTAGAAGTCCTCTTACACAAGGGGCGGATTTTAGAGTGGCTTAGCTGAGCCATTAATTCATCTTAAGAATCACTTTCTTGCATGAGCTCTGCAAGAGGGCGGATCTGATGTCTCTTTCCTATTGGAAAGTAATATACATAGTATAATCTAGCAGAGAAAGAAAGAGGGTAACTGGACTCAATTGAACCAGTTGGAACCACTATTCCAAATGGAAAAGGAGTTGCTTTAAGTTCCCGACCTGATGGTCTCCCTTATAATGTTAACATGGTCATTTTGGGCCATCAACATTTTTAGTGCCAAAAGGAGGGCTTGACGACTTGTTGTCTTTTGAATTTTTTGTATTTTTAAAATTAGATTTAATCACAATGGCTCCTCTAAAAACTCCCAATTGGGAGTTGTATCTCTGGACATACATCTATTAATACTCCACCATAAATAGTAAGACACTTGTCAAAGGTAAATTTTAACAGTAAGAATAATGCTTCTGCATTTGATCATGCCTTACGGTTTATTCAAAAAAAATCAAATTATATTTTTCATGATATTTATGACGGTATTTTATGCAGAATTTTTATTCTTACATTCTCGGTAAAATCCAGAAGATGATGTTAATATCTTCCAATTGCCTCTATTCACAGTTGGGATCAATTTATCACAAAATTCCTTTATGAATTTGGCGTCTATGATTATGAACATGTATGTGATGAATTTGTATATTTACGAATGTTTGAAAATGAATCTTTCATAGATTTTACTGTTAGAATTCAATGAAATTATTTGAGATTCAAAGTTGAAGATAAACCTTCAAAGATTGAATTGTTGGATTGGGGTTGAATATGTTTGTTCCCTTCCTTTCATTCTTAATCCATATGAAACCATTACAAGCTTTGATGAATCTTCTTCAATCTTTGTTAACATAATTGAGAATTCCAAAATGGAGGTGCATACCAATCAAGATGAAGTTATCTTTGTCATGTATGATCAATTCCTTCACTTGGGGCACACCATTTATAGAATTAATAATGATCACGATGCTTTCTCTCATATTAATGAAACACAGTCACGAAGCTTGGAAATTTCTTCTAATCAACCATAAGAAGATTTTAGTAATAATCTTGAAAAACCACCTGCCACGAAATCTGTGTAGGAATTTACAGGGTAAGTTCCTTAGATAGAACACCAAAGGACACCGCTCACAAATAGATCACAGATCAATACACTAGTATTCTTGATGTGGTTAAAACCTTTAAATAGGAAAATAGTCCACGGCCTGAGCCAAAGTGGCCACTTCAGGAAAATTATTAATGTAAAAAGAAAAAATTACATAAGCTTCTCTCATGAACGGTCACCTTACAAATGACCCTCCATGCTCTTTAAATAGAGATCATGGACCAATCGGGTGTTAAGCCACAGATCAAGTGTCGATAATATTGAGGAGAGAATGAATCGTTGGATCACTTCATGTCTAGAACATATTGTGACCATCGGATTGTAAGTTACAAAAAGTACATACTAAAGAAACACACTTTACCTAACTATACACTAGACCAAGTTATACTTAATTATTTCCTATGTGTCAGAATATCCTAACATCCCCCTTAAGAACAACTTGGGATAGGATTGAGGGATGTACAAATATTACACAATAGGAGAAGGAAGGAGGCATTAGAGCCTATCCCCCCTAGTGAAAACTTCCTGAACTCCAAGCATAAATCAAAGTTTAGTAAACTTCGCCTCTCTGAGAGCCTTTGTAAAGATGTCTGCAACTTGATCATCGGTTGAACAATATTGCACTTCAAGAATATGGTCATGAATGAGCTTTCTGATGAAGTGCACGTGTATTTCAATGTGTTTGTTATATTGATGTTGGAATGGATCTTTGCATAGTTGAATGGCACTTTGATTATCACACCAAAGTGTAGTCAGATGTTGTTGTTGAAATCCAAACTCTGACAGGATATGATGAAGCCATAAGGCTTCTTTACTAACTTCTACGGCGTCATGATACTCTGCTTCTGTTGAAGAAAAAGAAATGGCACTTTGTTTCTTGAAATCCCATGTAATAGGTCCATAACCAAGAGTGAAGACATAACCTGCAGTAGACTTCCGATCATCAGGGTCACCAACCCAATCGGAATCAGTGAAACCAACCAATAGAGGAGATGCTTCTGCACTGTAATGAATCCCAAACTGAATTATACCTCGAACATAATGAAGTATTCTTTTAGTTGCTTTCCAATGACTTTCATGTGGGTTTTTCATAAACCAAGCAATAAGGCCAACATCAAAGGAAAGGTCAAGACATGTATGGGTCAGAAATAAAAGTTTTCCTACAAGATGACGGTATAAGGTAGCATCAACTTCAGGGGAAGTACAAGTGACTAAAAGTTTGGCTTCAGACTAAAAAGGAGAAGGGGTTGGCTTACATTCTTCCATGTGAAAGTGGCGTAGAAGATCACAGGCATACTTGGACTGAGAAAGGGAAATACCTTCCTTGGATTGCAAGACTTGAAGACCAAGAAAATAATGCAAGTGTCCTAAGGTTGTCATTTCAAACTTCTTTTTTAACATTGGACTTCACATGGTTTATAAGGTTGGGATCACTACCAGTAAGGATAAGAACATCAACATAAAGAACAAGAATGATAAAAGACTTACCCAAATTCTTGGTGTTGACAGTATTGTCATGATGACACCTAGAAAAGTCAGTATCTAAAAGAAAGCTATCCATTTTGGCATAGCAAGCTAGAGGGGCTTGCTTGAGACCATAAAGGGATTTCTTAAGCCAACATACAAGGCTGGAGTCTATTTGTATAAAGCCAAGAGATTATTCCATATAGATTTCTTCATGCAAGTCCCCATGCAAGAAGGCAGATTTAACATCCATCCGAAGGCGAATCGAGTTCATTTTGGCAACAGGGGAGAAGGTTTCAATATAGTCAATGCCTTCAACTTGTGAAAAACCCTTAGCAACAAGACGAAATTTATGTTTATCAACTTTTCCATCTGGTCCAAACTTGGTTCTGTAAACCCATTTTCATCTAAAAAGTTTTCATCCCTTTGGAAGAGGAACAAGATCCCATGTATCATTTTCTAATAATGATAGATATTCTTCATTCATAGTTGTGTCCCAATCTGGATGGCCTGCAGTTTCTGCAAAGGTGTCAAGTTCATAATTCGATGAAGCTTGAGCCAGTAAAGAAGAGGCTCTATCGAACTTAGAACATGTACGTCGTTGATCTGTAGGATCACCTGCATGAGCACCTACTGCATCCCGAATAGCATGGACCCATTTTGGAAGCTCGGGAGCTGAAGGAGGATCCCGAGAAGGTGGGGGAGGATTTTCATCCTCGCTATCATCTTCTGAAGAAAAAATATTTTCAGAAGTAGAAGGGATAGAGAGAGGTGGCACATCCTCCGAACTAGGCTCATATGCCGATATATTTTCAGAAAAATTTACATCTCTTCTAATGATAACATTTTTGGACTCAAGTGGAATAAGTCTATATCCTTTGACATCTTCAAAATATCCAACACAAATACATTTTTCACTCTTAGGTTCTAAGGCTTTATATTTCCCATCAAGAACATGGGCCCATGCTTCACTTCCAAAAACATGAAAGTGACTTACATCTGGTTTAATTGAGCTCCATGCTTCTTCTGGAGTGATATTCTTTAAAACCTTAGTAGTAGTGTGATTTACTATGTAATTTTCACAATTAATTGCTTCTGCCAAAAAATTAAGACTAAGTCCTTTAGATTGAAGCATACAATTAGCCATTTCCTTTAAGGTGTGATTCTTCCTTTCAGCTACACCATTTTGCTGTGGAGTATATGGAACAGTATGTTGCAATTGAATTCCATGCTAAGTGCAAAAGTTGATGAATTTGTTGTTAACATATTCTCCGCCATTATCAAATCTTAGCTTAATAATTTGATGTCCATATTGTTTCTCAACAAAGGCCTTAAAGGCCAAGAACATGTTAAAGAGTTCACTCTTGAGTTTTAAGAAGTATACCCAAGTGCGTCTGCAGAAATCATCAATGAAAGTTAATAAATACTTGTAGACAGAGAATGAAACAACTGGAAGTGGACCACATAAATCACTATGCACAAGTTATAAAGGGGTTGAGGCGTGCCAAGAGGCACGTTTTTCAAAACTATCCTGATGATGTTTTCCAAGTACACATCCAGAACAAACACCATCTTTGCAAGATACCATAAGAAGACCTATCACCATATTTTCTTCGCATATATTTTGAAGGGAGCGATAGTTTAAGTGACAAAATCATTCATGCCAAAGTTTGTTCACTTCATCATTATGAGCAACAAATACCGAGGGAAGAGTTGATGACCCAAAGTTGTTAAACTTATACAACCTTGTAGAATAAAATCTGTCTAGGATCTCTTATGTCCTTAATTACAACATCATGGGGTGAAAATTCAACGATTTTACCTTCACCTAAATGAGTTATTTGATATACAGATAAAAGGTTGCAGGATAAGGTAGGAACACATAATACATCATTAAATTTACCATTGTATAGATGAATAGTTCTAGTCCCGACAACACTAAGAGATCTATCATCACCAACATATATATTTTTTGTGTTACAATCATTTAAAGAATAAAACATGGCTTTGTTTTTGGCCATGTGATAAGAAGCTCCAGAATCAATGAGCCACTCACGAGAATGAGAAGAAGAAGATACATTTAGTGCATAACCAGACCGAGATGCTTGACAACCACATGCAGAAAGTGTTATTCATGAAGATGAAGTTGAAGTTGAAAAGTGCTCCAAATGGATGTTATGCTTCTTCATTGTTGCTTCCAAGGCTTCCATCTTCTTAAAGCATTTGGAATCTAAGTGGTCATCTCGATTACAAAAGTTGCAATGTCTATCAATATTCTTCCCTTTGTTTTTATTTGCCTTATCATTTTGTTGAATTGATTTTTCATTTTGAGACTAAAATTTCTTAGGACCCTTGTTTGGTTTAGGACCATTCTTTTTAGGATATTGTTTCTTAGGATTCTTTGAATTTGGTTGTTGTTGGGCTGCTAAGGCTTTCTTAGAAGAGTTTCCAGTATTAAGAAGACCAACATGTAAGAGTTTTTCTTGTTCTCTTATTAAAGAATCACAAAAGGTATCAAAAGAGGGGAACTTGTAGGCATGTCCTTGAGAAATAAAGGCTTCTCTAGTAGAATGGAAGGTGGAAACAAACACAGAGTAGGTTGGTCCTAACTTAGTAATAATGGAATAGATTAGACTACCATCTTCTTTCTTAACCTTAACACCTTCGAAGAGAAGTCTAAGGGTCTTGAACCTGGACAAAAAATCTTCAATGGGAGAAAAATTATTGGGGTCCAATGTAAGCAACTCATTTTCGAGTTGATGGGCTCTAATTTAATTTTTAATTCCAAAAACATTATTGAAGTGTTTCATTGTTTCATCAGAGGTATCAAGTTTTGCGATATGGAATCTAAGGTCTAGAGAAATAGACATCCCTATCAACCCACGTGCTTGATATTTTTTATTTTCCCATTTGACTCCCTTATCTTCATCTTTAGGTTTAGATTCTTGGCCTGAGGTTATTCTATAAAGACCTTTAATTCTAAGTAAATCCACAATGTAGGACCACCATTGGAAATAGTTGATGATGTCAAGAATAACTTTGCATGGACTTTCCAATTTAACATAAACTAAAGTTGTAGATGCTGAAACTAAGTGTTCTAACGGAAAGATCTCAAAAAATTAGGCCGAATCAAAAAAAAAAATTCTTCCAAATGAAGAAGTTATGACTTTTTGAAGAAAAGTTGTTAAAAATGCCAACGAAGTACGTGAATGTGCGGTAGTAAATGATAATGTTATTTTTTTTAAACACCCACCCCTCCTTTCCAAACTTAATCTAATTAGCTCACTTTAAAAAATATATATATGTGACCCACTTTTATAAATAAGTGAAAGTCACTTTTACAATGGTACTTTATGAGCTACCCACTAAATTGTAACTTAAATAAAAGATAAAGAGACTTTAGAATTATAAGTGACTCACTTTTTATAATGGGTGAGAACACTTTTACATAAAGCAACTTTAAAACATAAGTTACATGTATTTTTTGAATAAGTAACTCAACAAAAAGAAAGATTTGAACCCAATGTCTCTATTCTCATAAAGTAACTTTGGACAGTTTAAAAGGTTAGTAATTTTTGGAAAAGAGAAAGAGGTTTTTTTTTTTTTTAGTCATTAAAGCTTTGGAGTGAGTGTTTACTTGAGAAAGCCATTTTTGCCTACAAAACAAAAACCCCACAACTCAAAATGGGCATGCAAAAAAAACCCAAACCTTGCGGCTTGAAGTTAGATTTCGCTGGAAATTAAAAATTTTAACTCAATATTTTTTATTTTCTGAGATCACACTAAGGTGGCAAAAAAGAGCATACATGTGAGAAAAATCCTTCATTTATGTTTCTGATTTGCCCAAATCGCACAGAGTCGCGAGGCAAAGAGCATGTGTATAAATGAAAGGTATGGATCTCGTAATAAAAAATAGAGATATAAATAAACCAAAATAAACAGAGATATAAATAACTAAAACTGCAAATAAAGACTATATACCTCCAGATCTTAAAAATGATGTAGTTAGGGCTACTAGAAACCTTTTCGCGTGAAATGAAAGGGGTTCCTCACTAGAACAGATGCTCCTAACATAATAGAGCAGTTATCTCAGCCCGAAAGCAGTCAGAAATAGTAGATATAGGAAACGACAGCCGGATGCAGTTGTATCGACTTCGGATTTGGATCACCAATGGATGCGGCCCTCAAATAGTTATGATACCATGTAGGAATTTACAGGGTAAGTTTCTCATATAGAACACCAAAGGAAACCGCTCACAAACATATCACAGATCAATACACCATTATTCTTGACGTGGTTAAAACCCTCAAAGAGGGAAACAGTCCATGGTATGAGCCAACGCGGCCACTTCAGGCAATTTATTAATGTAAAAGAAAGAAAATTTACATAAGCTTCTCTCATGAACGGTCACCTTAAAAATGACCCTCCATGCTCTTTAAATAGAGATCATGGACCAATAGGGTGTTAAGCCACAGATCAAGTGTCATAATACAGAGGAGAGAATGAACCGTCGGAACACTTCATGTCTAGAACATATCGCGACCGTCTGATTGTAAGTTACAAAAAGTACATACTAAAGAAACACACTTTACCTAACTATACACTAGACCAAGTTATATTTAACTATTTCCTATGTGTCGGAATATCCTAACAATTTGAAAATCACTCTGAAATTAATTCAGAAAATCAGTGATTAAATCAGCAAGCACAAGTAGAAATCAATGATTATAATAATATGCAATCCGTTATAGAAATTTGTGAATTTTATCATGATGATCAAATGCCAAATTCAGGACCGCTAAAAAACAAACTTTAAGAATGCACAGTTAACCAAATGAATGATCAGAAATCTAATATTTATAATGGAGAAAATGCACAAGATTCTACAAATAGACATATTTTCAGGTTCATTGCTTCTAACTCTCATTTTTCCCTTTATCCTGATATTTTTGTTGATAGTAAATCATCTCCTCTTTTCATTTATATTATTCCAGAAAACAAAGAGGCTGATATAAATAAATTACCTATTAGTTTTTATCAAGATAAAGAGACAATTATTGATCATTCTTCTAAAATTAATGAACGTGTGCTCAATAGTTATTATTTTGATGCATTGTATCGAAATGAAGAGAATCCTAGTGAATGCATTTACGACATTTACTTTGAAATTGAGGATTTTGATTTATCTTATTATTGATTAAAACCTCAAGATCAAAGGAAAGTCATATTTGAGAATGAAGAAAACCCAAATTCAGATTGTTCCAATAAATTCTCGTTTTCAAACAATTAATCATTTTCGCAATTTCAACATTCTAGAACCCAATCTAGTTTATGATTCTTATGATGAGAAAGTTTAGTCTTATTCATAATCCTGAATCATTCTCTCTTCCACAAGTTGATGTTGATGATCATTCTAATTGTATTATTTTGGCTAGTGCTTATGAGGCAGAAATTATTTCAAATCAATCTCAATTGTGTTGTAACATTAATTGTAACAATAGAGTGAATTATGATTTGATTTTATTATTGCTCCTTCCTTTATTTTGGTTATTTTCATAATTGTTTTTTGTCTTCATTTTTCAATTTTTAGATATCATTTGCTGGCACATGGAACAATTAAGTGTTGAAAATTCACAATATGCATTACTAGAATGTGAAGAAGAATCTCAAAATCTAGATTATGATCATCAAGAGTTGTTGATCTTTCGATTCCATTTGATGGTCATATCTTATCAGCTTATTTTTGCTTCTAGAATTCATATTCAACATGAAACAACACTTTTGATTTCTTTGATCCAATATGACCAGCTATCTAACCTAATTAAATATCTTCTAACATATGCACTAAGCCTCCATCCATATTTCATTGATCCATTTCAAAGTTGTTTAGAAGTTTCAGTTTTACGGAAGATTGCAAAAGACTTCTCTTATGTACATAACACTAATTGTTGTTCAACCTCTCTCCCATTTAACTTTTTCCTATCTCCAATGAATATTCATACTTATTTTTATGATCCCATAGAGATTTGTATGGAGGAAACTTTTCAAGTTAGGGTGATTGTAAATAAGTTGTTTTTTGTAAATATGTTAACAATTAGTGTACTCACTACATTTAGATTTAGTTTTGTTGGTTTTATTGTAATTGTATTTTTGTTACTGATGTGTGACTTGTACATACATGCAGGAACAAAATGTTTGAATGGCTACATTGGAAGTATGACTATACTTAGTTATACTTTCCCTTATCTAGTTAGTTTAGGAGTAGTATTAGTTTTGTTTGTTATTTTTCAGCTTATTTTTCTTTTAATGTTTTCTAATCTGCAACATGTTCAGGGAAGTAGTTCCATTCTCATCATAATTTTATTTGTATTTGTGCTTCTACATATTTCCTTTCTTTGAAAATTTAGAAAAATGATTCAATAATCATATTTTGTCTCTCGTTGATGTGGCTGAAATTTTTTTCTTAACTCTTTCTTATTTGGATTTTTCACAAGCAAAGGAAAATTGCATACAAATCTTGCAGCTAGTTATGAATTGATTTTCTCTATGCCTATTCTGAATCTTACATTTTTTGGTTAAGTTAAAACCTTTCCATTGCACTCATTCATTTTATATCCATTTTAGTCGCATTTCTTCTTCTGAATTGATTCAGAGCCTCTATCCGGTAATTATTGGAATCTCGATCTTCTGTTTTTCACTTTCTGATATCTTTCCCTGAGATTTCAGACCTTCTAGATTATCGAAATCTTAGGTTTATGTTATATTGGAAGCATTTAAAAACACATTCTGAGATTTGTCTCTGAGATGCACAAGGCCTAATTTATTTCTCTACTTAAATTCCTCGATCCCAGAATCTTGTAGAAGTCATATTCAACTATTACCGTATCTGAGTTTTGATATTATGTTTTTATCCAATATTTATCTTGGGCTTCATTTTATCGGAACTCTTATTTGAAAGATTTACAAGAAATATTTATATCAGGACTTCCAATATCGGAAGTGAAAATCAATTAAATCTTCAAAAAGGAATTCCCCCAAAAACATTTTAATAGCAAAAGGTTTTATCTATCGAAGAATTGTTCTCATTTCGGAAATCTTGTTTATCAGAGTTCTTACCTTTTTCTTTGATTTTCTCGTAACCTCGGAACCTTAAGATATTGGGCTAGTATCATTAATCAATTTAAATTTCTTCCCAAAATTTCCTTTTCACATATTTTCATTTCGGAAGCTCAGAATATCGGGTTAAGTATCCTTGTAGGCCTCTAGTCAATTCAGTCATTGTTAAATAGTCTATTATGTCACTAAGCTCACATGGAGTCCTATTTGATTACCTTTGTGTGTGTGTATATATAAATATTGATTTTCATGTTATCATGGTGTTTGAGAGCTTGGATGTATTTTAAAATATAATTTCACCAAACCCCAACATTTCATTTCTTTAGATGACTAAGTGACTTTTAAGAATACCCATTCTTCATGATGTGTACACAGGGATCTTATCATTATGCTTTCATTGTAGAATTGAGCCTCTTTTTACTTTTCTCGGTAATCTCCCTGAGTTCATCACTTGTGGCTTGCTTACATTTTTATCTTTATCTTACTATCAGATGTTCATCCCATCATCCTGATCATCTTTTAGTATGCATCTTTATTTTCTTTTCAAAGGCATTCTTGAGCATCCACTATGATAATTCAACCAGCTAGTAAAGAAATTTGGAACAGGTAAAAGTATGGATCATGGTTAATTCATGTTTGAATTCTCTTTTGTTTAAAATGTTTGATATATCACTCCATATTGAGCATGCACAATTTCAAGACCTATCCATACACACAAGTACTACATAGATTGGGACTTAGTCATTAATTTTAATATTTTATGAAAATCATGGAGTAGATATGAAATCTAAAATATAAAGAGAACAATTCCCACTACAATTCATAAACAAGCATATCTTTATTATCATTTTTGATGGATTTGATTTCTTCTTCCAACTCCTTGAACATGAGATATCATTTTTCTAAGCTTTATTGCTTGCTTTAGTTTAGCTTTAATAAGTTATGATTTTGGGCCAATGAAAACTGTATTGAAAGCCACTTCTTCATGATTTTAATTCCAAACAAATGAAGAGGCCACCCTTTGACGGAGAAGATCGACATATCTTAGGTAAATTTCTAATGAAAATCTTCAATGGTAAGTTTAGTATGCCCATTTTCCTCTGTTTCTATTTCTTTAAAGTTTGTGTATCATTTTTGTTTTAGTTTTTTCTGATATATATCTCTGTTTTGCAGGTCTCCCAGAATTATTTTACATTTCTACCAGCTCAGATTTGGCACTCATTCTCTTTGTTGTTTGACTTTGAGTTTTAGAAGAGAAATCATGATGTCCAACAATAGAATTTTATTGTGGAGTCCCTAAACTGTTTAGTATGTTTCTCAATCATTGTTTTTATTTAGAAAAAACAATTAATATGCTTTTATGCAGCCTTTCTTTTGAAACCAGAAAAAATTTGCAGCAGAAGGAGACTTCTTAATTGGCTTCAATTTACCTCATAGTTGTTATTTATAGTTTGAGAGCCTAATTGCTAATAACTCTGCAAGATAAAATTCATTAAAATCTCAACATAAGATGAACACACACATGGTTTTCTTATTTTATTCTTTTTTGAGACATTTTATAATTAATCTTGTTGGGGTTTGTCTTTTAAATTTGGGCTTTTCTTTCAACTTTTCCTTTCTCATTTTGACATTTTTGGAGTTGTTGATTTCTTTTTTCGCTTCAGTTTGGATTTATTTTCATTTTTGCTATTGGTTATGATTTGATTTCGATGACTCTGCCAAGATTTATGTGGAAGGCCTTTTCTTTTCCCAACATTGGTTGACAGATATGAGAAATATAAAGTGGTTGTAGTTTATTAGAAGGGAGGGACCCACTCCATGTGGCCCTCCTCTCCTTATACCTTCCTTACCATACCTCACCTCCCTCTTCTCCCACCATACATCGGCACTTTACATTTTTAGGGCTCTTAATATATAACCTCTGATATCACAATACCCCAATCCCCGATGGACCGTGTTATAAAGCATATGTTATATTAGATTGGTTTCAGAGCATTCTGCATATTAGAGCTATCTTTATAGAACCTTTGATAACTATTTCCTCCGATTACAAAACCCCCCATACACCTAAAACAAACCTTAGCATATAAATCGGAAACCTCGACATTTTATTGACCTCGGGTTTTTCAAGCTCTCTGATGTTCTGTCTCCTCTCATCACCTCATGCTTTCACAACTCGGGACTTAACATCAGAGTTTGAAATATCGGAACTTCATTTTTATAAAACCTTCGATGGTTGAACCTCCTCTGATGCCTCATACCATGTGGCTTATATTCTCTCTTCTCTTACCTCGTTATGACTCCCACTTCACGTGTCCCCACAACCTTTTTAAATATCGGAGCTCTCATTTAAATAGAACCTTTGATCTCCGATATGATGAGGCTTCTCCTCTTTCAATTGACTCTCCACATTGGAACCTTTGAGATTTTAAACCTCGGAACACCAATTTAAATGCCTCCCCGGTGTCTTAATTCCCCTTATGCCCGATGTTATTTAACTCTGATGGCAATATAGTAAAGTTTGACCAACATGGTTAATAAATCCTCCATTTACTTAGGGCTCATGTATATGAACCAAAAGCCACTTTAGTTTTACCTTGGCCTGTTCGTTGGAATCAAAAAGCCACTAATAACATGGAATGTGTTACTATATAGTTTTTTTATTAAATTAAATTATTTTAATTTAAAATAAACTTATATTTTTAAATTAGTTTATTTTAATTAATTTTTAATTTGTAATTAATTAAATCAATTTAATTTGATTTGTATATAATTAATTTAATTACAATTAATTAATAATTAAATAACTAACTGGGATCAGATTTTTTAATTAAATTTTCTGAATTTTAGCCTAGGCATGCATTTTCCCAGAATTCTAATATTTTTAGCATTTCAACTTCAGAGAGGCATATTTCACTTAACCAAATGAAGCTTGCAATAGCTCATTGGAATTTGGAAAGGTTAATTTTACTATATTCAATCATTTAATGACCCCTAAATCGAGCAGAAGACCAAGTGGTGAATTTGCAACAATAATTAGTTTTTCCAAATTTTGATTTGGGAAAATTTTATTGGATTTGGAATATTGTTGTCATGAATCCATTCCCAACAATACTCAAAGGTTTATCTGATCCATTTGAAGCAACCATAGCACGAGAATTTCTTTGGATTTTAATTTATTTTTATTTTAACAATTTGTTGAGAAGTAGTTTGATTTCTATTTTGTGCACTAAAATTGTTTTAATTTTTTAATATTGATTGGCTTTTGGCAGGAGAGCAGTTCGGGAGATGAGGAAGAGAAGAGTTGAAACAATGGAATTGATCCAGCGAGAGAGAAAGAAGAATTTTGGTCAATTAAAATTCCTTGGAGCAAATTTATTCTCCAAGATCTCTCTCATTCTAATTTTCTATTGTAATTATAAATACGGCTTTTTTAGAATAGATAAGGGAGGGTTTTCAGATCTGAAACTTGGGGAGGAAATTTTCTGCAAAGAGAGGGATTTTTGGACTACTATAGGGATCAATATTTTTGTAGAGAATTCGTTGACTTGTGGAGAATAAGAGATGTATTTCAGCTCTGAAAATTTCATGTTATCATGAAATTTTTTGAAAATTTCATGCACTTAGAGCTTGTAAGCAGATCTTTAATTCTTGTACACTATTTTCAGAGATAGAGGTTGATTGGTGGCTTACAATTAATAAAATTTGAGGTAATCCTTGATCCAGATACGTATGTGTTTTTGAAGTTTTGTACTATTGTAAATTCCTTTAATACATTCTTGTTTTAATCACTCGAAAGCTATCTTTTAATGATGGATCTAATTGTTATCAAGTTTAATTATGAATTTGAATAGATAAACAAAACATACTTGTTAACTATTTAGAAATTCATGTGAAGTTATCTTTGTTTTAATAATGATTTTTTTATGAGAACTGTTTCCTTAATGCAATCATTTTTTTAGTTTGAATTCATTTGATTTGAACTTTGATGTATGTGCACCAAAGATCTAATGACTATTCATGATATAGTTGAATACATATACTTGCTTGAACTAGTAATAAGTCATGGAATTATTTCCTTGGCTTATTGACTTCATTTTTTATTCCAAATTCAAAGTTGGTCCAAATCCCCTTTTACCGTGCTCTTGGTTGAGAGGGAGACTAATCCTTCTTTCAATCAAGATAGATTTAGGATTTATGTTATGTTAATTAGAGTAGATTTTCATTTGGCTTTAATTATTGCATTCTGGAAGTCCTTTTACACAAGGGGGAGACTTTAGAGTGGCTTGGCTAAGCCATTAATTCAGCGTAAGGGTCACTTTCTTGCATGAGCTCTACAAGAGGGCAGATCTGATGTCTCTTTCCTATTGGAAAGTAATAGACATACTATAAACTAACAAAGAAAGAGAGAGGGTAATTGGACCCAATTGAACCAGTCAGAATTACCATTCCAAGCGGAAAAGGAGTTGCTTTAAGTTCCTGACCGAGTGGTCTCCCTTATAATGTTGACATGGTCATTTTGGGCCATCAACACTTCCATGATTTAAATTTACTTAATGAAGGTTTGGAAATGAAAAAGCAATACAATAATAGTCTGGAACTATTTAAAAGTGTATAAGGAAATCATGAAAAGAATTAGGTGACACAGTTGATTGGAAATATAAGAGTTTCAAGGGTGAATGGTTTCATATGATGATATTTATTCATGTTTCCTACATCACATCCATGTTATTCTTTAATGATATGCATTCATCTGGAACATATTTAATACATTTAATAGTATTTGCAATTAATTTACTATTTTGCATATGATACTTCTTATGATTGATGTTGTGATTTATATCTTTCTAGATGAGCTTTTCAGCGGGAATAATAGAAGTAACAAAGGAGGAAGGTGGAAAAGGCCTAATATGATTTGGAAAGAAGGCCAAGACAAGAGAATTAGATTCTCTATACATTTCATGGCATGCTAATTCGAAATAATTTAATCAAATCCTTCAAACTAGCCAAATTAACCTTAGCAATCAAGTTTCCCTACCACCCCCACCAACTCAACCAAACAATGAATTATAGCCTCATCCTAGTAGTGTTGACATCTCGATCTCTCTTAGGTGACCTACAAATGATGGATGAAATCATGAGCCTACCTAACCTCCTTTTGGTACTGTAACTTGGTCTACCATGCATATTCATGTTTCGTTTACCCATGTTCGCAATCATGTTATCTTATTAGTTGCCTCATTTGCTAGGTCTCTTCCAAAACTTTGCCTCCATTAATTCTACCTCTACTTCTAAACCTTGTACATATAAAGATAATATGGAGGGGAAAGGGGAGACATTATTCATATATTTACATCCAAATACATGGTGAATTTTATTTACTATTTCTTTTAGACATTTCATGTGCAATATTTTGGACATGGTGATATTTACTTACTTTTTTTTTATAACATGGATATTGTGTGTGCGGGAGAGGAGCGGGAGTGGGAGGTCACAAGGTTATGTGGTGATGATATTATGATTATATATGTGATATGTTTTGTTCTTATATTTTCTTCTCGATTTGTTCTTTTTAAATGGGAGTTACAATGTTATGCAACCAGCTCACAAAAACATAGATCAATGACTTAAAAAGTATCCTCTTAGAGGGGGAAAACTCCTTTAAATTACATAAATGAACAATTATTGGATGATACAAATGAAAGGACCTCCTTTGTTATTAGAGGAGTATAAGGGGTCACAATATAATCAAAGCCTACATAACAATATAAATGTAAGGGCACAACAATAATAATAGTAGGCTCTTATGGGGCACAACGATAACAATAAGGGGTCTACACTAACAATAACAATAAGGGGGGTACACTAGTATTATAGGAACCTAACATACCCCTCTCCTTCAAAAAATTGTTATCCTCAACGCTTGAGTAGTTATGGATGCTTCTATATAAAATTACCATCCTCCCATGTGGAATCTTTAGCGGGTAAGTTTTTCCACTTAATGAGATACTCTGAAATTGATCAATTCCATAGCTATCAAGTTCTTGTTTTTGTGACTGCTTTAGGATCAAATATGATTTTTCCTTCTTCGTCAAGTTCTGGCAACACTGTTTGAACTGGAAGCTTGTCACCAATAACCTTCTTTAAGCATGAAACATGGAAAACTAGGTGTACTCAGGAAGATGTAGGCAACTCCAATTTGTATTCCATAGTACGAATATTTTGCAATACCTTGTAAAGACTGTAGTACTTGGGTGATAATTATTATCCTTCTTAGCTTGCTTGATAGACATTTGTTTGTATGGTTGTAACCATAAAAATATATAGTCACCTACATCAAAACTTCTTTCACTGCGATGTTGATATGCCTGTTGTTTCATTCAATTTGGCACCATAGTGAGGTTATCCCTTAAGAGTTGGAGAACTTGTTGTTGATGCTCGATGTGATCTTCCACTGCTTGAACCTTAGAATTTTCTCTTAAAGATGATGTGATGGATGGTGGATGATATCCATAAAGCGCCATAAATGGGGTCATTTTTGTTACAATATGGAAGGAAGTGTTATACCACCATTCAGCTAGAGGTAACCACTTGACCCATTGTGTTTGTTTATCAAATACAAAGAAACAAATATATCCTTCCAAACATTTGTTCACTATCTCAGTTTTCCCATCAGATTGAGGATGATAAGATGAGCTATGAGCTAATTTAGTACCAAGACAAGAAAATAATTTTGTCCAAAAATTTCCAGTGAAAATGGGATCTCTGTCACTTACTATAATCTTTGGGTTTCCATGAAGATTTTGAATTGTTTCCATAAATGCAGTAGCAATTGTACTAGCTTTAAAAGGATGAGATAATGCACAAAACTGTGCATACTTGGTAAGTCTATCAACTACCACCATGATGACACTCTTTCCTTTAGAATTGGGTAAACCTGTGATAAAATCCATTGAGACCTCCTCCCAATGCTAACTTGGAATGGTTAAAGGTTGTAATAGACCCGGGTTCTTAATTGTGTCAACTTTCTTTTGTTGGCAAACCCAACATTCTGCCACAAATTTCTGAATATCATATTTAAATCCATCCCAAAAAAATCCCTTCTTGACCCTATGGTATGTTTTTAAAAATCCTGAGTGCCCTCCTAAGGGAGAGGTGTGCAATTCCAAAAGAATCTTTTGTTTGAGTTGGGAATTCTTACAAATATATAAGCGATCTTTGTAGCATAATGAACCATTTTTCTAGCTAAATGTATCAGATGTACTAGGATCTTGCTGCAACTTTTGAATGAGTGACCACATCTCTTCATCATTCTTCCATTCATCCCGTGCTTTGGTTATCCACTCAGGTTGGATAATAGAAATGGAACAAATCAATGCTTCCAAATCCTCCTCCTTTCTTGAGAGTACATATGCAACAACGTTTTGCAACTAACACAAATTTTCTAAGGAAGGGTTTGAAAATGGAATTCATCAAACCTTGAAATGTGGAAGGTGCATTAGTAAGGCCAAAAGGCATGACCAAAAATTCATAATGACCCTCATGAGTTATGAATGTTGTTTTTGGAATGTCTTCAGTCTTCATTCTAATTTGATGATATCCTGAACGAAGATCCAACTTGGTGAAGTAAATTTCTCCATGTAATTCATCCAACAATTCATCAATGACAGGAATGGGAAATTTATCTTTAATAGTGATCTTGTTGAGCTCCCTATAATCTAGACACATATGCCATGATCCATCCTTCTTGTGCACCAATACTACCGAAGCAGAGAAATAACTTTAACTAAGTTGAATTATACCAACATCTAGCATTTATGCAACCATACGTTCAATTTCACTCTTTTGGGCATAAGGATATTTGTAAGGCCTGATGTTTGGAGGAACACTTCCTAGAATCAAATGAATAGCATGATCATGATCATGAATAGGTGGGAGGCCTTTGGGAGTCTCAAACACCTTGGAATGATTGTCCAAGACTTTTTGGAGATCTTGAGAAAAAGATGATTTCGATGTTTGAACCTCTAGTGAGTATAATTATGCAATTACGCCACATTGTTCTTTCTTCAGAATCTTTGTCATGTCATTAGAGCTGATTATATTTCATGGTTTCCCAGCGATACCCCTTAATTCAACTTCCTTTCCTTCCCAAAAAAAAAATTAAAAAATCTCTTGAAAATTGAAAGATATGATCCCTAAATATTGTAACCATTGGACTCCCAGTATAATATCAACACCACCCATTGGAATGGAAAGCATTGGACTATTCAATACATATTCCCCCATGGTTAGCTTGATATTATGGCACTTTCCAGATAAATTTATAGTTCCTCCATTTGCAACTATCACTTGACGCTTTGGTGCTAGATATTGGGAGCAATTCAATTCCTTGGCTATCTTACAATGAATAACATTATGGGTACTACCTAAATCAATCATCACTATTACCTTTTTCTTTTTGATATATCCTTCTATATTGAGAGTTTGAGGAGAGGTAATTCCTACCAATGCATTACAAGATATGGTCGGCTTCATTTCTTCTTTCTCTGGGGTTGGTGCCTCGTGTATATCCTCATCTTTTGATGTTTCTTATTCATTTTCTTCCTCCTCTTCACAATCTATGTAGAATAATTTATTCTCGTCACATTGATGACCTTTAGTGTATTTTTTATCACAGCTTTAACAAAGCCCTTTTTCTCTTTTTTTCTCCAATTTTTGTGATGTCAACCTTGTCGATTATGGAATACTAGGAGCAACAACACTTCCATCTTTATAGTTGTGAGCGGTAGACTTCCTTGTTGCCATAATTTTGCTTTCAACTTTTCTTGCCACCCTAAACGCCTTCTCCAATAAATCAAGTTCGCAAAGGCAAACCTCATGTTAGATTTTATATTTTAAATTCCCTATGAAGATATCAAACATATGCTCCTCTAGAATATCGGTTACCCTAATATTCAATTTTTGGAAGTCTTCAATGTGCTCTGCCATTGAACCCTTTTATTTGAGATTTATCAACTAGCTAAAGAAGGTGTTGCTCTTTATATATTCATAATGTGATATAATTTCCTCTGTAAAAGTTTACCAGGTGAAAAGTGGTTTACAAGAACAAAGCCATCTATACCATACAAACCAATTGGGTTCTAAATATAAATATGCAATACATACCTTTTGTGAGGGTTGCACATCCTGTAGATCAAAATATTGTTCCATCTGTAGTATTCATGTTACCAAATGCTTGCCATAAAACTTCCTCATATTTATATTTGGAATGTGGTGGTTCTTAAACCCCACATTGGAGCCTCTAAAATCATAATTCATATTCTTTTTGTCCTCATCATGATTTTCATGGATTACCTTGTCACCACAGGGAAGCTTTTCTTGCAACAAATTTGTCAACCCTTCCAACTTGACATTCATTGCATCCATGTCTACTTTAAAAACCTCCATGTTGCCTTGTATACCATCCATGTACCCTTCTAAGCCATCCATGTTATCTTTGGTTTCTCTTTGTAAGAGTGAAATTCTTTGCACTTTGTCCTGTAATTTTGATATATCATGTTGCAATTCTTCCTCTTCATGCGTCAAACTAGAGCTTTTTGAGGGCTTAATGGGTGTAGAATTATTTTTTTGGGAGGCATTTTAGAAACAAATATTGATATATATGCTTAAATATGCCCCTTTAATCACTTCAAACTGATTTTTGAAACAAAAGTGCAAAATTAAAAAATACACACATTTTTCTTGCATTTTAGGAGCTCGATATTGCAAATGTTATATCTATGTAATTTAGGATCTCCAAGGTCTTAAATTTCGTCCTGTGGTAGCCGTATGAGTCCTGTTTTCAACCCCATAAGTCAGACCTATATTTGATTCTTAAAGAAATATTTATGCCCAATCTCCCACAATGACCTGATTATTGACCGTTTCAGTGAAGTGAATTTGTACAGAGTGCCACATGCCACTATTTTAACTTTCGGCCCCGAAAATGATACATGAAAAATTGCAGTCCATGCACTTTCTGTCACTTTTTACTAAATTCAAATCAGATGCTCAGAAAGAAAGTTATGACGATTTTCCCTAGGTCGCCATTTTGAGATTGAATATTAGAGCCTACAAAAACCCTAACTTCCTCAGATCATATCTCTAAAAATGTAGTGAACAAAGCTTTGAAATTTTTACATGAAGCTCACCAGGATTTCAAATCTGTGTGGAAAAAATTCCAGCTTCTAAAGCCTTGTAGAAAAAAATTTATAGTGAAAATTCCAAGATGACTTGTTTGAAGAAGTGGAACCCTGGAATCCAAAGCTCTAATACCAAACGTTATGCAACCAACTCACAAAAATATAGATCAACGACTTTAAAAATATCGTCTTCGAGGGGGAAACCTCCTTTCCATTACATAAATGAATAATTCTTGCATGATGCAAATGATAAGACCTCCTTTCTATATATAGGAGTTTAAGTGGTCACAATATAATCAAAGCCTACATAACAATAATAATGTAAGGGCACAACAATAACAATAGTGGGGCTACATGGGCATAACAATAACAATAAGGGGGCTACACTAACAATAACAATAAGGGGGTTACACTAGTATTATAGGGACCCGGTGACGCCATTACAGTCGGATCTTGAGGAGAGCGGGAATCGGAACAAGGGTTACGAATGGCGTTTTCAGGCCGCTCCAGAAACTCACGCTTCCTGGGCTCGAAGGGCCTGCTTCCAGCCTCTGCAGATCGCGATGAAAGCCTGACGCCTAAGTCCAAATGGCAGACCAAAGAATCCAGGCAGCAACCGATAGATCCGCGGCACGAAGGAGAACTGGTTTGCCCGAAAGCGGCTGTGCTATTATGGGCCGAACAAAATGAAGCAGCCCAGGTTTCTTCCATCCGGATACCGGCTTCGGCTCTGTGGCTCGGTGAGATCAGGATGGCCAGAGCTAACGCATTCCTCAGCTCCGCCGACTCAGTGCATACCACCGAAAGGGCAGCGAACGCAAGGAGTACCTACCCGAAATCGAGGTTTAGATCAACAGAATCGATCACATTGCCATGGATCTGGCTTCCTTCTACGGCGGATCGGTCCTCGGCAGCAGATCCTTCATTCTCCAAGTCACGAATGAGCCCCCTTTACCTGCACCAGGGGTTCTCACACAGTTTTCCGTTTGCTTCCCACACAACAGGGCATGGCATGGACGCTGCAAACCATCATCGCCCAGATCCGCTAACAAAAAAACAGAATCAACTCGATATTGAGCTATTAACCGTGCATAAGGGCAAGGAAGCAGCGATCTGGCCGGTAATGACCGCGGGTGCACTAGATCCATTATGGCTGCCACTGGAACCACTACGGATGCATCCGGAAAAAGAAAGAAAGCCCATTAACACGGAAGGCAGGCATACAAACCCCAGAACCACCATCCATCCGCCAGATCCGGAGAACAAACAGACAAATCAGGGCTTGGTTAAGGCAGATCCGAAAGATCGGAAACAAATATTTATCAGATTGGTAGAAGGCAAACACTACTGTGTACAATTCAAGGAAGGGATGGATGTTCTGGAACTAAAAAAGCAGATCCAGATGAAACTGGGCACTCCGACAACACACCAAAATCTTATATTTTCAGGACTCTGCATGCAAGATCAACACACTCTCCAGCACTATGGAGTTGTTAAAGATTCAACCATCATCCTCAACCTGAGACTTCGAGGCGAATGCAAGGGAACTAGCTCAAAAAATACAGGCTCTTTCCGTGATGCAGTCAAAGGAAAGGAACCACTGCAACACAGACCAGCACCCACAACAGAGATTCCCAGGGCCCTAAATCGTGGAACAGAGGCCAGAATCACCCATGCTTACTGTATCGTTGCCGGAGGTAACAGATCTGTACACAGATTTAATTCACAATGCTGTTATATGCAGATTTAATGGTTATTGGCCCAAAGCTGATGCGCTACATCAATGGGTTTTTACTTCATGGACATCCAAATGTGAAATATATCTATGCCCTAAGGGTTTCTTCATAGTCATATTCAACACAGAACTGGAACGAGACAACATCATCAATCAGGGGCCTTGGTTTTGGGGCAATGCTGGTCTCTTTATCTCCCCCTGGTTCCCGGACTTTGATGTTAATACCATGGTAGTATCGACAATGCCAGTTTGGGTAAGGCTACATAACCTCCCACTGCATTTTTGGCATCGGAAAGGATTAACAGCCATTGGGAATTCCTTAGGAAAACATCTTAAAATAGATGAGGACAGAGCCAACCGGGGAATCTTCACATACGCCAGAATATGTGTAGAGGTGGATCTAAGTCAAGGACTTCCATATCACATCACTTTAAATTTTAATAATTCACTGTGGACACAACAACTTGATTACGAGAACACGGCATTCAGATGCCGCAGCTGCTTGCAGACAGGGCACCTTCAATATGCATGTCCACTGTCTAGTAAGGAGCCTAAAGGAAACAAGAAACAACAGAAAAAACCAAAAGGTTGGCAGCACACCGAACCACTGGAGGAGGAAGCACTGAACACGGAGCCCACAGATTTACAAAGAAGACAGGAAAAAGCGATGGAGGAAAACAACGAAGAACCCAAATTGGAGCCAAACAACTTGGAACGGCAGCAAGAACTACAGCTGGAAATAAGCGGAGCCAAAAGAGCACACAGCCCCGAAGGATCTGACTCGGATAAAGAAAAATCAGTGTTCACAGAGGAAAACCATCTTGCCTTAATTGTCCCCACTCCTAACGCTGGAGTCTGGCGCAAAGTAGAGAAGAAAAAAGGCAGGAAAATATAGGCCTGTAGACACAACTTTATCTATCATTCCTGTTGTATTCCTGTCTTTACAGGAACAATTTTTTGCCTTTTTGTGTTTTATTTCTGTTTGCTGCCTGTCATTACAGGAACAGCCATATGCATATGCTTCAAGCATCTACAAAATGTAATTTTATCAATATGAATAAAATTACGACTTTTTCCTTACGGGAAAAAGTATTATAGGGACCTAGCATACAAGGTGAAAAGTAAATATTTAATAAATGGAAAAACAGTCTAGTAGGATCCCACTTACTTGTAGTTTTATTTAATTAAGATTCATAATTTATCCCTTTCCCTAGAATTATTTTCATGGAACTAATAAACAAAAATAGTGAGAGGAAGTTCAAAAAATAAAATGATTTATATTAGCCTCGAGGGTTAGCTCAATTGGTTGAGTTCCCATCCTTAAAATCACCTTGCTAATGGAAGACCATGGGGTCAATTCTCTCGGACGCTCTTGAGGTTAGGCTCTGCTAATGAGCTAGTGGGAAGTGATCCCTTCAGGTGGATCTACCCAGATATTTCCATGGATGTAGAAACCATCGATCTCTAGTGTACATGAATTGCACTAAAAAACTTGATTTCTATTGGAATAAAGGCAAATGGAAACACAAATAAAAGAGAGAGAATTATTTATGGAGGTACCCTAGAGCTTGCAAAATTATTATTATTATTATTGTACTTATCCTTTCTATGTTTCTAGTACTAAGTTTGTCTTGTTTATAGCAAGGGGATAGCTTTAGAGGTAGCAAAAAGAGATAGCTTGGCATTCTCTGATTTTTTTCCTTCAATGTTGATCGTTTTGATTTAATTTCATATTCATTCTATCCATAATTCTTAAGTTATTTCAATGTCGATTAATATGAATTTTTGCATAATTTAATGAGATTTAGTTACTACTTGAAGTTACCCAACGAAGAGTTTTATTATTATTTTCTTTGAGGGCTTGGTTACCATTGTTTGATTCTTTGACATCTTTACATCTAAAGTAATCTTTTGATCTTGATCTTCATAGGGGTTTGTAAGGATAGGTTTTTGTTGAAACTCATATTGGATTTAATAATAAATTTGCTGATTTCTTCAAAACGTAGCCTTTTTTCCCTTAAAATTGTTGTTGTTCATTCATTCACTTATTTAAATGTAGTTTCAATTTTACTATTATTTACATCCTAAGTTATTTTTCTTAAATATATTTGAAAACCGAAAATTTTATAGAGTAGAAAAATGATTTCCATATAAAAAGATCAAGGTCTCAATCTAGTTGTAGATTATCAAGGCTATAATCCCAAGGTTACATTCCCACCTAACTCATCTAACCTTGTGAGTTTCAAAAGTGTCGCATGTAGGAATTCTCATTTTGAATAGTGTGACTGGTGTAGTCACCTTCCTTGATATATCACATTAATTATAAAATTCCTCAAACTCATTCCTATAGAATTCCCATCCATTTTCTGTCCTCAACACCTTGATTTTCTTCTCTGTCTAATTTCCACAAGATCCTTAAACTCTTTAAATTTGTCCAAGACATCAAATTTCTTCCTAAGTAAATAAATACATGTATTTCTGAAGAATCCACCTATAAATGAGACATAATACACATATTTACCTAGTGATGGAACCAACACATATCCAAACACATCATTGTGCACCAACTTTAATATTCCATGTACCCTCATAGCACCAGAGGAGAATCTTACTTGATTTTTCTTCCCATATAAGAAATTTTCACATAACTCAAAATCTAAAGAGCACTTATACATACCTTAAACCATACCTTTACTACCTAGTACTCGGAGTCCCTTCTCTCTAATATGTCCTAGTTTTTAATGCCACAATATAATATTTTCTCTAGATACTACTAGGGTTTTTCCTTATTTAGCTCCACTCTCAAGAACAATGGACCTATTTCACTTGGCATTAATAGTGCTTCCTAGCAGCTTATGCATAGTTCCAGTCCAAACTCCCCTAAGCAATACCATTACTCCTTGAAACATCTTGTAGATTTCCTGTTTAAACATTATTCTTACACATACATCGCTCATATTTCTTTCAAAAATCATTTTTTATGAAATCTTGAGATGTGCATAACACAAGGGAGTTTTTGATCCTTCAAACTATAAGCTTCAACTTGAATTTTCATTGTCCTATTATTTTAACTACAAATTCATCTCCTAGGAAAAATCATTGCCATTATACCTTTCATACTCACAAAACCACTCTTTATGAGGAATCATATGAAAAGATGCACCTAAGTTTACCAACCATGTCTCATGATCTACATGTGTGCCTAAAGAAGTCAAGGCACATCCCCTCCTTTGTATGAGGAGGTTTTCACTTATGTTGAAGGATCATCATCAAATCCTTTCCCTTCCTCAATACTTTTAGATCTATAGGTTTTCTTGTAATGACCTTCTTTTCCAAATCTCCAACATACCTTTACGTTTTTTCTTAGAGAGTTAGATTTTCCTCTAGATTTAGATCTCTGACTTGAGGACTTATTTTGATTTCTATCATAGGAGCATCCTCTTATAGATAAAGAATTTTCATCCTGAATTTCTATGATTTTCCATCTAATCTCCTCCAATAACAAGGATGAAACTACTTCATCAAAACTTAAAGTAGTTGCATTACTACCTATGGAAATGACCTAATTACCCCATGAGTCTGGTAAAGAACACAACAAACTGATACAGTTATCTTCATCTAAAATATTAATAACAACATATAATAGGTGACTTACCATAGTATTGAAGGCATTCAAATTTTCTGTCAGCAAGTCTTAATCCTTCATCCTCAGCTTATACAACTTCTTTAATATGAACAATGTTCACTAGGGACTTAGATTGATACAAAGCCACTAACTTGTTCAACAATGCCTTCATTATAGATTCACATGAAAAATTTAGTAATACTAAATATTAGAGACACAACCATACTTTGATATTTTCCTTCCAATCCACCTTGGTCCAATCTTCTATCGACATCCCCATAGGCATAGTACCTAGATCCACGATGAAATATTGATCTTTTTCCACCAAAATATCTTCCATTTTGAGCTTCCATAGATCAAAACCATTCTCATTGAATTTCTTGATCTCTATCTATGAACTGCTCGCCATTTCCTTTCACCACAAGAATCAAATACCACAAATCTCCCATTCTAACAAAGTTCTCCATAGGCCCAAGCAAAATCCCTTTGCCTCAAAGTTGCTCCCTTGAAGCCAAACTACTATGAAACCATATGTTGATTTTAACCATGTACAGTCAATTGCTACAAATAGATTCTTGATAAAAATATAAAAGATGTAATGGCACACAGATATTTTATCCTGGAAACCCAAACTAGGAAAACCAGAAAGACTTTTATAAATCATTTCTTTATAATGCTACAATATGTATATCACACAACATGTATAAAACCCCAATCCATTAATCCTATATTATAATACAACCATAGTTCCTTAACTAGAATTACAAGGCCATGGTTTGAATCACCATGCACCACAAAATCACTAAAAGTGAAAACCGTGTGCCAAAACCCACAAAGATGGGCTCAAAAACTGCCCATTCTTTTTTTTATTATTTCTTTTTTTGGGGGGAGGCATATCCCCTTGTGACTATTGAATTTTTTAGCTATGTCCGGTCTTCATAATTAATATTTTATCCCTTGAAATTAATAATAAATTTAAGTCATGTTCTATGTTAATTTACGAAGAGAAATTTTTGGATTTTTGCCTCCAAAAAGATCAAGCTAGCCCTCCATCAATTCAAGTTGGCCCAGCTTGTATAGGGAACCATTTGGCCTCCCAAGACTCTATATATACATCGTTCATCCTCCTCCACAAGACACAATTTAGATTACAACAATCACCTGTTTTATGTTCACACGTGTGAAGGAGAGAGAGAACAAGAAGTGTACATGAGTAATAGGAAGTTCATATGAGTAACAGGAAGTGCACATGAGTAATAAGAAGATTGAATGATTTGCAAGGGTCAAATTTTGTGGTTAGTTTGACCATGTTTTACCAGG
This sequence comes from Pinus tabuliformis, assembly GCA_031772625.1. Classification (NCBI taxonomy): domain Eukaryota; kingdom Viridiplantae; phylum Streptophyta; class Pinopsida; order Pinales; family Pinaceae; genus Pinus; species Pinus tabuliformis. Next base: position 812,778,512 of record CM062820.1, read on the forward strand.
GTTGTATTGTTGGCTAGTTTGACTTTGTATTTGACTAGAAGAATTAGACGTATCTCTTGTTGAATTGAAGAATTTCTCTAAGGAAATGGTTGTTGGTTTTCCCCCAAGTGGGTTTTCCTAGGGTAAATCTTGTTTTATCTTTGTGCGCTATGATCTCTACTGTCCTACTACTTTTATGGTTGACTTTTTGAAGTGAATTGCTTAATAATAAAATCGAAGTGCTAAAATAATATCTAGATTAGTGGAAGTAATTATCAGTTTTGGAAATTAGTGCTTGTATCAATTGCACTTGAAAAATCAACATGGTATCACAGCTTTGGTGAAGAAAGGATGCTAAGATCACTTGTTGAAGAACTCTCTCTCTCTCTCTCTAAAGCAGAAAAATCTCTTTCCTAAAATGTCCAAGAATTTTGAGCAGGTGGCTCCCTCTTGTAAGAAGGCGCGTCAAACTTCAAGGCATGGAAAAGGAAAATTAATCTAGTTCTTGAAGAAAATGATGTCTTAGAATATGTAAAAGGCAAGGTGAAAGAAATTCCAAGTTTTGAAGAATCTAGACTCGTATCAGAAGGAATAATTCAAAGACCTCCAAAAGATGACTCCCAAGCATTTGCAACTCATTCCAAGAAGGTTGAAGGAAGAAATAAGTTTGGTTTCCAAAGAAGAAATGCAGGTAGAATATCTGCTCCTCAAGAAAAGAAAGATGTGTCTGTTAGGTCCTTATAATACTAGTGTAACCCCTTATTGTTAATAGTAAAACCCCCTTATTATATTGTTGTGCCCATGTAGTCCCCATATTGTTATTATTGTGCCCCATAGAAGCCCACTATTGTTTTTTTTTTAACAGAAACGGTTAGAGAGATATATTAATTTCTGGCCAAAATGTCGCAAGTCTGATTACAGTATGTAGAGCAAAATCCAGATTGCTCATTGTCCAAGACCGAGATCTCTTTTCCTATGCTACCCCAGAGATTTTTACAATCTATTTTTCTGGCAACCGCCTCTATTTTCCCCAATTTAAAAATGCAAACGAACTGCTTCAGAATAAGGCAGTAAATCATGATCACCAGGTGGTTAAGGAATGGACTCCCAACCTTCTTACCCATCTCTGAGGATGACTCCGTGAGGGAGAAGGGCAGCTCTATTAGCTTCAGCATCAGCCTCTTTGTTGTTGTCTCTCTTGACATGATAGAATTTCAAGCTCTGGAAGGAATTTATGAGAATTCTTGTTCTGGAAATCAACCTGGATAGCCTTAAATCTGAAGGGACAGAGTTGTCTATGATAGTTTTTATGATAGTCTGGGAGTCTCCCATCACTATTGCATCTTTGATTCCGAGAGTTTTAATTTGCTTCAGCCCTTGAAAAAGGGCCAGAGCTTCAGCTTGAATGCTGGTGTTGAAGCCCACTCCCCAGGCAAATCTGAAGACAATTCTGCCATCCCCTCTCTTAACAACTCCCCCAGCACCAGATCTGCCCGGGTTGCCTTTGGCAGCCCCATCAAAAAAGAGGATAATATGCTCCTGCTGTGAGCATAGAGCCAAGAAATCCGAAGCGCTAAGACGAATTTGCCATTCTTTAGGGAGAACGGGAGGCCTGACGACTTCAATGAAGCGAAGGTCCAGGGAGTCGCTCCAAGCTGCATCAATATCACTTAGGCCTGCTCCATCAATCTGTTCACCAACACATTCTTTTAACTGCGTTTTAATTTTAACCCAGACAATTCTGTAATCTCGCTTCTTGTCTCTGAAAATCCTCTGATTTCTTTTCAGCTAGGTGTGCCAACAGATTAGTTTGGAAAGGATACACCAGGCAGCTTTGAGATGGACGTTTTGAAGAGAGCCTCCAGGATACGACCACTTCCAGATCGAGAACAGCTCTGGAATATTCGTGGGAAGTATGAAATCCGCCCTCCATGGGCCTAAGGCCGCGTTCCAAAGATCAGCAACAAACTTGCAATGCAACATCAAATGCGCAGCATTTTCTGAGGTTTCACCGCACAGAGAACAGCGAGAGGGGCCGTGATATCCTCTTTTGTGCAATCTTTCGTCCGTCAATATACGCTGGTGACAGAGGAGCCAACAAAAATGGTCGACTTTTGGAAGCGAACGCTGGGACCAGACTCCTTTCCAAGGTTTAGGATCTGGGGGAACGTGGGGTTGCGTTGAGATTTGTCTGTAGCCCAGAGAGACGGAATAGCGCCCAGGTGACGAGCCCCAGCCACGAGTGTCAGGCTTTCTGCTATTCAAAGGGGCCTTACCGTGCAGGAAGTCTGAGAAGATTGCCAGTTCGTTGGATAGAGACTGGGGCACTTCTAACTTAATCCAACTGAGCCATTGACCGTTCTCCCAATTCGAAATGTCCCACAGTGTAATGAACCCCGACCTGTACATCCAGTCTTTCAACGTTGACAGGGAGCAATCATCAGACAGAGGGTCGCAGCCCATTATACGATCCTCCCAAATTCTGATTTGCTTGCCATTACCCGGAATCCAATGAGCATGATCATTGATTAGAGAGGAGGATTTTGCACAGAGTTTTTGAATTAACAAGCCAGAGTTTTCTCTGGGGTGGTCTAGGCACCTTTTCCTCTGCCCACGAAAAAAAAAAATTCCACAAGGTGATCTGAGCCCACCCCGGATTTGGGGCAATAATCCTCCAGATCAATTTTGCTCCCAACGCCATGTTTTGTATGCTAAAGTTTTTAAAGTTCAGGCCACCTTCCAATCTAGGCATAGAGACTTTAGTCCAGCTTAGTAGAGGAGTTTTCTTTTCATTAGCTTTCCCACCTTTCCAAAGAAAAGTTCTGATATGCTCCTCCATTTTCTTTATGATTCCAGCAGGGGCCAACATCACTGCAAATTGATATATGGGCAGGCTGTTAAGAACAGCTTTTATTAGAACTATTTTACCTGCCAGATTAAGCCAGTTAAAGCCCCAAGAATGGATCTTAGACTCGAACTTTTCCAGCAGGGGCAACCAATCTCTGTTGACAGCACGTTTTTGAAAGATAGGGAGACCCAAATACTTGAAGGAGGACCAAGATGAGGATGCCGCGAAACCAAAACAACTGGAGATGGCTTGAAGAGTGGAGGCAGGGGTGTTCGAACAGTAGACATGACATTTGCCTTTGTTCAGCTTACTTCCAGATTCTTCACAGTAGTCCTCAACCACTTCATTGAAACTTTTAGCTGAGGACACAGAGGCAGTGCCCAGCAAGAGGGAATCATCCGCGAATAACGCATGATTTATGTTATCAACCCTTCTCGCAATATTCAGACCCATAAGATCTTGGTCTTGTTGCTTTTTGATCAAGAGGAAACTGAGAACGGAAGCTTGGAGGACAAAGAGCAGAGGTAATAAAGGACACCCTTGCCTCAAACCACGAGAAGCTTTGAAGAAATCTAAGGCCCTCCCATTCACCAGAGGGCAATCCAAGGCTCGCTGATACAGGCCTTAATCCATCTGATGAATTTGGGTCCAAATCCGAATTTGTGCAGGACATCCAATAGAAAGTTGTGTCTCACTCTGTCAAAGGCGCTCTCAAGATCTAGCTTGACAACCACACCTTTCTCTTTGCGAACCAAACTCGAATGAATCGCCTCTTGGACCAGTACAAAGTTTTCCACAATCTGTCTTCCCTGAATAAATCCTCCCTGGTTCACAGGAATGATGTCTGGGAGGATGGTTTTTAATCTATTGGCAATAACTTTCGTGATCAGCTTGTAGCCTATATTACAAAGGGATATAGGGCGAAACCGACTAAAGGAGTTGGCTCCTTTCTCCTTGGGGATGAGGGCCAAGAAGGCCGAATTAGTGCTTCCCCCAATTTTCTGGCACTCTTGGGATTTCCGTATCATTCTGCATAGGTCTTTCTCCACAATCTGCCAACAGGTCTGAATGAATCCGGCAGTGAAACCGTCAGGACCCGGGGCCTTATCCGGTTCCATAGCGAGGAGAGCGGCTTTTATTTCATGATTAGAGATCTCTGCCTCCAGAAATTGATTATTTCTTTCGGTTATCAAGGAGGGCACCTCATTCACCAGGGGAGAAACGTGATCGGCAGACTCTTCTTCACTATAAAGATTTTTGAAATGAATGGAGGCTGCATCCTTTATGCTTCTGATGTCTCTATGAATGGTGGTTTCAACTTTGATTTCCGATATGGAATTGTAGCATTTTCGGGCCTGTGCTTGCTTATGGAAGAAAGAAGAATTTCTATCTCTCGCCTTGAGCCAGAGACTGCAGGATTTCAGTCTCCAGTACGCTTCCTCTGCCAGGCTAGCCTTAAGGAACATGCCCTGAAGGTTGGCCTCCTTATCAAGTAGCTCTTTAGTGATCTCAGCGTTTTCTGAGACCAAATGATGCGATTCGAGGCGCTCCTGGATCATTTTTATTTCAGCGGCAGGATTTGGTAAGGATTTTACCCAGGTCTTTAATGCAGCTTTGACTCTCCTTATTTTCTCCTCCCAAACAAAGAATGCAGAACCTTTGACAGGGAGCTTCCAGGTTTCTTTTATCAGAGGCAAGAAGGACTGTTCCTTGACCCAGTGAGAATTAAATTTAAAAGGGATGGGACCTTGGTCCGCATGAGCCAGCAGCTCGAGTTTGATGGGACGATGATCGGAAACACTGCAAGGAAGAATATGCATTCTAGTTTCTAGTCCAAAAAGAAGAAAGGAGCTTTGAACAAAAAATCGGTCTAACCTTGCAGCGATGTGGCCTGGTCCGACTCTCTTGTTTGTCCATGTGTACTTCCCAGCTGAAGGCTTGATGTCGATCATGTCCCAGTCGAGAAGCAAATCCTCAACCCATTCCCGCGCCGGGTCCCTGATGATGCTTCCTCCACGTTTATCAGACAATGATAAAGTTAGATTAAGATCCCCTGCTATAATAATATTAGGTAATTCTTCAATATCTGCCAGATTCCTTATGGAGTCCCAACAGAGCTTCTTCTCTGCTGAGCTAAAGGGTGCATACACATGGAAGAGGGAGAGAGTCATATCTGATTCAACGTGCTGGATTTTTAGGAACAGCCAATGAATATTTTTAACTTCTCTGATCTTTGTGAATTTTTTTGCATTCCAAATAGTGCCCAGGCCGCCAGAAGCGCCTCAAGCTGAAACTTCTTGTCCTTCGCTTTGCTTCCATAACTTCTTTCCGATCTGGAGGAAGACATGATCCTCCATTTTAGTCTCCTGGATAAGGAGGATATCGGGAGTTTCTATTCTTATCAGGCTTCTTATCGCTTCTTCTTTTATTCTGCTCCCCATTCCCCTGCAATTCCAAGAGACAATCTTCATCACTTGCATTTTGAGTGATGAGCTCCCTTTGAGCTCTGAGGCTAATTTCTGTTCTTCTTCGGGGTATTTTCCAAAAGCTTCTCAAGGGTTGGTTGACTTCCCTGGAGCTTGTCTTTATAGGTCTCTTGTTCTCTTTTTTCCCTCGCAGATTTTCGACCTCTCAGAGATCTTCTGGCCGAGGCTTGCGAAGCTTCTATTTCGCCTTCTTCTTCTAATTCCTCCAAGCTTTGCACATCATCTGTCTCTTCAGTGGGAGGCTCTTTTAGTATGTCTTCATTGCTTTCCACCTGTATTGGTTCCCTGAGGGGCTCCTTGAGGATCGTTCCTTCTTTCTGTATCTCTGGTTCTAGGGAACCTTCCATATCTGGGGTTAACAGAGTGTATTTGTTTCCTTGCTCTTCCATGCTTGGGGTTTGGTTTCTAGGGGCAACCTGAGGACCATTGCCTGATCGATTGGCTTTGTGAGCATTTTTGGATCTTTTAACCTGGGTCCAGCCTTCGTCCTTGCCTTTCTCCATTTCAGTGTTCTTTGGGCAATTCCGGGCGAAGTGGCCATAAACCTGGCATTTCCTGCACTTGAACGGGAGCTGCTCATAATCCAGCTTTTGAACATGAGACCAGCTTCCAACCCTGATCTTTACTGCCTCCGGTAAACCAACTTCCAGGTCAACTTCGACGCAGATTCTTGCACAGTCAAATTGGTCCTTGTTATTTGCTCGGTCGATAAATTTGCCCAAGGTGTTGCCGATATGCTTTAGGGAGTCCCAATTCCAGCAATGCACGGGCAGATTGGGTAGCCTAACCCACACAGGGATGGTTGTGGGAACGTCAACAGAAGGATCGAAATCAGGTGTCCACTTGTTAAGATACAGCCCCTGAGGGCCCATGAAATAGGGACCGTTCCGGAATATCAGATCCTTATCCTCTTTGTCAGTAAATTCAAACATGAAGAATCCCTTCCCTAAAAAATACGAGGTAACACTATTTTTAATCAATGGAGCCCAGTTTCTGGCAATCCAGTTCTCCGTGGATTTGGGGGAGGGTCAGAGGCCCGTGAACTGGCCTACCAGAGCTCTCTCAACCAGGGAAAGGGCGACCTTGATCGGACCCTCAAGGGGAAGCGAGATCTCTGGGATGTCATCCAATCGTTTCACAAACTTTGTAGATTCTGAAGCTTTCTTCTTCGACAGGGAGTCCAGGAGCTTAAGGAAGGATTCGGCATCAGAATGGGGGGCGGATGGGGCGGATCCATTGAAGCAAATCAAACCCCACCGGCCATCTCAGGAGCAAAGCAGAGCGAAGGGAGTCTCAGCAAAAAATAGTAGGAGCAGGGCAAAGCACTGCGCAGGGAGCACCTCGCCAAGGAAGGAGCCCACGGGAGGCCAACGGAGCCCTCCAAGCAGCCCGAGGGCCGAGCAGTCGACTGGCGCAGCGGAGCAGGGCGGCGGCTAGGTCACGCAACGATCTTTGAAAACCGTCCATAGAAGCCCACTATTGTTATTATTGTGCCCTTACATTATTATTGTTACGTCGGCTCTAATTATATTATGACCCCTTAGAATCCTATATATAGAAAGGAAGTCTTTTCATTTGTATCATCTAAGAATTGTTCATTTGTGTAATGTAAAGGAGGTTGCCCCCTCGAAGAGGCTTATTTCTAAGGCATTAATCTATCTTTTCTATCTTTTTGTGAGTTGGTTTCATAACATTTGGTATCAGAGCTTTGGATTCTAGGGTTTCAGTGCTCCAAACAGGTCATCATGGCATTTGCGCTATAACTTTTTTTCTGTGACGTTTCAGACGCTAAAAAAAACCCATTTGGGTTGAAATTGTTCTAAACCTCGGGTCTGAATTTAAGAGTTTTTCGCGCTACATTTACAAAGATATGATCTGAAGAAGTTGGCCTTTTTGCAGACTCCTAAATTACATTCCAAACAGGTGACCTGGGGAAAATAGTAATAACTTTTGTTTTGAACATCAGATTGAAATTTTGTAAGAAGTTAAGAAAGAGGATGGACTGTAATTTCCTGTGTATATTTTTCAGATCCTAAGGTCAAACAGTGACACGTGGCACTTCATACAAGTTTGCTCTTCTAAAACAGTATATAATCAGGCCATCTTGGGAGATTGTGCATAACTCTTTCTTGGAGAATCTAAATTCGATTAGACTAGTGGCATTGGAAAGAGAACGCAGAGGACTACTACAGGTCGCGATTTCAGAACTGGAAGATCCAAAATTATAGAGTTACAGTCATTTCAAGATCGAGCTCCTAAAATCAAGAAAAAACGAGATGAGGAAGTTTGATGGCAAGGATCCGGTAAATTGGACACTAGGGATGGAGAAATATTTTGATCTACATGGTGTACCACTGTTACAAAAGGTATGTATTCCATATTCATATTTAGAACAAGATCAATTTTTATGGTATAAAGGGCTTTGTTCTAATAAACCACTTGTTACGTGGTCAATTTTCACGGAGCAAATTATAGCACATTATGAGGATACAAAGAGCAACACCTTCTTTAGAGCAACACCACAACAATTGGAAGAAAAAAGAGAAAAATGGCTTTGTTACAAAGTGGAAAGAAAAAGTATGGAAACAAGGAAGTCTACCCCTCACAACTATAAAGATGGAAGTGTTGTTTCTCCTAGCCTTCCACAACCTACAAGGGTTACACAACAACAATTGGAAGAAAAAAGAGAAAAATGGCTTTATTACAATTGTGATAAAAAAATACATTAAAGGTCATAAGTGTGCTGAGAAGAAATTATTTTACATTGATTGTGGAGAGGAGGAAGAAAAGGATCAAGAAACGTCAAAAGAAGAGTATATACACTAGGAATCAACCCCAAAGAAAGAAGGAATGAATCCGACCACATCTTGTAAAGCATTGGAAATAATTACTACTCCTCAAAATCTTAAGATAGAAGGACATATCAAGAATTCAAGAAGTGAAAGACCACATCATGAAAGAAGAAATGAATCCAACCATATCTTGTAATGCAATGGTCGGAATTACCACTCCTCAAACTATCAAGATAGAAGGACATATCAAGAAGAAAAATGTTCAAGAAGTGAAAGATCACATAGAGCATCAAGAAATGAATCCGACCATATCTTGTAACGCACTGGAAGAAATCACCACTCCTCAAAATCTAAATATAGAAGGACATATCAAGAAGAAAAAGATTCAAGCAGTGAAATATCACATCAAGCATCAACAACAAGTTCTCCAACTTTTAAAGGATAACGCCACTTTGGTGCAGAATTGAATGAAACAACAGGCATATCAACATCGCAATGAAAGAAGTTTTGATGTAGGCGATTGGGTATTTTTATGGTTACATACATACAAACAAATGTCCCTCAAGAAAGCTATTTATGAGAAGGAAATGTTGGCAATACTACACGCACTTAAGAAATGGTGACCTTACCTAATGGGAAGACACTTCAAGGTAAAAACGGATCATGATAGTATTAAATACTTTTTAGAACAAAAATTATCCTCTAAAGAGAAACAAAAATGGGTCATAAAGATGTTGGGTTATGACTTTTAAATCATCTACAAAAAAGGGATGCAAAATGTTGTGGTGGATGTACTCTCAAGAAAGGATGAAGATGTGGAAGAACTATTGTGCGCCATTTCTATTATCCAACCAGATTGGATAAACAAAACAAGGTATGAATGGAAGAAAGACGAAGAAGTCTTGCCACTCATTCAAAAGTTGTAGAATATCCTTGTTCAAACAATATTGCGAGAACTTGACGAGGAAGGAAAAATAATATTGGAGCCTGGAGCAGTCACAGAAACTAGAACCCGACAGCTACGAAATCGATCAATTTCAGAGTATCTCATCAAGTGGAATAACTTACCCGCTGAAGATTCCATATGGGAGGACAAGAATTTTATACAGGAGCATCAAGAACTACTCAAGCGTTGAGGACAACACTTTTTGAAGGAGAGGGTCATGCTAGGTCCCTATAATACTAGTGTAACCCCTTATTGTTATTAGTACAACCCCCTTATTATATTGTTGTGCCCATGTAGTCCCCATATTGTTATTATTGTGCCCCATAGAAGCCCACTATTGTTATTATTGTGCCCTTACATTATTATTGTTATGTCGGCTCTGATTATATTATGACCCCTTAGACTCCTATATATAGAAAAGAAGTCTTTTAATTTGTATCATCTAAGAATTGTTCATTTGTGTAATGTAAATGAGGTTGCCCCCTCAAAGAGGCTTATTACTAAGGCATTCATCTATCTTTTCAATCTTTTTGTGAGTTGGTTTCATAACAGTGTCAAAGACCTAATGTTAATGTCGTCACAAATTTGGTCACTATAGAAATCAATGCCTTGATGGATCGAATGATAGAAAAAGGAAGGGAAAGCAGCATGCTTCCACAACAGATATTGATCATGATGAATATCCAAACAAATGCAAGAATGGAAATCCAAGTAACAAAGTTTTATTCTTTTTCTTTGTTCTTACAAGTTCTGTTACAAATAGAAATGATATGTGGTTGGTAGATAGTGGTGCCTCCAGACATATGACAAGAGATCATGACAATCTCAAAATCTGGTGGAAAATAAATTTTCACAAAAGTTAAAACTTGGGGATAACATCAATTATGTGGTCAAAGGTATTGGGTCATCATCCATTAATCTAGAATCAAATGAAAATGGTTTCAACCAAGCAACATATTGTATATCCTACGTTTAAAAAAGAAGTTTGTTCTACTTCATGTTTCAAAGATAAAGGATACATAGTAGCATTTGTTGATAGGGAATTCCTTGTATGGCTCAAGGGCTCAAGTATAGATTATGCTAGAATAATTAGAGTTTGTGAAGGAGGATTGTGTAGACTCTTGGGACAACTAGCTAAAGCATCAATGGATGATAAAATTAATCGATGTGAACTATGGAATAAAATATATGCTCACATTCACTACTGAGTTTTTCCAACATTGAATCAAATGGTTTTTGGTAATCCATAATTGTAGGTAGAGCTTGAAGGAGTATGCAAAGGGTGTGCACCCTAAAATAATGTCAAGAGATATTTTCCAAGCAGTGACAGTAGGTCCAATGAAATATTGGAACTAATTCATTTTGATGTATGCAGCGCAATTTCAGTAAAGTCTCTAGGAGGATTCCTGTATTATGTGACTTTTATTGATGATTTCTCCTGCGAAGCATGGATTTACTTCATGAAGACCAAGGATGAGGTCTTCATTAAATTTCAAGGATTCGAGGCATATGTAGAGAAATTGATAGGGAAGAAAATCAAGACTCTAAGATTAGATAATGGAGGAGAATACACTTATTAGGAATTCATTACCTTCTGGAAATAATTTAGGATTAAGCGGGAGTTGATAGTCCCTTACAACCCCTAACAAAATGGAATTTTTAAAAGAAAGAACAAATCCATTGAATAAGTTCTTATGACAATGATTCATGATCAAGACTTTCCTATGTTCTTATGGGGAAAGCACCTTGAAAACCATCTTTATTCAAAACATAATTCCTCATCAAATCTTGGAAGATAAGACTCTTCAAGAAGTGTTTGCTAGCCAAAAGCCAAAGGTTGGGCATTTGAGAATTTTTGTTTCCTAGTTTACATTAATGTGCCCAAAGAGAAAAGGATGAAACTAGACCCTTCAGGAAATAAAGGCATATTTTTTGGATACATTGAGCCATCAAAGGCCTATAGGATTTATGTTCTAGGACTGCGACAGGTTAAATTCAATGAGGATGATACCTTTGATGAAAGTGTTTCCTAATGGAAGTCCAAAGAAGTTTACATGGACACTAATGATGATGATGAGGAATGTGAAGCTCCCAAGGAAGAAGTCCCAGGTCCTTCTGAACCTACAAAACATCTCATAGATCATCAAGAAGAGAGAGAAGGGCCCAATGAACCAATGGATCACATTATTGTTCCTAAAATCAAGAAAAGGCCAGCATGGCTTAAATCCACCTTGCATAAATTAGAAGGACATGCAACTCCACATGGCACCTTCAGGGAAAGTAAGATACCTAAGAGGTATTTTGGATATGAAGCTATAATCATTCATCTCGTTGATTTTGAACCTTCCAATTATGAAGAGGCAGCTATCTAGTAAGTTTGGAGAGATGCTATGATGGAGGAGTACCAATCCATTATGAAGAACGATGTATGGGAAATTATGTCAAGACCTTAAGAAAAGTCAGTGGTAACCTCCAAATGGATATACAAGATTAAGCATGCAGTTGATGGAAATATTGACAAGTACAAAGTGAGATTCGTGGCTAGAGGAATCTCCCAAAAAGAGGGAGAGGATTACAATGAGACATATTGCTCTATTTTCAGGTACACTTCTATTAGATCTTGTTAGGTGGATAAATCCCTCTTGTTGACAAGAGCGATCTCCCTAGATCCTAAAGGAAACTAGAAACAAACAGACAATTGAATAACTCTTTTCCTAAGCTTACCTCGTTTGAATTGTAAATACAAGAGAAGGAAAATAAGCCTCTTACCTATTTGCGAAATGCTTGATGGAGATCCCTACTCTGTCCTGATGCAGCTTCTCAATGCTCAAAAAGACTTGCAATCACAGACATAAGAAAGATCAAAGGCATATGCAATATAAAAATTCAAACAAGATTAATCTAATGATTGAGGATATTAGAAATTGAAATCATCTTAATGAATATCAAAAGATACATAAATCATTCATCATTTTAGTAAGACAATACAATGGAAAAAAGGATTCATTTGTATTAATTTAAGGATAAAGAAGAGCCTTACAACCTTTGCCTTGATGTCATGAGGTTCCTCCCAAATTCCTCCAAACCTCTCCTTAGATAATAAGCCTTCCAATCTAAATCCAACAGCATAATTCTATCTTTTTTGAAACTCCTAATCCCTCTAGCCTATAATCAATTTATAGGCCAAGAGGAAGAAGTTTCAGATCCAAAAGAGAAGGATGAGATCCTCTAATTGGGGGATTAGGGTTCCTTGATGAGAGGGAATTAGCTCCATGATCTGAGGGGTATGAATCAAATAGATAAGTTCTAGAAGCTTTTAGTTGGGATATATTCGCCTAATAGTGCTTCTGGAATTCACTTTTTATTTTTACTTTTCTTTGATTTATGTGCGTAGTCTATAGTGGAAGACAAAGTGCAGTTCCACGTAGGTTTCAAGGAGAGAAACTACAAATGCACAGAAACTGACTAGAAAAAGCACGTATGTCATACTAAACAAGTTTATATAAAGCCATTTTACCCAAAATTCACATCTTCTTCAAGGGTTTTTTATTGTTTTACTTCTAAGGGAGTGTAAAGGAACATGTTTATGGATGGTGAGAGGTCCATTTTAACAGTAAAGTGTCATGGTGACAAATGACGTGTAATAGATTGCCCCCTAAAGTGCGAAATCTGAAAAGTAATTTTTTAGAGATTGAAGCACTTTATCATGCCAAATATTGGATCAAAGACAATGGTCGGAAACCTGCAAGAATCATTCAAGGATTACAATGCAATATATAATCATCACTGAGGTAGGGATTCCCATACTCATAGTAAAACTATCTCAATGAAAAACTACGGAAAAATAAAAAATTCATATCAATAGTAGAAACAGTATGGGCACATCCATCAACTATGAATTTGTCTACATAATCATGAATATATAACTCCTCACAACATGGAGTGATGAAACTAGATCCAGGGTCTTGATCTCCATCTCTCGATCCATAGTAAGAATATATCCATGCAATTGAATGTCTCGAAATTGAACATTATAGAAACCACTTGATTACCTGTCAATGATGTGAACCGTTAACAATTGTGAGAGAAACCACCAATAATGACAATGGCTCTGAAGGTACTCTTAGTACAATCTATAAAGTGTGAAAAGATTATCTGAAGTCAGACATTCATAGAATCGTTCGATCGAAGGCCAATGATGAGAACATGTCATTGAAGTTGAGAAACCTTCCATTAAGGTATGCAGGCCTCAAGTTACTGAAGGTTTCTATATCAACTTCCTAGATAATGAGTTGAAGTCGATGGGAAGCGACCTGTCGCAAGAGGGCCTATGACACGAAACGCAATTTCAAGTTTTGAAGAAAGGAATAGTTTGCAAGGACTGACTCAGGTATGGCCGATGTGATTGAAGGCTAAAATTTGCAGAGGAACATGAACTGAGGTTGAACTTCTCTTGAACACATAGCGACACAATAATTGACTTGGTAGAATTTGACTCAACGATAATACTAAAAACCAGCTAAAGACTTTCAATGGGGTTCGATTAACTGTAAGAAAAATGGATTTCCCAACCCAAACATAGTTGTAATGGAGTTTCATGTTTAAGAGTGACATATTGCCTTTATAATGAATGTAAAATGAATACCTTTTCTCAATTTTCCCCCGCCATTACTGGCAAGTAGCTCTTTATTTTTTTTTCACAAGCTTGAGGAGGATAACATATGCTTGTCATATAAGCTCATCCTTTGGATGAGTCCCCCGAAGTATTTTTAACAAACCCTGGGAAGGATTGGTCCGATCTCATCATGTTTAACAAGTCCAATATTGTTTCATTTTTACGATTCTAGTAAAGGGGTAACACAATGTCGTTTTCATGTTTAAAGAGTTTGAAACAAAGATAAAAAGGAAAACTCATTCAGCTCTTTTACCATAAAATTTTAACGAGCCCAGAGAAAGTAAAGCTTGGTGTTTTTCAATTTTAGGGAGTTAGGAGAAAAAGATAAGTAAACTCCATAGTGTTCTTTTTTGTAAATTTAGTCTGTCAAGCCCGAAAAAGGATAAAATAATGCAGAAGAGAACTCTATTCACCATAATTAGTCAACGTATACATTTTTTGTAAATATTATAGTTCAGTCCGTAAAAGGGGTAAACTTATATTGAAGGGATGGTTGTTCATTTATTTTTATGAGTTAGAACTATCAAGTACTTGGCAACCTTTTCATGTTTCAAGAGTCTGAAAAGGGCTTAAAAGAAGGCTCTAGGGTTTCGCTTTTTGATGATTTTCAAGAGCCCGAAAAAGTTATAAAAGTCTCCTTGCATTCAAAATGATCCATTTTATGTTGTAACATGTTTTGCACATTAAACTTAATAAATTATCATAACTGCTCGATATTAGGGTAAAAACACTAGAAATTTGACTTTTAAAAGGCTCAAGGTATAAAAAATAATATTTTAATCACCAAAAACTTATAAAAGTTCAAAAAGTAATTTCATTTTTTACCATTTTCCTTTTAACCAATTTGAGTGCAGAAAGAGGGCTTTTTACCACCAAACTTCTGAGGTTGATCTCGAGCAAACCAATGTATGAAATCACGATTTTTTTCCTCCAGGTAAGAGATCTATCCAATATCTTCATTTTCATCCATTTAAAATTTAATTTTAAGCCTTCATTTGATTTTTTGGGGGGTTTCTATTTTGAAAAAATCGCTCGCAGATGTGTGTGGTTTCCCTTCATCAAGACCATGCACATTGGTAATTTTTAATATACATAGAAACACGATCTACATAGCTTCTCTCTTGAATAATTGAGCAGTTGCGTTCTATTTACTAGTAGTCAGTGTGCAAGCGCTGAGGGTTTTCAAAAAACAAGGAAAATAACACCCCTCCCCCACCCCAAAGTTTGCAATTTGTTTTAAATGTTTGATTAACTCCCTTTAATTGTCATTTTCAGGACTTTTGACCATTAAAAATGGAATGGAGGGAGAGAGAACATGAAAATCAAGATGCAACGGCTTTGGATGATCCGACAACTTTGCAAGCTCTGAGAAATTGTGGCCTCTATAAATATTGGATTATTCTGGGAATGAAAGCTTAGCTAGAGCTCATGACATGGTTGGTGAGAACCTGGGATGTCCAGGATCAGTGTTTCATGATCGGGGATCATCGTCTCTCCATTGATGTTGATGATATATATTTTTTTACTGGGCTTTCCCGCAGAGGGATTGATATTTCTCTATATGGGAAAAGACCAAGTGGAGATACTACTATTGGATACCTATGACGATACTGTGGGAATGCACAGCTCAAGGATGGCAGGATTGATATCAAAACCATTGAGAACCTAGCCTTGAGAACCATAGCTTTCACCGTTACCAAATTGTGTGGTAGCACAACTCTTCACTTGGCCACAAAGGCCTAGATGCAGACCGTTGTGGAATGTTGGCAATCCACGATCTTTAACTGGTGTGAGGGAGTGGTTGCCAATATGAAAGGGAAACTGACCAGAGCTAAGAGTGGTAAACTGAAAAATTTCGGTTATGGTGCCATTCTTATTTCTTTCACTCTAGAGAGGATTCCACTCCTCATGCCACAACAGATTTTGGTGGATGAGGCAGGGCCTTGAGATCCATGGATGTTGAGGTGGGTTTCGCTTATGGCTCGCCATGGAGGTGATGGTCCAGTGGTGAAATACACTCTTGATTTTTTTTTGTGGTTGGGTCAACAGATCATCGTGATCAAGGATTTCCCATATAAAGTGATGGACTATAGGGGTGACCCAGATATCCCACTTTCGACAGGGATGCAGTGGGGTGACCTAGGTAAAAACTTCTCATTTTGATGTTTCTTTTTATGTTTTTAAATTTTTATATGTTTTTTGTCTTTCAAGGCTAATTATTCAAATTCTTATGCAGATGTGGGCCTAGTTTGACCGGTAGGGCTACGACGTTTTGACAAGTGGAGTGGCCAACCTGTAGTAGTTGTGGCATCATACCCAGATTCAATAGAGGCACTGACTGAGCTAGAACACAACCTAGATAGGTTGACCATAGATATCCCAAAGATTGGGACTGATGATTTTCCTCTCCGATACGAGAGGCACGTGGTTGGGGTTCGAAGACGCTCAGGTGATTGTTACATCGAGTTGCTCATGCTATAGTTTTCTATCATGATCATCATCATGCTTAGTTGCTTAGTCTTCTAGGGCTACATTTTTACTTTTGTATCAGCATATTCGGATAATAAAGGCCACAGTGCCTTATCTCCTTGGATGACATATTTTTGTATAACACACTTTCTACAGACGTTATGTAATGGAGACTACTACTTTTGATTTCAGTTTATCTTATTCAAAATATGGATGGATATTTCTTTTACTTACAAATGTTTCAAATGTCTATTTAACACGTGATTGGAGAATGTATTAGTTAATGTGTTCGAATTTCTTGGAATGTGTTGATATTCAATGTAATTAAACTTCCTTTCCAAAAGACGGACTCGTAAAAACATTCTTAACATTGGTGGACTTCTTATTGTATATACAATCTTCAAATGTAATAGTATGAGTTGTGATTTAACCTAACAATCAAATTTCGAATGCCAAATGAGATGGCGTCATATAATAGTTCAATAAATGCACTATATTTTGTTATGTTGTTCGTTGTTTGACCAAGGCATATCCCATGAATGGAAACTAACTCATCACTGGGTGAATAAATGACCCAAGCTACGGAAGACAAGTTTTGAATACTACGACTAGCTCCATTAGAAAATCCAATGTAAGTTTGAGGGGACGTCAACATTTGCAAATCAAGTGTGAAATAAGATAAGCAGGAGAAGTAGTAGTGAATTGTAAAAATGATAAAACTACCACACACACTTATAAAAATATAATACAAGTAATGTACAAGTATTCACGAAATATTTTATGCATAATATCTCTTCAGATAAAGGCCATTTTTGGGCTTTCCTAAAGAAACACCATCATAATCAACCAACTCATAGGCCCCTTTGGCTAATACATGTTTTATAATGTAAGGGCCATGCCACATAGGCTCGAATTTACCTGCACCTAATTTTTCATATGCTTAATCGTAGACCAAGACTAGGTCACCTTCTATATAAGAACGAGGATTCACTTTTTTATCAAGTTGAACCTTAACTCGTTTTTTATGAGCCTTGCTATCCAGTGCAACCTCACGACGAGTTTCATCTAGACGTGCTAAGTGCAAAAAATGCGTTTCCTTTGGAGAGGTAGCTAGTAATAATTGGATGGCTAGCTTCAAAGATGGAATTTCACATTCAATTGGTAAAATTGCCTCCATACCATAGACAAGTTGGAAGGGAGTGAAACCCATAGATGTTTTCGCAGTAGTATGGTATGCCCACAAGGTTGAAAAGAGCATGGTATGCCAGTTTAGTTTATGAATGCCAACTATATGTTTAATCATGTTTGTTAAAAAATTGTTAACAGCTTTGACTTGACCATTTTATTGCGGCTAATAGGGGGTAGAGCTATCATGGCGTAGGCTGAGCTATGCAAACAGTTCAGTCATTATAAAATTGTGAAAATGGATACCATGGTCCGTAACAATGGCCTATGAGACACTGGACAGAGTAATCACATGATTGAAAATGAATATTGTTGCAATTTCATCATCATCCTTGTATGTAGGAATCGCGTCAACCCATTTCATAAAATAATCAACTGCAAGGATAATATTACCATACCCCTCGGCCGAGTGAGGGTTACATGTGATGAAATCTATGCCCCATTTTTAAAAATTACCGACAACTATAATAGGGTGAAGAGGACTTGGGGGCACTCGCATCTTGTTATCATAAACCTGGAAATTATGGCATTTTTTGACTGTGATTATGCAATATTTAAACATGGAGACCAAAAATAGCCAGCACGCAATATCTTTTGGGCAGTGGCATACCCAAACATATTACCACCACATGCTCCAAAATGGCACTCATTTATTGCTTTTTCAGCCTCCTGGTGAGTTAGGAAACATCGAAAGATAGAGTTGGCACCGCGATGATAAATAATATCACCAACAACGTTATATTCTTGGGATTGGTAGCGGATGTGACGACGATGAGTTCAAGATAACTTAGCCCTAAAAGTTTGGGTTTGAAGATATGCAATGATATCTCCATACCAAGGATCGGGCGTACTGATCAGAAAAAGAGATTCATATGCTAGAGAATCTTCTGCCACTGTTTCTGTGTCAGTATAGGGAAAGTCACATAATAATTCAGTGAAAACTAATGATTTTTTTTATTTATATCTTTCGAATTCCAAACCAAATTCCTATAATATGACTATCCATTTGGAATACTTTCCACCTAGCAATTGTTTGGTAAGAATATACATCATAGGGTTGCAATAACAAAATGACTATCATTTTTCGCAAGAGTCTATAGTGATGAAAACGTTGAACAACATGAACGGCTCCCAAAGATAATTTCTCCACATGTGCATACGTGATCTTAGTTTTGGTGAGTTTTTTACTTAGGTAATAGATCACATGTTCATTGTTAGATTTGTCTTCCTGAACTAATACCATGCCAATGGTGGCATCTGACGTTCCTATATATAGAAAGTAATCCTGATGATAATCAGGCGAATGCAATAATGGTGCAGGGGTCAATGCGTTTTTCAATGCATCAAAATATTTTTCAGCAAGCTTGTTCCAAATGAAAGGAATTCCCTTTTTCAAATGTTGTGTAAAACCTTTTGTTAGTTCGGCATAGTTAGGCATGAATCTATGTAAAAAGTTTGCTTTCCCTTGCAAACTTTGGAGTTGACGAAGATTAAAAGGAGAAGGCAAGTTTAGGATTGCCTCTACCATAAGAGGGTTGACACGAATGCCTTCTTTCAAAACAAAAAATCTTAGTAGTCGAATGGATTGTTCGCAAAAAACGCATTTATGTGGATTCAAACGAATATTATAATACCTACATCTAATGAAGATTGCTCTCAAATGCGTTGGATGTTCCTCCCATCTTTGTGAGTGAGTTGGTAGGTCATCTAGGTAGGGCTAGACAATGTGTTTGTTATCATGAAATGCATAAGACATTGCTCTTTGAAAATTTGTGCCAGCGTTCTTCAAACCAAATGGGAGTTTGCGATAAGCAAAAGTTCCCCATGGACAGATGAATGCAGTCTTATGCTGATTAGTAGGGAGTATGTTTATTTGGTTGTAATCAGAAAATCCATCCATGAAAGAGAATCTCGTTTCCGGCACAATCATCAACAATTTGATCGATATACGAGGTTAGGTAATTGTGCTTTGGACAAGCTTTTTAAATGTCCTTGTAATTGACGCATACTCTAATGGTTCCTTGTGTCTTATTGACTGGTACAATATTGGATACCCAATCAGTCAAATGAGCGGGGTAAATAAATCATGCTTTTAATAGTTTTTCAACTTTAGTTTTTATAGCATCATCTTTTCGTGGATGCACCAGACACAATCTTTGTCTAACAGGTTTGGCATCCAGATAAGTCTTAATTTCATGCACTACAATACTAGGATCGATTCCTGGCATTTCTTCGTAAGACTAGGAAAAAATGTAGCGGAATTCCTGTAATAGGGCTTTATATGTTTGAATTTCTTCAAAAGAATAAGAAGCACCTATACTAATATTATCAGTAATTCCTGGTTTCACTGAGATGTTAATTGGCATAGTTGCTGATATGTTTCCTAAATTCTTTTCAGATTCAGAATGAAGGATAGACATTGGGCATTCGGGATCATTCACAATATCAGGTGAAAATATAAGCAAAAAATCATTCTCGATTTTGTCAAGGCAGGGTAAGAAAGATGAGCAATGATGGTAATCGTCCCATGGAATTTCATCCAAAGTCATTACCTCCATGATGCCTTCATTAGTTATAAACTCTTTATTAAAAGGATCAGGTATTGATATTGGTTCTAAACATGACAAATGATAATAATCATCAGTGATCGTATTCACTCGATCATTTTTAGATGGTGATGGGTTGGAAAAGGATTGAACTGCCTGATAAGCTAATTAAAAAAGGCTAAAAGGCATATAACTGCCGTATAAGGCTAATTCTGACTCTTAAGGCACTTTCCAAGGATCAGAAGATTCAAAAGTGTTTGATGTAATCATATTGACCTGGGCAACATTATCAAGAAGATTTCATGGAGGGAACACGAAAGTTCCCATAAGAGGTGAGTCTTTAAGAAGACCAACACCAACATCCTCATATGAAGTAATCGATTTTCCAACAAAAGGAATGCCACCAGTAGAGTTAGGGTCTGAAGCGTAATAGTATAGTTGGTCTACATTTGTAATTTTTCCTTTATGAGGAAACATGATCATTCAAAAAATTGATGAGACCATGGCATCCATGGATTAATTCCAACTTCAACCTAGTAAAAGGTTATAATCAAGCTGAGTATCAACGAACTCAACTTCAATTGCAACTGTTTTACCTTCTAATTCTATAGGCCGGTTGTTCACAATTCCATAAGGTCAAAAACCTCTTCCATCAAAGGCTTTCAAAGTCATGGGAGACTAATTGATAGTTGGAGAACCTAAATCTCTCTAAGAAGCAATAGAAATAATTCATGTAGATTCTCCTTCGTCAATTATCATTCGAATAACTCATTTGGTTTTGACAAAAACTGGTATCTGGAAGGCGAGGTGATGTGGGAGTCTTGGTACATTATTTTCAAGATTAAAAAAAAAATTGATTAGATTAGAGTCCTACGGATCAACTACTCCTATGGTTGATAATAGTAATTTCCTTTGTGTCGGACAAGTCTACAGCGCTTCAAGAGCTAACATCATTGAAGGTGGCATAGCTAGATCTTCAACAATGTTGTAATTCTGAACAGCTCTAGCATGAGGATTAAAAGATGACTTTCGAAGAACACCCTTGGGAGGTGGTCGAATTACCATATTGGGATTAGGTTTCTCAATTTGTAAAGGTTTAGAAGCAGTAGGAGCTAATGTGGAAGATTGACTAGGTGAACCGGAATCATTTCCATCTGAGGACTTTTAGATCCATAGCCTTTAGACCTCGTAGCGACCATAAATTGTGAAGACATCATCATGATGTCTGTCTATGTGGAAGAAGAAGATGGGTTATGGGAAACCATATTACTATCTTGAGAAGGAAATGGATCCTTCAAAACAGCCAGAGTGGGTGAACCTTTAACGAATTTAGAAACTTCAGCGTGATGAGGGCATTCCTTGGTGTAATGATCATCATCATAGATTAAACAAGGGTAGCGAGGTTTCTCCTTTTCTTCATATGGTTCATTCTTGTTTGATTTCTCCTTGGGAGCAGTGTTTTGTTTCGATTTACCTTTTCCTTTCTTTTTACCTCTGAATTGCTTGTTCTTTCCAGTAAATGAATCTTCCGCATTTATTTCAGAAGTAATTCCATGAGAAGTATTTTCTTCGGGTGAATATAGTAGCGCCAAAATCTACATCTTCCTAGAATTTTTCTATTTAGTCTTAGATTGTTGGCTAACATAACCAATCACACCATCAGTGGCGTGTGATCCTGTAAGAGTTGGGTTGGTTTGACCTGGACGAGGAAAATCTGGAATTTTTTCATACAAAGTGCTAGATTGAGTATAAAAAAGATCTAAGTACTGGGAACGAGTGATAACTTGCTCTTCAGTTACAACGCCACCTTTGGAAACATCTTCAATAATTATCGGAAAAAGTGATTTTATAAACCATTCGGCTAAAATCTGATATGGGATATAAACTTTAACTAAACGACGTCTTCGTCTCCATTCATGAATATGATCTGAAATATAGGTAGATGTCAATTTTTTTAGAGAATTCAAAAGTTCAGTACCATTATCATATTAGATGGGTAACTAAAAATGTGTCAAAAAAGTAGTAGCAATGGCATTGAAAGTACTGAAAGATGCTCATGGTAATTCAACATACCACTTGGCTGCCAAATTGGTTAAGGGCCACTAGAAAAGTCATAACCTAATGGAATCATCGATTAACGAGTTTGATGCACACCAAAGATGATAAGTCATGACGTGATTTGATGGGTCCTCTCCTGATTTACCTTCAAATTTCAGAATGTCACTAGGAAACTTCGTAGGGATTGTCGGCCAAAATGGTAGATAGAAAATGGGATCATTTGTTAACCGAGATAGATCTGGTAAATCCAAAGTTGCAATAAATGGTATCTAATGGTTAGGATCCTACTGTCGGTATTGATAACCTTGAGGGATGAGTCTTTTTCCTAGAGGGGGATACCCAAGATATCCTGGAATAGCCTGAGGAATTGGAATTTGCATACCTCTAGGATATCCAAGATGAGCCATACTAAATTGCGGTTGAATTGGTACTTGAAAAGTATGATTGGGGTATGGTTGATTCTAAAAAGGATAACCCTGACCCATTTGACCCTGGATAAATTTCCCATAATAGGGTTGCCTCTACAAAGGTTGACCTTGGAAGAATTAACTTAGAAAAGGTTGGCCTTGTAAAGGATGGCCTTGAAAAAATTGACTCTATGGTTGACCTTGAAAAGTATGTCCCTGAAACGACATCTACATATATGGTATACTAGGATGTACCACAGGAATTTGGCATATATACTAAATCGTAGAAATAGTTTGAAAAGCATATGCTTGAGAAAAATCCCGAATAGTTGGTTGCACCGTTACTTGAGGAGTAATTGGAACAATTACTTGTGATACTCCTGGGATGGGAGTTTGTCATGAAATCGGAACTAGATTTTGAATAGACGTTTGCACAAAAAACTGAACCAAATTTTGTGGAGTACTTGGGACAAGATGCTAGAGTGGTTGTTGAACAGGTATTGATGGGTTACCCTGGTCAGGATGTTGGACTTGTATAGGAATACCATGAACAAGAATTTGCTAAATAGGATGTCCAATAGGTTGAATAGGTTGATAAATTGGCACTTGAGGAGCAACTTGAATTGGATGTTGATTAGATGAAGGATTCCAGATTGTGTTCATCCCAGGATACGAAGTACCAATAATGGTTGAAATACGACAGGTTGACCGAAACCGGCTTGAGGTATCTGACCATAACCTAGATAATTTCCGGTAGGAGGTTTCCCTCCAACTGTATTATAAGATCCAACTAAAGGTTGTCCTCTAGGAGGAAGATATGATGGTTCCCTCCTAGGCGAGTAATAACCACCTATTGGGTTAACATGAGGATTACCTACATTGACGAAAATCATATTTACATATTGATTAGATGTCAAGCCCTAGACAGTAGAATCAGTTAAACTGGTTGACATAGTTGAAGGTTGAATTGAAGGAGAAGATTCTGAATAAGTCCCATAAAGACACTGATATCTAGAAGGGACCGATGGGCCACCATATAAAGTTGCTTCTAGAGAAGTAAAAAACATAGAAGTATCTGATGACATACCTCCAGAAGTCATTCTAGACATATCAAAGCTCGTACAGTAGAATAAGGAGTAATGTATCGTGGAACACCTTGACCTACAAAGTTCAAGGGTGTAAAGTACCAAGGGTCAAGTTGAAAGGCAGAAAAGAGAAGTTCTTGAATATATGTCTTATCGCCAATAGAAACTGGTGCATGTGGTGATTCTTCCTCTTCATTTGAGATAATTTCTTCAAAACTAATAAGACTAGGAGGTAGACTATCGGTAATAAGAATTTTTACTCACGGTGAAATTGGAGTAGGAGTAGGGGCTAAAGTAGTTGAAGGTGACTCAGGTTCAGAAACATCAGACTCGGGTTCTTCGATATCTAGTTTGGTTAATTATGAGTCTAAAATCTCTCCAGTATCTAATTCAATTCGAATAAGTTCAGTAATTATTGGATCAGTTACTTCTAAGTATGATTCTAGTATTTGAGGCTGATCAGATTCAGATTTTGTTACTTCAAGTTCTAGAATAGTAGATGTTTCTGGTTGATTTACTTCAGTTCATGTTATATCAGATTCTAAAATAGTAGAAGTTTTAGGTTCATCTGTAGTCCTAGATCCTTTTGATTTTGATTTTTCAATTTTAATCTTTTCTAGCTGATTTGGCATATATTAAGGGGGTTGACCTAGTATTCTACACAATTGTCTCCATAATTTAGCCACGAATGAATTCTTAAATTAATAATTCACACAATATCAGAATAACACCTAAATTCTGTAAAAAGTAAAAACAAAAAACAAACAAAGTAACACGCGTTAAGAAATCTATGGATTCAAACCATGCAAACTAATTTTTCACAATGAAATCACTAGTTGGTGATGAAATCCAATGTCGAAGAGATCAAAGTGAAAAGTTTATAGATATCAGCAATTGGAACCAGTTACACTAACAACCTGCTTAATGAAACAATATGGTGCAAGCAACTTCACTTATGCCATCTTGAGCAAAGATTACCCTCCAAAAAGTCCAAGTGGGTCTAGCCAACGTTTGTTCCAAGTACAACAAAACCTTCCCTCTGTTGTCACCTCGGCTAATATCCCTAGGATTATGGTCACTAAGGTTACTAAATACAACAATTTTTCTTGGGGTAATAGTCGTAAATTATACATACACGCAAGGGCAGAGTAACCAAGTTCAATCCCCTTGAAATCTCCTCAACATGGTTAATTGGAGGTTTACTTTCAAGTGATCCCAAGTACCTTTCGGCACCATTATAGTACGTGAAAATCACTCTATCATAGCCAATGAAGTGGGTATGATCACTTGACCAGGTCTGACATGATCTCGTGCATAAATCATGTGTTAGAAGAGATTCCCATAGCAAAACTGAAATAATTGGATTTATCTCCCTATCGCAACATTCTACTGTATGTATGTAGCTTTGGAAATTTTATTGACTTTCCTATTCCAAAGCTAGACAACTTAAGCTATTGTAGGAGTTAATACTCCTAAAAAATAAAAATAAAAATCTAATTGATTTTAATGAAAATTGTATTATCAGGCAGTTATTTACTCAATAGGTGACAAGAGTGAAACCTGTGATATTATGACTCAACTCGAAATTCTAATGCAATCGATAATGCAATTTGTAATCTATTGTTCAATGAAATCCTAATTAAGGGAAGGTAAGAGTTTATTGATTTTCTTCAAATAGAATGCAAAACTCAAAACTTCACTAAAATGCTTTTCACAAGACAGCCAATTTCACTTTGATGCAATCAAGGTGCATAAATAAACTAAGATTTCAAATTTGCCTAAGATATCAAACAAACTCAAAATGTTCTTTATTATTAATCACTCAAAAATTTAAAACACACACAAACCAATCAAGAGTTTGGAAAAAATGAAATTTTCCTAATGAATGCTTTAACTTAATGATGTCAAAATTGTAATTATGAAAGACTTCAAAACTAAAAAGAAATGATTTCCTTTTTACCATTCAACAATGAAAGCAATTCTTCACAAAACACACCAATTTCTGAGAAACCCTAATTTGCGATTAAACAAATATTTTTATTACAAAAAAGCAATATTAATAATGGATATGGTGTAATTGACAGAAAACAGGAATACACTGATCTTGAGAACAACATATCTCTTTTTTACCAATCAGCAAACAAGTCATACAAAACATTAATCAATTTTGCAAAAGCGATTGATTCCCAAAAAGACTATACCAAGGCACTCAAACAAGTTTAGAAAAGGTATTTGACAATCAAAACAAATATGATGACACAATCAGAAACCAAAATTTAGACTATAGCTAAGAGAAAATCTAAGTTTTCAAAAATTTCTAGTCATTGTACAAGCGAGTAGCATAGTCTAGTGCGCATGTGCGTAGTTGCTGTTGGAAAATTATAAATTACATAGAAATGGAACACATTAATATAGTAGAAATATAAACACAGAAAATGCATAAAACCAGAGAGACACAGATATACATGGTTCACCTAGTTTGGGCTACATCCACCCCGAACAGCCAGTCCTTCCTTTTTATTATCCAGCAAAATGAAGAGACACAACCTACAGCAGATCTGCTGTAATATCCTATGTTTTCTCTCATAGTCTCACCTCTCTGTTTCTCTCTCGGAGAATACACATCTATATCACGGCCTCAATACAATGCCCTCATACAAAGAGAGGGGTTGCCTTCTAGGGCAAAAAACCCTAAACTAAACATAAGTTCTACCGTCAGATCATTCGCCTAATGAACGGCCCAGATTGACTAGAAATTACTATACTTTTACAAGGCAATTTTACATTTGTTTTTAGCTTCGGGGGCGCTGCCCCCGAAACCCCTGTCGGGGGACCACTGGCCCCCGAACCCCCCAGCCTGGGGGGATAGCCCCCCCCCCCCGGAACCCCCATGGGGGGGACAAGTCCCCCTTGTGCCCCCCGCTTGGAGGGGCGTACAAACTTCTTGGGTATACATCTAGCTGAAACAAAGAACTCTAAATAATCATGCTCCACACCCAACAATCTCCCACTTGGAGAATGATTGTAGCAACTCCACCATTGCTTCATTTGCTAGACGATGACTCCTCTTTGGACCTAGTTGTTTCTCATCTTCATCATCATCCTTGAAGACCAATTGAAACCGAGCATATTCTCATTTTCTCCCTGGTTACAACTTTTGTTAGCATATCTGCAGGATTCTGGCTAGTGTGTATATTTTCTAGCTTCAACTCTCCATCTTCCAACACTGATCGTATGAAATGGTACTTGAGCTGTATTTGTTTAGTCCTGGAATGAAATGCTGAGTTCTTTGCAAGATGAATGGCACTTTGGTTATCACTGTATAACATGTCCATATCATGCTTCTTACCCAATTCACCCATAAACCTTTGTAACCAAATCATTTCTTTACTAGCCTCTGTAGCAGCAACATACTTTGCTTCTGTTGTTGAAAGTGCAACAACACTTTGGATTTTTGAAACCCAACTGACAGTTGTTCCACCTACAGTAAAAACATATCCTGTAGTGCTCCTCCTGTTATCCCTGTCACCTGCCATATTTGCATTAACATATCCCTGTAGAGAAATGCTTGAACCACCAAAGCATAATGTTTGATTTGTGGTACCTTTCAAATATCTGAGAATCCATTTCATTGCCATCCAATGTTCCTTTCCTGGATTGTTCATGTACCTGCTTACAACTCCCACTGCATGTGCAATATCAGGCCTTGTGCAGACCATTGCATACATTAAGCTTCCAACTGCTGATGCATATGGAAATTTAAACATATAATGCATGGCTTCTTGGGTCTTTGGGCACATGTCCTTACTAAGTTTGAAATGGCTAACAAAAGGTGTACAAATTGGTTTTGCATTGTGCATATTAAATCTTTTCAACACCTTTTGTATGTACTCATTCTGAGACAATGTTAATTTGCGATTTTTCCTGTCTTTAGTTATTCTCATACCAATGATTTGTTTTGTAGCTCCCAAATCCTTCATTGCAAATGAATTTTCCAATTTTCTTTTGAGCACATTTATTTCCTGCATGTTAGACCCTGCAACAAGCATGTCATCCACATACAATGGCAATATAATATAGTTGCCATCATTCTGCTTTTTCAGATAAACACAATAATCAGAGTGACATCTAGTATAACCATGTTCAAACATAAACTTGTCAAATTTTAGATACCACTGCCTTAGACCCTGTTTTAAGCCATACAAGCTCTTCTTCAACCTGCACACTAGTTTCTCCTTCCCTTTCACCTCATATCCTTGTGGCTGCTGCATATATATCTCTTCTTCCAAATCCCCATGGAGAAAGGTTGTCTTTACATCTAACTGCTCAAGATGCAAATCTTCAACTGCTACTTGACTTAAAATAGTTCTGATTGAAGTCATTTTAACAACAAGAGAAAATATTTCATCAAAATCAATACCTTTCTTCTGTGCAAACCCCTTCACCAAAAGTCTAGCTTTGTACCTTTGTTTTCCTCCATCTTCTTCCTTCAGCCTGTAAACCCATTTATTCTTCAATGTAGTTTTTCCTGCAGGCAACCTACTAAGTCGCAAGTCTAGTTATGCATTAAGGAGTGCATCTCTTCTTCCATGGCTAGCTCCCACTTCTTCCTACTTTCAACCTACATTGCTTCTTCATAACATTTGGGTTCACTAGAATCAGTCAACAATAAATAATATAATGAAGGAGAGTATCGTTCAAGGGCTATACTTATCCTGGTAGATCTTCTAACACCACTTTCAGGTGTTTGGGGTGCCTGTTGTTGTTGTGGTGGTTATTGTTGTTGTGGTTGTTGATTATTATTATTTTCAGACACCTTTACTTTTTCAGTGATCTCATCAAGAACTGTATATTCCTTGTTTTTTTTTCCTGTTTCTTTTCCTACAATTGATTCTTACACAAGACCTTTTCATTGAATATTACATCTCTTCTCCTAATGATTTTGTGATTTTCATAATCATATAAGCAATAACCAAAATCATTAACACCATATCCAATAAAGGTACATTTCTTTGATTTTGCCTCAAGCTTTATTCTATTTTCTTTATTAATATGGACAAAGGCCTCACAACCAAAAGGCTTTAAAAAAGAGTAGTTTACGTTTTTACCCGTCCAGGCTTCCTCTGGAACACCAACATCCAAGGAACTTGAAGGCCCTATATTTATTAGATAAACAACAGTATCTACAACATCTGCCCAAAATTGTAAAGGAAATCCTGCATGCAATCTCATGTACCTTGCACTCTCCATGATTGTTCTGTTCATCCTTTCTGACACACCATTTTCTTGTGGTGTTCTTAGAATTGTATTCTCTCTGCAATTTCCATGCTCTGAACAGTACCTATCAAACTCTTTGTTGCAATATTCACCTCCATTGTCTGATCTGAGACACTTCAATTTCTTTCCTGTCCCAATCTCAACCAAAGCTTTCCATTTCTTGAAAGTATCAAATACATCATATTTATTCTTAATACAATAAATCCAAGTTTTTCTAGTTGCATCATCAATAAAAGTAACATAATAACGAGAGCCACCGAGAGATGATACCTGAGCAGGTCCCCATACATCTGTATGCACAAGCTCTAATTTTTCGCTCTTCTTTTCTTTCCCAACTCTAAGAAATCTGACTCTCTTTTGTTTTCCATAAATGCAATTCTCACAGAAGTCCAAATCAACATTCTTCAAACCCGGCAACGAATTCCTTGAGTGAAGAATCTTCATCCTCTTCTCACTCATGTGTCCGAGCCTATGATTCCATAATGCTACATCTGCTCCTTTGGAAGTTAAAGCATTAACAGAGTTAGAAATACCATTGCATAAATACAATGTACCAACCTTTTCACCTTTTGCTATTACCAGGGCTCCTTTGGTGACCTTCCAAGCTTTATCTGTGAAATTTGTCACACAACCTTCACCGCCTAACTGCCCTGTTGAAATTAGATTTTTCTTCAAATCTGGAACATGCCTTACCTCCTTTAGTAGCCATTGGTTTCCATTCTGCTGTTTACAAGAACCTTACCCATTCCAACAATTTTACAGGGTTTATCATCACCCAAATGGACTTGTCCAAAATCTCCTTGAACATAGTCACGAAAATATTTCTTATCAGGTGTGGCATGGAATGAGGCCCCTGAATCTACCACCCATGAATCAGTAATATTTTCGAAAGAAAGAATCAAAGCATCTTGTAACACCTCACCTGTCACATTTGCTTCATGATTTTTTTCTTGTTGTGCATCTCCTTCTTTTCCCTTCCGAGATCTACAGTCTTTCTTTAGGTGTCCTTTCTTTCCGCATTTCCAGCACACTATCCTCGATCTGGACTTGGATCTTCCTTTCCTTGATTTACTGTGATATCCTGAGCTCTTTCCTCTTTCCATTTTTCTTCCCCTAAACTCTGCACTAAAAGCATTACCCGATGTCTCACCGGAGCTTTTCCATTGCATTTCCTCGCTAACGATAGCACCGACAACATCATCAAACTTTAAAGTACTAGATCCAGAAACAGAGTTACTAATGGCCATTACTAAACCATTACAACTTTCTGGCAATGAGCACAAGAATAACAGAGCTCTAACTTCATCATCAAAGTTTACCCCTATAGAATTTAACTAACTTGTAACAGTATTAAAATCATTTAAATGGTCTGCAACAGATCCACCTTCTGACATATTCATATTAAATAATTGTTTCATAAGAAATACCTTGTTTGAGGCCGAGGGTTTTTCATATAGTTTTGCCAATGCCTTAATCAAACCCTCTGTCGTTGTTTCCTTCGAAATGTTGAAGGCGACCGACGCTGTGAGGCACAACCATACTGTTCCGAGTGCCTTTCTATAGAGAAGGTTCCATTCTTCATTTGTCATACCCGTCGGCATCTTTGTTTTTCCGCCCAATGGTAGGTACAGATCTTTCTAATACAGATAATCTTCCATCTGCATCTTCCACAACGAGAAGTTTTGGCCGTTAAATTTCTCGACCCTAAACTTACCATCTTCCACCATTGCTCCCACTCGAACCAGGAACCCTTCTCTCCTGCGAGTTTGTCAGCCAAATAGACCTTCAACTCTGATACCATTTGTTAGAAAAATATAAATTACAGAGCAATGGAACACATAGAATATAGCAGAAATATAAACACAAAAAACGCATAAAACCAGAGAGACACAGGTATATGTGGTTCACCCAGTTTGGGCTACGTCCACCCCAAACAGCCAGTCCTTCCTTTTTATTATCCAGCAAAATGAAGAGACACAACCTATAGCAGATCCGTTGTAATATCCTCTGTTTTCTCTCACAGTCTCGCCTCTCTGTTTCTTGCTTGGAGAATACACATCTATATCACAACCTCAATACAATGCCTTCATACAAAGAGAGGGGTTGCCTTCTAGGGCAAAAAACCCTAAACTAAACATAAGTTCTACCGTTAAATCATCTGCCTAATGAACGGCCCAGATTGACTAGAAATTACTATACTTTTACAAGGCAACTTTACATCTATTTTTAGCTTCAGGGGCACTACTCCTGAAACCCTCATCGGGGGACCGCTGGACCCCGGACCCCCCAGTCGGGGGGGATCGGCCCCCCGAACCCCCGCGGGGGGGAAAAGTCCCTCCCGCCCCCGCTTGGAGGGGTGTACAAACTTCTTGAGGTATACATCCGGCTGAAACAAAGACCTCTAAATAATCATGCTCCACACCCAACAGTTGCTGGGGGAAAAAATGTGCAGATTTGTGCTCAATTGATGAAAAAAAATTGCGCAGATCTGGGAAGTCCAAGAAAGATAAAAAAGAAAGCAATCAAACGAGAATATCTGAAATATCATAAAATTTCTAACACTCAGGTCAAGCTAAACAAAAAAGATCGGAAAGAAAAACCAAGGAAAGGGAAGAGAACAGTAACGTTCCCTAGTGGATTCGCCAATTTTTTAGGCAGATAAATCCCTCTTGTTGACAAGAGCGTTCTCCTTAGATATTAAAGGAAACTAGAAATAAATAGACAATTGAATAGCTCTTTTCCTACACTTACCTCGTTTGAATTGTAAATACAAGAGAAGGAAAATAAACCTCTTACTTATTTTCGAAATGCTTGATGGAGATCCCTACTTCACCTGATCCAGCTTCTCAATTCTCAAAAAGACCTACAATCACATACATAAGAAAGATCAAAGGCATATGCAATATAATAATTCAAATAAGCTTAATCTAATGATCAAGGAGATTATAAATTGAAATCATCTTAGTGAACATCAAAAGAGACATAAATCATTAATCATTTCAGTAAGATAATACAATGGAAAAAAGGATTAATTTGTATTAATTTAAGGATAAAGAAGAGCCTTACAACCTCTGCCTTGATGTCATGAAGTTCCTTCCAAATGTCTCCAACCCTCTCCTTAGATGGTAAACCTTCTGTTGACGGTGTTGGAGCCACCAACATCAAGGGATCACCCCGGTATGAAGTCCCGACTAGACCTCACACCGTTTGGTGTGGGAGTCCCATCCGGTATGATAGCCCGGTTGCCATTGTCTTAAGGATTTGCCTCAACTCTTGCTTGTCAGTTCGCTTTGTTTTCGAGAAGTGAGGTTCGCGTTCAAGGTGAGTGTAAGTGTACTTGTGTCAATGGTTCTTTCACTGTGAGGGGAAGAATGTGAAGGTGAGTTCTAGGTTGAAAAGGATTAGCCCCAACTCGACTAGGAACACACAACAAAAAAGGACATACACAGCTTCAGGTGGAGCAGTCCACTCGAATGCGGCAGTCACAACATACAAGGTAAGATAACACGTACAGCACTCACAGAACAGTCTGAACAAGTGCAACAGTTGTTACAACAAGTTTCAGGTGAAAGGTCTGTCTGATGTCCGGTAGAGCAGTCAACACATACAGGACATCATTAACAACATATACAACACATTTCCATTAATACATTATGTATTACAACAAATGAAGCAGTTTAGATGTAGAACATAGGTTAAAGAAACATGCATTACAAGTGTTAAAGAGAAGTCTTACAACAAATACAATACATGTGTGAAAACGTGTTGGCCTGTTAACAGGCTTCTGAATTAAGAAAAAGTTCCAAGACACATCGTTACACCATACATCACTAACCCCATCAACAGGGCATTGGAGCCACTACTTACTCCTCAAAGAAAATATTACAGACTCTCTTGGCTATGTGGGAGGAGTTGAGGTGAAAAGTCTCTTGCATGTACAAATGAGGGGTTATTTATAGCCAAGGGTGAAAATGACCCTTGTGGCTGTTTGACTACCCTCATGACCATTTGACTTCCATGAATCTTTGACTTACATGACTCTTTGTTCAACAAGTGGGTCTCTTGGACTTCCACATTACATCACATTGATTGACAACAAGCCCATAGTGAGGATGTGGGCAACATGACTCATCACGTGACTCGACATGACTTGACATGACAATGCCGATACATTCGTGCTGCTGTTGGAGTGCATGTTGAGCTATAGTGTTGTTGGATGATTGATGTCTTCATGGTGTATCATAGCTTCACCTCCACATGGCGAAATGCGCGGAGTCTTCGATGGTCCTTGGTTCGATTAATGAAGCTTTAGCATGTTGTTCCTTGCTTGCATGTTGGAAGACTTGGCAGGCTCATTTGTTCGCAAAGGTGCTTGTTTGTCGCGTTTGTCTGCTTCGCATGCTTCGTTCGTTCGTTCGTCCGTTGGTGAACCTGTCATTCTACATTTTCTCTCTTCATTCATCCCATTCGTCGCCTTGCCATGTTCGTTGGAGTACATGTACCTGTAGTCACTCATGACGAGACGATATCAAATCCAAAACCTCCTAGTCTACCATGACCAATGATCATTCAGGTGCAAGTGGTCGGGAGAGGCAGCAAGGCTGAGATGCGGGATGATGGCTCTGGGAAACTACGGATGAAAATTGCGCACGAGTCACTAGGACATGGAGACAAGCAATCTGATTCGACAGTGACTATCTACAAGGTCTAACTCGGTTGGGAGGAATAGTCTGGGTTGCTGGAAGGCAAGGCAGGCATGCTCTACACATTTTTCAAAACGAAAGGGAAGCGGGGTTGGATAGCCATATTTGTGCAATTTTCCAGAGAAACAGGTCGGGCTGCATGAAGGGTCAACAGGCAGGGATTGCACAATTTTTCTGGGGAACTGCCCGGGTCATTGGCAGCCAAAGCTGCGCAATTCCCAAAGGGAACTGCCACTTGGCTGCTGAGGTCACTGGTAGCCAAAACTACACAATTCCAAAAGGGAACTGCCAGTTGGTTGCGGGGTCACTAGCAGCCAAAACTACGTAATTCCCAGAGGGAACTTCCAGTTGGCTGCTTAGTCACTGGCAGCAGAGACTGCGCAATTCCTGGATGGAACTGGCAGTCTGTTGCTAGGAGCTGTTGGCGGGGAAATTGCACTGAAGCTGGGAAGCTGGCCTGCTGATCATCTCTGCACAATTTTTGAGCTAAGCAAACTGTTAAACGGTAGAAGGCCTACTCATAAAAACTGCACAATTTCTTGGATGAGCAGCCGGTCGAATATCCGGATGACTGATTGGGAAAATTGCGCAATTTTCTGAAGGAGACGGGGATGGGCACTTGGTGTCTGTTAGGCATGTTTGCGCAATTTCCTCAGTCAGTTGAGTGAGTGAGGTCAGTGGCCTCTGTGCAATTTTTGAAGGGAGTTAGTCTCGAGGTGACTCCCGGGTCCGATTATCCAGATGGTCAGCATGGAAGTTGATTGAACTGCTTGTGGGCAGCGCATCTTGAAAAGACTAGCTTAGTGCTTCTGTGCTATTTTGGTTGACAGTGGATCGAGTCAATGGTAAGGTGATGGTCTAGCTGTCAGAGGGGAGTCTAGTTGTTAGAACTTCAGCAAAAATGACTAAGTGTGCGAACGATCAAAATATGCATAGGTGATCGTGCAAACACACACTCACATGATTCGATGACGGAACAACTCAAACCATCCAGACACACATGTTCAACATGACTGACCGACGGTGCAAGTGACAAGCTCGACACTCGTGATTGACCATTCATTGATCTAGATGACACTTCCACGACAGTGAACATGACTCTATGTGTGAGTGCGACAGATGCTTTCATAGCGAACACAACAAGCACATACGAAGCGAAGAGTTTGAGCATAACCAGAACATGGTCGCAAGCATGACTTAGACACTAACATGCAGAAATTTGAATGAAATGAACAAGCAAGGAGGATGCGAGGACTCACATGAGCTCACGGAGTGAACTCGCATGTGTGCAATCATCAAGTGAAACTCTCGAGGGGGGCTCTAAAATTGGTGCAGGCCAAAATTTTGGAGGGTGGTTATAGTCGCTACAACACTTGGCGACACACGAGTAGAACTCTAGCTTCTCTGTTTCGGTTCATTACTAGCACAGGGCCTTGGTCTTTCGGGGAGTATTGAATCATTATGTGGGTTACTTCAGCTTTCCCACTTACCCCATGGACATACATGGTTCACCCTTTTCCAACTCAGTCAAACACAATCAAAACTTCAGCATAGATCTCAGTGTTTCGAATCCGGGAAGGGTAGTTAAGCTCGCGAGTTGAATATTTTCAAAGTAAAAGTTTTCATCTCTGGTGTTGCTCCACTACCAGTAGGCCTGGACAGTACCTTGATGGAGTCACGCAGGAACACACACATTGCTCCACTACCAGCGAGCCTGGTCAGTACCCTGGTGGAGTTGCATGCTTCACCTCTCTGTGCAGGAAGCCTTTCTCTTCTTTCGCCTTTGTATTTTTCAAAAGGATTGTGCATAGGCACTTATTTATTTTTGGGGCGGAAGAGGGATCCCAACTTATTGAGAGAAGAAAAGGTGAGAGAAGAAAAGGTTGTTCCTTTATAGAAGCATGTAAGACCTCTGACATAGGTTTGCTCGTTTATATTTTCCCCTTCTATGTTTCTACTAGTTGGATGAGCTTGAACACACAGAGCAGAAGGCTGAGTACAGACATGGGGCTTCCCATTATGGACACAGGTTCACGGTTGGACCAAAACTTCCCTTGCAGATGGTTCGTATTTTCTGTCAATACGTCATCGGTTGAAGGTTACAACCAAGCACAGAGAAGGCGGACACAAGACTGGCCAAGTGCTACAGTGTCACGAGTTTTCCTCAAATTTCAACCACATACTCTATTCAAAAGCCAGAACGTAGTAGTTGGCAGCACTTATTTATGGAAACAAAAATAGTAATATATCAAGCAAACAAAACAAACGTAAACAAAAATAGTAAGAAAAGCAAACAAAGTGAAAACAACAAGCAAGCAAGCAAAGCAACCAAGTCAGGAAGAAAACATTCATGCAAACCAAAAAGCAAAGACAAGCGAAAAAGCAAACACTACTCCTACTCCTAAGCTAACGGTGCATGGGCCATCTCACGTGAGGTGATACTTCCAATGTAGCCACCGGCGCATTGGTTGACCCATGTTAGTGAAGGCATAGTTCGCGAAAAAGACAGTTATGTGAACCAGCAAACAAGAAAGATATAATAGTGAAGACAAACACACTCTGAGTTTACGAGATACCACAAAACAGAGATGAGTGAAAGTGCATGACATGCATTCTGTGGAGTTGCCATGACATTGTGCTACACTGCATGTATATGTTGAGTGTATGCATTCTCTTGATTGTGACATGCAAGCAAATGTGAGAAAGGTAGACCACTTCTGTTTTGCATGTGTGCTTACTATGTAAGATTCCTCCAACGCATGAGCGATGGGATCGTGTAGTTTGAGTGGAGGAAGTGAAATCTGGGTGTTTGGTTGATCTTCTATGCAAAGCAGAGAGTTATGAGGAGCCTTGAGTGTTTCAACAATTTCATGACCAGAAGTGAAACCAACCCCAAGACAACGAGGGCCTGACATAACCATCAACTCGGGCTGAAGTGCCTCGATAGTCTAGGGGTTTCGACTTTGTTGAAATATAGATCATCGTAGACCAATGTCTTGGACAGATTAACAACGATTGAATCAACATCGTGATCGGACGGGGAAGTGAATAGATCACGACAACCAAGATCAGAAAATTCGAGATGTTCGTCGACATCTTCATGATTTGATGAATTGGGCAAAGGGGTAGATGAGAAACAAAGATGTTCACCCTCTGTGTTTTCAAGAAAGATCACTGACAGATTGAACGGATTTTACAAGGAATATGTGTCCTCTTTGCATTGTAATGACAGACTAACATCTAATATGTCCTGCGAATGATCGGAAGTAGAAACATCCAGAAATGGGTTTTCACAGGGCAAATCAGCAGTGGCAGAATCACAAGGGATGTCAGGATGAAGTGGATGAGGCGTGGCTGGAAGGAATTCATCCTTCACCGTGAGCTCTCCTTTAGATTCCCGGACACACTCATCGTGAATGATGGCGCAGGTTGGATGCATAACACCAACTCCGTCGACAAATTGATCCTCGTTCACAATAAGTGAAGAGTCCGGAATGGGATAACACAAGACAGTACAGTCTGGAGGATCAACAGAACGCAGTGACGGAGGTTGAGGTAATGAACCCACGTGACAACCAACATAATTGCAAGCCAAATCTACACAAATCTCAAGAGTAGGTGGGATGGGAGGATGTGACAGTTCAATAGAGGTGTGTGCATGATCTCCCACATCACTCCACAATGGTGGAGTTGTTTGATGAGGTGAAAGGGGACATCCACTCATGACAGCAACTGTGCCTGCTTGTGATTACGCAGCTCCATCACCGAAGTGTGTTGAGCGGGGTTTAGATATGTGAAGAAGATACTCAAATCTTCCATCAAGAAATTCTCAATCAATATCATCTTCGTGGAATCGGTATGCAAGATTACAAAAGCGCTTGTAAAACTGCTCAATGGATTCATCGGGTGCTTTGCGTAATTCCAGAATTTCTTTGTTGAGTGATTTATAGTTAAAGTGATTGAAATCACGGTCTATCTCTGTGACCAGATGAGCAAGAGAATGAATATATTTTTCAAGCAACGTGGCATGCTAGTGAATTGGGTGCCCTCGAAGCATGTAGACAAACAGCACGCAGCTCATGTATTATTCAAAGAATCCATGTCTTTCACATGAGCCTACAACGTCGACTACATGCCTAACCAAGGATACGTAGCCTCCACCCTCAAAAAATTTATGAGACAAGTTATCTAAGAGTTGTTCGAGGATGATGAAATCATTTCCATAAGACGTACATTCTGGAAGAGCAACTAGGTAGTTAACCATGATAGATGTGTAGAGATTCAAAACAGATGTGAAGACTCAGCTTGTCATCTGGCCCTCCTTCTACCACCAAATTGTTGATGGTGCTGGACCTGCCAACATCAGCGGATCACCCCAATATGAAGTTCCAACTAGACCTCACACCGTTTGGTGTGGGAGTCCCATCCAGTATGATGGCCCGGTTGCCATTGTCTTAAGGATTTGCCTCAACTCTTGCTTGTCAGCACAGGAAATTGGTTCACTTTATCTTCGAGAAGTGAGGTTCGCGTGCCTGGTAAGTGTAAGTGTACGTGTGTCAATGGTTCTTTCACTGTGAGGGGAAGAAGGTGAAGGTGAGTTCCAAGTTGAAAGGGATCAGTCCCAACTCGAATAGGAACACACAACACAAAAGGCCATACACAGCTTCTGGCAGAGCAGTCCATTTGGATGTGGCAGTCGCAATAAACAAGGTAAGATAACATGTATAGCACTCACGGAACAGTCTGAACGAGTGCAACAGTTGTTACAACAAGGTTCAGGTGAAAGGTTTGTCTAATGTCCGGCAGAGCAGTCGACATGGACGGGACCTTATTAACAACATATACAACACATTTCTATTAATAGATTGTGTATTACAACAAATGAAGCAGTTCAGATGTAGAACACATGTTAAATCAACATGCATTACAAGTGTTAAAGAGCAGTCTTACAACAAATACAATACATGTTTGAAAATGTTCTGGCCTATTAATAGGCTTCTGAATTAAGCGAAATTTCCAAGACACATCATTACACCATACATCACTAACCCCGTCGGCGGGGTGTTGGAGCCAATACTTACACCTCAAAGAAAGGATTACAGACTCTCTTTGCTATGTGGGAGGAGTTGAGGTGAAATTCTCTTGCATGTACAAATGAGGGGGTATTTATAGCCAAGGGTGAAACTGACCCTTGTGGCTGTTTGAATACCCTCATGACCATTTGACTTCCATGACTCTTCGACTTACATGACTCTTTATTCAACAAGTAGGTCTCTTGGACTTCCATGTTACATCGCATTGATTGACAACAAGCCCATAGTGAGGATGTGGGTGACATGACTCATCATGTGACTCGACATGACTTGACATGACAATGCTGCTACATTTGTGTTTCTACTGGAGTGCATGTCGAGCTATAGTGCTACTGGGTGATGGATGTCTTCATGGTGTATCACAGCTTCACCTCAGCATGGAGAAATGCGCGGAGTCTTCGATGGTCCTTGGTTCGCTTGGTGAAGCTTTAGCATGTTGTTCCTTGCTTGAATGTTGGAAGGCTTGACAGGCTCATATGTTTGCAAAGGTGCTTGTTTTTCATGTTCGTCTGCTTCGCATGCTTCGTTCGTTCGTCCGTTGGTGAACCTATCATTTTGCATGTGCTCTCTTCGTTCATCCCATTCTTCATCTTGCCATGTTCGTTGGTGTACATGTACCTACAGTCACTCATGACGAGATGACATCAAATCCAAAATCTCCTAGTCTACCACGACACATGATCATTCGGGTGTAGGTGGCCGGGAGAGGCAGCAAGGCTGAGATGTGGGATGATGGCTCCAGGCAACTGTTGATGAAAACTATGCAAGAGTCACTGGGAGATGGAGACAGGGAATCTGAGTCGGCAATGACTGTCTGTAAGGTCTGGCTCGGCTGGGAGGCAAAATTGCGCAAATTTTGGGAGGAACAGTTTGGGCTGCTAGAAGGCAAGGCAAGCATGCTTTGCACATTTTTCAGAACGAAAGGGTAGTGGAGCTGGACAACCAGATTTGCACAATTTTCCAAAGAAACAAGTCGGTTTGTATGAAGGGTCAGCGGCAAGGACTGCGCAATTTTTTTGGGGAACTGCCCGGGTCACTAACAGCCAAAACTGCGCAATTCCCAGAGGGAACTGCTAGTTGGCTGTTGGGGCCACTGGCAGAAAAAACTGCACAATTCCCAGAGAGAACTGCCAATTGGTTGCTCAGTCACTGGCATCAGAAACTGCGCAATTCTTAGAGGGAACTGGCAGTCTACTGTTAGGAGTTGTTGGCAGGGAAATTTCACCAAAGCTGGGAAGCCGACCTGCTGATCATCTCTGCGCAATTTCTGAGCTGAGTGAACTGTTGAATAGAAGAAGGCATGCTCGTGAAAACTGCACAATTTCTTGGATGAGCAGTCGGTCGACTATCCAGATGACTAACTGGGAAAACTACGCAATTTATTGAAGGAGATACGGACAGGCACTTGGTGTCTGTCTGGCCTGTCTGTGCAATTTCCTTAGTCAGTTGAGTGAGTGAGATCAGTGGCCTCCACACAATTTTTGAAGGGAGTTAGTCCCGGGGTGATTGTCGGGTCCGACTGTCTATATGGTCAACATGGAAGTTTATTGAACTACTTGCAGCAGTGCAACTTGAAAAGACTAGCTTGGTGCTTTTGTGATGTTCTAGTAGATAGTCAATCAAGTCAATGGTGGGGTGATGCTCCAGCTGTCAGAGGGGAGTTTGGGTGTTAGAACTTCAACAAAAATGACTAAGTGTGTGAATGATCGAAAGATCCATAGTTGATCATGCAAACACACACTCACATGATTCGACGACGAAACGACTTAAACCATCTAGACACACATGTTCAACATGACTGACCGACGGTGCAAGTGACAAGCACGACACTCGTGATTAATTGTTCATTGATCAAGACAATGCTTGCGCGACAATGAACATGACTCTGTATGTGAGTGCGACAGACTCTTTCATAGCGAACACAACAAGCACATATGAAGCGAATACTTTGAGCATAACCAGAACATGGTCACAAGCATGACTTAGACACCAGCATGAAGAAACTTGAATGAAATGAACAAGCAAGGTGGATGCGAGGACTCACACGAGCTCACGGAGCAAACTCGCATGTGTGTAGTCATCAAGTGAAACTCTCAAGGGAGGCTCTAAAATTGGTGCAGGCCAAAATTTCGAAGGGTGGTTGTAGACACTACAACACCTTCCAATCTAAATCCAATAGCATAATTCTATCTTTTCTTAAACTCCTAATCCCTCTAGCCTATAGTCAATTTATAGGCCAAGAGGAAGAAGTTTCAGATCCAAAAGAGAAGGATGAGATCCTCTAATTCATGGATTAGGGTTCCTTAATGAGAGGGAATTACCTCCATGATATGAGAGGTATGGCTTGAATAGATATGGCCTATAAGCTTTCATTTGGAAAATATTCGCCCAATAGTGCTTCTGAAATTAACTTTTTATTTTTACTTTTCTTTGAGTTATGTGTGTGGTTTATAGTGGAAGACAAAGCATAGTTCTGTGCAGGTTTCAAGGACAGAAACTGCAAATGCGTGGAAACTGACTAGGAAAAGTGCACATGTCATATTAAACAAGTTATAAAGCCATTTTATCCAAAATTCACATCTTCTTAAAGGGTTTTTTTATTGTTTAACTTCTAAGGGAGTGTAATGGAACATGTTTATGGATGGCGGGAGATCCATTTTAACAGTCAAGTGTCATGGTGACAAAATGATGTGTAATAGATCTATTATTTATGTTGCTTTTTTAATGGGTTGGAATTTACATCAAATGGATGTAAAGACTACTTTCCTCAATGGTTTGATTAAGGAAGAAGTGCACATAGAACAACCTAAAGGTTTTGAGATACATGGGAAGGAATCTCACATTTTCATATTAAAGAAAGATTTGTATCGAGTTAAGAAGGTACCAAGAGCCTAGTATTCTTGAATTGATGGCTACCTAACAAGTCTTGGTTTCTCCAAAAATGATGTTGAACCAAATATCTATATCAAGGTTGGGAAAAATGAACATGTGATCCTATTGTTATATGTTGATGACTTATTCTTACAGGTGTATAGAATCTCATTGTTCAATGTAAGAGGGAGTTGGCCTCTAAATTTGATATGAAGGATCTTGGCTTGATGCACCACTATTTGGGATTAGAAGTATGGTAGAAACCTAACAAGATATTCCTTAGCCAAGGGAAGTATATTATCAATATCCTTCAGAAGTTTGGAATGATGGAATGTAAATCTATGACAATTCCCATGGTGACTAATCTAAATAATTTGAGAGACTCTGAGTTAGATTTGGTTGATCCATCCATGTACCAGAATTTGATTGGATCCTTGATGTATTTGGTTAATACCAGGGCAAATATTTGCTTTCCAATGAACACTCTAAGTCGGTTCTAGATGGAACTAAGACATTATCATTGTATTATAGCAAAGCATGTATTGAGATATCTACATGGTACAGTTAATTATGGTTTGATATATGTCTCAAACGATGATATACAACTACAAAGATATACAGATTTTGATTGGGAAGGGAGTGAAGAAGACAAAAATAGTACATCTGGAGGTTGCTTCAATTTGGGCTTTGCTATGATTTCTTGTATGAGTAGGAAGCAAACATATGTTGAACTCAACACTACCAAGGCCAAGTATATTGCAACCAATTAAGCGAGTTGTGAAGCAGTGCAGCTTCGCAAACTACTCGTAGTACTATTTGATCAGGTGCTAGAATCGACTGTGATATATTCTGACAATCAAAGTTTGTGAAGCTTTCAGATAATCTAGTTTTCCATGGCAAGTCAAAGCACATCGAGATCAAATACTACTATATTCATGACATGGTGCAAAAGGGGGCAGTGAGGCTTCAATACATCTCTACAAATGAGTAGATAAATGACATCCTCACAAAATATTTACCTCGAGAAAAAATTATGTACTTCAAGGACAATCTTGGAGTTGTTGAAAATGCATACCTCAGTAAGAGGGAGTGTTCATATGATAACATCAGGGACAATCATTCTCCCTGGGTCAAGTATGTTGAACAGGATTAGGGAGAATGGTCTCGGAAGGGACAATCATTCTTCTTGGGTCAAGTATGTTGACTAAGATTAGGAAGAATGTTCTAGTGTGATTAGAGGCCCAGAATTTCTCAACCATAGAGTTGAGTGGGTACCTTTCAACATCAGGCTTAGAACTACTCTCCATATAGATTGAGTGAACACATTTAACATCATGACCTAGAATTACTCATGTAGAGTGAGGCCTTTCGGCTTGGGACAAGGATTACTCAAATGAATTGAGTGTTTCCCTAGGGTCTTCACCATGGTTCAAAGATGTTGACCAGGATAATGGTGAACCAGGATTAGTCTATATACCATGGGTTAGAGGC
This sequence comes from Pinus tabuliformis, assembly GCA_031772625.1. Taxonomy (NCBI): domain Eukaryota; kingdom Viridiplantae; phylum Streptophyta; class Pinopsida; order Pinales; family Pinaceae; genus Pinus; species Pinus tabuliformis. The sequence goes on from CM062820.1 coordinate 812,821,423, forward strand.
ATCGACCATAATTATGGTGACTAGTTGATGCTAATGATGTACCATGGGTTAAAGGTGCTTACCAGAATTATGGTAACTAGTTGATGTGATTGATGTACCATGGATTAGAGTTGTTGACCAACATTATTGTAACCAAATGATGTTGATGTTGATGATGAGTTGTTTTAGCCTTTTCTTAGATAAATTTGTGAACAGGAGAACATTTGGATAGTCATTATTAATACCTCCCTAGCTAAGAGGGAGTGTTGAATTTTGTAGCTATGGTTGGTCATAATAATTAATATTTTAACCTTTGAAATATATGTAATAATAAATCTAAGACCTGTCCTTCATGTCATTTTCAAAAGAGAAATTTTTCAATTTTAATTTTTCAATTTTTGGCTCTAAAATGATCAAGTAGGCCCTCCATCAATTCTAGTTGGCCCAGCTTGTAGAGGCACTCGTTCATCCTTCCATAACTCTATATATACATCACTCATCCTTCTCCAAAAAACCTAATTCAGATCATAAAAATCATTTGTTTTATGTTCACGCATGTAAAGGAGAGAGAGAATAAGAAGTGTGCATGAGTAACAGGAACTTGGCATGAGTAACAGGAAGTGTGCATGAGTAATATGAAGTTTGCATGAGTAACATGAAATGCGCATGAGTAACGTGAAGTTTGCATGCTTTGCAAGGGGTCAAATTTTGTGGGAAGTTTGACCAAGTTTGACCAGAGTTGTATTATTGGTTAGTTTGAATTTGTATTTGACTAGAAGAATTAGATGTATCTCTTATTGAATTAAATAATTTCTCTAAGGAAAAGGTTGTTGGGTTTTTTCCCCAAGTGGGTTTTCATGGGAAAAATCTTGTGTTATATTTGTGCATTATGATCTCTACTATCCTACTACTTATGGTTCAATTTCTGAAGTGTAATTGGTTAATGATAAATTGTAAGTGCTAAAATAATCTACATCATTGGAAGTAAATATCAATTTCAGAAATTAGTGCTTGTATCTATTGCACTTGAAAAATCAATAGTGACACCCCCCCCCCCCGGTTGCATCTACCACAACAAATCACTCTTGGGACTAGTTATGTAGAGTGTATAACACATACCCAACAATAATGGTATTCATAAAAATATAAAACTCTTGGGAGTACCTTAAATGGAGTGCAAGTCATTCACTTGATCACTCAAGGGCGTGTACGTTTTGTTTTTATGGTTTCGCCAGTAGTTTCCAAGTATTTTTTTCAATGGAATTTGTGTTGATATCTTCAGTTGAAGGAATACATTTTTATAGCTTCTCAAGCTCATATTTCAATGTTGGTTCATACATATTATGTGCAAATGGTTGGGATCATATGATCATTTGTTTTTCTTCACAAGTGTGTGACCTCAATTGATTATTGTTTGATCTTTATGTGTTCCACACCTTTCTTATAGGCCATCCAATTCATTATATTGCTTTAGGTTCTTTACCTCCCTACTATACCATTAGTGATAGTTTCTTCAAATGAGTGATGAATGTTATTAGAACTGGTTCTCTATTCCTAGTAAGGATTTATCCCCTATAACTTAGATCTACCTTTTGATTAGAGATTAGAGTGTCCCACGTAAGCTTAGTATCCCATTTATGAGTATCCCCATTCTATGCCTTCTCTTATCTAATGCGTGTTCCTAAAACATTCAAAATAACTATGTTTAAGCTTTCAATCCATCAATCTCAAGTAATAAAATAGTGATTGGAGGCCTATCATTTTGAATGAGCTAATGTAATGCCTAGAAATTACCACGTTGTCCATTATGAAGGGTTATGGATGAGATCCTCTAATTGATGATGGCATATTTGGATAGTGACTAGCACTAACACTTGAATCCACTCTTCATGTTGTGAATTCAATGTCTAGAATGAATTTTGTTCACACTAGTAGAGCTATTAAAAGTATTCACAAGTTTCCTTTTAACAATATGTTACTTTGTGTTATGCATCGAAACCCAATAACTTGATGATAACAACAAATAGATTCAAAATCATTGAAATGCAATCTCACTATTGAGCTTAATAGACATGCATATTGTAGCTATATTAATGCATATAATATATCTAGAAAACTTAAACCTTCACTTGCTTTAGGTTGGTTGATTACACATTTTTCGGCCTACCTATTTTATTCCACATGGAATTTACTAATGTGTCCCATTTATAATTAACATTGGTGATATAACTTGTATGTGCTAATTGTTTTTTTTGGTTGCATGTGCATCTTAGCACTATTGGTTTCACCTCTCATGGATCAATATCATGGAAAAGCTACCATGCCCTTAAGACAAGAGTTATGATACCATGTTAAGACATGTAACCCAAGAGCTTGGTAGGAAAGGCTATAGTTCATTCTTTACTCTCAATATTCTTTCCAATGATACAAGTTTACATTACATGAATATAACCACCTCATAAACCATATTTACTCTCAGACCAACACCTCATTTAGAGATAGACCTAGGAGGAGGGAAAATAGGAACCAACACGCACACACAAAATTAAAAAATATATCACATAATTTGAAATAGGTAACAATGGTGTAGGAATCCATGTTTGAATAGGAATTAATTCAAGCTAGCATAAATGAGTGCACTTACAGTAAATACACTAACACGTAGACTATCAAGATACATCATAAATACATACACATGAGCAAAACATTCCTCCATTATATTATTCAATTAATAATTTCATAAAAAGTGTGATACTCACAATAATGCATAAGTATTGCAAGAAATTTCAACATAATAGGAAATTGAAGTGGTTACTAAGTATTCTAAAATATACTAGGGAATCTGCCATCTATCGTCTACTTGAATAAAAAGATTTGCACCTTTAGAAACATGCATACATAGGGGGTTGGAGAGATGAGGTGTAGAGTATTTATAAGATGGTTATTTGGATTTGTCATACTTAAACTTCTACTATTTTGTGTACTTGGGCTTTCATGGAATTTGGTCCTTCATGGATTCATCTTCTGTTGAACTTGTTTCTACACTAATACTTAGGCAAAACTAGGCCACAAGAATTCTCATTTTATCTTATTGCATGAAACCTACCTATGAAGATAGTCACATCGTGTAACTTAGCGTGGCATCATACACTAGTATCATTCTACAACCACTTGCATCTTTTCCAACCATTTCCTCACATAAATAGCCACCTTATTTCCCTTTTTTTATTCTCTTTTCTCATGTCAGCAATTTCCTCTTTCATTGAAGTATTGCAACCTAGGTTTTCCTATTAATGTCAAGTTGATATCGGATTCTCATGGATTGAACTAGGAACCAAGTTGTCTTCTTGACAATATATTGATCCTTTTTACAACTCTTTGAAGAATCTTTTTATTAGACAAGAAACAGTTTTATGAGAAGAGAAACACATTGCTTGAATTTGTTTTCTTTTCTTTTATTCTCTGTAAGCTCATCAAAGCTCCATTTGTTTAAGCATCATAACAAAAGTTTCGTGCAATATCAAACCTCACTAACCCCACCTTACATGCACATTCAACATGTTTTGCATATATCAAGACATTTTGACTTGTATTAAGATTCGAGAAGGTAAATTGTGTTGTACTTAAGGAGGATGTGTATTGTACCAAGGGAGGCACTTATGAGGATAATTAATGCAATGTGGTCATACTCATGCAAAAAACCCACTAATTAGTTGGTGTGATATATTTAATCTAATATGGTCATACCCATTGAATATAACCCACTAAGTAGTTGGTGGGTAATAATTTTTTATATGTAGAATATGAAGAAATAAATTGCTCATATGGACCCTCTAAAATAAATACATGGTTTTAAAATATTGCTCAAATTTAATCCAGAAAGTGAATATATTATTGATTTGTAATTAATAACGTAGGTTTTCTTATCCAAATTGGATCATTATATAATATTTCAGCTATCTTGATGCTTTCAGAATGGAAAAATCAAAGGAATCAACTTGCAAGTGTAGATTCATCAGCAGAACATAGATTAAAGAATTAGGCTCTAAAACTTTCCAGGGCCATTTTGAGGCCTCAAATGATATTTTTTTTTTGGGGGGGAACCTTCTTTCCTTAGTGTTAGAACCCATAACATTGTTCTACTCCCAAAGATATTTCCAATAGTGTAAAATTCATGTTAATTAGAGTTTGTATGCAAAAGTTATGCTTCTTGGAAGTTGACATATCATGTTGGACTGACATGTCATGAATGGATGCCACATCAACCCTCGCTATTCATGCATGTGAGGCTAACATCATGAGAGTATGAAAAGGACTCTAGAAAGGTCAAAGTTGTAACTTGATTTGAGAGTTGGATTCAAAATTGGCCACTAGTTGGCTATCAGGTTATGTTATAATTGGGCAACTAGGAAGAAAAGGGGTTTCATTATATTCAATTACATATTCTTCCATAGTAGAGTAGAGTAACTAGGAGTCAGAGTGAGAGAGCGTAACAGAGGGGTTTAATATTCTATGGCAACCTATTAGGACACATGTCTCATGTGACTCCATAAAGAGTGCCTTATCCTTTGTAATTGCATTATTTCCATTCTAGACGAAAAAGAGAAGAGAAACCTCGCCTTCTATCTTAGTTTTCTCTCATAAGGGTTTCCCAATGCATATATTGTGTTCATTATAGTTGGTATGTGATTGTAATTTGTTGTTCTCTATTTTATGCATTTTATTTGTGACATGCATAAGAAAAAAACAATAATTAATAAATCCAAAATCTAAGGAAATCAACCCCCATATTATAGATTTTAATTTATTTTTATAAGAGTTGTGACAAATTGTCTAATGGAATATCCACAAAAATTTATAGATCATATTGGTATCAAATCAGGTTTCTTTAGAGAATCCCATGGGAAGTTTCAAGTGATCTAGGAAGTCGTGTAGCAAAATGTAACATAACCCTAATCATGTTTGATGCATATGTAACCTTTAACCTATGATGCATACAAAGGGGCATATACAAAGGATGAGGACTTTAAGGAGCTATTTCAACAATTATAGAGCCAGATTCGTGTATACAATGGAGACAACATAATTAACTATCATCTCCAAAATAGGTTAATCGATAGTTTATACAAGATTTGTGTTCCTAAAGGTGAGTGACTGCAACTAATCAAGTAGGATTACACCTCCAAGGTTGTATGGAATTATGGTGTAGGGAAGACAATTACCAACTTATAGAAGCATGTGCATTCGCCCAAAATGCAAGAATATGTAGCAAGGTTCATTAGAGGATGTATGCTTTGTTGTACCAACAAGCCTATTAATAGAAAACAGGGTCTATATCATCCCTTACTTACGCCCACTCATCCTTGGGAAAGCATTGTTGAGAATGCAACAAGATGATGGAGCTTAGTGGAAAGGAGTCGCCTTCACTAAGTGGGCCCACAGGCAAATTATGGCGCAAAGTCTATTTTTAGACTATGTCTATTTTTAGACATATGGATCATGGTCTATGAGCTGCAGAATGTTGTTTATGGATGATTGGTCATGTTGGGAAAAATAGATGGACTTCTATTTTTGGATCACAACAGGAGTGATCAAAGTCTATTTTTAGACTGGCAGTCAAAAATAGAAAAGTCAAATATTATTGTCTCATAATAATATTTAGACTATAAACTTTATCTTATTCTCTTGGAGCACTTCAGTTTGAGCTACGAATGTGGCACATGCAGCTGTCAGAAGGAAATACGCTTTCTTTGTGGGTCAGTTGAGTTGTTGCATGCAGGACTTCAGTTAGAACTCAAGCAGTTGAGTTTGGTGGAGTTGATTGTGGAGTTGATGGAGTTGCGTTCAGTTTGACTTGGTTAAACTAGTTGTAATTAGTCTAACTGCAAATAGACTAATGATGAGTTGTTAAACTAATTTTTAACTCATAAAGCAACTAAAGAATACATCAGTTAACTCAGTTGCATGTCAGTGCATGTACAGTTCAACAGGGACAGGTGTTAGAGGTTGAGATTGCTATCAGTGGTGACTATAGTTGTGCATGAGGATTTGCACAAGCAATGTATTGAGTATGCCAATGAGTATTGCATTGATTTGCCCAGTAGAATAGCCTGTGCTCACGTGATTTCCAGTGTGAGTGATTCTTAGCAGGTTTATGCAATAGAGGCAGGCAAAGCAGTGGACAAGATTTGAACCTGTGACTTGTTCGGATCTGAGCCGGTTTTGTGTGTAACAGGTGGAGATAGTGTTGGATAATTGAGAGGAGTATTGTACTATGTAATGTTACATGTTCTCAATAATTAATATACAGATAGTGTGGGGTTTTCAGCTGTAAGCTTTCTCCGGGTTACATACTGTGTTAATGTGTGCATGCTATTGATGTTTCATTGTTATTGATGCTGCTAAATTGTTGATCAACGTAGAGGAGCTTATATATTGTGCAATGTATTCCACAATAGTGCATGATCGGGATAATCTCTGTTGAATATGTGTTTATTATTCAAAATTTATACAAGCATTTTCATGGAGTTTGTGGGAGGATTACCAACAAACAAGAAGGTACATGACTACCAGTTTGTGGTAGTTGATAGATTCAATAAGACGTGCATTCTCGTGCCTTATAAAAAGACCACCAAAGGGAAAGAAGCAACGAACTTGATCTTTGAACAAGGTTGGGAGAAAATGGGCACAAAGCTAAAGAGGTTTATGGCATTGCATCCTTGAATAGATGAGCAAACAATAGTATTCAAAATGACTTTGGTGCATCCTTTGAAGGGTTACAATCAAAAGCATTCAAGGACCTAGGATGAAAATATAGTATTTATACATCTTTCTTATAATATAGAAGCACACACTTCTATTGGTAAGTCTCCATTTGAAACTTTTTTTGGATATTTTTCAACTTCATTTTTGGATGTTGTACATAGACAACAAGGAGGAGTGAGGGAGGAACTCACAAGGGATGCATTAAGGGAAAACAAAATTGCTAAGAAGATTAGAAAAATCCATTTACAAGTACATGAGAAATTGAAGAAGTCACGAGAAAAACATAAGGCTAGGCATGATTAACACAGAAAGAAGAATTCATTGAGAGTAGGAGACAAAGTATGGGTACAATTGAACAAGAAGAGGCTATAGGGGCCTAGTAAGAAAATCAAGACCCCACGATACGGTCCTTTTGAGATATTATAAAAGGTGGGAGATAATTTCTATAAACTTATTCTACCCTCATATATCTGCATTTACTCGGTAGTGAAAGTAAAGAATCTCAAACTCTATGAGTCTTCCATGTTGGATAGGAAGAGGATCAAGTCCATCCTTAAAGGAATTAGCTCCACCCACCCAGGCAGAGTTGAAAAACAATACCATTTTCTAGAAGAGGTCTAGAACTATAAGAAAGGGGCATCATGACCTTTGGTAGATTAGGTTAAGGGACAACTTCTAAGAAAGGCTAAATGGTACTCCAAGGAGAAGGTATAAGAAAAAATTCCCCACCTCTTTCACTAAATATTTTAGGGACCAAAGGCCTCCCAAAATGAGGAGGTATGTCTTGATTTTTTAGTATATTGGGAGGTACTCCAAGCCCTAGGGTTCAGGGTTTGGAGGGTGGAGCACCACAAGAGTCACTTGTGGGCTTGGAACCGAAGGTTGGGGCTTTTCACCCATTGATGTTTGGGCCAAAACCATGGAGAATTTTGGACATGAGATGGATGAGATGCTAGGGGAAAAAAGGAGAATCCAATGCTTCGCTAATTGTCGAATTCTGAAATGCCCTTCGCTAATTTAGTCTAACTGGCAAATAGACTAGAGATGAGTTGGGTGAATTAGTTATTAATTAATTCACAAGTTATTAACTCATAATAAAACTAATGAATACATCAGTTAACTCAGTTGCATGTCATTGCATGTTCAGTTCAACAGGGACAGGTGGTAGAGAATCAGATTGTTATTAGTTGTGACTATAGTTGTGCACCAGATCTTGCACAGTCAAGGGATTGAGTATGCCAATGAGTTTGCTCACGTATTTGCCCACATTATAGCTTGTGCTCACGTCCAACAAAGTGTGAGTGACTATTTTGCAGGTGAAAAACGAGTTTGGTGAGCCATTCTCATCAGTTCTTGAGCAGGTATTGAGCAGTGGAGGCAGGCAAGCAGTGGAAGAGATTTGGAGATCAGATCTGAGTTGTATTGTGTGTAACAGAGGTGGAGATACTTGTGAGAAGTATTATGCTGTGTAATGTTACATGACTCAATCATTAATATACAGATAGTTGGGGTTTTTAGCGAGATGCTTTCCCCGGGATACATACTGTGTTAATGTGTGAATGCTCTTGATGTTTTATTGTTATTGATGCTGCTATATTGATGATCAACGTAGAGGAGCTTATGTATTGTGTATGTTTTCCGCAATAGTACATGATCAGGATAATCTCCATTGAATATGTGTTAAATTATTCAAAATTTCTACAGATAGTGAGGGAAATATTGAGGATATGGTGGATTTGGTCTTTGCCAACCTTGCCAAGATTGATTTTGAGATTGGGATTTAGATTGCCAAGGTTGCCAAGTTAAGGGTGTTTTCAAATTACTTTGAGCTTCTTGTGCATAACCCTGAAATTGTGAATTAATATCTTGCATCATACCATGTTGATGAGACTGCCATGTTCTTCTTGGAGCTACATAACAATATTATTCCATTTGATTTTCTCCCTAATAAATTGCCTTTAACCCTGGTAATGATGGACAATATTTAGTAGTATGTGCTCCTGCACATATTTCACAAATTTTAATTTTATCCAATGGACATTCATGCAAAGCATGTTTCTTTCTGCATTTAGGGAAAAATATAAATGAAGCAACATTCTCATTTTTTTTTCTTGTTTTGCATTCTTAGCATATCAATTTGTTCATTTAAATTACCAAGAATGTCTAGCAAATTGTTAACTTCAATTGTCTTATCAATCCTGATGTCGATTTACTTACTCTTGCCATAAACGGATCTTGAGGGTATCTTACATACTTTACTTTTCGTCTTGATATGTTCTTGCACAATTCACAAATCTCTTGAAATGACAATTGAGAGACATCTCCTTTTCCCACCAGGTTAAGAAGATCAATCCATTCATCCCTTATAGCATTTAGTAGGAGAGTTTTAATGTGTCTGATCCTAAATTATGCAATTTAGATCTTTTGATATTATAAGTAAATCTCTCCACTAAATCTTCTAGGCTTCCATCCTCTTTTTGGTTCATCTTGGAGACTTGATTTCTAAGGTCATGGTGTATGAAATAATGTTTATATTTTTCCAAAAATACCCTTCTCATATCATCCCATGTCCTTATAGAATTTGTTCCTAAAGTCATGAACCATTTAAGAGCTCTATCCTTCAATGTTTCCAGAAACAAATTCAATTTTTGAATGTGTAATGAGTAGCCATAAGATCTACAAATTATTTAAAATTCAAAAAGAAAGGTTTTTGGGTCTTTTGATGTCATACCTTTGAAGTTAGGAAGTACGGATGGAGGGATCTTCTTCATATGAACATTGATATCAGTTTCTTGAATGGGAAATCCAAAGGGATCTTCCTCATTGTCATCATCTCCATCCATTTCTTCAACCTCTTTTTCTTTTACCTATTCTTCTACTTGCAAAAATAAGAATTCATGATGCGGAAGATGATGTGGCTCTTACTGCACCACGCGATATAGTGGGGGTGGTAGATGATTGGTTTTTTTTAAAATGAATCTACCTCTAGGATGTATTAAAATGAGATTGGTGTTATGAAACTAAATGGATACAACTAAGAATGAGATGCAATTGAAAGCTAACGCCTATGTATACTTCCCCAGTAACGACACCAAAATGTTGGGTAATTTAACTGACTGTTAAATACTTGCATCTATATGTCAATCCAAGTATGTGATCTTGCGAAGAACACTACACCGTATGTGCTAGGAGATTAGCTTTCAATATTTATGAAAAACTAAAATGAATTGGAAACTTCAAAAGGAAATTAGATTCTTTAATATAAACTATGAAAGTACTAAGTTTTTGGAAAGGAAATTAATGTTAAACTAGAAAAAAAAAAACATAAAGATTATTGATCTAAGAAAACATGTGATTTTATCCTATGAAAGCATGGAGATTTTTTTCTAAACTTACAAACTTTAATCTATGGAATCGTGAACATTTTTAATCTAAGAAAGCATAAACATTTAATCTATGGAAATCATGAGTTTTTAATCTATGATAAGCATAAACAATAAATCTATATAAAACAAACCATTCATGAGAATATGAAAGAAATGGAAAGCATCTATACTATTCTCACATATCTCCAGGGGGCCTCCTGAGGATTGCAAAGTGTTGAAAACTCAAATCAAGCGAAGAGATTTAAATCACCAATTTCATTCAGAGTTGCACCATATTAAAAAAATTACATTCAATGGAAAAAAATAGAGTTTTCTCCTTCAATCAATAGCAACAATTACAAATTATGATCATCCTTGACATCTCTGATCATCCCTCTCATCAAAGAGACTGCAATTTATAGAATTTTGAGACAATTAACAAACTCATAATTTTCTTGCTTGAGTTTTGGTCATGAGATCAAATCAAATAAAATTTCATGGATTTTTGGATCAAAGATCAGCCCAGATCTAATCAAACTTATCTCTATGCCACGAATTTGCTAAAGAACAACTTGTCCATGCCTTTTTGTTGATTGCGCATTAAATGAAAAATTGAAAAACCGTATATCCACATAATATACAAAATAAGGCTCCAAAGAACTTCAAAAATTTCTCAGATGGTAATGAATTTGAGAAAACTTCTCAATGAGAACTTAATTGAGCTCGTTTTAAACAAAACCCATGTTTTAGTTTTCCAAAATTTGTTAGATGATCCAAAAATAAAATATTATCATAGGTTATAAAGTTAGAATAAAATAATTATTAATTTAATATTTTAAATTAATAATTATTAATCTAGAATATTTAATTATTAAATGTAGACATTTAGAATTAGAATATTGTTGTAAAAAGATATGACTCTACAAATGTGTCGTATCTTAGGCTCTAATTTAGGAGAATTGTTAGTAAGTTGTTTAAATAGCTTTTATTGTAAATGGACACTTGTTATTTTATAAGTGATCCATAATTAGAGGTAGTTAGGACATTGAGCTTATAAATAACTCATTGAAAGAGTGTTTTGTTGTTCGGGTGTAAATTCTTGCAAAATTCCAGATGTAATTTATTTTCTTATTAATAAAATTATGTGTCTGAGGACACTTCTGCCATTATTGTGGTATTGGAGCTCCAGTAATGTTGCAGTGGATGTGAGGAGGATATTCCAGCTCAACAAAGTCCTGGAAAACTCCTTTCAATTGACCAGCAAATGATTGGTATGCAAATTGTCCAGTTTTTTTAAGGGAAAATAAATTTCAGTTTAATTTCAGTTTTTTTTTAAATATTAGAAATTTGTTATTATATATTTTTGCTTGAAATTTACAACAATGAGGATGGCGACCAACCATTGTTACCACTATTTTTTCTTCGTATTGTAGTGAACATCTGTGTATTAAATTCCAATGGCTTTAAGCGAACAAGCCTAATTTTGATTTTTGCGCATGAAACGTGCACACATTTCAGAGAAATATTTTTGAGAATGCAGGTTTATGTCAGATGTATGCACATAGTGTTTTTGTATGGCAAAGTAGGCTTTAATTGTTGTATAGGCAGAAACCTGCATACCAATTAAGGGAGTGCAGGTTGTTTTTTAATTCCATGCCTGGTATGAATCTCATCCACCTTTGCCAGCCGCAATCTGACTCCCAAGAACAGTCAACGCCACAACAGAGAAATCATTAGAACCATCTGTGACCATAGCCAGCAAGCTCTTCAACTTGCTCACTCTCCAAAACTGTCACTTCGTATAATGTCAGGTCTGCCATAGAGAGGAGAAAGTTGAGACGCTAGTGATCGAGTCATATGTGTTGGACGTGCCAGAGAATGCAAAAATGGTTTAATACAACAGTACCTCAACAATTACAGATAGATGTCGAGGCAGAAAGTGCTTGATTGCTGCACTTTTTATTAATTGATGAGATAGATTTTCCGGGAGTAATGGTAGATTTTATAGATGTAAAGGCAGAGGAGTTCACTAGAATCATTCCCTTTGAACGATGATAACAGCGCCCACATTTTCTTTCCGTTGCAAAGACAAGGAGTTTGAGCACATCGACTTTGGAGGATAGTAGACATTCAATTACGAGCAGAAGGTCCGGATTCAAAACATTTGAATAACTTGATTTCTAATTCGACAAGAGTATTGCTACCACGATATTGTCAGATCATGGTTTTACTGCTCAGGGTTCTGCCAAGATCCATCTATCTTTCTCGCCCATTTTTTTAATGCCCTACAGATCTTTTGGTCTGAGCTTTTACACCACTGTCTACTCAGAAAAGCAACATAATTTTTTTGTCCTCCTGCAGTGGTGCACGGTTTGAGCCCCCATGGCGGCTCTTAGCATTCGAAATGTTACAAATCTGGTGGCTGTTACAAATCTGGTGGCTGCAACAACTTAGATCAATATCAGCTTCTTTTCACACTAAAATTTACTCTTATTCAGATCTGGAATCTTTGCTACTTTCAGTAATTCTCTAGTCGTATTTTTTTGAAAGAATTGTGATAGGAATGGTAAGGATTTTGTAATATTTGTGGAGTAATAAGGTTATTTGTAATTTTTGGAGTAATAAGGAGATTATATTTGTAAATTTCTTATTTTGGAGAGATAAGAGTGACATTGTAACTCAAAGTAATCTTTTACTTTGAGGGGGGCTTAGAGTAAATTTTGCATCAAACATTGCAAGGATTGTAAATCAGACAAATTTTGAAAGATTTCATTGTAAAATTTTAAGAGAAATTGACTAGAGCCAAGTGAAAATCTCAGTCAATTTTCTCCTCCAACGACTATACGAGGGTCAAGGTGAAGCCTCGATAGATTGTTTTTTGTGTGGTGTGTTGCATGTTGTGCTGCCCATCTTGATATTTTTTCTGAGCCTGATTCTTGGTGTGATGCTTCAACACTACAAGGTCAAAGCTGATTAATTTGTTTTCTGATTCCGACAAACTTGAAGGCACAAAATCTTACAAAACATGGCAACGCCTCATCAAAAGCACTCTCATTTATAATGAACTTTGGCATGATATATGTGATGGTGATATTAAGCCAAATAAACCCACAGATGCAGCTGCACTAGCAAAATGGGAAGTTAAGAATGCCAAAGCATTAGCTCTCATTAAATCTTCTATTAATGATGAAATGTATGTCCATATAGCAAATGCTACAGATGCATGGTCTGCTTTGTGAATTTTTAAAGACTTCTTTGATACTTAGCCTGAATCAAAGAAAGTTGATCTACAATTAAAATTGTTGCAACAAAAATTGACTGAAGGAGGTGATGTCCTTGAATACATCTCCAGACTTAAGAATATTAAGCAGGAAATCATTAATGTTGGTTTTCAAGTAGTAGATGATAGTTTTATGGTCACAATTTTAATTTCTGGACTTCCTTCTTCCTACTGACATTTTTTTGAAACTCTACAATAAACTGGAAAGTTAGAGAAGCTAAAGTTTGATGAGCTCTGTGAAATGTTGACCCAACATGATAAAACCTTTGGGAAGAAAAAGAAAGTTGGTGAAGATGTCTTTTTCACAGAGGCCAGCACTAGTAAATCATCAACTGACAGTTCTAGAAGCAGAGGCAGAGGGAATTTCAATCAGAATCAAGCAGCACATAATGTACAAAGTCGTGGTCGAAGCCAAAGTAGAGGAAACAACTTTAACAGTGGCAACAGTTCAGGCAAATTTTCAAGGAAGAGGCTATTTTCAAGGAAGAGGAAATAATCAAGGTAGAGGACAACCTCAAAATAGAAGTCAAAGCAGAGGCAGAGGACAGTCTCCAGGAAGAGGAAGAGACTTAAGTCAAATTGTGTGTCAAAGATGTCACAAAGTTGGACATTATGCTGAAGATTGTCGAACTTCTATTGATAAAATACCCAAGTTTCATCAGCACTCAACACAATTTGCAAATGATCAAGATGATGATGGTTCAGAATATGTCTTTACTTCTTCACCGGCATTACAACTTTCCTCCTATCTTAAAAGTGATTATGAAGATGCTTGGATCTTGGATTCAGGAGCAACTCAGCACATGACTTGTCAACGAGACTTCTTTTGGAATTTTCAAGATTTCCAACTTAATTCCATCTTTCTTGTAGATGATACAAAACATACTCCTTATGGAAAAGGTGCAGTTAAAGTTTCTCTCCCTGGCATTGGAGAAAAAATGATTTCAAATGTATGGTATGTACCAACCTTTAAGAAGAATTTGTTATCTTTAGTCATGATTCGACAAGCAAGACATCAGGTAATTATGGAAGATGGCTTAGTTAAGATTAATTCAGTCAAACAAAGCTTGCAAACTATGATGACAGGTTATGAAGATGGAAAATTGTTAAGGATGAAAGGGATAGTTATTCCAATGCATTCTGACTTTGCAGGGGCAGTGACTACAGGAATTTCACCTATAAGATTGTGGCATGTAAGATATGGACATTTAAATTTTGAAATTCTTTCTCAATTGAAAAAACAAGGGATGGTTAAGGGACTTCCAACTTTCAAAAAGGAAAATGCAAAATGCGAATCTTACATTTATGGAAAACAAAGTCGAGAAAGTTTTCCAACAAGTTCTTGGCGTGCAAACAGGCTGCTGCAACTAGTTCACAGTGATGTTTGTGGACCACTACAAACTTCATTAGGTGGTTGCAAATATTTCTTACTATTCATTGATGATTTCAGTGGAATGAATTGGGTTTATTTCTTGAAGCAAAAGTCAGAATCATTTGAAAAGTTTAAAATTTTTCGCCAACTTGTTGAAAATGAAGTCAAGGAAAAGAGAGACACTCTCAGCACAGATAATGGGGGAGTATTCACTTCAAACAAATTCAAAACTTATTGCAGCGATAATGGCATAAGAAGGCATCTTACAAATGTTTACACTCCACAACAAAATGGAGTAGTAGAAAGAATGAATCGTACCTTGTTAGGAATGGCGAGATCCATGTTAACTTTCAAAAAGCTAAGTCCAACATATTGGGCAGAAGCAATTCATAAAGTTGGCTCCTTAAGAAACAGATCTCCAACTGCTTCTTTAGACGGAATCACACCTTATGAAGCTTAGTTTCATTTCAAACCTCGAGTTAAACATCTTAGAGTTTTTGGATCAATATTTTATGCCTTAGTTCCGAAAGAAAAAAGAACTAAGCTTGACTCAATAAGTTTGAAATGCACAATGATTGGATATTTTGATGAGAAGAAAGGGTACCGTCTTTTGACCAATGGAAAATTTATTGTGAGCGAGGTTGTAATTTTTGATGAAACAGAGAGTAAGAGTGTTAAGAAATATAAAGTCTTCTTCAAAAGTTAGAAACTAAAGACAGTCAAAGAAAAGGAAATATGCAAAGTCAACCAAATTCACCAAATTGGTATGAACTTGATTTTCCTTCATCTAATGATGATTCATCCAGTCCATCTACTTCAACAACACCATCTGGATCTTCTAGCAGTTCATCCACATCTCCAAGCAGCAAATAGTTCTTCTGACAATGATTCTCCACCTCCAGAATCTTCAACTAATCGACAAACATCAGTTTACATTAATCATCTTTACAATGATGGTGACTTTTCAGAATCTCAAACAAGTGAGCATCAACTACCAAAATGGGCAGTTCAACTTTTGAAAGATGTAAGGCCTAATGAGCAGAATAAAACAGGAACAAGGAAGTCACACAGAAGTGAAGGAAATTTTGCCTTGATAGCAAATGATTTTACTGAACCTTCCACATACAATGAAGCAATAAAACATAAAGAATGGCAACAGGCTATGATTGAAGAATATCGAGCAGTAATTGATAACAACACTTGGAAACTTGTTGATTGTCCTCAAAATGTTAAACCCATAGGATGCAAATGGGTTTACAGAGTTAAGTACAATCAAAATGGAGAACTTGAAAAGTATAAAGCAAGACTTGTGGCTAAAGGTTTTGTGCAGCAGGAAGGCATTGATTATGAGGAAACTTTTGCTCCTACAGCTAAATGGAGCACCATCTGATTAACACTTGCATTGGCCGCTCAGAAAGGATGGAAAGTTCATCAAATGGATGTAAAAAGTGCTTTTCTCAATGGGGATTTACAAGAAGAAGTATATATGACACAACCACCAGGTTTTGAAATTGAAGGGCAGGAACATAAAGTCTGCAAATTGATCAAGGCTTTATATGGGTTAAAACAAGCTCCCCGAGCTTGGTATGCAAAAATGGATGAATACCTTAGGAAAGTTGGTTTTCAACGAAGTGAATCTGATGATACTTTATATGTGCGACAACAGGGTAAATATCTAGTGATTCTTGTTATGTATGTAGATGATTTTGTCATTACTGGAAACGATGATGATCATATTACACAGGTGAAAAGAGAGTTACATGCAGGTTTTAAGATGACAGATTTGGGATTACTTCACTACTATCTTGG
This sequence comes from Pinus tabuliformis, assembly GCA_031772625.1. Classification (NCBI taxonomy): domain Eukaryota; kingdom Viridiplantae; phylum Streptophyta; class Pinopsida; order Pinales; family Pinaceae; genus Pinus; species Pinus tabuliformis. The sequence continues at coordinate 812,837,993 of CM062820.1, forward strand.
AGTTGAAGTCTTCCAACGTCCACATCATATTTTCATTTCTCAGAGGAAGTATGCAGCAGAGGTTCTTCAATGATTTGGAATGCAGGATTGCAAGCCCGTTCTTACCCCCATGGAGCAAAACTTGAAACTTTCAAAATTTGAAAGGGGGGGAATGGTGGACAGCACTACTTATAGACAGTTGATTGGCAGCTTAATTTATTTGAAAAATACTCGCCCTTATCTATCTTATGCAGTTAATATTATTTCACGTTTTATGCAGGAACCACAAGATAGCCACTGGAATGCAGCCAAAAGAGTTCTTCGATATATCCAAGGAACAAAAGATTTTGGTCTTCTTTACAAAAAGACTAAAAACTTTGTACTTAGTGGTTTTTCAGATGTCGACTTTGCTGGAAGTATTGATGATCGAGCATCAACATTAGGTTATTTAATGAACATGGGGTCAGCAACAGTGTCTTGGAGTTGTAAGAAACAAGCTACAGTGGCCACTTCTTCAGCAGAAGCAGAGTACATTTCAGCATGGGAAGCAACATGTGAAATTGTTTGGTTGCGCAGAATTTTGCAGGACTTGGGCATTTCTCAGGCAGAAGCTACGTCATTATTCATTGATAGCTAGTCAGCCATTAAGCTTGCCAAGAACCCAGTTTTTCATTCAAAGACAAAGCATGTGGACACCAAGTATCATCATATCAGATCTCTCATTGCCAAGGATGTCCTCAAGCCAATTTATTGTCCTTTAGAAGATCAGATCTCCAACATTTTCACGAAACCTCATGGCAGAATAAAATTTACTAAGTTCAGGGATGAACTTGGTATGTGTTGTAATGTATATTTGGATCATAGGGGGGAATGTTAGATGATCCAAAAACAAAATATTATCATAGGTTATAAAGTTAGAATAAAATAATTATTAATTTAATATTTTAAATTAATAATTATTAATCTATAATATTTAATTATTAAATGTAGACTTTTAGAATTAGAATATTGTTGTAAAAAGATATGACTCTACAAATGTGTCGTATCTTAGGCTCTAATTTAGGATAATTTTAGTAAGTTGTTTAAATATCTTTTATTGTAAATGAACACTTGTTATTTTATAAGTGATCCATAATTAGAGGTAGTTAGGACATTGAGCTTATAAATAACTCATTGCAAGAGTGTTTTGTTGTTCGGGTGTAAACTCTTGCAAAATTCCAGATGTAATTTATTTTCTTATTAATAAATTATCTGTCTGAGGACATTTCTGCCATTAAAATTCACATGCCTTTGCTCAGAAAATGCATTTGAAGTTGACTAGTCAAAACTTTTACATTTTTCCCTTGATCTTTTGTTGGAGGTCCACATGTGCGAGCTGGGTGGAATTTGACCAATACAAATCCATTTGGAGCTTCTAGAAACAATTTTTTTGTGTCCGATTTCCTTTTAGAGTGGTGCTACTACCTCAACCATGGAGATAGCTACAGAAACTTGACAAAACTGTAGCAACTTGAACTTGCTAAACTGTCATTTGTAAAACCATGCAAAATTCTTCTTAATCCATTAAAAATAATGGAAATAATAATAATAGACCATGTAAACATGTATGTGGGAATTTGGTGTGTTTATGAATAAATATGGTTAAAAATGATGACAATGGGCGAATGGAATGATGTGAAAATGGATGGTTTCATCAACAAAATTATGACAAATTGGAAGCCCAACAAATCTTTAGAATCTGTTCCAGAATAAGAACAAGAACTAGGTACTGGTATTGGAGGATAATTTCAAGTCCACCAAGATGATACAGGGTGAAGGAGTGACTTCGTATCTGATGAGATTGTCTCAGGTCAAAGATGAGCTTGTTATCATCTGTGTGACTATTTCAAATTTTGATATGGTGAGGATTGCTTTGAAAGGGTTCACCGAGGAATGGAAGCCCTTCATCAAGGGGATCGTTGCTAGAGAAAAGTTGCCATAATGGAATAGGTTGTGGGATGACTTCATTCAAGAAGAGTTGCGAGATGAGGATCTTCATCCAAAGAAGACTACTTTTGATGATGACATGGCACTTGCAACACGAATGAAGGGTAAGAAAAAGAAGGACTTGAGTAAATTCAAGTGTTTTAACTATGGCGAGATGAGTCATTTTTCGTCGAGATGTGCGATGAAGAATAAGATGGAAGATTATGAGAAGAAGAAAGGGAAGTAGGTCGTCGATGTTGCCACCTCTGCTGAGATAGATGCTCTCACCAAAAGGTTAGAGGAGGAGGACTTTGCTATGATCTCTCATTTCTCGTAGGTATTATCGATAAGGATCGATGGTACATGGATAGTGGTACGTTGAAACATAGGACAAGGTCATAGGAGGTTTTCGAGACTCTAGCTGAATGGGACTCAAAGTTGCACATGGTGTTGGGCGACAAGAGTCAGAAGGAGATCCAAGGATCGAGAGTTGTGTCATTCAGGATGGAGATAGGATGGGTGATGTGGATCCAGGATGTACTGTTTGTACTAGGACTCAAATATAGCGTGATATATGTCTCGATGATCGAGAAGAAGGGGTTTGAGGTCTTTTTCCAGGATGGGAAGGCAAGACTCAGAACTAAATGCTCTAGCTTCGCAGGTATTGTGCTTAGAGTTAGAGAGCATGGTCTATACAGGCTAACGAGCAAGCTTATAGATCATGGGAATAAAAAGCAGACAGACCAGGTACAAGTTCCAGAGAAACAGTTGCAGGTGCAGGCTTCAAAGGGGCAGGTACATGTTCTAGAGAAGTAGTTGCAGGTGCAAGCTTCAAAAGGGCAGGTACAGGTTCTAGATTCGAGTTCTAGCGGGAGCTTGCAGATTCAGAGGGAGACTTTGTAGCCCAAGAAGAGTGTGTGGTAAGTGGGAAGCAAGGGTTATTCCACATCTACCAAGAAGGAACCATGAAGGTATTTGAAATTGATACAGGAGAAGAAGAAGAAGAAGCAAGATGCTTCTAGGGACAACGAAACTTCCTAGAGAGGCGTAGTTCATGCTACAGGGATTGCTGCAATGGTGAGCGCCAATAATTGGGCGAGTGTAGTGAGTAGTGATGATGATGATGAATTACTTCCTAGTCTTGGATGTACCTCCCTCACTAAGAGAGAGTGTTGATTTTTTAGTAGCTTGGGAGGTACTCCAAGCCCTAGAGTTCATGGTTTGGAGGGTGGATCACCACAAGAGTAACTTGTGGGTTGGAACCCAAGGTTGGCATTTTTCACCCATCGATGTTTGGGCCAAAACCATGGAGCATTTTGGACATGAGATGGATGAGATGATAGAGGGTGGAAAGGAGAATCCAACACTTTGAGAATTGTCAAATTATGAGATGTCCTTGATGAGATATGAATTTTTGAAGTATATGTGTGGGTTTGCATGAGAAGAAGTCTAATCAACCTAGTGTTAAGAGGCCTAATGACAAGTTGGAAAGCCCTCTTGTTGCAATTCATTGGAACCCTCATATTGGATATAAATATGAGGTGATTAAATATCATTTAGACACATCCAAAGTAAGCAACACAACACAAGAAGAGTTGGTTGAAGGAAGAATATTTATTATGTCTTGGCTGCAAGAAAAGGAGGGAAACTAGTGAGGAAGAGAGGGCTTTATATGGTTGTTTTGGTGACCAAATTGCTATGCAAGAGGGCCAAGGAGAATGTGTCAAGGTCTGGAGTGATTTGGGGCATGTTTATGGGTGGATTATTCTCAAAAGAGGTTTTCGTAGGCCTTTGGAGGAATTTTGAAGCCTAACACAGTGATTAAATGAGGGGTCGAGGTTTGTTTGAGGGCTAATAAGTGCCTAGAACATCACCATGGAGGGAGAGCATACTTGTGAAGGAAGTCACAATTGTTTAAGGGACTATGTGGGTGTGCTTTAGGGCTGACATGGGTCATTGTGATGCCTTGACCAAGACACAATTATAACAACAATTGTACATAAAACTTGGAGTCAAATTTGTCTTGTGTTGGGTCAAAGTGTTGACCAATTTTGGATCAGTTTTGGTTGCATCTTGTGAGTGCCATGTGTTGAGGTTGACTTGGATAGTTGGAGACCTCAACTAGGAGTAGATTTTGCAGTGATTGTATTAGGCATCACTGGTTTGTTGGAGGGAAACATGTTGATAGCCTAAAGTAGCCGTAGAGCAGCATACAAGAAGGACATTGATTGTTGTGTTATTGGGTAAAGATTGGAGCCTAATGTGTAGCACTTTGATGGAAGAAAGTGACTACTATATTGGCATATTGGAGCTTAGGTATTAGCTAGCCTAGAAGAGAAGATTGGATCAGCCCGTGTTCATTGAAGCAAAAGCGACTTGCAGCAGTGATAGGTGGCAGCCCTCCTGGAGACTTTATGTGTCGTCCTTTGATGGACTAAGGGGCAGCTAGAGATCATAACAGAAGCAAAGGACTAACAGGACAAGATACAACATAGAGATTGCAACAAGATTGTCATTGTATCTTGTATTCCATAGACTGTTGTATTATTTAGATTGGTTTAATATAATGAATATTGGGTTGTACATATTTGTACAATATTTTGTAAAAAATTGTCTATACTTGTGCAAGCGTGATTTATTACTTTATATTTTCCATTGTGCAAAGTAGTTATGTTGAGATTCTTGGTTTGGTAGCATTAGTGATTCTAAGATCCTAACCTAGACCCAAGATCATGGAAATTAAACAGTATGACCTTGATTGAATCATTATTAATTTATAATCTCTCTTGATGTTTATGGAGTGGATCAATTGGAGGAATCAACTTACAAAAGAAATTTTATTAGTGGGAACCAATTTGGAGTATTGGGATTTGAAATATTATGGGGCCATTTTGAGTCCTTAAGTGATGTTTTTTTTGGGGGGTACAATTTTATCGTTTAAGGATTAGACCCTTTAATATTGTGCTTCACTCAAAATCCTTTCCAACAATGCAAGAATCATGTTAATCAAAGTTCACATGCAAAAGTTGTGCTTTCTCGAAGTTGATCTACTATGTTCGACCACCATGGCATAGGTGGATGCCACATAATCCCTCATTACTCATGCATGTGGGGCTGGCCACATGGGAACTATGAAGAAGAATCTAAAAGGGTTAAATTTGTAGCTCTATTTGAGAGTTGAACGAGTCAAACCTGACCCCTAGTTGTCTATCAAGTTATGTTATAACCAAACATTTAGGAGAAAAAGGGTTTCCATTCTATTCAAGTGTATCTTGTTCCACAAAAGAGCAAAGCAAGTAGGAGTGGAAGTGAGAGAGCATAACATAGGGGTTTAATATTATGTAGTAGCCTATCAAATTTTTGCTCTCAAGTGACTCCATAAAGAGTGCCTTCTCCTTTGTACTTGCATTATTTCCACTCTAGAGAAAAGAGAGCAAAGTAACCTCACCTTCCAACTCGGTTTTCTCATGTAAGGGTTTCCCAAAGCATATCTTATGTTCATTATGGTTGGTGTATGATTTTATTTTGTTGTTCTCGATTTTCCTGATTTTATCTATTACATGCATAAGCAAAAAACAATAATTAATAAATCTAGAATCTAAGGCAATTAACCCTTAAATTACAGATTTCAGTGTATTTTTATTAGATAGGTTTTGACGAACTATCCAATAGAACATCCACAATAATTTATCGATTTTTTTTCTTATGTTACAACTGCAAATTTATTTTGAGTATGGCGGAGTAGATAACTTTTGACATGTTTTCTAGATTAATGTCAATCTGAAACCAAGTGAAAGGGAATTTCAACAACTACAATCTAAACTATTACATAATATACTTCTAAGCCATTTTATGTAAGTTGTGGTCATTTTAAATCACAACCTCATAATTCTGGCAACACAAAGGAGTTACATTGATAAATAAGTGATTTTTTCAAAACCCTAGTCCCATTTTTGGATTTTCACAAGGAATATGTATTTTGTAGGAAAATTTGATGGTCCTAATATTGAACAATATATGGAAGATATTAAGTCAAAATCTATATCATTTTGTAAATACAGTTTATATCATAATATAAAGCTAAATGATACTACCATATGGAGGCATCACTTATCCTTCATGAACTATTAAGACTTCCAAATGAAGAATATTAAAAAAAATAAATCAATAAGGGGTCTCGTGCCATCAAGAAGGACAAAGAGAGCACCAAGGGTTATGTTCCTTTGGCAACTTCCTATTATAAATTTATGGATGTCTTCAGTAAGAGGTGGTCACTATTTCTATGACCCCTAGTAGCAAGCATAGTTTTATAAATGTTGACTTGACCTAAAAATTATGGGTCCCTAGAAAGCATATCTAGAACATATGCATTGAGGGTAAGAATGTTAAAATCTTTAAGGATTTGAATATTACTATGAATAAATATGTTTTTATTTCATAATTTCATGCTCTAGATATAGATTATATGTATTATGCTTGGATATCCCAAGATGGAATTAATAGGTATATTTAATATTAATGTGCAAAAGAAGCACATGAATCTTTCATACAAGAAAAATAAAATCGCATTATATGATATTTCTCATGTTAAATAACAAAATCCCAAAGTGACACATGAAGAAGTCATTACAGAGAAACTAATTGTGATACTTGCATACACATCAAATGAATATTATGAGCTAAATCAAAAGAAGAACCCACACAAACACTTGGAGAGCCTTATAAAGGGCATAAAAATAAAAAGAATCTATGAAGCATTATTCCTCAAAGGAACCATGCATGGAATATTCCAAGAAAGAAACCAATAGCTAAGGTTGTTGCATATCATCACGCAGAACCATCATTTGTTAAGGAAACATTATGAGCATCAATAAACCCACTATGAACCTGCATGGGAGCAAAATCATAAAGGTACATGGAGCAGTAAAAATAATGAGTGGGAGTATCAAAATAACAGAATGACATCATTGAACCAAAGGCACAACTATAGTCGATATTGATGTGGCAAGGCAAGATTTGGACCTCATGTACAAATTTCACTAGGATGGATGGGTGCTTGTGATTGGTACCCATTGACTACATTGCTTAACATATCTATTATAAGACTTACACTTGTGCTTCAAGGATGAAACAAGTGAAGGGGGATGGAATGTATTATACCTAGGGGGTAGGTGTTGTATTGTAAGTGGTAGATAAGAAGGCTAATTAATTTAGTGTGACCACACTCATGGAAAAAGACCCACTAAGTAGTTGGTTTGAACTCGTTAATGTAATGTGGCCATACTCATTGAATAAGGCTCACTAGGTGGTCAATGGACAACAAATGTAACAATGAGAAGTAGTTACAAAGACCTCTTAAAATACTTGTGAGAATATATATATATATATATATATATATATATATATATATATACACACTTGCATATCATTATATTGAGCATGTTGAATAATATATTGTAACAAACATAATTTGAAGATTGATTCCTTCCATAAATAATAATTGATAACACTACCTTACCTTACGTTAAGAGTTTTTGTTGATTATTATGCAAATACATTTATTATTCTAAATTTTATATTTTATCTACTAAAATTATAAACATATACAATTTACCAAAAATTAAAATCACAATTATAAACACTAATTCATACTAGTATTAACTTGACTCTCCCATTAAGAAAAATCAAAATCTCATTATAATCGACCCTTTACCCTTTACCCTTTATCCCTCAAATTAAACAAATGAAATACTTCTTTCTATGAATTAATTACTTTCAAAACATACCCACATACCCTCCTCCTCGCCCTTTATTTTCATGTATACCCATAATCCCCATTTCTAAACATTAAACTTTCCACACCAATATATGCATTTATTTACGTAAATAAGGTTAATCCAACAACTATACATACCCCTAGCTACATAGATCCACTTAGATAAGGTTAATCTAACAACCAAACACACCTACACATACATGGATCCACTTAGATAGGGTTGATGCAATAACCAAACATACCCACACCTACATAGATTCACAATAGGTTATTGGCCATTTTTGTGAACATGGAACTAGTTTTTATTAAAAAATATTAAGCTCCAATACCATAGTTGAGTAATCATTACTTTATTGGGGTAGTACTATATATAGGCCATGTGAAATAACGTCACCTTTCATCTGCATGCACTCCGTCCACCATAAGCATAAGTGGAGACGCGTATGCCATGGTCGTAAAAAGTAGAAACCCTACATAAATAAATAATAATATCGGAAAGCGAATTTACAACCACTCACAAATGTCAAAAATATGTGATGCCAACATCAATACAAAGAAGCATTTGGAGTTATCATTTTATCGTGCATTACTCCCCCATCCCGTGTGTGTTTTATACCAACTCCCACTTAATCACCTAACTTACACCTCACCACTTCACGCTAAAAGCAAAAATATAAAGGGCAAAGAATTTGTATATAAATATAATTAATTTACTTTTATATTTTTAACTTTTTTTTGGTTAAAAAAGTAACATAAATTTATATTAATCCTTTTAAAAGTTCAGTGTATTTGTTCTTTTGAAAAAGTATAAGTTAAGAAATATAAATATTATTGTTCATTTATACTGGTAAGATATCACTTTGCATAATATTAATAGTTTTGAGTGTATGATTGGAAAATTTTGATTAATCTCGATGTGAGTAGGACTTACATCGAGATTAATAGATGGTTAACCACTTACCAAATGATAAAATAATGTGGCTTTTTAGTTAAATAATGGGTGAATATTGGTAGTGGATAACTTGAATTTTGTTAAGTGTTTTGTCTGAGTAGGAAAGTTAATAAGCATTTTCATGATCAAACCTCATAGAGGATGGGACACCAATTAAATGAGCAATTAGATTTCTTTAATATGAAGAGTTTGGGTTATGGTGCTTTTAACTAGTGTGTGATGCTCAAGAAAGGATGAGTGACTTTTTAGGTGAAATTGTGTCTTGACAACCTTAGGTTGTCACTCATCTCTAAACTCAGGGTCCCTTTTATCTTTTGTCTATTAATTTGGTTTAAGTTTTGTGTTGTGCCATTGGTTTAGGGTGGAGGATCTCGTTCCTTTTTAGCACTGTTGAGGATAACCAAGCTCCGATATACTTCAAAGAGGTATTCTAAGTCTATTAATGGTAGTCTTAAGTGGTTTTCCCTCACTCTATAAGTTCATGTCATGTTAGCTATGTCTAGGAAGGACCTTGTCTCAAGATTGTCTGCCTCAATATCAAAATGTATGGGTGTTCTACAGAGGGAGAGGCAAAAACCCTAAAGCCTCATCCCTTCAAGTGTCAAGGTCGGTGAATCCTAAGCATAAGTCCAAAGATACTTAATGGATAGTCAAAGCTTTGGTTACCCATGCCTTGATAAATAAGGAAGAAAAGCAAGAGGATATCCTCATTATAATGAGGATTTTTGAAGGGAAGTTTGAGGATGTATGCAAGGTGGAATTTGGGATTGGAATTATTATTTCATGATCAATGAGGACGCTAAAGTTGTTGATAAATACAACAAGAAAGTCTTAATTTGATTTTGCCTTGGTCAAATTGAGAAAATTCAAATTTCCACATCAATAGACAACTTGGAGGCAATTAACTTGTGTGACATGGCTCTTGTCACTCAATTAGCTTCGTAAATTTGAGTTAGAGGGCTTGGAGTTCAGTTATTTCATGTGTGATTGCTAATTTGTAGCAATCAAAGTTAGTTATTTCAAGTTGTTTTCAATTAAAGTAGTTCTAATTATTAATGGAACTAGTGGAAGTTTAGTTGTGCAGTGGGAAAACAGTCTAACTCAATCATCATCGAGTTAACTGATCAATCAACCCAAAATAGTTAGTGCATGTAGAGAATTCAATTTCCTCGGCTATGGTGGAGATTATGCAATGTAACATCATTTGTAGACTAGTCTTGAGTGTACAGGTATTGCATGCAACCAAATGATCAACCTTGGGAATTGTGCAATCAATTGGAGGGAAATTCCTAAATAATAGGGACCTAATTCCTGAGGAATTTTGCAAGGAAATAGGGGCTCAAGCAGAGGTAGAAATTGACTAAGTTTGGGTCAAAGATTTTCATTGAGAAGAGAGATAGGTTATTCACTTGCAGGTTGAGCTCAAATTGAGCTAACAATTGTAATAGAGTCTTTATTCATTTGATTAATGCAAGCAAGCTTAAGGGGTTTTTAGTAGTTCTTTTTCCTAGAAAAAATGTGTGCATGTGTGTGATTTCTTATTGCATGTCTGAGATTGTTGTTCCAAATTGTAAACTGAATTCTGCAGAGCAATAGAGTATATTTGTGTCTCTTGATTTAGATTCAAATTTCTTGAGCATTTACAATTCTACACCATATTTCTACATGGTATCAGAGTTGGATTCACATTAGAACAAGAATTTCGAAGTTTTTCCTCAGGAGGTTCGAATTTGCAGCTTCAGTGTAACAAGATCTCTTCAGAGTTGGGAAGATGACCTTCAATGGGATGAGATTAGAGTATGCCTTGGAAGGTAGCTCGAATTTCATTACATGGAAGGATCACATGGAGGCAGTGCTTGATGACAACAGATTGCTAGAATATGTCAAGACAAACATTGCAAAACCAGGATCAATTGATGCCCAAAACCTAGCTCAATGGAAGAAAGATGTAGCCAAGGTGAGGAGAATAACCTTGAAGGGAGTGTAAGACCACATTCTCTCAAATCTCCATGGGAAAGAAACTCCTTTCGCAATGTGGCAGGCACTGACAGATCTATTCCAGAATAACAACGACCATAAGAAACTAGCCCTCAAACACAAACTTTGAAATATCAAGATGCAGAAGAATGGCACTATTCTGCAGTATCTCAATAGATTTACACAAGTTCATGATGAGCTTGGAAAGGTTGGTGTGAATGTTGCAAAATATTACTTGGTGAGGCTAGCTCTTCTAGGCCTTCCCAAAAGCCGGCATAGCTACCAAGACTTAGTGAATGGAAGGGAAAAATTACTGAAGTGGGAAAGGTTGTGGTCTGATTTGGTCCAAGAAGAGTTCAGGAGAAATAACCAGGGTGGAATTTCATTCAAGGCAGAGGATGAATAAAATTTTGCATTGGTTGGAAAGGGAAATAAGGGAAAAGGGAAGAATCTCAAACCAAACCAGAATCCAGCCAAAGGGAAAAGAAGAAAGACTTAAATCAAATGCTTCAATTGTCATGAATTTGGGCACTGTGCTACGAAGTGTCCACACAAAAATTCTAGCAAGAAGAACTTAGGAGGAGCAACAGTTGAAGCTTTAGCTTCACAATTTGAGCTTGACTTCACCCTTATCGCATGCATGGCCAACATCGTGATGGGGAGTGTGTGGTACTTGGACTCCGGTGCCTTGTTCCACATGACAGGGTGTATAGAGCTTTTTAGTGACCTAGAGAAGAAAGATCTTCAGATGCATATTGAGTTGGGGGTTGATGGTAGGTACAGTGCTACTCGGATTGGTACAATAACCTTTCAAAGGGAGTCGGGATCCCATCTTCGCCTCAAAGATGTCATGTTTGTGCCATGCCTAAAGAAGAATCTTATATCTGTTGCATTTTTGGAAGACCGTGGTTACAATGTAATCTTCAACAAAGGGAAAGCATCCATGAGACACATAGCCACTGGATAGGTGAAGAAAATCAAGGTTCATGTGAAGAACATGTACAAGTTGGATGTGGAATAGTGTGTTGCATTAAGAAGCAAGGCAAAGAAAGTGCAAAGTCGTGCTGTCAATGAGCTCTGTCACAGGATATTGGGCCATATGCATCATGGTGCCTTAAATATTATGTAGAAAATAACCACTAGCCTCCCCAAAGGATCACTTGAGTAGCACGATGTCTAAAAAGGTTGTACCTTAGGCAAGTATGCAAAATCCACATTCCATGATCAAGACATCAAAGCACATGCAGTCTTGGAAAGAGTCCACTTTGATGTTTGTGGACCTTTCTTGATAGCCTCCACTACTAGACACAAATATTTTGTTATTTTTATTGATGATTTCTTAAGGAAGTGTTAGATCTTCTTCATGCAAAAGAAGGATGAGACATTTTCCAAGTTTGTAGAATTTAAGGCAATAGTTGAGAAAGGGACCGACAAGAAGGTGAAGGATCCCAGGAGCAAGAATGGAGGTGATTATGTTTTGAATTACTTCAAGGATTTTTGTGTGAAAGAAGGCATTCGAAGAGAGTTGACAACACCCCACAACAGAATGGGGTAGCTCAAAGAAAGAACTAGAGAATTGTTCTGTAAGTTTTTGTAGCTTCGAATATGTTTTAGCCATGAAATTTGGCGGAGAGGCTAGAATACATGAGATCTCCAAAACCTAGAAATTGTTTCTGGAAATTCCTCCTAGAGATGGCTTAATTAGATTATTAACTAGTTTTTAAATATTTCCTAAGTCTAAACTTAGGGAATATGGTTAATTAATCAAAATTAATTAAGTCAAGGTGAGAATAGTTTAGAAACTCACACGGATCGACTTCGAGATGATCCTAGCCCTTGATTAAGATTTAATCTTGATTGTTGGAGTCCCAACATAGGATTATAAGAAGAAGTCGATGGGCACTTGGAGAAGACACACCAAAAGTTCAATTTCCTTAGCGAATCAATTTCTAGAGAGTAGCAGTAGTTGCCAGAGAGCCAGAAATCAAAGCAAAGAATGAGGGGAAGGGATAGTGAGGCTGGAGGAAGTGTTCCAAATCCAGTGAGTGCATTTGTAGAGAGGCAAAAGTACCACAGTGAGGCTAACACAGGGGTTACATAGAAGCCTCCAAAGGGCAGTTCGATTTAGTTGGAGAGAAGCCAAATTTCAGTTCTATAGGTCAGGAAAGGGTTCTAGAAGGTCGAATAAATAGTTTCTTAGTCAGTGGCAGACATGATGGCTACAAGAGTATTTGATTCAAGCTAAACATGGAAGACATTGTGCTAGGGTGATGCAGGCCATCGTAGACGCAGTTTGGATGACCCCCTTGGAGCTGGAGTCAAAGCCCAGATTTTCCTGTGGGGTGAGGAAAATTCCTCACTAGAAGTTTACCAATATTTTATCTTTAGGATTTCCAGATTTGACATCTAGATTATTGTACTCATAATTTTTCACTGCTACATAATAACAAAACCCTTAGTTGATGCACCAATTTTCCCAAGTTGGGTTTTTTCAGGGACAATTGTCCAAAAATAACGGTGTCATTTTTATGTGGTTGTGCTAGTATTTTCTCAGATTCTAGTGTTATTTATTTTCTGCATAATTTTATTTGTGAAGGTTACAGTGTGTTTAATTCGATGTTTCCATAGCAATAAACTAAATAATTAATTTATCAGTTAGAAGAATTAATACCACTTGCTGCAATAGGATTTCAGTTTTGGGAATTTTCACATGGTATTAGAGTGTGAGTGATCAACCTAGAAGCTCAGAAGTGGAGGAGAAAATTTCGCTGGTCAATGGGAGAAACAGGCCGAAATTTTAAGAAGCAGCACAATATCCAGACAGACAGGCGAATTACTGGGGCAAAGATTCGATTTTTAGTTGCAAAGTTGCAAAAAAGTCGAGTTGCTCGGGTTAGTGATTCCAACAGTCAGAGGGAGCAACTGCATCTTAGATTTTTGCTGAGAAAACTCCTTGGTTGGACACAAAAGGTTTTACAGCAGTTTGCAATAGAATAATCAATGTCTGGTGAAAGAGAAAAGCACACACAACAGAGTGAAAATTTCTCTCAGGGAACTTTGAGTCCCAGAAGTTCGATTTTTCCAAATAGATTAATAGTAGCAACTAGCAGATCTGCGCATTCCATAAGGGAGTGTGAATAGCAAAGCAACAGCCAAGCAAAAGGAAAGAGGGGGTTTTTGACAATTTTTTAGATGGCCACAGCAGGGCTTAGGGATCAGGATAGATTGGAGGGTTCCTCCAACTATGTCATCTAGAAGGACATGATGTCCTTCCTGTTGGATGAATATGGCCTAAATCTCTACATAGACAGTGTTGTGGAAGTTCCCCAGGATGCGGATAAACTAAAAGAATACACGAATGAAATGGTGAAGTTGAAGCAGTTGATCCTGGATGGAGTCTGAGACCATATAGTCTCGCACATAACTAGCAAGGATACAACCAAAAATATGTGGGATGCTCTCTCCATGCTATATCAGGGCACTTCCGAGCAACGGAAGATGTTCCTGGAAGAAAAGATTAGATGCATCAGGATGTAAAAGGGGGAAGGCATAGATCCCTTCCTCACCAGGATTTAGGAGGTCTGATACCAACTTGCATCTGTTGGGGCAACACCTCAACTAACAAAGTTGGTGAGATTAGCATTGAACAATCTCTTTGAGGAGTGGCAAGTTTTTGTCCAAAGTATATTGAGTAGAGACAAACTACTAGAATGGGACAAGATGTGGTCAGACTTGCAGCAAGAGGAGTTGAGGCGAGCTTTGTTAAAGAGCTCCATCAATAGCAGCAAATCGAAGGTGGTGAAAGAGGAGGAAAATGTGGCTCTCACATCAAAGGGTTCCATTTAGGGGTAGGTGGGATAAAGAAGGACCTGTCAAAGGTCAAGTGCTTCAGATGTGGTGAGCTCAGTCACTATAGCACATTGTGTCCTCTCAAGAAGAAGGACAAGTCAGAGAAGCAGGACCAGCAAGCAGCGCCAGGTGAGATCGACAAGTTGTCCTCTAGGTTGGAGGAAGACTTCACGATGTTGGAAACCATACCTCTAAGAGTGAGGTGAGGTGAATTGGAGTTGTAGCCATAGAGAGATACAAATTTTGGTAGGGTCCTTAAGGAGTGGATCATTACCTTGATACAAGGGCCCATAGTATTCAGTAGCAGGATGGATCAGTGGCAATTGATGCAATCAGTACCAGAGTGACAATTGCATACTAATGGAAATTAGATGTTGAGGAGCGCAGTGTTGACAATAGAGCAAGTGACTCAGTGCAGAGTTGGTAGTAGCATAGATTCTTCAGTGACAGTGTAGATGCTAGTAGCAGTCAGGACTCGGGAAACAAATGCATCGTGCTAAACACAATTTATTTAGTATTTTGGATGCTTCTCAGTTGCAGTAGTTGCAGTTGCAACAACAACATATGAGAGGGAGTTGCAGTGCAGATGTAGTGTTAACAACAGTATGGCAGTGTCAGCAGTAACACAGATGTAGCATCAGAGTTACGCAGTGGTTGGTGGGAAGTTTGGCTAGACATTAGCAACATGACAGGAGGTGATACAAAGATAGGGTGTTGTGGCAGAATTTGTAACACTAGAGAGAACACATACCTCTCTAAGAGGGAGTGTTAGTTTTTGTAGCATCAAATGTGTTCTAGCCATGAAATTTGGTGGAGAGGCTAGAATACATGAGATATCCAAAACCTAGAAATCGTTTCTGTAAATTTGACCTAGAGATGGCTTAATTAGATTATTAACTAGTTTTTAAATATTTCCCAAGTCTAAACTTAGGGAATATGGTTAATTAATCAGAATTAATTAATTCAAGGTGAAAATAGTCTAGAAAATCACATGGATCGACTTCAAGATGATCTTAGCCCTTGATTAAGATTTAATCTTGGTTGTTGGAGTCCCCAACAAAGGATTATAAGAAGAAATCTATGGGCACTTAGAGAAGAGACACCAAAAGTTTGATTTCCTTGGCTGATCGATTTCTAGAGAGCAGTGGTAGTTGCCAGAGAGCCATAAATCGAAGCAGAGAGTGAGGGGCAGGGACAACGAGGTTGGAGGAAGTTTTCAAGATCCAGCGAGTCCATTTGCAAAGAGGCAGAACTACCACAATGAGGCTAATGCAGGGCATACGGGGAAGCCTCCAGAGGGTAGTTCAATTTAACTTGAGAGAAGACGAGTTTCAATTCCAGAGGCCGGGAAAGGGTTCCAGAAGGTTGGAGAGATATTTTCTCAGCCAACCTCAGACACGACTACAGGAGAAGTTGATTCAAGTTGAGTGTGGAAAACATTATGCTAGGGTGACGTAGGCCAGCGCAGAGGCAGTTTGGATGACTCGAATCTATAGTCAAAGCCCTAATTTGACTATGGGGTGAAGAAAATTCCTCACTAGAATTTTGCTAGTATTTTTCTCTATAAGATTGCCAGATTCAGCATCCAGATTATTGTACTCATAATTTCTCACTGTTGCATAATAATAAAACCCTTAGTTGTTGCACTAGTTTTCCCAAGTTGGGTTTTTCTAGGGACAATTGTCCAAAAATAACAGTGTCATTTTTATGTGTGGGTGTGCTAGTATTTTCTCAGATTCCAATAATATTTATTTTCCACATAATTTTATTTTTGAAGGTTGCAGTGTGTTTAATTCGATGTTGTCATAGCAATAAACTGAATAATTAATTTATCAGTTAGAAGAATTAATACCAGTTGCTGCAATAGGATTTCATTTTTTGGAATTTTCACATGTTGGAGCTATGAGAGTTATGCTACATGACCAAGGCCTACCACTGCATTTGTGGGAAGAGGCATGTAACACAATAGTCTACTTTCATAACAATAGTTCTCATTGGATTCTTGGTATAATTACACCGAAGGAGCCTCTGTTTACTGCCATGTCTCCAAAGATTTGAGGAAGAAGCTTGAGTTGACAACAAAGCTACGCGTTTTCGTGGGTTACACCAAAAATCCACACAATTATTTTGTGTACTTACCTTCCCTTAGAATGAAAATTGTGTGAAGGGATGTAAATTTTGATGAGGAGAAATCAATGCAATGCTCTCTTGAGAGGGAGCTTCAGATCCCACCAGAAGAGGAGCTTTTAGCTCCAAAACAAGAGCCTCAGGAAGTTGTGGAGCAATCACAATTGTAGGATCAGAGAGGAGGCGGATTGGAGACATATGCTCAAGCATAACCATCCAAAGAAGGTAGGAAAAGAACCATGGACGTTGATAGACTTGTGTAGAATGTGAGGGAGAATGTGGGAGCTCCTTGTAATTTGTGCAGGAAAAGGAGGTCACATGAGAGGTACACTGGTTACATGGCTCTAATGACTGAGCTTGTAGAGACTATGACATCCTCCTTCGAGGAAGCAGTACAACAACCTATTTAGGTTGATGCCATGGTGAAAGAATACAAATTCATCACGAAGAAAAGTGTTTGGGAAGTGGTCCCAAGACCGGAAAATAAATCAGTTGTGGGTTTGAGATGGATCTTCAAGGTTAATCATGCAACAGACGAAAGCATAAAGAAGTATAAGGCCAAATTTGTGGCCAAAGGATTCTCTCAAGTTGAGGGAATTAACTATGAGGAAACCTTTGCTCCTGTAGTGAGGTATTCATCCTTTAGATCATTTCTTTCATTGGTTGCACATATGGGGTGGAAGATCCACAAGATGGATGTAAAAACAACATTTCTCAATGGTGTTATTGAGGAGGAGGTGTACATCAAGCAACCAAAAGGTTTTGAGACATTTGATCGAGAGTCTCATGTGTGCAAACTCAAGCGAGCGTTGTATGGTCTTAAACAAGCACCATGTGCTTGGTACACCATGATCGATAATTATCTCACTGGTTTGGGCCTCACCAAAAGTGAAGTGGATGTGAACCTCTATCATATTTTGGTAGAAGGTAAACTGCTTATCATAGTTTTATATCTTTATGATTTAATATTAACAAGTGATGAGCAGTTGATCAACTCTTACAAAGAGGACCTTGCAAGGGAATTTGAAATGAAGGACGCAGGTCTCATGCACTACTTCCTCAGGTTAGAGGTATGACAAGGTGATGGAGAATTGTTTGTGTCTCATGGAAAGTATGCCAACAAGATATTGCAGGGATTTCACATGGAGATTTGTAAACCCATGGAGACATCTCTAGCGACCAACTAAGGGAAGAAGGATTCCCATTCAGGTGAAGAGGTTGATGATACCATTTATTGGTAGTTAGTGGGTTCACTAATGTATCTTATGAACACATAACTAGATATGTGTTATGAAGTCAAGAAGTTGAGCCAAGTTAAGGCAACGAAGCATGTTTTACGGTACCTCAGAGGCACTAACTAGTATGGATTATGGTACAGACGAACAAAGGGAGTGAAGCCATGTGGCTTCACAAATGCAGATTGGGCATGGAGTCCATCTGACCGAAAGAGTACATCAGGTGGAATTTTCAGTGTTGGGTCCGCAACAGTTTTCTGGTACAACAGAAAGCAAAGATCTGTGGCACTCAGCTTGACAGAAGAAGAATACATGGCTACAAGTCAAGCAACATGTGAGGTGATATGGATGAGAAAGATACTCGTGGGACTATTTGGTCAAGAGATGGATCCAACTGTGATCTATTGTGATAATCATAGTTGCATTAAGCTCTCTAAGAATCTGGTATTTCACAATCGATTCAAGCATATAGATATATGGTATCATCATTTACATGAGAGTGTGCAGAGGTGGATAATGTTGCTACAATACATTCCGACAAAGGAACAAGATGTTGTCATCTTGACAAAGGATTTGACAAGAGGGAAGTTCGAATTCCACAAGTGCAGGATAGGGGTGGTTGATAATCCATTTCTTGCTGAGAGGGAGTGTTGAAAAATGCAACAAGAAAGTCTCAATTTGATTTTGCCTTGGTCAAATTGAGAAAATTCAAATTTCCACATCAGCAGACAACTTGGAGAAAATCAACTTGTGTGACATGGCTCTTGTCACTCAATTAGCTTAGTAAATTGAAGTTATAGGGTTTGGTGTCACTCAGTTCGCTCAATAAATTGAAGTTATAGGGTTTGGAGTT
Organism: Pinus tabuliformis; assembly: GCA_031772625.1. Classification (NCBI taxonomy): domain Eukaryota; kingdom Viridiplantae; phylum Streptophyta; class Pinopsida; order Pinales; family Pinaceae; genus Pinus; species Pinus tabuliformis. The sequence continues at coordinate 812,856,706 of CM062820.1, forward strand.
CAGTTAAGCATGTGTGATTACGGATTTGTAGCAATCAAAGTCAGTTATTTCAAGTTGTTTTCAGTTAAACTAGTTCTAATTATTGATGGAACTAGTGGAAGGTCAGTTGTGCAGTCGGACAACAGTCTAACTCAGTGATCATCCAGTTAACTGATCAATAAGCCAAAAATAACTAGTGCATGCAAAGAATTTAGTTCCTCATCTGTGGTGGAGATTCCAAGGAAGTATAACATCAATTGTAGACTAGTCTTGAGTGTACAAGTGTTGCATGCAACCAGATGATCAATCGTGAGAATTGCGCAATCAATTGGACGAGAATTCCCAAATAACAGGGGCCTAATTCCTCAGGAATTGCGCAATGAAATAAGGACTCAAGTAGAGGCAGAAATTGACTAAGTATGGGTCAGAGCTTCTCATTGAGCATAGAGATAGGTTATTCACTTGCAGGTTGAGCTCAAAATTTTAATACGATGCTATTCATCTGATTAATAAAATTTTAATACGATGTCTATTCATCTGATTAATGAAAGAAGACTTAAGGGGTTTTTAGTAGTTTCTTTAGCCTAGAAAAATGTTGTGCATGTGTGTGATTTATTATTGCATGTCCGAGATTGTTGTTCTAAATTGTAAATTGAATTCCACAAAGCAGTAGAGTAGAATTATGTCTCTTGATTCAGATTAAAATTTCTTGAACAGTTGCAATTCCACACCATATTTCTACAGAAGCTATGATGCACAATGAAAGCTCCCATGTTTTGGAAGAAACACAAGCAAACCCCACCATATTGGATGAGGACCCCTCAATGTCTACATGAGATGAGCTTAAAGAAATAAGAGCGTCCGAAGAACCATCTATGGAGGACAACAATCCACCATCAACTCCATAAATTTTAGATTGCTTGCTTGTTTTTTGTCATATGAACAATTACATGATAGTAGTCTGATCTAAATTTTCTTTGTGCAAATTGGCTTATACAAAAACATATATAAACAACTTAATAGACCATGATGATATTAAGTTGATGAAGACTCTAATTTCCCCAGAAACAAATCTCCATCAAAGACTATTGCAATCTTTTCATATATTATAATGTAAAAATATATGTATTTCTAACTTAAAATACGTATATCAGATTATTGTATTTTAACATCGAAATTAATAAAGATGTTAAATAAGATTTATTTAAATAATGGCTTATTCATTCATATTTTTTTTTTCTATTTTTATAACTATTTATAGTGATACCACTTAACTTAATCCATTTTACAATAATTAAAACTTTATACTTTTTTTCTTTCTTCTTTCTTTTGCTGCAAATGCAAGCCGACTCATCATTGTTATTAAGGAAAACCATGCCACTAAGAATAAGTTGGTGGTTGTCTGTAAAGGGGCACACTTTCACTCCTACACTTGAGGCCCATTTACAATAATCAAAATTGATATTTATATAATACAAAAATAAAATACTTTAAAACTTATAATAATAAATAATAAATAAATAAACTCATTCATCTAAATTTATAACTAGTTCTATCTTGCCCGATTCCCGGTCTTACTTCCCTTGCCTGCTAAGGAGAACATTCTCTAGATGGCTCCCAGCTTTGCGAAAATAGTTGCTGGCTCAGTTCTGTCCGTCTTTGGGGGGCAAGCTCCTACCCATATCGTCAGTGAAGCCCCAGCTGCCACTGTCCAAGTGGTTCAGGCCTCACTCGATGAGGCTTTGAAGTTCTTTGAAAGTGCCCTAATATGCCGATTCAATGGTTTTTTGCCGCGACTGACAGCTCTCCACAGTTGGATCTCGGAGGTATGGAAGCCTCTAATTCCTGATGCAATTAATATCTACACTTGTGCTAGGGATTTCTTTATAGTAGATTTTGAAAACTGTGAAAGCTTATAATGTATTCTAGATTCCGGCCCTTGGTTTTGGGATAAATCAGGCCTATTCATGAGGCCCTGGAACCCATCATTCGATCCCTCAACAACATAACCTCAGCACCAATTTGCATGAGATTGCCAAACCTACCCTTGCATCTCTAGAATTTCTCTTCGCTGGAAGCCATTGGAAATGCAATTGGGAAATTTTACTGCAGGTGCCCAGAAACAGAGGAATATGCCAGAACCACCTATGTACACATCTGTGTGGAAATGGACTTTGGCGCCGGATTCCCAGCTGAAATACACCTAACAAGTAAAGACTATGTGTGGAACCAGAAACTCGATTACGAAAGTGTCCTCTTCAGATGTCGATCCTGCTTTGAGACAGGCCACCTAGCCAAAAATTGCCCAAAAGCCTCCCAGAAAAATTCTGCTAGAAAAAATCACCACAGATCTACATGGTGGGAAGGAGCACAAAAATAACACTACACTGTCATCCAAGAAGAATACTCTCGAGAAACTCTGAATTACAAGAAATCGGGCAAGATAGAAACAACTCTCAATACAAGCAGGGGGAAAGCCTCGCCGAACAACAAAAAAGTGAACTCAACAACCCCTCAAGCATCGACAGTTATGAGGTTTTGAATAACGCACAAAATAAATCTTCATTTAATAGCAAAGCAAATCTCCTAGACCAAACTTCTTCTCCGACAATCTCCAAAAGGACGAACACAATAGATAGCGAAGCTAAGACACCAATATCCCAAGAACCAGAAGAGATGAAGGAGATGCAAGATAAAGAAAGTTGGAAGACCGTAGAGAAGAAAAAGAAAGCTACATCACCAATCTCGCCAAGAAAGACGAGGAGCCAGACAATTAAAAATTAAGAAATTATAGGTCCGATAGACCAATTTGGTCTCAGTGGACGTTAACCATCATCATCATCATCATCAATAATTTAAAAATTTTCTGAATTTAGACTTCTGTGATCCATAATGTTTAGAGAGAAAATTTTATGGAGAAATCACATCAAATAATTATTGGAGCCAATGTTTTGAACCCTCTACTGTGGTTCATCGTCATGACAAAGGTGGAGTATCTGATCTACCATTAACAATATATATATATATATATATATATATATATATATATATATATATAGGAGGAGATGCTTCAAAGAAAAAAACTATCAATTGATCCTTTAGAAATTCAAAAATAAAAATTAAATTTTATTGAAACGTTATAAAGTGTTAAACACACATGGGAGCAAGAATAATCTGAATGATAAATCATGAGAGTACAATTTTATTAACAAATGATTTACATTTATAGTACAACATGTGACCATTGGGTTTCACATCCCAAGGTCTCTTGGACTACTTTGTCTATTCAACTTCCACACTAACCCATTGAGGATTAGGTGTCCAACATTCCCCCCCTTAATCCGAAGGGTTATGTATGAGTCCAAGAAGAGAGTTGTAATACAAAATGTGCAAATATGCATGGCAACACTAGGCTGAATGTGCTCTATGAAATGTTGGTATAAAGGGCGGTGGTTTAAGGATGACCACCAATACTGGAATGCTTAGTGCAGTTCCTGGAACTCTTCCAAAACTGGCAAGAAGTTAAAGTCTTTTGCTAGAGGAAGTGCTCCTATTGTTTTGAAGAGGGAAACCTTCAACCATGAAGGGGAGGTCTCACCCCGCATAAAAGGGAGAACTTCAACCTGAAAAGGGAAGTCTCAACCTGTGATGGTTTAAGGATGACCAACAACTCTGGAATGCTTAATGCAATTCCTGGAACTCTTCCAAAACTAGCAAGAAGCTGGAGTCTTCTGCTAGAGGAAGTGTTCTCGATTTTGTTCCTGGAATTCTTCCGAAACTGGCAAGAAGCTGAAGTCTTCTACTAGAGGAAGTGTCCCAGATTTCCAACTGAATGCATGTTCACGGGCATCTTTGTCTCTAGCTACAACTTTGAAACTGGTGTGGCAGGTTGTGGCTCGGGCTCGCTTGATGTGACTTTGAAGCTTGTAGATGACCATCATTCCCCCCCCCCTGTCAGATACAAGGTGAGAAGATGGAGAAAACTCAACTGCAAGACTGTTCAATACTCTAGAACAAGTTCTGACATGTGTTTGGAATATCTTCTTGGCTTTTGATGCCCATTGCCAAGAAGCGATCCATCCAAGATGAATCTTTGTTCTTGCAGGACGTTTGTTTCTGAAGCATCTGTGTGAAGAATGGGTGGTTTTATGACAGTGCTTACATGGATGAAGATCAAAACAGTGATCTTTCAAATGGCCAACTCGGTCACAGTGTTGGCATTTTACAATCTGTTGTTGTTGCTGATGTGGAAGAGGGGCAGAGTTTGGAACAGATGAAGGTGAACTGTCATGAGGAGCAGGTGAACTGTCATGAATGAATCCAACACTCTGAAACTGAATGGGCTTTGAGTAGTCTGGAATATGAAAGGACAAGTCCTTGTCATATCCAAGACCAGTTCTGTGCTTGTTGTGGACAAGCTGTTCCCAAGGTCTGATGATGGGCTTGGGAAGTGCAGACTGAATTTCTGCATCTGCATGTACAACTGTTGCTTCATTTGAATGAAATGTAACATTATTGATTTGTTGTTTATGGGAGTCTGTTTCATTTTTCTGAACAGAAACAGGTTCAGAATGATGATTCCTCTGTTTTAATTCTTCTTGCTGTAGTTGAGTTTCAAGCTGCAAAAAATCAATTTTCTCTTGTGCATTTTGTAGACATATTTTAATATTGAATAGAGAGGTTTTGTTGATCTTAACCATCTCATCAACAGTGGAATGTATCAGAGTATTTAACAACTCTAATGCATTATCAAGTATGGTCATTTTCTTCATTATCTTATACGTTAAAGAAACTGATCACAACTATCAACCAGTGAAGAAGAAGCAACAATCACTCACAATTCAATGTCACTGCAATATCCTTTATAAATGTCAGCAATTTATCAGTGTGCAACATAAAAGATTACAATCAGCTCACCAAACTCTTTATGCAGCAGTGGAATCAAGGAATCAATGCACTATAATGAGTTTTAAATACAATGCTACGCTGGAGCAGCAGCAACTGCAAACTTGCTTGGATCCTTCAAATACTCGTTCACTCTTCAACATATATCAACACTTCAGTATCAGCTAGTGAGAAGAATATACAGCCACACAAACAACCTCTAAATGGCATCCAAATTGTGACAAACTCATTCTGGTATGGTAGAAATTGACCCAGAATACCAACAGACCAACCAGCAGCAATATATTAAGTAACTCGATAACTGTGTTTGAGCTCCTCCAAGTACCACACACAAACACTTTATAATTCGGCTCAGATCACGAAGATGAATTGTGGAACCAATTAAAAATTCAATTCATATACCATGAATAACTCAATGTTTCACCACACACTAAATTTGTTTTGTTCATGCATATTCTTCGTCTCCATTTGATCTGGTTTCAACCTTCAAATTTTGAATCCCTGAGATGAAAGGCACAGATTTGCTAGGGCCTTTTCTCTTCCACAAAGAATTGAGGCCACCTCAGATCAGGAAGATGAGTTCAGCGAGGCGAGCTGTAGTTTTGAATCGGAAACAGGGATTCAGAGAAACCTTTAGAGATGGAGATTCAGTTACCATTGCATTTTCATTTGGTAAATTATGTAGAGGAAGAAGCCAGATAATCAATTCGGTGCAGAGGTTCAACAAAGTACATAAGAATGCTGATATATATAGCAGTGGCACCCATAAATAAACTTCTTTTTTTTTTTAATCTGAATACACAGTCAACAAATAGAAGTACAGAGGTTGTTTTCTTCCTAATAGTGGCCAAATAAACAAGGTGTATAAAATATTGGAACCTGTTTGCTTAGCTTAATTTGCAGCCCGTCTATCTCTTCAAACTCGGCTTCTTTACACTAGCAATCTGCCCAAAATTTATCTCTGATGTAACACACACCCACTCTTTCAAATTAAAGCTAATAATCTTTGGTTCATCTCTTTATGGTTTATGAAAACCATATCCTCATCACACAAGGTTCTTCATATTTCAATTAAAACTCATCCAGAAACTTATCAAAACCCCTCATCCATAACCAAACATTCGGAAGCTTACCAAACAATCACAATAACTCTCATTCATATATGGCCGGATTCAATTAAAGAGTGCGCCCTTGCCTTTAAACCCCAATGTTTAATTCTGATATGTTTGCCAACAAACACATTATATTTGGTTTAAATCTCAAACATCAAACTACTCACGAAGTTTTCATTTCATTTAACATTTATTCCCAACCTGCACATATGGTTTTTAATACGGATTTTCAAACAAATCTCCATAAACAAAAGCGCCCATGTGTTAAGACTGAGTCTGGCAATCATATATCATTTTCAGGCATTATAACTTTATGCAACCACCATCATATCTTACCCGTTCAAATTCATGCAATAATCTCAGGATCGCGCCTTCAGATTCTGGATCTCACCAACAATCGAACCATTCGATTCATGAGAGTTATCTTATTTCAAAAGACCGTTATTATTCCGTCGAAATAAAACATACCTGTTTATCAAAATGCTGTCAGCACGGCTTTGTTGTGGTATATAAGTTTGCCTCTGTCAAAAATGGTTCTGTTTACAAAACCCAGAATTGATGTCTCTACGTTTTCCTCAGATCAGACCATTCATCCACATTCTGCCTCTGTGGTTAATACTTCTTGGTTTCTTCACAGTATCGCCTTTTGCCATACTCGAATCCTCCAAGACGGGCGTTTTCATCGACAGTCCGCACATTCACATTGTTTTCATCGACAGTCCGCACGGAACAAAGAGAAGACCACAAAACTCATGGTCAGGAAGGCCCCACACCCGTGGCTCACAAGATTCTGGTACCAAAATCCTCCACCGCAAAACAATGAGAGGAATAGGACTGTGTGTAAACCAGGATTTGGCTAATAAAGATGGTAGTCTCCTCTGATTTCAATAGACAACGTTCACATATATGAGCAGCGTTCACATATAGAACAACGTTCAATAGACAGCGTTCAAATGTCAGGCCAACAGGTAACCCAAGCGGACAAGGGATTTTGGTATGGGTGTAGGTAGTCGAGTCGTAGTTGTTTGGAGGGTCGATAGCGGTGGCTATGGGGTTAGCCTATGGAGGTGCGTAGGAACAACATAACATCACATTTATAAGGAGGACTCTGCGTCCAGCATCGTTCTCGACAAAGCAGAGCGTATGGCAGTCAAAGCAGCAAATACATATGGGAGTTGATGCGTTTTGTATGCAGGTATGGTGCAGCGACAGGAGCTAAAACGTTCAACTCAAAACATTTTATGTGCTGTCAGGCTTAGCCAGAAACCAATTGACTGTTATTTCGACTCCTCATGCAGCAAAAACGTACACAGTGACAGAGGTTATAATTAATGAAATGGCTAAGCGAACAGTGGACGTTGCAAAGAAACAGCACTGACAATGGCAGAGAATGCCCAAAAATGAGAAAACGCCTTTCTGACAGAGCCCAAATTAGTGGAGCGTTAAGATTCTTACGGACAGGTGTACAATAAGGAATAGAACGCTCAGTTATGATAATCAGATAGGGCAGTGCTGCATGCAACAGAGACCATCGCTATTCAAGGAGACAGAGAATCGACAACGCTGAGTAAATGTCAGGGTTGGCAGGGAATTTCATGGTAGAAGACCTAATGCATAAATGGTGAGATAGAAGACTACGCAATTAGAGGTTGAGAAACCCATGCAAAAGGCCACACATCATGGCTCTGATACCATGTTAAACACACATGGGAGCAAGAATAATCTGAATGATAAATCATGAGAATACAATTTTATTAACAAATGATTTACATTTATAGTACAACATGTGACCGTTGGGTTTCACATCCCAAGGTCTCTTGGACTACTTTGTCTATTCAGCTTCCACACTAACCCATTGCGGATTAGGTGTCCAACATAAAGTCAAAGTAAAATGAAAATGAAAATAGTAGTTACAAACGTTCAAAAAAATCCCCATAAATTGAAAAATAATAATAATAATAAATAAATAATAATATTAAATAAAACATAAAAAAATTAAGAATTGAGAATTACACAATTTTTCAAAACAATAAATGAATAAATAAATAACTAATAATAATAATAGATAAATAAATAAATATAAAATGTAAATTGAATAAATAATAAAATTTAATAATTAATAATTAATAATAAAGATATTTATATATATATATTTTTAAAGAATTATACAATTCATGTATATATTCTAAGGGAAAAAATCAAAATCCAGATAAACAGAGAAATTCATGGAATAAATAAAAACTAGGAATGGAGAGCAGGGATCCAGTTGTTGCTAATTTTCCAACCTTCATCCCTATTCAGATTGTTACCATGCTTCTCAATTTCTAAAGCCTCTCTGAACTTCCTATGATGGAAGTGATCAATTTTGGCTAAAACTCGGGAATCCTCAATACATATGTGGTGTTTAGTATTAGACGCATGCTCAGCTAAGGCAGATGAGCGGGACCTGTTATGCCTAATATCTGTCGCATGCTCTTGGATCCTTTGCTTGATGGAACAACCCGTTTCTCCAATATAGGGTGTTCCGCATGAACAAGGGACTAAGTAAACACCTTTCATATCCTTGGGGTCAACATACTGACTACTAGAGTTTGCTTGATAAAACTGTAGTTATAGAAAATTAAATAAGAACCCTATTAAGAAAATCTCTAATGAGGTTGCTCGTGCTATTAATTCGAGAAATATCCCTAGCCCCCTAAAGAAAAAACTTATTGTTAGCAACCCCCTCACCCCTAGGATATATGGGCTTCCCAAAGTCCACAAAAATGGGGTTCCCCTTCAGCCTATTGCCAACACAATAGGAGGGCCTATGTATTTTCTTGCTAAGTTCTTAGCTTCAAAACTGAAGCCCCTTGTTGGCCATATTGAATCCTTCATTAAAGACTCAGCCTCTTTTGTTAAAGAGCTTAAGGGTAGTAATATTGACCCTGCTGATTTTCTAGTGAGCTTCGATGTTGTCTCTCTCTATACTAATATTCCCATTAATGAGGCTATGGAAGTTATTAAACGCATCACCGATCCTGATACTGCTAAGTTGGTAGGTCTCTGCCTTACCTCTACTTTGTTTAGTTTCCAAGGAGAATTCTATGAGCAAACGTGCGGAGTAGCTATGGGTTCTCCCCTCTCTGCCGTGGTCACCAACTTGTTCATGGAAGACTTTGAAACTAAAACCCTTGCCTTTGCACCCCTTCGCCCTAAGATTTGGAAGAGATTTGTCGATGATACCTTCATTGATTGGCAGCATGGACGTGACTCACTGGATTCTTTTCTTTCTCATCTTAATAATCAATATGAGTCTATTAAGTTTACTATGGAGACTGAGATCAATGGTAGTCTCCCCTTTCTCAATGTACTTATCTCTGAAAAAGGAGATGGTACCTTTTCTCACCAGGTTTATCGTAAAAAAAACTCACACTGAGCAGTACCTTCATGCAAGCTCCCATCACTATCCTCCTCAAAAATTTGGTCTTCTCAACACCCTAGCCACTAGAGCTCTTAGGATTTCTGATGAAAGTCACTTTGAAAGTGAGAAGTCCCATCTTCTTAAATTTTTTTATGATAATGGCTATAATAAACACCTTGGTCTCAAAGCTTTTCGAAAAGCTAGCCTCGGGCCTAAGCCAAAAAAAGATCCTCTTGGTTTTGCTAACTGCGTTCATCTTCCATTCATTCTGGAACCACTGCCAAGATCACCCGCATTCTGAGTAAGAATAAGGTGCATACTTCCTTCAAGCCCCTCAACACTATCCAGAGCTCCCTTAGGTCAGTTAAGGATCATGTTGACCCCAAGAATATGAAAGGTGTTTACTTAGTCCCTTGCTCATGCAAAACACCCTATATTGGAGAAACAAGTCGTTCCATCAAGCAAAGGATCCAAGAGCATGCGACAGATATTAGGCATAACAGGTCCCGCTCGTCTGCCTTAGCTGAGCATGCGTCTAATACTAAATACCACATATGTATTGAGGATTCCCGGGTTTTAGCCAAAATTGATCACTTCCATCATAGGAAGTTCAGAGAGGCTTTAGAAATTGAGAAGCATGGTAGCAATTTGAATAGGGATGAAGGTTGGAAAATTAGCAGCAGCTGGATCCTTGCTCTCAATTCCTAGTTTTTATTTATTCCACGAATTTCTCTATTTATCTGGATTTGGATTTTTTCCCTTGGAATATATATATAATTAATTCTTAAAAAAAATTAAAAATATCTATATATATATAATTCTTAAAAAAAATTAAAAATATCTATATATATTTGAATTGTATAATTCTTAAAAAAAATTATCTTTATTATTAATTATTAATTATTAATTATTTAATTTTATTATTTATTCAATTACATTTTATATTTATTTATTTATTTATCTATTATTATTATTAGTTATTTATTTATTCATTTATTGTTTTGAAAAATTGTATAATTCTTAATTCTTAATTTTTTATGCTTTATTTATTTTATTTTTATTAATTTTTTTTTTCAATTTATGGGGATGCTACGTTTGTAATTATTATTTTTATTTTCATTTTACTTTGACTTTATAAGGTTTCAATAAAATTAAATCTTTATTTTTGACTTTCTAACAGATCAATTGATAATTTTTGTTTCATATTGTTAATGTTAGATAAGATACTCCACCTTTGCCTTGATGATGAACCATAGTTGAGGGTTCGAAACGTTGGCTCCAATAAATTATTTGATGTGATCTCTCAAGAAAATTTTCTCTCTAAAAATTTAAAATTTGTGCCAAGTCCATAATCATTTTAAAAATATTGAATATCACATCCATATAGAAAGGAAAAACAAAACAATGGTGAATTGACCTCTTGTGTTAATAAAGGTTATCATATATATTTTAAACAAAAATAAGTATTATCTATGAGATGTAAACTAATTGGTTTGTGTGGGGTTTATTGCAAACCACGAAAAATGTTTAAATTTCATGAAGGGTTGAGGATGAGAGCCACTTTTGGGGAAATTAAATTATCATAAAGAGTCGACTAGCTTTGCACAACAATTTACTCTTCAAATGCCAGGTAAATGTGTCATTTAGTAACATTGTGTAATTCCAACCTAGGGTGAAAGACTCTAGGTAAATGTGTCATTTGGTAAAGTTGGGTGAATAATCAAAATTTGTAAGCATTGAAAGGGATAAATATCTCAGGGTGCAAACCTCTTCTTTGAGTGCAAAAGGGATTTGATCCCTTTTGAACCTCCATAAATCTAGAGTTAAGATGAATCTAGAGTCATTTTAAACAGCGTAACTATTAAAATATATAGATTTATGTGTTTGGAGTGGTTGATCAATGAAGAAAATTCTACAAATAGGAGATTCTTAGTTAATCACAACTATTATATTGATAAATGAAGAAAAAACCACAATTCCAAGATTTTTGGTTAACCACAATTATTATATTGATAAATGAAGAAAAATCAACAAATCAAAGATTTTTGGTTAACCACAACTATTATATTAAATTTTAGTTATTAAATTTTACATTATATTTCAACATTTTGAAATTTAAAGATTTTTGGTTAACCACAACTATTATATTAAATTTTAATTATTAAATTATACATTATATTTCTACATTTTGAAATTTGAAATTTTTTAGTTAACCACAACTATTATATTAAATTTTAGTTATTAAATTATACTTATATTTCAACAAATTTTAGTTATTAAATTATACATTATATTTCAACATTTTGAAATTTAAAATAAGAATTGACAATTTTTGTAATTATTAAATTTTACATTATATTTCAACATTTTGAAATTTGAAGATTTTTGGTTAACCACAACTATTATATTAAATTTTAATTATTAAATTATACATTATATTTCTACATTTTGAAATGTGAAGATTTTTAGTTAACCACAACTATTATATTAAATTTTAGTTATTAAATTATACTTATATTTCAACCAATTTTAATTATTAAATTATACATTATATTTCAACGAAATTTAAAATAAGAATTGACCATTTTTTTTAATTATATTTCTGAGAAATAAAATAACTTAACCACTTATTAAAAAATTACTCCTTTACAAATTATCCTAAATATTATATCTTTTCTAAAATACAATTATATATCTGCATATTTTGAAGGTAGGTAGCTTGTTTAAATCCATGGTAAAACAACAGATCTTTATTTAAAAAGTGTTTTTCTCTTCCATTAAGAAAATAAAAATAAATAATGCAATTAAACTAATTAATTCATTCCCTCATTTAGGGTCAGAAATCATCCCTGGCGTCGGTTGGACGCATTTGGGTGATCAGAAAAACGCATTAAATTTGAGGATTCGTCATTCGGAGATGAGAAGCGAGGAGTGTTGAAACTGAATTTAGCAGATGGGGTCGGAGAAGCTTTGTTCGTCGTCTGCTTAAGTGAGAGCGAGGGGGGGAAATTTTTCTTCTTGGTCGGGCGAACGCCCTTAAACGTTCCAATTCCATGAGCTTCGACAACCTATGGATACTACAAACTCAGTCCAACCCTCTTCAATGGTTGAACAACCAGAAGAGGATGAATGGGGTATCTACCTTAATCCTTCCTGCATATTCTACTTTAATTTTTTGGTGTGTGTGTGTACATTGTGTTTTCAGTTTTTGAGTGTGTGAGTATTTTTTCTAAGTTTGGGTATACCATTAGCATAGGTACTCTTCTTCTGGTTAACCACTGTTTACCCACATCTATACCTGCTTGTTGAAGTGCGCCTACGCCCATACTAGTAGAGCTAGGCCAGGATTCGCTCATTGGTATTTTTGAGGAATGATTGGGAGAATGCCCTTGGCCATTGAATCTGCAAAATTGCAAGCGGTTGAATCCAGATGATTGAATTTCGAATCTGACTTGTAGATGTGGAGATTGTTGAGAATGTATGCCTGATAAGCGCGGAGTTATGTTTGACCTCTCAACTTTGCCAGCTCAAAATGATTGAATAAATCCAGTTTTCTCAAGTTCAATGAATTTATCAAGATCATCAAGTTGAATATCAATATGGTCAAAGGAGTATGTGCATAGTCTGCATGCCATTGCTTTCTTCTATTCATATATTATTGTTAATGATGGCAGTGTTTTTATTGGCTAAATATGCTGTTTGCTTTGGATTAATGTATGGGGGCAATGGGTTGCAATTTTTTTCTTTTACTCTTCCCATTTATGCAGTATAAGGGTTGATTTGCACTGTTTTTTTCTGAGTTAACTTAAACCAGGTTCTGGAGAAATGAATGTACGGGGGTGCACAATTTCTTTTTTACTTATTCCATTTTTTTGATATAGTCTGGGTGTTGTTGTTCATATGCCGATTTTTCTGAGTTAGTTTAAAGCTGCTTTTAGAAGGTACCAAAATTCGTGAAAACTGATGAGCTTTGCCCCCCTTAACAAACAACATAACGGAACCCTGTGTAAATTGATAATAATTGCATTCAAAACATATCTTAGTTTAAGGGTTTGTGCAAATTAGACCTAAGTGAATATTGTGCTTTGTGTTGCTCTTTATTTAAATTTTCTTAGCTCTATCAAAATAGTGCCTTGCTGATTGGCGTCCTTTCCATGCTAGTATTTCTGAACTCCTGCATTCATTGTTCCATTGGAGCGAGGGTGATCAGACATATTATTATGATTACTATCTTTTGGGTCGAGGGGTTGGGGAGCTAAAGGCCATTGAATTGGCATATCCCATTGCATATCCCCTCGGTTCATTGTGTTCCCCCTAAAATTTGAACTCTTGCAAATTGGAAGCATTAGCGAATGGATGGAAATATCACCGAGTAGTGTATTTTCTTTGCATTGCTGAAACTCTAGTTGGGTTTCTGTGCTTTAACTGCTGTACCACTGGTCATGGTTTTTCTGTGTTTATAGATGCTGATGGGTTTGAGATCCCCTGCCTGAAAATCGAGAAGCCTGGTACTGTTGAAAAAAATGCAGCGGAAACAGAAGACTCAAAATCTTCTCCTCAACAGGTGACATTAGAACCAAGATCTCTTATATTTGCTTAAATTCAATCATTAAGGCAATAAATTGGTTCTTTTTGGATCTCTGTCACAATTTCATTGTTTTTCTGTTTGTACAAAGTTTATCACCCATGCCACAAGTTGAGCAGGCAGGAATTCGTCTAGTTTGAATTTAAGACAGATATGCATTCATTCATTCACGTGTTTTAAGTTTGAAAGACCATGCATTTCCGAAAATGAAATCAGATGGCATTTTTTTGGACTATGATGATGTTGTTGCTCTTACGAAGGCTTACATTGCATTGTTGATATTCTAGCAATGTTTTGCATTCCTGTTATATATTTACCTAGTTCTGAGTCTTTTTGGACAGGTAAAAAGCAAAGAGGAAAAACTCTATTTAGGACCACATGGAGCTCCACCTTCATTAGTAAAGCAGCAAGAACTTAATACAGCTGGAAGGAAACAACGATTTAGGCAAAAGCTGAAGGAAGCGGATGAAAAGAGCAGTTCAATAGGGCACGAAAATAAGTTAGAAGCTTTGCGAGACCTGATTGGTCGTAAAGGAAGTGCAATGGCACCAAGAGGTTCTCCTAGAGAGTGGCTTGATCCTCATTGCCATGAAAACGAGTTTGAGCCATCTGCTTAGTTTTACTTCAACTCGTTCTTGAGCAGCAAATCTTTTATTAGAATTCTGTTACAAATTTGAACTTCTCTATTTTACTTGAAAAGGGGATGATTTGTGGAGCTGACCATCTTCTATAAATGCATGCTTTCAAGAAGTAAACTTTATTATGATAAAGTTCCAATGTTTGCTTGTTTCTTTTCTGTTAGAAGTACACATGATATCATACCTATTTGTGTGGAAAGTTTGTTCCTCCCACCTATTCTACATGAATGGTAATCAATCATAAGGCTTACCTTTGAATTATGTCACCTTCTTTTGAGCACGATTATGTTTGTTGACTATAATTATGATTTAGGTTGAGAGGCACTGCAATGTAGCCTTTTGTAGTTTTATGTAATTCTGTTATGGCAATTATAATGCTTCAATCTAATTAAAAAAATAAAATCCTAATAATTCACGATAATGTTATTATTTTGTATTTAATAAAACGATTTCTAAATTAGGGTCTTTTCAACAGTTTCTTACATACCCAAGTCAGCTATGTTAGTAAATTTATAACATGTATTTTCTGCAGATGAATGGGTACGATGGTTTGTTATAATATTATTTGAATTTTCTTTTTGTGATATTTATATGCTGTTTCGTTATTCTTTATTTTGAAAATGATGAAGTTTGTGAATTCATCCGTCCTATTAAGTTACCATTTATTGTGTGTGCTTGTTACAATTGTTGTTCATTGTTTATGGGAAGAACTTGCATATCAATAAATTCCATCTTGTTCCATTGATCTGTTTTCCACGACAATTGTGAAATACAGGGGATGCAGGGGCTTTTTACTGCCCTCAACTCTGGCAAGGGATGTCAGAAAATTAAAAAAAAGACAGTTTGTAATGTTCTGCAGTTGTGCATGTATGTATTGTTACCTTTGAGGTAAATAGTAATTGCCATATCATGTTAGATTCTTCCGTTCTCTTACTTTCGGCAGTCTTTGGTGAAGATAAGATCTTACTTAGCTGCAAATAGTTTCACAACTCTCTTTTAAAGTTTAATAATCTTTTTTGAATATCAAGATGTTGAGTGTACTTTTAGATTTATGTGGAAAGTTTGTCGATTCAAGATTGAAGTCTGTAAATTTGTCTTTTACAACTTTTTCCGAACCATGTGTGTGGAGCACATTTTTACTGCAGATCATTCTATCAAATATCTTGAAAGATTGCATGCTTCCTCTGGCAACAATCACTATGTCGTGTTTAGTTTGATGAAATCTGTGTATATACATGAATGCTAATATTGTGATTGGATGGTTTCACAAAGAATGGACACCTTTGTACTAAATATATACTAAAAGAAGCATAGCATCCATATACATTTTTGAAATTGCACAATTGTTGTATTTATTCTTTTCTCAAGGATATTTATATCCCATAGTAACTGAGAAATTTGTAGGTTATTTCTGTCAATTTAAGCTCTTTAAGTATTTATTTTGAGCTTAAGAAGTTTTTATTTAATCATTTCCTGATTGGGAATTTGTTAGAATAATCTTCAGGTTTGATTACTCCTGCAAGGTATGGTACTTATTGCAAGTCAGTTTTTATTACTCCTGCAAGGAATTGGCAACTGCGCCGGGCTTGTACTCGCGTAACATGGGGCCGATTTCAACCGTTACCATTATAACCCGTAGGTGAATTACACCACCCCCAACATTTGGCCATGGATTACTTGAACATTGAACATGGGACATAGTACTCACATTTACTTTATATTTTCACAGGTTTGCCAAGTGAGCTCCCCAAGGGGGGTTCAATTCACCATTTTATTAATTGAATGCAGCAAATCTGTTTTCTTGTCTTGGAAGGAATAACTCTAAAAGCCCCAATTATATCTACCAGATACAGTATAAATGCTGGGACAAGGATCGGGTAGTTGATGTTCTAGTGCTGAATATCTACACAGATAATTTGTTTGGCAGAAACAAATCAAAGATAAATAAAATTGTAAATCGTAGGTGGTGATCTTGTGAAATTTGTGCTGGATAAAATGTTACCAGGAAGCGTGAGTGGGCGATACTCCTTCCCAAAAAATCTCCGCGAGCGGGTCATTCCATACACAGAGTTGACCTGGGAGCACACAGGAGTGCTTCAGGTAGCAGAGTGCACTCCCAAAATTCTCTAGGGTTTGCTTGCCTGAAAATGCTGCCAACTGCGAACATGCTCTTGCAACCCGAAATTCTCTAGTAGTTGCCATCTGGAAAACGCTCCCGATCAGGAATCTGCTGCTGCAGCGATTTTGTCCCGAGTGGGAACGAGGAGCCCTTTGAGTGCTCTATGGTAATGTCGGTTTGACAGCAGTTGTTTTAGGTTTCTGCTTAGAGCTTTCAGCATAAAGAAAACATATCAACTTTTATTTCTACAGTGAAGGGATAGCTTGGGCTGTAAGTTGCAACATCTCATTTTGTGTAAGTGCATATGTTCCAGTTTCAAATATTATAGCTTAAGTTTTCAGATCAGACCATATCTGATCTTGACAGACAGCTTTTCTGTCTGATCAATGGTTATAGGGAAAGAAGTTCATATGATTTTGTTGGTTTAGTTTTGCTATACATCTTTATTTAATCTGTATTCAGCACTAAAGATTAGGTGTGCTATGTATTCAACTGAACTGCCCTCAATCAGTGGCATCGTGTCAGTGTTCCTAATCTTTAGGAGACCTGGTATTAACGCTTATCTAAATGGATGGTCATTCTGGATAAAATAATTCTTTTAGCTGCTTACTTTAATATACCCTATGATGGTGGGCAAAGAAATTTTGCTACCATATAAATTTTCAAAACTGATGTTAATCATTTGTCCCAATCATCCATCTATCCATGTTCCAGTAATCCATTAGGTACAACCAATTTTAACATGTACCGTCCATCTTGGTTAGTATCACAAGAGAGCTATTTATATTTTATCCCCTTTTATTTCAATCCGTCATGTTTCCGTGTTCGAAGGATCCATTAGGTATAATCAATTTCT
The DNA here is from genome assembly GCA_031772625.1 of Pinus tabuliformis. Taxonomy (NCBI): domain Eukaryota; kingdom Viridiplantae; phylum Streptophyta; class Pinopsida; order Pinales; family Pinaceae; genus Pinus; species Pinus tabuliformis. Next base: position 812,874,303 of record CM062820.1, read on the forward strand.
TCTTTTACAGATTGTATCACCTTGTTTGGCTTAATGAGAATGTGTTCTATATTATCTGTCCACCTATGTCAATCATGAATATGCAAGAAGATGTCATTTATTCAGAAATTCTAGTTGACAGCAACTTATTGCAATATTTTAATGCTCGGTAATTCTAGGATAGAAACCACCCTAATGCAACTATTCCAGGTATTCAAGTGAGCAAGTAATTGACTACTATGTTTCACTCTTATCTAGCTTGTGGATGCATCTTCTTGAAACCTTTTTAGCACTTACTATGTTGTGTGGCATCCTTTCAGCCCAAACTAATGTGTTTAATTGTGTTTGTTTAGGATTTGAGATTTTCAGATAGACAGCAAGTGTGCCTTCAATATAATTATATATATTGAGTAAATCATTAAATGAGGTTTTTATTTTTAGAGTTTGCAATTTTTTTAAGGGGGCTTGTCGAGTCAGTGAAAGCAGTGTGCTGTTAATCCCCCCATTAGGGGTAAAATCTCTCCAACATGTTTCTCCCCTGTGGGCTACTTGTGCCAGTTCTTGTAATTGCAGATGGGGCCAACTTCAAATCCTGGGACCTTAGTGATGGCTATTCAACTGTTGGATGTTCTCATAACTTGCGATATGCCTCTTGAGGGTGTTAATTGGAAGCATTTGATCCCAAAAAAAAATCATAATTCATCAACAGCACCATTGTTGATTTCCATTAATTGGTGAACTTATAGAAGCACAAACTCCCTGCACTCAAGTTTCCTCAAGCCTTGTTGAGCTTGGCTAGTTATAAGCACAAAACATAAGAAAATGCTTTTGTGGACTCCTTTACATTATTGATATTTATATTCATAGATGTGACACTTTTTTAACCAAAACGAGGAAAAACATTTTAAGAAAATACACATGAAGGGGCAATATACTGACCATACTCCAGGCTTCTTATTTGACTGTCCTGTGTAAACGCAGCATGGCTATTTATCTTTATTGAGACTTGTTTTGCAACAAAATTAGAGAGCATGACTTGAAATTTTGACATTAAAGGATGTACCCCTTATCACTGTCGTCTCCCTTCTACGTTTTTCGATTATTGTTAAAGAGTTCTTAGATGGGGAAGTTGTCTTTAACTTCATACTATTAGAAAGTTGGATCACGTTATCCTTCTTCTAATGAGACTTGCATTTCACTATATTGTGGGTTCTTTTCTTCTTTGCGTTTCATTGCATCTTTTTGGTTTTGGAAATTTTGTCTGGATTGGAATTCACTTCTTCACTGGTTACATATTTTTGAACTTTGTACCATTTTGGATAATCTTCCTCGTCATTTTCCATGCCATGATCCTTTGCGCTAGATTCTTAGACGGGTCATTTTCCATACCATGATCCTTTGCGCTAGATTCTTAGACGTTGAGGAGTATTACTTTTTCTTTTCTGCGTTTGAATTTCTTTTGTTCTTTTGGATGTGTTGGGAGGTTTTGCAAAAGGGTGGGAGATTACGTGATTGCACTAATGACAATGTCTCCGTTGGAATGTCATGTTTCACATTTTGATTTTCGTAACTAAAAGAGTAACTATTAGATATATTCATTGTAATATGTTAATGTGGTAGACTCTGCTTAAAAGTGTATGTATGAAGCAATGTTGAGTACAAAAGAGAGAAGATAGGGATGGAGATCAATGGTCAGACTCATGGATATTTTATAGAGTGATATCCAATGTAAATTCATGTTCTTTGTATATTGAGTGTATGTTTATTGTTGGGCATCTTAAATTCTCAACAAGTACATGTAAAGTTGTCGAATTTAGAAAGTGATTACCTATGCTTTTTAGCACTTTTTTATCCCGATGAAAAACTAGTAGATTTGGGAGCCTCACCTAAATTAGAACTATCTCAAGTTTTTTAGTTGTAAAAATGAAAATTACATGTTGAAGGTTCACGCAATTTCCCTATTACCAAGGTCTTTGTAGAATTTTTAATCTATGTGTTTTTGTTGCAAATGTATAAGGAAAATACACATTTGGAATAGAAGTATTTAATGCTTCTTGAAATAAAATCACCCAAGGAATGTTTAACCTTGTCTATGAAACCATTTGTTGAAGCCCAAAATTTGTGAACATGCAAATTAGATCTCTATTAGAAAGATCTCTACACCAAACATGAGATAGGTCACTTTGCTTGCTAAAGGAAGAAGGGGTTTTGATTTTTAGATGGATACATGAGATTGAGATTAGAGGAGTCATTTAACATCCTTTGACAGAAGCCTTCATTCCCCTCAATAGGTATAGTGACCCTAAAATCAAGGAGCGAGTAAGAAAGAGATGTAGTTACTTGTTTTTGAAGGGCTCCAACACCTAGAGAATTCATAGGAGTGTTCATATTGAAACTAAAGGTGGTAATGACAATGTTCATTTGCCAAAACATCACTAAGAACTTGTGTGTTATGTTTAAGGACACAATAATAGTAATTAGAGGAACCATCAAAGCATGGAGAGGTGTCATTTGCTCCCTTGAAGAATGTGACAACAACAAAAGGGAAGGTTTTTAAAACAACACAACATCATATCGACATACAAAACACTCTATGAACCTCCCAAGAGCTAGGATAACTAAATGAGGACCCTCGTAGGAGTTGTGCCAACAAAAGAGCCTAGATAAAAAACATTGCTTGTGATTGGCAAGGATATGCCCTTTGCAACTAGCAAATCAATGTGATTCAAAAGCTATAAATTTTAAGGCATGATCATGTTTACCCCTAAGTTCATATTGGTTGTGATCTTTTCTATTTTAATCCATGTAATGATCATTTATCGCTTTAAGTTTCCTAGTGTTTCTATATTTTCTATTTTCTTGTTGATGTAAAGATTTTGTATTTTAGTAAGTGACAAAAAGAACCCTACCATTAGTACAATAATTATGTTATTATTGAACATTACATGTTAATCTCGAGGGAATAAGTTCTACATCTATGAAATTAAGCAACAAGGATTATATTAGGTTAAATCTATTTAAAGATAGTTTCTTAGGATCTATGTGAGTAAAACCCCAAGTGTATTTTTCTATTTTAGAATAGCTTATGCTGTATGAAGCAATTTTGTATAAGAACTCTTATAGCCAAATTGGGAGTTAATAATCTTTTTTGTTTGTTTGTATGATTATGTTGTAGAATGTAGCCACAACATTTTTAAAAAAAATACAAATCTTATCCATTTCAATGTAAAAAAGAGAAAAGATATGCTTGTGATCCTTTAATTCTTTGATCATAACTTGGTGATGTGAAAATTTTATTTGTTTTCCTTTACCTAAGTGAGTGATTTGATATACTAATAAAAACTTGCATGAAAGGCTTGGAACTCATAATACATTATTAAAATAACCATCATCTAGTTGAATTGTTTTAAAGCATAGAACACTAAAAGATATATCGTCATTGACAAATATTTGTTTGGTGTTATATTCATTAAGATTAAAAAATATGGCTTTATCCTTACATAATAAGACTCTCCAAAATCAATAAGCCACTTATTATAAGAAGGAGAGGTTGCATTACAAGAGAAATCAAAGTAGACAGAGCATAATGCAAGAGCATCAACCCTTAGGTGACCATTTTTGCCTAGATCCAAAGGGAGTCTTGAAATTTCCAAAGGAAAAGAAATTTTCCTCAAATATAATTTGTATAAATTAGAAATAGTGGATTTTTGATGTAATTACATGTGTGTGATGATTCTAGAAAAGATATGGGTTGTTAGGTGAGCTGGTGTTTTCGCCAAATAGGCCTTTGTAAAAATGACAAATGTAATGTTGAAGTGCTAGGAAAATTTAGGTTGTTAGATAGATGTCCCATTTGTCTTATGTTAGGATATTTCTTGCTCATAGGAAGCTATACATATGTACAATTAGAGCTCAATTATGCAGAGAGAAGATTAGAGCTAGAATAACTTGAGGAGCAAAGTTCGGGTAGCAAGGGGAGCTTGGGCAAATAACCCATATAAAACCTCTGTAAATATCTCTTATTTTGAGTAATGCATGTGCTTTTGAATTTGTATCATATATATGTGTGTGTGGTTTCCTTGTGTAGTTAGATTGTAATTGGAATGCACAAGTCTGGTGTTGGTATAACAAGCATGTTGGGGTACTAGTGAAATCCCTGAACCTCGGAAAATCCGCTAGCTTGTCGAATTGAGTGTCCGTCGATTTGTTGAGAGAACTAGAGTAAAGATCACGAGTTCACAGAGGAAGTAAAGTGAGAAGGTTCAAAGCGACCTTGACTTCAATTGGTAGAAGGAAAATTGTTTGGGTTCTCTTTAGTCCGAGTTTAAATATTTGGCGTCGAGGTGTAACAATGACATTTCCTGGAACAAGAGATTCTTATGTGTGGTGCAAGCGAGTTGAGACTTGGGGTTCACTGTTGGGTTTTCTTTGAATAATGAAGAGGGTGAACGTCATCCAAAAGAGGGTGGAATTGCAATTGTGGACCACTGCCCTCCCTCTTCTGCTTATGTCATAGGGGGAGCCCCACAACAATTTATAAGATTTGTAGCATTCTACCAAGAATCCTCTTCCGTTCGATTAATAGAGCGAAACTTTGAGGTGGAACCATCAGTTCAAACCCCCTCGACACGACCCACCTATGTTGTAGATCAATAAGAGTTGATTGTGATCGTTGATTTGGAGGGTCGCCAAAAGCGAAGTGCGCCTGGTCACCAATGAGTTGGTCGACCATGGTGGTCCAAGGTGCTTCAGACACCAAATAGAGGACAAAAAAAAACATTATGTGGGAATTGTAAGTGTTATTGCGCATGACTCGCCAAGTTCGAGCATTGACCCCTGCAATGTGAAACCAAAGAGTAAGGAAAACACGAACCAAGGATCCAAAGCAACCAAGTGGGTTGCGACAGTCAATTTGGTAAGCATGGGTGCATTGCAAGCAACGAGAGTTTGAAGATTTCTTTGGGGAGGTTTAGAAACGTAGGCTAAGGGGCTGAGCACTATGATTGTAGAAAGATTGCGGCATAAGTGGGAATTTGAGATTGATGGCTGCATCAAAGTGGTATCGAAGCCCAGTTGTCGCTCTTGAGGGATTGAGAAGTGATTAGAGAGGAATTGCAACCAACCAAGAGGTTTGAATAGACATCTCGTGGAGGAGAGAGCGAGCCAAGGAGTAGAGATTAAAGGGATTGCTTGTGAGAGTGAGTCAAAGAACACACCCAACTCATGGCTAGAGTTGGTAAAAGGGTAAAAGTCGATGAATTGAGATCTTGAGGTGGCTGATGAATTCGTTGCTTGTATGGTGGACTCAATACTTCAAGGTTATAGTTTTGAGATTTAGTTACATGTTGTTAAACCCTGTAAGCATATCCCTTCTTTTAATGAAGTTCAGGTTCAAATTCAGAATAAATCTATTTGTATTAGAGTATATCATGTAATAGGATGATGAGCCTATAGTATATTTACATGAGTAATAGCTGGAAACACAATTTCTGTGTTAAATTGTAGTTGAGCCCAATAAGAAATGTTATATGTTATTAGTTATATGAATTTTGAGTTTCCTATAACCACATACTAAGGGAGTTTAGGGCAAGCAAAATTTTTTGGTAGTATTAGAACATTACAAGCATAATAAGGAATTAGAACTCTCGTGCAAAGATTGGAGAAAGGATTAAAATCCAGAGGACTGGGACAAAGCAGATTGTGGAGATTCCCAGCTAAGCAGTGAGAAGGTTTGGAGGAGCACAACCCAAGCATATTGGGGCATTGAATGAAGAATAAATGGTCGAAATGATCACAACCAAGAGGGAACCAATGATGTTCTTGGATGATAGAAGATATCAATGTTGAGGAGACTTGGAAGGTAATATCGCCTTTAAAATTTGTTTTAAAGAAGTTAGTAATTGCAAGTAGCAACTGATCCAGGGGATCCGTGAAGTGCTAAAAAATGAAAGTGCTCAAAAGTGCTCAAAATTGGTGCCAAAATGTAGATCTCGCCAACCTAACTCCAACACAACTTGAATCACTCAAAATCAATATTGTGTGCTTCAATATCGTGTTTTGATCGTTTTCCAAAACAAGTAAAATTTTTGCAGGTTGGGTGCGGGATTGCTAATTGGGTAGTCTGTATGATCGCTGGACAGGCTCACTGTGCTTCTTGGGCCAATGGCAAGCTGCGAAGTGGCGTCATTGGATTGGTTCGATTTGGCAACTTGTGGTTGGTTGATGGAAGTTTTCGTGGCCCAATGATTGGGTGCCATGTTGCCCAATCACAAGTTGCCATGTGGCACCCTGGGGTTGTTATCACTCAGGTTGTTCCCTTTGACTCCCAAGGGAATACGGCCGAGGTAAGCACAAACCAATCTTTGGACTGCAGGTCCTAGCCTACCTGCAATCAGAGAGGGCTCTCTCTTTATAATTTAACTTTGTTGATGATGGTTTTAGGCTAGTTATTGAGTTCAAGGGATTTTGTTTAAGTTTGGTGGGAAGGATGATGCTTTCAAGCAGAGAGGAAATGTATAGTATGATAAGTTCAAACCATTGGGCGTGGAGTCATGGAATAGGACTGCTGGTGTGTTTTCTTGGTCACAAGAGGAAAATGGAACAAGAGAGCTACACATGAAACAATGATTCAAGCTAAAAAGATGGAATGAAAACTAAGGAATGAGAGGCAATTAAGAATCTCTCGTTCAGCTTAACAGAGGGAAGGCGAATGAGCTCTATCTAGGAGCAGTAAAGAATCCCTAGATAACTGTCAAACATGAATGAAACAGAGCAAATACGAGCCATGAGGAATTCATATTTATGCCTGAATCAGAAGAAAACATATAGAAGTCACAGAAACTGAGCATAGAGTGCAGCCACGCAAATTCTAAGCTAATCTTTCTTTCTGTAACTTAGATGGTGATATATGTATAATAAAAACATATATGAATTTAAAACAGAGATAAGAAACACTTATTGGATCATTTTGCAGCACAAGAATTCCATATTCATTCTTCAAAACATTAATAGCACAGTAGACAGTCCATCTTCCAAACTTTTCAACAGTCTTTGGTTAATGAAAACATCAAGTATACAGAGCGAGTCTCTCTTGGAGCTATACAACCAACCAACCCCTCTAAACTGTAAATTAGCGTGGTTTTATAAGTAAAATATCTACAAAATCAGATCTTAGACAGATCTGTTATAATAAGTGTCTTTAACCTAACATATGTCTGAAATAAATGCAAGAAAATATCTTTGAGCTGCGCTGGGGCAGCTGTATCAAAAAGAACTAATGTGTTGTCTTTATGGCTCTGTGCTGGTCACTTAGCCATAACTGTGCTTTGGGTTTTGATCCATTGTTGTTCGGTGGCTTTAAATGCTTTAACTGTGATCGGAGAGCCCCGATCGGCTTCTACCGCTTTCTTTGACTTTGTTGGAGGCCATTCAATGTTCACCTGCTTTGGGAAATTAAGATTTCCATTAAAAACATTTATCAGATACTCTTTGCCGCTTCCTTGATATGCTTTTGCAATAAATGTGCGCCTTTTCTCACCGCTAATACTCTTTAAACTGTCCCATCGACCTCTTATGGCTGTTGTTCGGCCCTCTATTGCCTTTAGAACTGTCTTTGCCCCTTCTCTGAATCTCTGCGAAGAAATTCATGTGAATTTTGCGAATTTCGGGCCTGCTGGTAGCCGAGCCATGAGGGGGCTTCTATTTTGGCCTATTTCCCTTAGCGATGCGCAATTAGCGCTAAGCGCTAGTCGCGCATCAAAAATTGCCTCGGTTTTTCATTCCGGGCATCCGTTGGTGCAGATTTCGCGCTTCGCGCCCTTTTTGACGATGACATCAGCATGATGTCAGCGGTGGGTCCCAGTACGACAGTGACGTGGCAGGGTGACGTCAGCATGGTGATGTCAGCAGTACGGCCGAGTGATGTGGCAGTACGGTAGAAGTGATGACGTGGCAAGGACGTGGTGGCAGGAGGTCGACGCAGGATGATGACGTCATGATGACGTGGTACTGACGTCACATAGGGGAAGCGGTTTGTGGTTTCATATCGCACCGCTTTAGCGTAGAAGCGGTTTCGGTGGAGGGGGCTCCGCCACAGCCGGGAGGGCGACGCGTGGCGGGAGTACGACGGGAAAATCGCCCATCCCCGGATGTTAACCCTCGGCATAACGGCGTATGAAAAGATTCGCCCACTGTAGATCTTGGGCGCATCAGATCGGACAGTCAGCGGCACGATCAAAACGACGGAAGGATAGATACGGGGCCCGCAGCGCTTTTATTAATTGTTTTAATCTGGCGGGGGGAAAACTTTAGGAAAGTGGGTTTTGGGTTATATACAAGCGGGGTGAAATATATTTACATGCATGACCTTAGGATAAGGGCAGGAAGTGAGTATTGTAGGGTTAGGACTTAGGGGAAATGGTTATTAGTGTGACCAGATGTCAGACTAACTCCAGGTTAGGACACGGAAGGGTTAGTAGGAGCCCCAGATGGACTACTATTTCCTGGACTTGATAAATATGGCTATAATGCCAAGGGGAGGGGAATATGTAATATTTTTGGGATTTTATATAGTTTTTGTACAATAGGGGATAAGGAAATGATATAGGGAGCTAGCTAATAGAGTTAGGAGTTAATATGAAAATGACCAGAAAGTGCTAAGGTAAGGGATCTTAGGCTATTTTTTAGAGGGGAAAATGACCCAAAGAGTGAATCAATAGTACTCCTAAGCAAAGTGGACCTTTACTTAGGCAAATATAGTGGAAGATGATGAATTCAAGAGTTGTCAAGCAGATCTTGACCTATTTGGGGAGGTTAATGAATGATTTGGGAAATAAGAAGAAGGGGAAGTAAGAGATGTCCAGCTTGAGCTCCTTCAAAGGAAAATTGCCTCATAATTGTGATCTGAGTAAATATAACATTTGAAAACATGAAATGGATCACATAGCTTGATTCTGCAACCACAAAACTACTTACCCAGCTTACTTACCTAACATTTTTTTCTTCTTTTTGCATGGGTGCACTTGGACTTGCAAATCCTGATTATCCTTTTTCTTTTTGCTATCCTCCTATCTAAATCTACACTTATTTTTTCCAAGGGCCCAGATTAAGCAGTTGGGCTCCTTTGTTTCTCTACCTGTCTAAAAATCTGCCAAGATTAAGCTGTTTGGACAGATATTCATTCTCTATATTCTAAAACAAGAAATTGAAACCTAGGGAGGCTAAGATTAAACTGTTTGGACTTCCTTTAACTGAAAATCTCTTCAAAAAGCGGAATGACTCATCAAAATTGGAATACAGCAGTGGCATTTAGATTAACACACTTTCATGGCCTTTTCTTTTGGCCTCTTTTTGGAAATATGGAGCATTGCAGCATGCAAAGTATGACATATTTGGCACTTTCAACTGTCAATCATGAAATATGAACACGTGTTGCAACAGGAGGCTAACAATGGCTCCACTTGGGGATGGCTTTTCCTTGTGAAAAGCCAAGAACAGCAGGTCAGACTGCCTTGATCTTCTATTGTTGTTGTGAACTAAAAAATTTCTTTGTGCTGGCTGTTAAAAGTGTGAAACTTTGAAATATGAGCAGCCCTCTCCTCAACTGAAATATTGTGAAATACATAGCACTGCCTGCTTTCTTCTGCGTGCTTGATATTATATAAAATGTTGCTTGAGCATTGCCTTTGAAATAGATCCAAAACATGGATCAAAACTGATGTATTTCCCTTAGCCTCTGGTCTAGCAACAGTTGCTGATGTGAAACTAAAAAATGCTCCTCTCTTATTGATACTGTTCGACTGAAGATTGCAAGCTGCAAACAATTTCTTTTTACCATGAATTGTTGTGATATGACAGCGCTACTCTTGCTGTTTTGCTAAGATTAATGCAGAGACAACTTTTTTTTTTTTTTTTTAAATGGAATACTTGCATTGGCTGTGTCTTCACAAACTTTGCTGCTGCTCCTCTAACACTCAGACTGCTTATACAAAAATAAAAATAAAGTGTTGATATATACAAATATCAATGTACAAAGAGATATATACAGAGCTACATTGTATCCCTTAAATGAGATCATGGTAATGTTTTAACATTCGGCCATTAACAGGGCCCTCTTCAGCAGTGTTGCCCTCTACAGATTTGAGGAAATATGTGTTATTTCTCTGAACATCAGAAATAACGAATGGCCCTTTCCATAAAAAATCAAATTTTGCATGTTTGCCTTTGTCTTCTATTCGTGAATCCCACCTTAGAACTTTGTCGCCAATGTAGAAATCCTCAGCCTTAGCTCTCTTATCAAACATCTTTTTGAGCTTCTCTTGCAAAATTTGAGCTCTGTCATAAACTTGTTCTCTTGTTTGCTGAAGATGAATGGTCTGGTTGATTCTTCGTTGAACATCATTTGGTTCAGCTTGGATCTTTTGTAACAGCTTGATGATAGGAATGCCCAAGGAAGATGGAAACCTGGCCTCCATGCCATACACCAGCTCATAAGGGCTCATCCCAATGGATTTCTTTGTTGAAAGTCTGTATGCCCATAGGGCATTTGTGAGCTTTCTATGCCAGTTCTTTTTGTTTTCTTCTAAGATCTTCTTGATAATATTAATCAAGCTCTTGTTAGATGACTCGGCCAAGCCATTACCTTGAGGGTAATAGGCTGTGGAATGCCCCAAGGTGATGTGAAATTTATGGCAAAAATTGATCATCTTTTTGGATTTGAAGGCAGCGGCGTTGTCAGTAATAATCTTCTCGGGGCAGCCAAATCTAGAAAGGATATTGCATTCAAGGAATTAGATAATGGTGGTGTCATTGGCTTGCCTACATGGGATGGCCTCAATCCACTTGGTGAAATAGTTGGTGGATGTTAAAATCCACTTGTGCTGGCCTGAGGAAGATGGGTGGATTTCTCCAATGAAGTCAAGGCCCCATTGTTGAAAAGGCTTTTCGGTTGAGATGGGCTTAAGAGGCAAAGGTAACAACTTTCTTTTTCCCTCAAAGATTTGACATTTGTGACATGAAATAGCAAATTTTTTTACATCTGCAAACAAAGAGGGCCAATAGAAACCAGCCCTTAAAATTTTATCAGCAGTGGACTTCCAATATAGATGTCCTCCACAGTCCCCTGCATGGAATTCTTTCATGACATTGTTAGTTTCATTCATGGTTAAACAATTAAGCAATATGCCTTCATGATTTTTCCAAAATAAAGCACCATCTATGACACAAAACTTTGAAGCCTTCATCTTTAAAAATCAGTTCTTGGTTCTGGACAATCCTGGGGGAGCAAACAGGTTTAACAATACAAAGCATATATCAGCATACCATGGAGATTGCAAAAAGGTTTCACTAATCTGTGGAGTCGCCAACTCCTGTTCATTGTCCAGTTGGTTAATGTCTAAGGCTTGAAAGTTTGTTTCGGACATCAGTTTGGCTAAACCTTGTCCCTTTATGAGCTTGGTTGGTTTTATTTCTATGTCATATTCAAGGATGTTAGCAATCCACTTGCCTCTTTTTCCCTCTAACCCCTCTTGGGTTAATATGTTTTTTACAACAGCATTTGGGACATAGGCAATCACATGTGAATATAAAATGTAAACTCGGAAATATTTGATTGCTTTAACAAGGGCATAGGCCTGCTTCTCCATGATTTGGTATTTCAAAGGGGCATCTCTTAAGGCTCGGCTGAAAAAGGCAATTGGCTTTTCAGCTCCTTGATCATCCTTTTGCAAAAGGACAGCAACTATGGTGTGCTCAGATGCAAATGAGAATATGATGAAGTCTTTGTCAAATTGTGGACTTGTGAGGACTGGGGCTTGGGTTAAGGCAGATTTGATACTCTCAAAGGCTTGTTTGGTTTCAAGAGACCATTTTACCTTGGCATCCTTTTTTAACATGTTGCTTAACGACGTTATCAGCTCGGCTAGATTTGGGATAAATCTCCTTAGGAAATTGATCTTTCCAAGGAATGCTTGCAGCTCTTTTATGTTTCTTGGATATGGGATTTGGAGGATGGCTTGGATCCTTTCCGGATATATTCTAATACCATCTTTTGAAATGATATGGCCAAGCAGTTTGCCTTCTTCAAGGCCAAAGAGAGACTTCTTGGGGTTCAAGGAAATGCCATATTTCCTACATGTCATGAATATTTGCCTTAAGTGTTTGAGGTTTTCTTGATCAGATTTGGAGAAAGGGGTTAAGTCATCGAGGTATACAACTAGGAAATCATGTATTTCCTTGGCAAATGCAATGTCCAATGCCCTTTGAAAGGTAGCACCAGCGTTTTTAAGTCCGAAAGGCATTTTCACATACTTAAATGTTCCCCACAGTGTGGTAAACGCTGTCTTGTCTTGGTCATCCAGGTGAACCAGTATTTGATTGAAACCTGAAAAGCCATCTAGCAAAGAGATTCTAGATGACCCCACTACTCTTTGTAGAATGTGATCCATTTTTGGCAAGGGGCAGTGGTCTTTTAGGGAGACTTGGTTTAAATTTCTTAGGTCTACACATAGCCTAATCTCACCAGTCTTTTTTCTTGTGGGAAAAAGGTTGGATACCCATTCAGAAAATCTGATGGGTGCTATGATACCTGCTTCAAACATTCTTTTCACTTCCTTTTCAATCAAAGGAAGGAGCACGGGATTGATTATTCTAAGTTTTTGTTTGAAGGGCTTTTGGTTTGGTTTTAAAGGAATGGTGTGTTAGATCACTGAGATGTCATAGGACTTCAATTCCTCATAACTCCAAGCAAATACATCTTGGAATTCTTTGAACAAATCAACATATTTTGGCTTTTGTTCGGGTGGCAAAGATTGAGATAGTTTGATCATTTTGGGCTTCTCCGCTATCCCAATGTTGTGTTCTTCTATAGCAGTGTTTAGGGGCTACATTTTTGGCTTTTTGGGAACATCATTAGCATCAAATATATTTTCTAATGGAGTGAGGCCAGCAGGGAGAAAGTTATCTTTTAGATCAACGATCTCGGCCTCTGTTTCGGCTATTTCCTCCAAATGCATCTGTTTCAGCTCTTCTATGTTTGCATTGTTAAAAACAGTTGGGTTCAGCATTTGTTTGGCTGTTACGGCGGTTACAGCCTGCTGATTTTCATTTGTTTGCTGTTGTTCATCCGTTATAACATCCATGTCAATGTTAATATTTGAAAACTCATGCTCAAGAGTGAGGAAATTGTTAATCTGGGTATCATTTTCAAACACTTGCCAGTCTTTAACATTATTCGGGATAGCAGGCTTATGTTTTATCTCAGCAGTGAAATGGTGATTTGGCTCAAAGGGCAGCTTGCATGTACTAGCAAAAGTGGCTAGACTGTGTGCATGAATGTTATGATCTCTTGAGATCTTGGCAAGCTTGAATTCAGTGAATGCATTGAGTATATTAGTGGCAGCAGTCCTATAGGCCCTCATTCTATTGTCATTGGTGACAAAGTTGCCTTTCATTTGTTGTATGATTAAATCAGAGTCACCTAGAATAAACACTTTTGCAGCTGCTAGAGCTTTGAGCAGTTTGAGGCCTAAAAAGAGAGCCTCATACTCTGCCATGTTATTGGTGCATTTGAAATTTAGTCTGTAGGCATGGCCTTCTGCATGATTGTTATGAGTATTGTGAATCCATACACCTGCCCCTGCTCCTAACTTGTTGACAGAGCCATCAAACTCTAAATACCATGTGATTTCTTGTTTGTGGTTAGTTTCAAGAGTTTCAGTCATTCTTGCAGTGGGCAGATTTGAATTTCCTATTTGGGGAGGTTCTTCTTGTATGCTGGTTGCCTTGATTGTTTTGACAGTTTCATCAATATGGGCAACCGATTCTTCATTGATGTGTGTGTGCAGTTCTAAAGCCAACGGCCTATCATCAGTGGGAAGATTCGTTTCATCATTAAATAAAATAAAATAATCCATATCCGAATGGATTGAGTGAATAGGAAAATTTTGGGGCTTGTCCTCACTAGTTACCACATATTTCATGAGTGTTTCTCTATATAGTCTCTTTGGTTGCCCAAAGACAAATATAGTGGCATAAGAGAGGTCTAATTGGAGGGATCCTTGGAGTTTTGCTCCCCGAGATATTGACAATAGCATGCCATACTTTGGTGGAATGTCAGCAACCACCACATCCATGAGGATTGTCTTGTTGGGATATTGGACTAAGGAGACACACAAGTCTTTGATGAGGCCTAAACACTTGACTTGACTTGAGTCAAAGGAGAATATATCTTTGTAGGGTCTTGTAACATCAAGGTTTAGCTTTTCCATTACAGCTTTGGGCATAAGGTTGTGTGAGGTACCTGAGTCAAACATAGCATTGTGCAAGACTTTGTCATGTATGTGTAAACTGACATAAAAGGGTAGAACAGATCCATATGTTGATTTTCCATTAACTTCTGGACCGAATAGCAGTTCAGGAGTATCATCTAGAACATTCACATCATCCTTGACTTCTGACATTTGAAGTGATCTTTGAATTTGTTGCCTATACACATCATGTTTGGCAAGTTCCGAAAGAGGGACAGATATCTTCAATTTACCTATTTTTGCCTCTAAATCAAATGATTTTTCAGATTGGGTTTTAGTATTATGAGAGGCAGGCTTCCCTTTTTCCATTGGAGTATCAGTAATTTGCTCTTGTTTATCAGCATTATGGGAAGTGATTTCTTGCGGTTTTTCAGTTTTAGGAGGGCTTTTTGGAACGTTGTTCGAGTTCCCTTTCGAGGAAGAAGGTGGCAGAGGCTGATCGTTAGAGGGTTGCATGTCTGTGACATCCTCTATGGTGACATCCTCTAGATTAGGGACTGTTTTATCGGCAGTTTCTATGAAGGCAACCTTTTCTTTAATCTTCTTCAGTTGCTTGGTATCATTTGGTTTAACCTTTTCGGGCACATCTATGGTCCTTGTCCTCAGCGTATACTGTTTGTGGACCTCATAAACAGCTGAATCATAACCCTGTTTAAAGTCAAAAGACTCACCAGATTTAGTTTGAAATTGATTAAAGTCATGCTCATCTTGGTCTGCTTGGGTTAGGAAAATTGTTGCTTAGCCTTCAACTCCACTAAGTTCATGTGAGTGTCCTCTGTGAGCTCACTAGATGTAGATGCTTCAGCATAATTTTCATGAAAAGGGGGCCTTACATCATGGTCTGGGCTAGACCTACCAGCATTTGTGTTCTAAGTTTTCCTGAAATTTGGGTTCCTTATGGTATTAGGTTGTTGTCCATCCCATGATGATTTCCTCTCAACACTCTCTACTCTATCTCCCAGCCTGTGCATGCCACTGATAATAGCATCCAGATTTTGATCTAAGGCTGAGGGTTCTTCTTTAAAGGTGGCTCTTCTCTCGGTTCTAGCTCTGTTTCTTTTGGCAATGAGATTTGCCTCTACGCTAACAGCAACATTTTGCATGTCTGCAAGGGTTTGAGGGGCTCTTTCCCTTAACTGATAAGCCATGTCAGTGTCAAAACCATAAGGGAATTTTAACAAAGCAAGATCAGGTGGAGGCCTTAAGTTCTGTGGTATTGCATTATAAACATTATTAAATCTTGCACAATAGTCCAAGACAGACTCTTGAGGGCCTCTTTTGATGGTGTCATATTCAGATAATATGTGCAAGGGATCTTTTTTTTTCTCCCATCTGTTGATAAATGACTGATATAAGGCTTTTGGGTCTGCTATGGAATTGGCTGTGAGTGCTCTAAACCAAGTTGCAAGGAGAGGAACTCAAGGTTGCAAGGAGAAAGCTCAAAACCTCCAAAAGGAAATGGAGAAAATGGAGAGGTCAAAAACTCAAGAGGACATGAAGAAAAGTGGTAAGGTTTTATCCTCTTGGAAATATTTTTTTGTTACACTAAAAAGACAATTTTATCCATTAGCATACATGCAAAAAGATGTAATGGATTGGAAAAACTTTAAGCAAGCTAAGGGTCAAAGTATGAAAAGCTATATTCAAGAATTTAGGAAAAGAACTTTGATTTTGGGTATAGATTTTCCACTAAAATACATTGGAGGTTTACATAGTTATTTGAGACACAATTTTCATGTTTAATCCTACAAAGCTAGATGAAGTTTGTGTACATGCAACTCATTTAAAAGCAAGAGGGGATAATATTTTTGAAGAAACTAGTGAGAAGCCATTTAAGTCTGGAGACAAAGGAAATGGGGAGTTCAAAGGCAAAGATAAAAGAATGCTTCAGTGAAGAAGGAGGGAGAAAAACTCACATGTAAACATTGTTCAAAAGAAGGCCACGTTGAATACCATTATTGGAAACTTCATCCTGAGATGAGACCTAAAAAATTTAACAACAAGGAGAAAGAAAACACTGTTGCAACAATTCAACAAGATCTAGGATCTGATTCCGGAGATGAAACAAAAATCACAATCATGGGATTGAAAAGTAAGGATTCTATTGCAAGTACTAGTTCTTCTAGCAAGCCCATTGAAACTCAAAATGAAAAAGAAAGAGTAGGGATTTTTCACATTAGGGCCATCACAAAACATAACACAACAGATACTTTGTTTGATAGTGGATCACAAGCAAACTTTATTTTAGAAGACATTGTCAAGAAACTAAATTTGGAATTCATTCCTCATCTTAAACCTTATCCTTTGGGTTGGGTATGGGACAATGCTAAATTGCAAGTAACAAGAAAATGCGTACTTAAATTCACCATCACTGCAAATTTTATTGATGAGGTAGAACTTGATGTAGTACCACTTGACATATGCGGGATTTTTTTGGGAAGCCCATACTTATATGATAGGAAAACCATCTTTAATTGCCATGAGAACAAGTATCATTTGTTTAAAAATGGGATTGAGTATATTGTTAGAGCACATTGCAAGAAGTTGAATTTGTCTCTTGTGAATGCTGGACAAATGAATAGGTTTCTAAATGCTAGTCATAATTTTGCATTGTTCATGATTAAGCACAAAAATGTTAAGAAATTTGAAGCTTTCCAAGGATGTGATGTAAAACTCAAACATGATTTAGTTGAGGATGTCATGTGTGATAAGATGTTTCAGGAGTCTAATGTGTTGCATCCTAAAAGAGGAAAACAACATAAAGTTCAATTGCAGTAGGATGCATCACTTTGGAACATTGGTATGAACAAAATGCCAGTGTTAGAGAATGTAGGGATCAAGAAGCAGATGCAAGAGCTACTTGACAAAGGGGACATTAGTTTTAATACATATCCTTGTGGGTCTCCTAATGTTTTGGCTTTGAAGAAGGATGGTACATGGTGATAACAATCACATTTGGTGAAGAGTCAAGCCAAGTACAAGGCTAAACACGGTAAGCATCATGTTGACCACATTTTTCAGGTTGGAGATGAAGTAAGGCTTTGCATCAACAAATAAAAGTTTCAAGGTGAAGAGAACTTGAAATTGGATGAGCCTCTTATTATCACCGTAATATTTCTATAGAGTTGTTAAAAAATAAACGACTAGAGGTAACCACAAACCTACTTTGGAGATTAGGATCTAGTCTTCCTAATTCTCAGAGAGGGCTCTCTCTTTATGATTTAACTTTGTTTTAGTTATTTGATTTTAGGCTAGTTATGATTGTACTTGGGTTTTTATTTGGATTTGGTGATGCAATCACTTATTTAGATGGGTAGAGGGATGTCTTTTACCATTAGGCTACGGGGTCAAGTGTCAAGACAAACAGGACTGGAGAAAGTTCTAAAACTAGTGTCTATAGGGCAAGGTAGCTGAGTAATTTCAGGTCTTAAGGCTGGAATGATGAAGTTGGTTTCCATCGGATCCAAGGAGCAATTAAGAGTTCCTTAGGCCGAATAATGAAAGAAACGAAAGAGGTCAATCGGGATGGGAGAGCAATTAAGGATTCTCAGATCCGGATATCAGAAGAAAACATAGAAATGATCAACTGTTCAAAACAGAGTGTACTTAAACAAATTCTGAGATAAATTTCCAGTTAATTCATTCACTTTAGATAACATGTAAGTTTGTGTAATACATAAGAAGATAACAAATTTGACAAAGAAAATACTTCATTGTAATAGCTCAACACATGAATCCTGTAATGCAATCTTTTTATTACTCAGTCTGTTCCGCTGACTTGAAAAATTGGCACAATAACCCTCAGGTTTCTGATGAATACAACTCTACAAATGTCTAGCAATCCACCATTTAATACTTCAAAAGTAGAAGTATTTATACAAAATTTACAAACTGTTTACAATAAATGTTGTCTCTAATAAACATGACATCTTTAGACTATATATGAACTAAAAGCTCTAACTGTCGCATATTAATAGTTCTAGTGGAATGTGATGTGCAAATGTTGTTGCTGTGGAAGTGGGAGCAGGTAGGATGTGGATCCAAATTTGTGGCTGTTATGGCAGATGAACTAGCATATGTAGATGTATCTCTCTTTTTCTTAGTAATTCATTCAACTGCTTGCTGGTCCTCTGACTTGATAATCTGAGGCTTCCCTCACTAATGGCTGATCTTGTGACTGCCTTGTTGTTTTATCATCCATTAGTGTCACAAAATATTTTGGAAAATATATAATAATATATATATTTGAATAATATTTCCAAAATATTTTAAATGAAATTTATAATTAACTTTCTACAAAACCATGTGTTGTTTCCAATCTATGGTTTTGTTTTCTCTTTCCATGAATTCACAAAACCATGTGTAGTTTTTTTCTTATTACCCCCTTCATTTGTAAATTCATTTTATCTGTATGTAAATTCCTTTTACCCTTGTAGAATACTTTGATGGTTTTGCAAAACCATGTGTTGATTTGTATGATTGGAAGAGTATTCTCACTTTACTCTTTTACTTTTACCATGTAAATTGATTTCACCTTAATCTTCTATGGTGAAATGCATCTACATGAATGCTATATTTGCTCTCCTATTCATTAATTTCATGTGAAATTTTCTCTTTTATTTTCTCTAATAAATTCATGGCATCAGTGAATTTTATTTTATGTGTCGTTGTAAAACCATTTATCTTTGAATCTCATTCCAACCTTAGTCTTGTAGTTATATAATTTACCTCAAGCATGGTTTCACTCTGAAATATTATCGCATTCTCATATCTGTGAATTTCACTTGAACTTAATCCACTTTATATTCTCGTAACATTTATAAGATTTAAAACCAAAACAGTTAATGGTTTATCACACGGCTTTTGAGTGGTAGCTGGTATTTTTCAGAGGACGCCATATAACGTGGGACTGCCACATAGTAAAAAGATGCGCTGGGAAAACCACTAATCTTGCGTGTTTTTTGAGGGTGAAGTGTGCCACTAATCTTGCGTGTTTTTTTAGGGTGAAGTGTTGTATGAGTTGAGCGGGGGATATGGAATTTTAACCATAATTTTAACCATTTATTTGTTTTTACGAATCTCCAGGCAAATAAAAATAAAGGGGTTTAATTCTCAATGCGGGGTGGGCCATTGGTTGACTTTGCAGGGGGAGGGTAGCATACGGTTGCGGGGAGAAATTAATATAAAGTCCAAAACTTTATATTAATAGAGTTTTGTGAAGTAAGGGGTAAAAGGATGGATTCTACATATATATTTTTCTTTTTTACTTTATGAGATTTATCTATGTTTTAACCATTAGTGTCTCTGTGTAAATGATTTCTTCTTGCTTTGTGATAATTGTCTATTCCTTGTGAACAAAGTCTTTGAATACATTTCCTTGCGAATCTTGGAGTAAACAGATTTTGGAACTAGTATCAAAACTATTTGTTCTATTGAAAATGGCAACAAGAAATGCTAAAAATAGCATTGTTATAAATAACATTTTAGGATATACTCTAACTCTGTTGGAAATAGAAATGCTAAAAATAACATTGCTACAAATAGCATTTCAGGATAGATTCCAAAAATAGAAATGCTAAAAATAACATTGCTATAAATAGCATTTCAGGATAGATTCCAATTTTAATTAGTCTGAGAATTAAAATTCTAATTTAGTCTCACCAAAAATAATTAATTATTTCATCTTGAGTTAATTAGTTGAGAAATTCAAACATGAAGTCTTTGTGAAGACATGCAACAATTATCATTTTGATTGAGGAAGTTATCCCTTAATTAAGGATATAAGGATGAGTTTTATTTGAGTTGTAATTAGTTAGCTCAGTTAACTGAGTTAAGTCTAGTTAAATTAGTTCCAAGCAGTTGAAGGAACTAATTGTGAGTTCAATCAGTTAATGCATGCATGCATGCAACTAGTGTTCTCCAGATAACTGAATATTCTCTCATAAATAACTCATGCATGTTAGTTCAGAGAAAGACCTAGTTGAGATTAAAGGAAGGGACAATGTACTATCAGTTGGAGGAATTTTTCTATAAAGGAAAATCATCCATGCAGAAGGAATTATCTCCTTCAAGATTGCGCAGTTATTTCTGAGTTTGGTGAGTTGCGTGAGAGGTGAATTCACACAAGTGGCAGCCAGAGGACCCAGGAGAAACTGTGCAAGGAAATATGAGACTTGGAAAACTTAAGGAAGGCACATGTGTTGTCTATTCTGTCTATGAGCAACAGTGAGGGATTGTACTGAGAGCTTGATAGCTTGAGAGCTAAAGCTTTGTGTAATCCTGAGATATTTCCACTTGTACGATAATACAGATAGTGGGGTTTTTAGGTGAGGCTTTCCCCAGAGTATTCTTCTGTGTTTCATGTGTGATTGAATCTTCTTCTCTGTTATATGTGCTCTGTTTGATCTTGCTCAAAATCGATTAAGCTTTCGCAAGTTTGATTGTAGAAGTAGATTATGTATTTTGCTTTAGTACATTGCATAATCAATTTAATCTATAGTGAAATTTATACATGGTATCAGAGCCAAGGTGATCAAAGTGGAGAACAATATACAAAGAAGGGATAAGTTCGAAGTTTGAAGTTCTTGATTATAGAAATCAAATTCTTATCACATCTCAAATTTCACCAATGGAGTTCAATGGTTTGAGACTCGAGTATGCCCTGAATGGCAACTTGAATTATATAGCCTGGAAGGATCACATGGAAGCGGTATTAGAGGACAACGGTTTGAAGGACTTCATTGATCAAGAAGTTCCCAAGCCAGAAGCTGCTAATGCCCAAGAATTGGCGGGATGGAAGAAATGTGTGGCTAGAGCGAGAAGGATTCTTCTGGAGGGAGTTCGAGACCACATTGTCTCGAGTCTCCATGGGAAGGAGACATTGTTTTCAATGTGGAAAACATTGAAGGATCTATATCAAAACAACAGCGGTCAGAGGAAGCTAGCATTGAAAGACAAGCTTCGAAAAATATAATGTGAAAAGGGCGACACAATCTCTACATATCTGAACAAGCTCACCACCTGCAGAGATGAGCTTGGAAGTGTAGGAATCATGACAGTCGATGATGATATGGTGAGTCTTGCTCTCTTCGGTCTTCCTAAGAGCTGGCATAGCTACCAGGACTCAGTGAATGGAATAGAGAAACTGCCAGATTGGGAATGACTGTGGTCGAATCTGATGCAGGAGGAGATCAGGAGAAGCACCAGAGATGGTTCTTCATCCAAGGAGGATGAAGAAAATTGCGCCTTGAGAGTAAGGCAAGGAAAGGGAAGGAGAAGGATTCTCATCCCAAATCGAGTTCTTCTCGTGGAGGGAAAAAAATTGACAAATCTAAAGTGAAATGCTTTAATTGTCATGAGGTGGGCCATTATGCAACTAATTGTCCATTGAAAAAATCCAAGAAGAGATCCTCGGAAGGGTTTGAAGGTGAGGCATTGGCCTCTCAGTTCGAATTGGATTTTACCCTCATCGCATGCATGGTTTCATCGATGATGGGTTGTGGTTGGTTTTTTGATAGTGGAGCCTCATTCCACATGATCAATGATAAGAGTTTGTTCAGTACCTTGGAGGAGGAAGACCTTAAGATACTCATAGAGATGGGTAATGATGAAAAGTATAGTGTTTCAGGAGTGGGGACGGTTTATTTTCAGAGGGAGCATGGAGCTCGCATTACCTTGACAGATGTGAAGTATGTGTCAAGATTAAAGAAGAACTTGGTATCGATCGCAATGCTGGAGGACAAAGGCTATGATGTATTTTTCTGTAAGGGAAAGGTTTTTCTTAAATACATCACCACGAGGTGAAGCAGATCAGTTCACGAGTCAAGAACCTGTATGATCTTGAGGTTCAAGATGCGTGCAAAGCCTTGAGTAGTAAGACAACTGTTGGAGACTTGGTGGTTGAGAGGGAGAGTACAATACCTCTCAACATGCAGCGCCAAAAGAAGTCTTAGACAATTGGTGGAGCAGCTTCAGGAGGATGTGGAGCAGTCACAACTGGAGAAGCTGAGAAGAGATCGAGTGGAGGCATCCACTCATGCAGAGACCTCCAGTAGGGGGAAATTTCAAGCCAAGTGGGCAGAGGGATCACATGCATCCATACCTCTAGGTGTGAGGTGGGGCAATGTGAAGTGATAGTCCCAAGAAGGTTGAAATAGGGGTAGGATCCTTGAGGTACCCAGCCTCTTTGATTAGACCTTGCTACGGGAGCCCTGACGAGGAGTAGCAGGACTGGTTGAGTGGGTAGAGACAGATGTGGATGGAGCGGCAGAGGGAGCTTCAGTATCAGAGGGTGTTTCTAGCCCAACAGGGAGGTCAATTGGGAGATCAGTTACTTACTTCTCAGTAACTGAGTTGCAGTGCAGCAGTGGGCAACACGATGCAACATGATGAGAGGAAGTGCAGTGCGGATGCAGTGCTGGGAGACAGGACGAGCAACAACATGGATGCAGATGGAGGAATCAGTGTGATTGATGCAGTCAAAGATCAAAGTGATAGAGGCTAGAGCAGTCAGACACTGAAGAGCACAGAGGTGCAGAGTTTTCAGTCGACAGAGGAAATAGCAGTCAGAGACTTTGATGACAGATGCATCATTCTGATTTAGGTTGGATATTTTTTTGTGTTCTTAGAGTTGCTGGAGCAACAACACTTGAGAAAAATGTTGCATGCAAAACATTCTAAAGGTTCAGGATCGGGTTCCAGTTGAATGCCTTTCTTGTTGAGAGGGAGTGTTGAAAATGGCAATAAGAAAGACTAAAAATAGAAATGCTAAAAATAACATTGCTATAAATAGCATTTCAGGATATACTCCAACTCTGTTGGAAATAACAAAAACTAGAAATGCTAAAAATAGCATTGCTATAAATAGCATTTCGGGATAGATTCCAATTTTAATTAGTCCCTGAATTAAAATTGAAAATTAAAATTCGAATTTAGTCTCACTATTTGTTTGGAGAAATTCAAACATGAAGTCTTTGTGAAGACATGCAACAATTATCCCTTTGATTGAGGAAGTTATCCCTTAATTAAGGGGATAAGGATGAGTTTTATTTGAGTTGTAATTAGTTAACTCAATTAACTGAGTTAAGTCCAGTTAAATTAGTTCCAAACAGTTGGAGGAACTAATTGTGAGTTCAGTCAGTGAATGCACGCATGCATGCAACTAGTGTTCTCCAGATAACTTAATATTCTCTCATAAATAACTCATGCATGTCAGTTCAGAGAAAGACCCAGTTGAGATTAAAGGAATGGACAGTGTACTATCAGTTGGAGAAATTTTCCTATAAAGGAAAGTCATCCATGCAGAAGGAATTATCTCCTTCAAGATTGCGCAATTATTTATGAGTTTGGTGAGTTGTGCGAGAGGTGAATTCACACAGGTGGCAACCAGAGGACCTAGGAAAAACTGCAGAAGGAAATAGGAGGCTTGGAGGATTGAAGGAAAGCACATGTGTTGTCTATTCTGTCTATGAGCAGCAATGAGGGATTGTACTGAGAGATGGATAGCTTGGGAGCTAAAGCTTTGTGTAATCCTGAGATATTTCCACTTGTATGATAATATAGATAGCGGGGTTTTTAGCTGAGGCTTTCCCCAGAGTATTCTTCTATGTTTCATGTGTGATTGAATCTTCTTCTCTGTTATATGTGTTCTGTTTGATCTTGCTCAAAATTGATTAAGCTTCCACAAGTTTGATTGTAGAAGTAGATTAAGTATTTTGCTTTAGTACATTGCATAATTAGTTTAATCTACAGTGAAATTTCTACCTGTCCAAACTCTCGTTCTGCTAATCACCTGCAAAATCAAAAAATCATTAATAAATCATAAGTCCACGGGGAAGGCAATCAATGGCTTTATTTAACTAAGATGTTTGTGGATGGAGTCTGAAGTGTGGATGGCTCAATTCTATTTGGAAAAGGCTTTTCATTTATTCATTTTAAAACAGAGGTCAGGGAATGACAGAATTTCATATTGTAAAAACTCTATGATTTTTCACATGGTGCAGGTGCAGTTAGATGGTTTACCGCACATCAATGGATGATAGGGCTTCCGGGGATACATAGTGAACCAATCGGAGGAGGCTTTTGGGTAGGAGGAGACAGTTGGAGGTCGGTCTTCTGAGGGGCTTTTTTGGTTTTTAACCAACAATGGTTAAATTTGGGCGCGGGATTAATAAATGAATAGTGGGTGGTTTCATTTTACGCGGGGAGGTGGTTTTATGCAATATCGCACCGCTTTTGGATGGCAGGCGGTATTTTTCGCGAGCACGTGATATAACCTGGTGCCGCCATGTAGCCAAACAACGCTCGGCCAAAACCACGAATCTCGCGTGCTCTCGAGCCATTAATTGTCGGACGATGAACCGCGCGATATAGTTGTGCGCTATTGGATCTGGGGGTGGGAGATCGGAGGGATATCGCGCAGTGGAGTTGCACAGACAGAGTTGGAAAGTGGTTGGTGGGGCCCGAGGTTTAATTACAAAGAATTGTAATTAATTAACAAAATAATGACGGGATTTAAATATAAGCATCGAGTTTAATAAAAGTGGG
The DNA here is from genome assembly GCA_031772625.1 of Pinus tabuliformis. NCBI lineage: Eukaryota > Viridiplantae > Streptophyta > Pinopsida > Pinales > Pinaceae > Pinus > Pinus tabuliformis. The sequence continues at coordinate 812,899,130 of CM062820.1, forward strand.
ACCATGGGTTATATGGCGGGGTTTTTTTAACTGCACCAAGGCTTGGTGGGTTAAAAAAGGGTGTCGGGAAATTATAACTTGGGGGATTTATAAATCGAGACTTTAAGAAAAACTTAGGATAAAGGGTTTTTTTGTGGGTTTTTAAGGGAAAAAAAGGAAATTAATAAAGGGAAAATGATTTCTAAATGGTAATGTCTAGGAAAAAGTGTGAAATCAAATGGGGAAAGGGTTAAAATGAGGGGAAATGGTATTTTTACAAGGGAAATAAAATGGAAGGGTCATAATAAAGGGAAAGTTAGTGAATGAGAAGTAGTGAAGGGGTAATGGAGGGAATTTTAGACATACAAGGGGTTGAGTGAAATGAGGGGAAATTAGTGATTGAGCTGTCGTATTTAGGCCTAAAATCATATAAAACTTTTTAAGGTAAATACCCAAAGTAATACACAATTTTTGTGAATGTCCTCTTTGCTTTGATAGTTCCTCTTGCACATGAAACATAAGATTTTAGCATCATGAAGGTGCATTTGAGTTAGCAACCTTGTGCATTACAAAACATCTTCTACCTACCATTTATTTATCCTAACATTTTCTCTTCATTTATTAGGTGCATTTGAGCTTGCTGACCCTTTATTCCTTTTTCTTTTGACAAGCAAACTATCTAATTTTAACCTCATAACTTCCAAGGGCTCAGATTAAATTGATGAGCTCCTTATTATTCTCTATCTAACTACTAATCTACCAAGATTAAACAGTTTGGCTAGATATTTATTCATCTATCTATCAACATGAAATTTAAATCATGAATGAATCAAGATTAAACTGTTTGATCATCATGAATTGTGGCATTTTGACAAACTGCACACAATCTTATTTGCAAAAAGTAAACTGAGAGGAGTGGCATTTGAATGTGCACACTTTCATGATCTATTTTTATCTTTTTTTGGAGGGGTTCATATTTAATATTCTTTTTTGTCCTTTGATTATTTTCTTAGGACATACTCTCTTTACATTTTTTAATATGGGAAAACATTTGCATAAATCAAAGATATGTACAATATTACAAGATATACATGGTTAATTCAAAATTATGAAACCTATTATTATAGGAAGCTAACAGTGGCTCCACTTGGGGATGGCATCTCCTTGTGAGATGTCAAGAACACTGTCGACTAGTGGCCTGATCCATTGGGTCGATCCCAAACCTGCACCTGCTTTGTTATATAATCTCCGTGACTGAAAATCTTGAATTGAAACCTTAACCTTTTCTGCAAAATTAAATCTGACACACGTTGTACTGAAATTTGATCTGAAATAAACTTTTTGTTGAAAAACTGAATTTAATCAAACTGAAATCCTACCTACTTACTCTAATTAGTTGTCCAACTGCTGGTTAGGTAAAATGAAACAACCAATGCAACCATTCAAGTATGATATACATTGGTGGATTTTACTGCATTAACTTGTTTGTGATCAAAACTGAGATTCTAAAACCAATAGAAATTTGTCAACAAATGAAAAGATAAGGAAATACTTGATTTCCTCTGTTGACTCTAAAACCTGTACAAAAGGATCTTCCAAAATATATACACTATTGTTCAACTGATTTAAGCAACTGTACAATTGTTTTGGATGGCCTCCATGCCATGAAACATAAATGTCATTTTTATATTTACCCCCCTGCAGATTTTTCAGACAAGCTTTGTGATGATATTTCTACTAACTGAAATGTTTGACTAATGAAACCTTTATCATCTTGACCCTGAATCTCATAGTTAGTTAATGAAGAAAAATTGTGATTTCATTCATTATCCAACATATCAGCTATTGGATTATAAAAAACTTGGAAGGACTGTTGCAACTTATTGCATATTGGTTTGAATGGAACTTCATAGATTTCTACAAGCTACTCATCATTTTCTTCAGAAATTTTATAACACATTTCCTTTAAAAACTGAAATGATTCAAAAGTAGTGGTATAAAACTTTCCTGTGTCATTTGATCAGGTGTTTCAATGAAATGTGATAACTGTAGTTGTGAAACTGAAGAATCTTGAACAAGAGTTTCATTGTCTTCTTTGTTATCAATAACAATACCAAAAGACTACGAATTTTTTATTGCTTTAAAGTTTTCTCTAATGAACTGAAATGAAGCAAAATAAAGAGGCAAATGCTATGAAACCAGCTCACAAAAAGAAAGAAAAGATAGATCAACGCCTTAGAATTCAGCGTCTTCGAGGGGGCAGCCTCCTTTAAATTACACAAATGAATGATTCCTTGATGATTCAAATGACAAAACCTCCTTTCTATATATAGGAGTCTAAGAAGTCACAATATAACCTAGTCGACCTAACAATAATAATATAAAGGCACAAAAATAACAATAGAAGGATTCTATGGGGCGCAGTAATAACAATATGGGGACAATAGGGGCACAACAATATTAATAAGAGGTACAACTACAATAGTAATGGGGTAATCACTAGTATTGTAGGGACCTAACATGCCCCTCTCCTTCAAAAAAGTGTTGTCCTGTTGGGTCCCTATAATACTAGTGATTAACCCATTACTATTATAGTTATACCCCTTATTTATATTGTTGTGCCCCTATTATCCACTTATTGTTATTTCTGTGCCCCATAGAATCCCTCTATTGTTATTTTCGTGGCTTTATATTATTATTGTTAGGTCGACTGGATTATATTGTGACTCCTTAGACTCCTATATATAGAAAGGAGGTTTTGCATTTGAATCATCCAAGAATTGTTCATTTATGTAATGTAAAGGAGGTTTCCCCCTCGAAGAGGCTTAATTCTAAGGCATTGATCTATCTTTTCTTGAGTTGGTTTCATAACATTTGGTATCAGAGCTTTGGATTCTAGGGTTTCGCTGCTCCAAACAGGTCATCGTGGCATTTTCGCTATAACTTTTTTCTGTGACGTTTCAGAAGTTGCAAAAAAACCCATTTGAGAAGAAATCGCACTGAACCTTGGGTCTGACTTTCAGAACTTTTCGCGCGATATTTTCGGAGATATGATCTAAGGAAGTTGGTCTTTTTGCAGACTCCTGAATTACATTCAAAACAGGTGACCTGGGGAAAATTGTCATAACTCTCTCTGGGAATCAGATTGAAATTTCGTAAGAAGGTACAGAAAGAGGACAGACTCTAGTTTCTTTTATATCATTTTCAGAACCAAATATCAAAAATTGTACACGTGGCACTTCATACAACTTCGCTCTTCTGGAAAGGTCTATAATCAGGTCATCTTGGGATATTGTGCATAACTCTTTCTTGGAGGATCCAATTTGGATCAGACTGGTGGCATTGGAAAGAGGACACAGAGAGCTACTACAGGTCACAAATTCAGAACTAGATGATTGGAAAGTATAGAGATACATCAGAGGCAATATCGAGCTCCTACAAAGTGAAAAAAGGTGTGTAGATTTTTTTAAATTTTTGCTTAAGCTTGGTTTGAAAATTTATTTTGAAGGAATTCGAAGGGCATAGTAGAGCATTATTATTGGTAACTGATGCTCCGAGGAAAGAAAATGCAAACACCTAGTAAGGAACCTGAAAGCTCTAGCATGACTCATGAAGAAGAGGAAGAAATGCTACATGATATATCAAAATTACAAGAACAAGTGCAACAAATGTCACGCTCACAAAAGTTAACAGATGCTAAGATAAATGGCGTGGAAGCTAAGATGGACAATTTGAAGATAGATTTGAACACAAATTTGAAGACAGGCATGGCAGATTTGAAGACAGATTTGACAAATTTTCTACAAGAAATACTTACTAATGGTGAAAAGGTAGTAAAGGAAACTCATGATGAGAACAAAAGAAATGTTAATCATGATTCCATAGACGCTAATGTTGGATCGAAGAATCACCATATTCCAAAATCGATATGAGGAAGTTTGATGGCAAGGATCCCGCCACATGGATATTACAGATGGAGCAATTCTTCGATCTCAATAATGTGCAAAACGCACAAAAGGTACGTATGGCAACTGTATATTTGGAACCAAATCAGTTTGTATGGTATCAATGGCTTTGTTCTCGTAAACAATTTATCACTTGGGAAATTTTTACGGAAGAATTGATAGCACATTATGAGGACACAAAAAGCAACACTTTTTTTAGCCAATTGATAAGTCTCAAACAAAAGGGTTCAATAATGGAGCACATTGAGGAGTTCCAAAAATTGAACATAAGGGTAAAAGATATTCCAGAGGAGCATAGGATTGATGTGTTCATAGGGTCTTTAAAGGATAATATCCAACATGATGTTCGCCTTTGGGAACCTGATTCATTAGAGAAGGCATTCAGGTTAGCAAGAAAAATGGAAAGCAAAATTATGGCAACTAGGAAGCATACCACTCACAACTATAAAGACGGAAGTGTTGTTGCCCCTAGTCTTCCACAACCTACAAGGTTGACACCACAACAATTGGAAGAAAAAAGAGCAAAAGGGCTTTGTTACAATTGTGATAGCAAATACACAAAAGGTCATAAGTGTGCTGAGAAGAAATTATTCTACATAGATTGTGAAGAGGAAGAAGAAAAGGAGCAAGAAAGGTCAAAAGAAGAGGATATATTCCAGGAACAAAGCCTAGATGAAGAACAAATAAATCCGACCATATCTTGTAATGCATTGGCGGGAATTACCACTCCTCAAACCATCAAGATAGAAGGACAAATCAAGAAGAAAAAGGTAATAGTGTTGATTGATTCAGGAAGCACCCACAATTTTATTCATTGTAGGGTAGCAAAAGAATTGAATTGCTTCCTATATCCAGCACCAGAGTGTCAAGTGATGATTGCAAATGGAGGAACAATAAATTGCTCTGGAAAGTGCCATAATATCAAGCTATCCATGGGAGAATATGTATTGACTAGCCCAATGCTTTTCATTCCAATGGGAGGTGCCGATGTTGTACTAGGAGTCCAATGGCTACAATCCTTGGGTACAATAGCTTTTAATTTTCAAGAACTTTTCATGAATTTTTCTGTCGAAGGAAAGGAAGTTGAATTAAGGGGTATTGCAGGGAAACCAGGAAAAATAATCAGCTCTAATGGCATGACTAAGCTTCTAAAAAAGGAGCAAAGAGGTGTAATTGCACAATTATGTTCACTAGATGTTTCCACATTGGAATCATCTATTGCTCCAGATCTCCAAAAAGTCTTGGACAATCATTCCAAGGTATTTGAGACTCCCAAAGGTCTCCCACCTATGCGTGATCATGATCATGCTATTCATCTGATACCAGGAAGTGTTCCTCCAAACATCAGGCCGTACAGATATCCCTATGTCCAAAAAAGTGAAATTGAACGTATGGTTGCAGAAATGCTAGAGGCTGGTATAATTCAACCGAGTCAAAGTTCTTTCTCAGCTCCAGTAGTATTGGTGCACAAGAAGGATGGATCATGGCGCATGTGTCCAGATTATAGGGAGCTCAACAAGCTCACTATTAAAGATAAGTTCCCCATTCCTGTCATTGATGAATTACTGGATGAATTGCATGGATCAATTTACTTCACCAAGTTGGATCTTCGTTCGGGATATCATCAAATCAGAATGAAGATTGAAGACATTCCGAAAACGGCATTTAGAACTCATGAGGGTCATTATGAATTTTTGGTCATGCCTTTTGGCCTTACCAATGCACCTTCAACATTTCAAGGTTTGATGAATTCAATTTTCAAACCATTCCTTAGAAAATTTGTGTTAGTATTTTTTGATGATATACTAATCTACAGCAAGTCTTGGAAGGATCATGTTGAACATGTTGACAGGGTGCTACAACTATTGGAGGAGAAACAATTATATGCAAAAAGATCCAAATGTTTCTTTGGAGTCCAGGAGGTGGAATATTTGGGTCATATTGTATCTCATGAAGGAGTTAAGGTAGACCCTAGCAAAATTAAAGCCATTAAGGAATGGAAAATCCCCACATCCATAAAGCATCTGCGAGGATTTCTTGGGTTGACAGGGTATTATCACAAGTTTGTTAAGAATTATGGGAGAATAGCAGCACCTCTAACAACATTATTGAAGAAAGATTCATTTTCATGGACTCCAGAAGCAACAAAGGCCTTTGAACATCTTAAAGAGGCAATGTGCCAAGCACCGGTCTTAGCTACACCGGACTTCACAAAAACCTTTATTGTGGAATGTGATGCTTCAGGAAATGGAATTGGTGCTGTTCTAATGCAAGATGAAAGACCCATTGCTTTTGAAAGTCGTCCAATCAAGGGAAAGTTTAAGCAAAGCTATTTATGAGAAGGAAATGTTGGCAATACTCCATGCACTTAAGAAATGGCGACCCTACCTAATGGGAAGACACTTCAAGGTAAAAACGGATCATGATAGCCTTAAATACTTTTTAGAACAAAGATTATCCTCTGAAGAGCAACAAAAGTGGGTCACAAAGATGTTGGGTTATGACTTTGAAATCATCTACAAAAAAGGGAAGCAAAATGTGGTGGCAGATGCACTCTAAGAAAGGATGAGGATGTGGAAGCATTGTTGTGTGCCATTTCTATTATCCAACCAGATTGGATAAATGAAGCAAGGGAGGAATGGAAGAATGACGAAGAAGTGTGGGCACTTATTCGAAAGCTACAACAAGATTCCAGTACTTCTGATACATTTAGCTGGCAAAATGATTCGTTATGGTACAAAGATCGCTTATACCTCTGTAAGAATTCCCAGCTAAAACAAAAGATTCTTATGGAATTGCACACTTCTCCCTTAGGAGGGCACTCAGGATTTTTAAAAACTTACCACAGGTTTAAGAAGGAATTTTTTTGGGATGGCCTTAAATCAGATATTCAAAAGTTTGTGGCGGAATGTTTGGTTTGCCAACAAAATAAAGTTGAAACAATTAAGACACCGGGTCTATTACAACCTTTATCCATTCCAAGCCAACGTTGGGAGGAGGTTTCAATGGATTTTATCACAGGTTTACCCAAGTCTGAGGGAAAGAGTGTCATCATGGTGGTAGTTGACAGACTTACAAGGTATGCACACTTTTGTGCATTATCACATCCATTTAAAGCCAGTACAGTTTCTACTGCATTTATGGAAACACTTCAAAAGCTACATGGAAACCCAAAGATTATTGTAAGTGACAGAGATCCCATTTTCACTGGAAATTTTTGGACAGAATTATTTTCTTGTCTTGGTACTCAGTTAGCTCATAGCTCATCTTATCATCCTCAATCTGATGGGCAAACTGAGATAGTAAACAAATGTTTGGAAGGATATCTTCGTTGCTTTGTATCTGATAAACAAACACAATGGGTCAAATGGTTGCCTCTGGCTGAATGGTGGTATAACACTTCCTTCCATACAGCAACAAAAATGACCCCATTTATGGCACTTTATGGGTATCAACCACCATCCATCACATCATATTTAAGAGAAAATTCTAAGGTTCAGGCAGTGGAACATCACATCGAACATCAACAACAAGTCCTCCAACTCTTAAAGGATAACCTCGTGTTGGCACAAAATAGAATGAAACAACAGGCAAATCAACATCGCAGTGAAAGAAGTTTTGATGTAGGTGATTGGGTATTCCTACGGCTACAAACATATAAGCAAATGTCCCTAAAGCAAGCTAAGAAGGATAATAAATTATCACCAAAGTATTATGGTCCGTACAAGGTGTTGCAAAAGATTGGTACTATGGCATACAAATTGGAGCTTCCTGCAGCTTCTCGATTGCACCCAGTTTTCCATGTTTCATGTTTAAAGAAGGTTATAGGCGACAAGCTCCCAATTCAAACAATATTGCCAGAACTTGATGAGGAAGGAAAAATTATATTGGAACCGGAAGCAGTCACAGAAACAAGAACTCGACAGCTACGAAATCGATCAATTTCAGAGTATCTTATCAAGTGGAAGAACTTATCCGCTGAAGATTCCACATGGGAGGATGAGAATTTTATGCAGAAGTATCCAGAATTACTCAAGCGTTGAGGACAACACTTTTTTGAAGGAGAGGGGCATGTTGGGTCCCTATAATACTAGTGATTACCCCATTACTATTGTAGTTATACCCCTTATTTATATTGTTGTGCCCCTATTACCCCTTATTGTTATTTCTGTGCCCCATAGAATCCCTCTATTGTTATTTTTGTGGCTTTATATTATTATTGTTAGGTCGGCTGGATTATATTGTGACTCCTTAGACTCCTATATATAGAAAGGAGGTTTTGTCATTTGAATCATCCAAGAATTGTTCATTTATGTAATGTAAAGGAGGTTGCCCCCTCGAAGAGGCTAAATTCTAAGGCGTTGATCTATCTTTTCTATCTTTTCTTGAGCTGGTTTCATAACATGTCCTCAACGCTTAAGTAGTTCTGGATGCCTCTGTATAAAATTCTCATCCTCCCATGTGGAATCTTCAGCGGATAAGCTCTTCCACTTGATGAGATACTCCGAAATTGATTGATTTCGTAGTTGTCGAGTTCTTGTTTCTGTGACCACTTCCGGTTCAAATATAATTTTTCCTTCCTCGTCAAGTTCTAGCAATATTGTTTGAATTGGGAGCTTGTCGCCTATAACCTTCATTAAACATGAAACATGGAAAACTGGGTGCACTCGAGAAGCTGCAGGAAGCTCCAATTTGTATGCCATAGTACCAATCTTTTGCAACACCTTGTACGGACCATAATACTTTGGTGATAATTTGTTATCCTTCTTAGCTTGCTTGAGGGACATTTGTTTATATGGTTGTAGTTGTAGGAATACCCAATCACCTACATAAAAACTTCTTTCGTTGCAATGTTGATCTGCCTGTTGTTTCATTCTATTCTGCGCCGACACGAGGTTATCCTTTAAGAGTTGGAGGACTTGTTGTTGATGCTCAATGTGATGTTCCACTGCTTGAACCTTAGAATTTTCTCTTAAATATGATGTGATGGATGGTGGCTGATATCCATAAAGTGCCATAAATGGGGTCATTTTTGTTGCTGCATGGAAGGAAGTATTGTACCACCATTTAGCTAGAGGCAACCATTTGACCCATTGTGTCTGTTTATCAGATACAAAGCAATGAAAATATCCTTCCAAACATTTGTTTACTATCTCAGTTTTCCCATCAAATTGAGGATGATAAGATGAGCTATGAGCTAACTGAGTACCGAGACAAGAAAATAATTATGTCCAAAAATTTCCAGTGAAAAATGGGGTTTCTGTCATTCACAATAATCTTTGGATTTCCATGTAGCTTTTGAATTGTTTCCATAAATGCAGTAGAAAATGTACTGCCTCTAAATGGATGTGATAATGCACAAAAGTGTGCATACTTGGTAAGTCTGTCAACTACCACCATGATGACACTATTTCCCTCAGACTTGGGTAAACCTGTGATAAAATCCATTTAACCCTCCTCCCAATGTTGGCTTGGAATGGATAAAGGTTGTAATAGACCCAGGGTCTTAATTGTTTCAACTTTATTTTGTTGGCAAACCAAACATTCTGCCACAAAATTTTGAATATTCGGTTTAAGGCCATCCCAAAAAAATTCCTTCTTAACCCTGTGGTAAGTTTTTAAAAATCCTAAGTGCCCTCCCAAGGGAGAAGTGTGCAATTCCATAAGAATCTTATGTTTGAGTTGGGAATTCTTACAGAGGTATAAGCAATCTTTGTACCATAACGAATCATTTTTCCAGGTAAATGTATCAGATGTACTGGAATCTTGTTGTAACTTGCGAATAAGTGCCCACACTTCTTCATCATTCTTCCATTCCTCCCTTGCTTCATTCATCCAATCTGTTTGGATAATAGAAATGGCACACAACAATGCTTCCACATCCTCATCCTTTCTTGAGAGTGCATCTACCACCACATTTTGCTTCCCTTTTTTGTAGATGATTTCAAAGTCATAACCCAACATCTTTGTGACCCACTTTTGTTGCTCTTCATAGGATAATCTTTGTTCTAAAAAGTATTTAAGGCTATCATGATCCATTTTTACCTTGAAGTGTTTTCCCATTAGGTAGGGTCGCCATTTTTTAAGTGCATGTAGTATTTACAACATTTCCTTCTCATAAATAGCTTTGTGTAAAAACTTTCCCTTGATTGGACGACTTTCAAAAGCAATGGGTCTTTCATCTTGCATTAAAACAACACCAATTCCATTTCCTGAAGCATCACATTCCATAATAAAGGTTTTTGTGAAGTCTGGTGTAGCTAAGACCGGTGCTTGGCACATTGCCCCTTTAAGATGTTCGAAGGCCTTTGTTGCTTCTGGAGTCCATGAAAATGCATCTTTCTTCAATAATGTTGTTAGAGGTGCTGCTATTCTCCCATAATTCTTAACAAACTTGTGATAATACCCTGTCAACCCGAGAAATCCTCGCAGATGCTTTATGGATGTGGGGATTTTCCATTCCTTAATGGCTTTAATTTTGCTAGGGTCTACCTTAACTCCTTCATGAGATACAATATGACCCAGATATTCCACCTCTTGTACTCCAAAGAAACATTTGGATCATTTTGCATATAATTGTTTCTCCTCCAATAGTTGTAGCACCCTGTCAACATGTTCAACATGATCCTTCCAAGACTTGCTGTAGATTATTATATCATCAAAAAATACTAACACAAATTTTCTAAGGAAAGGTTTGAAAATGGAATTCATCAAACCTTAAAATGTAGAAGGTGCATTGATAAGGCCAAAAGGCATGACCAAAAATTCATAATGACCCTCATGAGTTCTAAATGCTGCTTTCGGAACGTCTTCAGTCTTCATTCTGATTTGATGATATCCTGAACAAAGATCCAACTTGGTGAAGTAAATTGATCCATGCAATTCATCTAGTAATTCATCAATGATAGGAATGGGAAACTTATATTTAATAGTGAGCTTATTGAGCTCCCTATAATCTGGACACATGCGCCATGATCCATCCTTCTTGTGCACCAATACCACTGGAGCAGAGAAAGAACTTTGACTAGGTTGAATTATACCAGCCTCTAGCATTTCTGCCACCATACGTTCAATTTCACTCTTTTGGGCATAGGGATATCTATACGGCCTGATGTTTGGAGGAACACTTCCTGGAATCAGATGAATAGCATGATCATGATCACGAATAGGTGGGAGACCTGGGAGTCTCAAATACCTTGGAATGATTGTCCAAGACTTTTTAGAGATCCGTAGAAATAGATGATTTCGATGTGGAAACATCTAGTGAACATAATTGTGCAATTACACCTCTTTATTCCTTTTTTAGAAGCTTTGTCATACCGTTAGAGCTGATTATCTTTCCCAGTTTCCCTGTAACACCCCTTAATTCAACTTCCTTTCCTTCTGCAGAAAATTTCATGAAAAGTTCTTGAAAATTAAAAGCTATTGTACCCAAGGATTGTAGCCATTAGACTCCTAGTACAACATCAGCACCTCCGATTGGAATGGAAAGCATTGGGCTAGTCAATGCATATTCTCCCATGGATAGCTTGATATTATGACGCTTTCCAGAGCAATTTATTGTCCCTCCATTTGCAGCCATCACTTGACACTCTGGTGCTAGATATAGGAAGCAATTCAATTCTTTTGCTACCTTACAATGAATAAAATTGTGGGTACTTCCTGAATCAATCAACACTATTACCTTTTTCTTCTTGATTTGTCCTTCTATCTTGATGGTTTGAGGAGTGGTAATTCCCGCTAATGCATTACAAGATATGATCGGATTCATTTCTTCTTTATCTAGGCTTTGTTCCTGGAGTATATCCTCTTCTTTTGACCTTTCTTGCTCCTTTTCTTCTTCCTCTTCACAATCTATGTAGAATAATTTTTTCTCAGCACACTTATGACCTTTAGTGTATTTTCTATCACAACTGTAACAAAGCCCTTTTGCTCTTTTTTCTTCCAATTGTTGTGGTGTCAACCCTATAGGTTGTGGAAGACTAGGGGCAACAACACTTCCATCTTTATAGTTGTGAGTGGTATGCTTTTTGGTTGCCATAATTTTTCTTTCCATTTTTCTTGCTAACCTGAATGCCTTCTCTAATGAATCAGGTTCCCAAAGGCGAACATCATGTTGGATATTATCCTTTAAAGTCCCTATGAACACATCAATCCTATGCTCCTCTGGAATATTTTTTACCCTTATGTTCAATTTTTGGAACTCTTCAATGTGCTCCATTATTGAACCCTTTTGTTTGAGACTTATCAATTGGCTAAAAAAGTGTTGCTTTTTGTATCCTCATAATGTGTTGCCGATTCTTCCGTAAAAATTGCTAAGTGATAATTTGTTTATGGGAGCAAAGCCATTGATACCATACAAACTGATTTGGTTCCAAATATAAAGTTGCAATATGTACCTTTTGTGTGTTTTGCACAATATTGAGATCGAAAAAATCCATGTTGCGGGATCCTTGCCATCAAATTTCCTCATATCGATTTTTGGAATATGGTGGGTCTTCGATCCAACATTAGAGTCTATGAAATCATGATTAACATTTCTTTTGTTCGCATCATGAGTTTCCTTTACTACCCTTTCACCATTAGTAAGTATTTTTTGTAGAAAATTTGTCAAATCTGTCATCAAATCTGCCATGTCTGTCTTCAAATCTTTCTTCAAATCTATCTTCAAATCATCCATCTTAGCTTCCACGCCATTCATCTTAGCTTCCACGCCCTTTATCTTGGATTCCACGCCATTTATCTTAGCTTCTGTTAGATTTTGTGAGAGTGACATTTGCTGCACTTGGTCTTGTAATTTTGATATATCATGTAGCATTTCTTCCCCTTCTTCATGAATCATGCTAGAGCTTTCAGGTTGCTTACTAGGTGTTTGCACTTTCTTTCCTCAGGATATCAGTTACCGACAATAGTGCTCTACTATGCCCTTTGAATTCCTTCAAAATAATTTTTCAAACCAAGCTTAAACAAAAATTTAAAAAAAAAATCTACACACCCTTTTTCACTTTATAGAAGCTCGATATTGCCTCTGATGTATCTCTGTAATTTCATATCATCCAGTTCTAAAATTGTGATCTGCAGTAGCCCTCTGTGTTCTCTTTCCAATGCCACCAATCTTATCCAAATTGGATTCTCCAAGGAAGAGTTATACCAAATCTCCCACAGTGACCTGATTATAGGCTAGTTCAGTAGAGCGAACTTGTATGACGTGCCACACGTCCCTGTTTCGACCTTTGGCTTGAAAAATATATACAAGAAACTATAGTCCGTCCTCTTTCTGTACCTTCTTACGAAATTTCAATCCGATGCTTAGAGAGAAAGTTATGATGATTTTCCACAAGTCACCTGTTTGGAATGCAATTCAGGAGTCTGCAAAAAGACCAACTTCCTCAAATCATATCTCCGCAAATATAGCGCGAAAAGCTCTGAAATTCAGACTCGAGGTTTAGTGCGATTTCATCTCAAATGGGGTTTTTTTTTTTGCTTTTGAAACATCACAGAAAAAAAATTATAGCAAAAATGCCACGATGACCTTTTTGGAGCAGCAAAACCCTAGAATCCAAACCTTTGATACCAAATGTTATGAAACCAGCTCACAAAAAGATAGAAAAGATAGATCAACACCTTAGAATTTAGCCTCTTCGAGGGGGAAACCTCCTTTAAATTACACAAATGAATGATTCCTTGATGATTCAAATGACAAAACCTCCTTTCTATATATAGGAGTCTAAGGAGTCACAATATAACCCAACCGACCTAACAATAATAATATAAAGGCACAAAAATAACAATAGAGGGATTCTATGGGGCACAGTAATAACAATATGGGGACAATAGGGGCACAACAATATTAATAAAGGGTACAACTACAATAGTAATGGGGTAATCACTAGTATTGTAGGGACCTAACAATAGATTTCTACAAGCTACTCATCCTTTTCTTTAGAGATTTTATACCACATTTCCTTTAAAAACTGAAATGATTCAAAAGTAGTGGTATAAAACTTTCCTATGTCATTTGATCAGGGGTTTCAATGAAATTTGATAACTGTAGTTGTGAAACTGAAGAATCTTGAACAAGAGTTTCATTGTCTTCTTTGTTATCAATAACAATACCAAATGACTACTAATTTTTTATTGCTTTAAAGTTTTCTCTGATGAACTGAAATGAAGCAAAACAAAGAGGCAAATAACCTTCACTTATTTCCAAATTTTTTGCACTTCCTTTCTCATTCTCATATCTGATATGTATAGGCTGATCACTATATTTAATTTGCTGAAACTGAATTTCCTCATCCTCCAAACTAGTTTCTGATTGCTCTGTAAAGCTAACTTGAGTTAGAAGAACATAATTATCATCATACTGATCATACTTAGGCAAATCATTAAAAGAAGGAATATAATCAAACATACACATTAAATTAGTAGATTCCTCTTCCACATATTGACTTGTAAATCCATTTTCTGAGCTATCGTAGTTGGAACTAACAAGAATTTGTTCATGGCTATCAACCTTTTCTTTTTCTGAAATAAATAGGTCATGGTGATCTTGTACAAAAAAAATTTCTTGCATGGTGATTTTCTGTATGATTTCCTCTATTTTTCTTACCAAATGTTGAGTTTTACCTCTGCAATGATGTTCTTCTCTGCTTCTGCTTTCAACTTTTGTTTTTTAATCAACATATGAACTTCTACATCTATTACAATGTTCTGCATCTTTTCAATAGTTTCTAGGTTTCTTTCTCTTAGCTGAAATTCTATTTCTGGATCAAATGCTTTTGGATAATGCAAGAGAGCTGAAATCAGGAGGAGGTCTTATATTTGATGGCATTGAATAATAAATTTGATTAAATCTGTCATAAAATATTGTATTGTTTCATTTGACTGTCTTTTCAACTGATTATATTCTTCTATGATCACAAAAAGATTGACTTGGATTATCCATCTATTAAGGAAAAATTTGGCAAATTGTTGGAAATTTGAGATGCTTGCAATAAGTAGATTCTTGAACCAACTCTTTACTCTACTTTGCAAAGAAAGAGCAAAAATTCTGATTCTAACATCATCTTCATCAATCTCAAATAGGTATAGATAATTCGCAAAGCCTTGAATATGTTTTTGGGCAGTGATACCATTCTCTCCATCATGGAGTATAGGAGGTAACATGAGGTACCATTCTCCTTGATCTTAACCAAAGGAGGATCATACAATCTCAAATTTTCAACATTAACAACATAATAAATTTGCATATATGAAGGCAAATCAAGCTTGCAAGCTTTATTACCGATCTTTTCCATAATTTTAAATGGACCATAACGGATTGGTTTCATCTTTTTACCTTCACCTTGAATCCTTTCCTTGCTAATGTAAAGCCAAATTTCATCACCTACTTGAAATTAATTATCCACACGATGCTTATCATGCCTTGCCTTCTACTTTCCTTGACTCTTTTCTAGTTGTTCTTGAACTGTTTGGTGAATCAACTGAACTTGCTCAATGAATTTCTTTGCTCTATCTATGTCGTTATGTCCATCTACAACTACATCTTTCTCAAAGATGAAACCCAAAGGCGAAATAGGCAAATAACCAAGACATGCCTCAAAAGGCGAAGTTAGAGTAGAAGAGTGTTTTTCTCAGTTGTAAGCATGCTGAATATAATGCAACTGTTCATCCCACAACTTAGGATGTTTGCTGCAATATCCTCTTAGCAAATGAATAACTATCTTGTTAACCACTTTAGTTTAACCATCTGTTTGCAGATGGAAGGCTGTAATTTTCTTCAACTTGGTGTCCATCAAGTTCCATAGATTTGATCAAAAATTCCCAACAAATCGGGAATCACGATCACTTACAATAGAAGTAGGTAATCCAAAATGAACCCATACATTTCAAAATAGAATTTGACTTGTTTGTTTAGTTGTAATTTGTTTTTTACAAGGCATTAATATGCACATCTTGCTGAACCTATCCACAACTACGTACAAATAATCATGACCTTTTCTTGATAAAGGAAGACCTCCTACAAAATCCATAGAAATACTCTCGCATGGACGTGAAGGCACTAGAAGTGGTGTGTACAATCCTAGTTTCCTATTACTAGGCTTACTGACTGCACACAATGAACAACCTTTGTTAAAACGTGACACACTTTCAAGCATACAAGGCCAGTAAAAATACCTCTGAATATTTGCCACTATTTTACTTACACCAAAATGTCCAACAATAAGAGAAGTGTGCTCTTCCCTTGTGACATTTACTCTCTCTCCCTATGGAACACAAAGTTTTCCCAAATAATACAACAAATTATCATGTACATGGTAGTCTATTTCCTCAACTTGGTGTCCTTGACTCAATTATGAATATACCTCTTGAAAGTCAACATCATGTGTGTATTGTTCAACATAACTTTCAGGCAAAATAGAATAATTCTTGAGTAAAATGGCTACATTAACAACTAGTCTAGAAAGCATATCAGCAACTCTGTTATAAATACCTTTCTTGTACTTTACTACCAATTGGAATTGCTATACGAATCCCATCCAACAAAAGTGCATTGATTGCTGCAATTTTGTTTGAGATTGCAGATATTGCAAATGTTGATGACTAGTGTGAATAATGGTTTCTTTTCCCATTAAGTAATGCTTCCATTTCTTCATGCTTTGCACAAATGTGTAAAGCTCTTTATCATATGTAGGATAGTTAATAACAACACCATTAAAAATCTCAGAATGAAATGAAATGGGCTTACCATGCTATAAAAGAACTGCACCCATGGCATAGTCACTTGCATCTGTTTGTATTTCAAATGGTTGTTTCAAATCCGACAATGCTAAAACTGGGGCTGAACTGATCTTTTGTTTTAAAGCATCAAATGTTTTTTGTTGTTTTCCTCCCCACTGTAAGACAACCTTCACGCTGGTCAAAGCATGTAGTGGACTGCTATGGAAGAGAAATTGGCAATGAACTTCCCCCAGTACTACGTTGCTCCCAGAAAACTCCTTACTTCTTTGAATGATTTGCGTATTGGCCAATTCACAATGATCGAAACTTTAGAGGGGTCAATCTTCAGCTCACCTCCTCCAACTATGTGGCCCAAATACACTAAGGAAGTTTTCTCGAATTCACATTTAGAAATTGTCAGAAATAACTATTCTTTTTTCAAGACATCCAACACTTTCCTCACATGCTTGACATGCTCTTCTCGTGATTTGCTGAATATCAAAATATCATCTAAATAGACAATTACAAACTCATCAAGAAAGGATCTTAAAACGTGATTCATAACTCTCATGAATGTAGTTGGAGCGTTGCAAAGACCGAAAGGCATAACTAACCACTCAAACAATCCCTGCTTGGTTTTGAAAGCAGTCTTCCAAATATCTTCCTCGGCTATTCTAACTTGATGATATCCACTTCTCAAGTATAATTTAGTGAAATATTTTGCATTCTTCAACTGATCTAGCAAATCATCTATTATGGGCAATCGATATCGATTCTTTATGGTAATTTTATTCAAAACTCGATAATATACACACATGTGCCACATTCCATCTTTTTTGGGTACCAAAACAATTGGTGAACCACATGGTGAAGTAAAGGGATGAATTACACCTTTATCTAACAATTCATGGACTTGTTTCTTAATTTCTAAACTTTCCAAAATTGACATTCGATAGATACCAATATTTGGGAGTGGATAGTCTTGCTATAGCTGAATTTCGTGCTGAATTCCCCTTTTTGGTGGCAATCCCTTTGGTTCTTGAAACATATCTCCATATTGATTGACCACATCAACCAATTCGGCTTTTAGCTTCACGTCACAACCTGCAAAGGATTCATGCTCCGTGTCATTCTTCTTTTTGATCATAAGGAGCACGAGATTCTTGCTGGAATTGACTAGTCACTTCATTTGCCCTACGCTTGCTAAAGACATATTAAGCTTTCTACGATGGGATTTCACAATATAATCCACTCCATCTTTGAACAAATGATATTTTTTCTCAAATCTATGGAAAACAACTTTCCGATCATACAGATACGGGCTTCCCAACACAATTCTAGAAATATCCAGTGACACTACATCTAATTCGACTTCATCAACGAAATTGGCAGTAATAGAAAAATTGAAAATGCATTTCCTTGTGACTTGAAGATTTGCATCCTTGGTTATCCAACCCAACAAATACAGTTTATGATGAGGCATAATTTCCAAATTCAACTTCTTGACCAAGTCTGTAGGAATTAAATTTACCTGGGATCCATTGTCAAACAGCGTATCAATCTTGATGTGTTTGGAAATAACTCTGATATGGAACAAAACAATTTCATTTTCTTCATTTGAAGCATTGTTGGAGCTATTTGTTACACTCGTGCTTGCCACGACTTCCTCTTTGCTTGTTTTTTCCATGGCTTTTCCTTTAGTGACTGTGGCTGCAATCTTTGTTTCATCACCTGAGTCGGAACCCAAGTCTTGTTGTACAACAACGTTCGTATTCTGTTTCCATTTATTGATAAATTTCTTCAGTCTTAATTTAGGATGAAGCTTCCAGCAATGCGCTTCATCATGGCCCTCTTTGGAACAATTCTTGCACACGAGTTTATCCCCTTGTTTCTCAATAGAAGCATTTTTCTTCTGCTTTCCTTTAGATTTATTTCTTTTTCACCACTTTGGAATAGCTTCTTCTTACCTTCTTCTTGTACATTTTTCCCTCTTACTTCGAGATGTCTAGCTTGAAGACAAACCTCATCAAGATTCGTGGGATTAAACATAATAATGGTGTATCGAAGATAGCTATGCAAACCTCCTATGTATTTCAACAAAGTATCTTGTGACTATAAGTCTACTCCTAGCATAAGAGATCTTCTCCTTAACTCCTGAGTATACTCTTGCACATTTTGACATTTTAAGTGTCTGAAATTTTGCCAATTCATGATAGCTTTTTGCATATGAGCTAAAGGGTAGAATTGTCTTTTTATAGCAACAATGAAATCAAACCAAGTAATAGAGATCTTAACATGTTTTTTGATCTCGTCTTGATTCCTTCTTCCCACCAAATGAGTGATGCACCCTCCATTCTTAATGAAGCCAACTGAATTTTGATATCATCCTCTTGAAGGTTCTAAATTCTACAATTCACCCCCAACTGATGAATCCAATTATCAAGATTCTTTGCATTCACTTCACCATTATACATGGGCAACCCGAATTTAACATCTAGTTTAAGTAGAGGTGATTTTCCAGCTCCTTTTGAAGAATGATGATGAGTATGAGTAAGGGTTGTATTAGTGGATGAGTGTGAAGATGCTTGCAAAGAAGAAGATGAAAAAGATGGTGGAGAGGGTGGAGGTTTGTCTCCATTCCCATTACCTCCTTTTCCATTACTTCCTCCTGAAGAGCCTTCTCCTTTGGGAGGTTTGGAACTTTCTCCTTGCAATTTGCTATTCCTCTCTTCATAGAGGACCTTCACCATCTATGTCATATCAAAGAAAGCCTTTCTGAAGGTCTTCTCAACTTCTGTCATGTTTGTACGTTCTCCTTCGTGAGACATGATCTCTGGAGTCCCAACTACAACTTGAGGATGAACTAGTGTTGGAGATTGTGGCAACCTTGCGCTTCTTCCCCTTGACCCAACTTTTGGGCTTCCAACCAGCTTTCCTTCACCTCTTTTGAGTTTTAACCTTGTTAGCATGACACAAAACTAGCAAATAATACTCCTTCTTTGCACAAGAAAATCTAGTAAACAAAAACCAGTGCTTTGATACCAACTTGATCTGAAATGGAAAATATCAGTAATGTTGTGCTAATTCCCCATTCAGAATAAAACCCAAGATGCTTATCATTTGCTTATCAAGTGCTTAAGGATTCACCATTTTTGCTTAATTAACTGATTCCCATGAGAGTTTCTTATGTAAATGTTATAAACAATTTAACATAAAACATATGTTGAACAACAACAAAATAATAGCAAAGAACATCAAAATACAACACACAACATAAAGATTTGATGAGGAGTTCACCCCTCTTGGGCTACGTCTCCTTGGTCCAGCTTCCAATGCTTGGGCCTCTCTATTATGCTCAAAATTACAACAAAAGTGTGTTTACAATGCTCAAATGCCTCTGAAACTTGTCTCCATGAGTTGAAAATCCAAAAAAGCTAGCATTTACTCTTTTTTCCCATAATTTGGATAAGAACTGAAGAAGTTATTACCTCTCATAGTTCTCCCACAATTTGCTCAACAAATTCCCCTTTTCTGGTCACTAACCATCAAATTCGGCTTGAAACCTGCCAAATTTGCCACATTTCGGTCATTGGAGCCATACTTCCCGGTGGGTTTGGAAATCGCAATCACAATCGGTATTGGTGGAGAGACGGACAGAACAACTCATTTCAAAAACTGCGATCCATGTGATTTGCGATGGTGGACTTAATGATTTATGCACCACAGTTCATAACAATTTCGCGTCCATATATATTAGCTTGTCGCAATCAGCGTGGGACCCAAACATTCCATAGATTGCAACCTATTATTTTTTCACAACCAGTTCCATCGGCGTTTTGCTATTGGCGCAGGTAGGGTGATTCTTAACAAGACTTCCTGATGCAATGCGATTTTGTGATGCGATATCGCATATCGCATCTCGGCGGGGCCGGGGGCCGATTTTTAAGAGAAAACTTATGTCGATGCGATGAAATGGGCCTATTTGCGGGACCAACGACAGAGTGACAATTGGCGTCTCCCGATTGACTGAAGAGACTTGAGCTTGATCATTGTGCACTTATTTTTGCCTATTCAACAAACTAATCAAAACTCATTTATGGGAGCATCCGAACTTCGTTTTCGATGAAACGAGTTGCGTTGGATTCACATCATCGAGATCTATCCAACCACACAGTTTCCATTCCATTCTATGAAATTTGTTTTTTGAGCATAAACTTGAGCGCTTGGTCAACATAAGCAAGCATAAGCAACACAATACAGTCCCAAAATCTTGAACCATTATTCATGACACAACAACATGATTCATCAGAAGTTAAACAACTTGCACGATTACTTATCTTAGAATGTGCAGTAAAACTAAGTCTGGGATAAGGACTCTCCTCCTAACCATAAACAACTGCAACCACTCTTACTTGCAACCGTCACCCCCAAGGTAGATTCTAGAGCCTAAGGGGGTTGCTTGCTTAGGGACTAACACACCAACTTCCACTGATTCTGGGACTCTAGAGGACTTCCTTCCTCAATCCCACCAACTGAAAACTACTTTCTTGGTCGACATTAGGAGTCTAAAGGTGCCCAACCTCACCCTCAAGTGCCCACACAATGATTCACCCCTTCTAGGGAGTCCAAAATCCACTATACCATCTGGGTAGTAACCACAAGTATTCATTCTTGTCTTCCTTCGCTTCTGCTTTAGGATGGTCTCTTCCCAAGCTGTTACAGGGCTCCAAAGTCCACTATCTCAACCCACAGCCTCTGGAGGACCGATCTATTACAAGGCTCCAAAGATTCCATCCCAACCCACAACCTCCAGGGACCCAAGTTGTTATAGGGCTCCAGAGACCTCTGTCTCAACCCATAGCCTCTAGGTACCCAAGTTGTTACTGGGTTCTAGGGATTCTATCTCAACCCACAGCCTCTAGGGACCCCAATCTATTATAGGGCTCTAAAGACTAGCAACTCAACCCACAACCTCCAGGGATCAAGAATGAATCCCCTTCTCTTCTCGTCAACGCTGCCCGCTGAAAGCTTTTGTTGAATATTCTCTTCCTGATACCACTTTTCATTCGTCTGTATATCTTTTTTTTCCTCTTTCCTTGTCTGAATGTGTCTTTCTCTTTTTCACGTCCAGACTTTTCTGGGCCTCTTCCTTGGCCACCATTATTGTTGCATCCTCGCTGGCCTGCAATGCATAGTCCCTTCATAGAAATTCTTGTCCTTTTTCTTGTGGTTGATTCTCAAGCAACATGGGTCTACATACCTCCTCTTGCAACTCATTTAATTTTAAGAGTTCTTTCATTAATTCATGCACCAACCAACTTTTAATGGTTGTACTGCTTTTCAGGTTTCTTCCTTGCACACGGAACCACAATGTCCCAAGCAAAGTGACTACCTTCCCCAACTATGGAATCTGTGTCCCTTGGCTCAGTCCCTTTTTCTTGATTTCAAATGTTGCAGAATATTTACAGTATATTTACAAATGCAGCTTATACAAGGACTTGGGTGGGGCTGTCACAACAAACCCAAGAAGCATGAAGAACATGCTTTACCTAGATGACCATCCAACTGGCGCATGAAACCCATGCTCAAAACTAATATTTTTCTTTCTTATTTTTCTTGTAACATAAAATATACATAATGATTGGAGTACATTGAAAATTATGAAAACCAAAACTAATTACATTTTCCAACAACATGGATATGCATTGTGATTGTTATTTGCTAATTTGTAGAAACCAAACATGATATAATTTGTTTCTACTATTATAGATTTGTAAGTTTTAAGCCTTGCACATCTCGATTAACTAAAACTAAATACTTCACCATCTACATATAAGTCATAACAACATTCTAATCATAATAATGAAAATACATTATCAAGGATTAATATTTGTTTTGCCATAGTTCTTCTTACATATTAACAACTAAAAAGTCAAAATTATAAGATTTTCTTCTTACAAATTAACAACTAAAAAGTCAAAATTATAGGATTTTGGATTAGTACTTACTATAATTGGTTATCACAACATTTAAACTTTTGTTTGAGGACATTTTATTAAATAGTTTTGTGAATTATACCAATCTTATAATATTCATCGCTCTTTTTAATAATTGATTAATTATACAAACCATATAATCATCAACACTCTTTTTCATATAATCTTCATCTTTATATAATTGGTTGGTTATACCAATCATATAATAATCTGCACTCTCATTCATCTTTATATAATTGATTGGTTATACCAATCATATAATAATCTGTACTCTCATTTTGATAATTGATTAATTATAAATCATTGCCTTCTTGACCTTTTTCTATGGCAATGCTTTCTTTTAGACTTTCTTTCACATATACAAGGCAAAAATATGTACTTTACATGGGATAACCACCTTGTTGCATAGGGTGGATCCAATTAGTTTCAAGTATTTTTGGATTACTTTTATGAAGCATTGTTGTTCATATTTAACACACCTGCACTAATTTTATTTGTTGAATGACTTTTTACTATCGACGTATCTTTACCCTTGTTTTTTCAAAAAAATTTATGATTGTTTTAGCAATATCATGAGAATTAATTCACCACCTCCAATCACTTGTGCATGGGCTTATAGGTGGAAACCCTAGTTTACTTCTCCATTTTGAAATCAATCCACAATATCCATCGTCTATGCAGAGGCACCTTTTTTCCTTTTCAATTTTTACAAGGTTCGTGTGAAGTATTTTTGGTTCGGTTAGTTAAACATTGCATTTCTCAAAAATGCTCTTTTGTTTAGAGCTCGTGAATGCTTGCTTGGTCACGATATTCTCAAGGTTAAACCATCATTGTGTTATGCATGGGATCTGAGATAGGGATCATATTTTTATTTATTTTTAATATGTTTATATTAAGATTCAATTTTTTATGATTTTTTTTTGAAATTGATAAGTTTTAAATTTGTTATTTTTTTTAGTTTTTTTAGATTGAGTTATGCTGGGTCAATTTAATGTTAGATGGTAGAATGATTTGTTACTAGTGGGGTGCTATCATCAAGATTGTGTGAAGTTTGGTCAATGTTGAGCAGCCTGTAGAATAGTTTAATTCTTAAAACTTGGAGGATCCTTGGAATAGTTTAATTCCCCCAAGATGACTAAGAAATAGAAGTATTTATATTTTAAAAACAACTCTAAAACATCTAGATTTTAAAGATATTTGACATAATCACTAATCTAAAAAAAGGAAAAAAAATCAGATTGACATCTTTGCCAAGATAAAATTCAATGCTTTGTAAATGCCTCAAAAAGCTAATTAACATTAAGTTCGCCAACTTTTGTAATAATTTATTTGCTTACTCTTATGAGAATTCAGTTGTGCATTGCTGTCATTATCTTAAAAATATAGTATAAAAATTAAAAATTTATATTGTAAAATCAATTCTAAATCACATAGATTTTAAAGATATTTGCAAAAAAATAAAAACTATATTTAAAGGTTAAAATTATATATATATATATATATATATATATATATATATATATATAAACGCACGCTAGTGTTATTCAGCATTGTTATCATTATCTCAAAAAACTTCTAAAATATAAAATAATAATATTTATATTGTAAAAACAATTTCAAAATTTAATAACTTTATACGTTTTTAAGATACTAACTTATATTAAAAAAAAATAACATCTTTACCAAAAATTAAATACGATGTAAAATCATAATTAATTAACCTTAAATTTATCAATTCTTATAATAATTTTTTTCTTATTTTTATATAATAATACATTATCTTCAATGTCTCAAATTATTATATTATTTTATTTTTCCTTGAATTCTTTTTAACATTTATTTGCCATCAAATCTTATATGAAACCAAAAACAACATAATCAAACGTCAATCACACCAAAATTTTCACCATCATTTCTAATCCCTTTAACACATTATAAAAAAAACTAAAACTCAAAGAATTCAACATTTATTTGCCATCAAATCTTATATGAAACCAAAAACAACATAATCAAACATCAATCACCCCAGAATTTTCACCATCATTTCTAATCCCTTTAACAAATTATAAAAAAAAACTAAAACTCAAATATTATATTGTAAAAATAATTCCCAAATGCATGGATTTTAAATGTATTTGAAATAATATGGAGTATAAAAAAATAAATAAATAAATTGACATTTTCACTGAATTAAAAATATATGTATATGTGTGTGTTTTTAGTATAAAAGTAAAATAAATAAAGGAATTGTTTTTAGTGTAATTTTTTGAATTTTCAGGTGCCGGAATTGAGTGGAAAAAATTGAGGTGAAATTTTGATTTGTGTTATTTAAACTGGTTTTTTTTATTGTATATATGGATTCAACACTCTGAAAAACTCTGGGGTTGTCTTTAATGCCACTTTTTGAACTTTCCGGTGCCAGAATTCCGTTACCCATCAAACTTGTGTTTTCAATAAATTCTTGTCAGATTTTAGAGAAATTAGACTAAAAAAACTGATGAAAGGAGATTTTGGGGGTAAACCAATTTCCCCTTTCTTTCTAATTTTCAATCCTAAGGCCTATGGGTTATGGGCCCACAAACCTATTAGAAGCATATTTGAGGCTTTAAGCCTTTAAAACCATGGACTTCAACTCTATCGGGTTTTCCTTTAAAAACCCGAGACAACACATTAATCGAAATACACAAGGACAAAGGAAAAATTCCGCTCCAAACACATAGACGGATCTCAAAACGATTAAACTTGACCCCATAAATCATTGGGTCCAAAGTATCAAAGCATTTCGTTGTGCTGTGCTCCGATCTCCGATCGGCGCTTCCACTAGTTCTGTGATCTCTGATCTTCGATTCATCGACTATCGGTGCATTGCTTCATCGCATGTCGGCCTATCGGCGACATTGCTATGTCCCATTCCATTGCTCGCTGCCATTTGACTTTGTCGAAATGCGATCGCCGATCAAATCTTGACCATTAATCTGGACTCGATCCGACGGTTGACATTTGGTCGCGCAATCGCTTATCGCCATACCTTAAGGTCTGTGGTCCACCTTCTTATAACAATCCGTCGATGCGATTATAACAGATCTCTGCTCCTCTGCGATTCCATTTGGGCCGTTGATCTTACAGATCTAACGGTCCCTGTGCATTCTCCGTTTGTTTCTCCTTGACTTGATTTCATTCAACATTGATGGGTTTACGCTAAAATCCCAGTTTCTCTGCCATACTCCGTTTAACACACGCATCACTCATATTATTATTGGATTGCCATCGATCCTTTAAGTGATCGATGGTCGATCAACAATCTACTAACACTGGATTCAAGCCATCTTCGCATATACACAGATAACTCAAAAAAAGCATTATTACAATAACACACACGGAAATCAACACAACACGTATCTATTCATTATACACAGTATGAGTACATCCTAAGGCATTTCAGCCTTAGAAACAATTCTCCTCTGGACTACATCGTGAATACTCTATGCTTACACAGTTTTTTGTCTATTCCTTTATATCTCTATCACACACACAGACTCTCCTTTTATAAGAGATTACAACAGTCGTGGATCATTTAAGATGCACAATTTCTTCCCATAATGACTCAACAAATCCCTTAATTCTCTCTACAGCTTGCTATATGGATATATATGAATACATGGCAGATTACATTCATATTTAATTAAGTCCATCAAATTACTCTTTTTTAACATATTTGTCCCCTGTTTAGCTTGATGGTCCATGTCCTCCTCCTTCTCCTGCTTTGGATTCCTTCTTTAATGAAGAGTGTCCAATGCTCCTGCATCAAAAACCCACCTAAAAAGCTTCCAAACACTTTCGCTAAAGACAATTCGAAAAACTCCTAAGGCACTTTGATTATGTAGGGGTTAACCATCGCTCAATTTTAGAGAAATTAAACCAGAAAAAAACCACCAGAATACTTCCAAAAAATCTCACTAAAAACAACTTAGATAAATAAATTGATATTTTTATCCATTTCTAACCAAACTTAAAATTCAATATCACCCAAAAAAAAATTAAAATTAATTAATCTAAATTTCTCATTTTTAATTTTTACGTACTCCACTATATCTCAATTTTTTTTTTACAAATTTTATAGTATATTTTAGAATATAAAAATAAAAATATTATTATTGTAAAATCAATCCCAAAATATATAGATAAGGATTTTTGATAAAAGGAAAAAATGTAAATTAACATTTTTATCCATTCTACAGTGAATTAACATTACATTTATTAACTTTTATACTCGTTTGTTTCTTTGCCCAGGGAAAAAAAAAATGTAAATTAACATTCTTATCCATTCTTTCAACTGGGATAAATTTTAGAGTGAATTAACTTTGAATTTATTAACTTTTATTCCCGTTTGTTTCTTTCCCTACATTTACGTAAATATTCAATACAACATTTATATTACTATTTAATTTTTTTTATATAATATATGAAAAATAAAAATATTTATATTATAAAAACAATTCCAAAATATATCTAACGAGACAAGAGAGGGAGTGAAGGGTCAAGAGATTTTGGACATTACAACTTGTCTTCTTCTTCACAGCCCCAATGGGAAACGCTTTTCCTTTTATCTTTCGGCAATGCAATTTTAATTAAAAAGAAAAAAGGAAATTACATCTGGATGATGAATATGGTGTCCTGAAAAATATGATCTGTCATTAGAAAAGATAAGATAATGACATGGTGGAATTTTAGTAATTCGGTATCCAAATTGGTAGGTATTAATACCACGTGTTTTTCCACATTTGTCAGTTCTCTTGCTTCTGGATCGTCAACCATCTTTTTGCACTTGGTAACCACGCCAGTTAGATCGGCTGACTAGGCAGGACACGTCATCCTGATGTGCAGTGGGAATCAGAAAATAAAATGCGGATCGGAGAAGTGCATAATGCAACGGTAAAATGTTTTTTAATTATATATCTCGACATTGGGAAAACAACGATAAATAACGCCTTGCCTTCCCGCTCTTGGTCTCTCTTCCTATTTTGTAGCAGCACCACCTGTTGCACTTTTACGCGTCAATTAACAGGAAAATCCTGGTCAAGTTAGATGATCAGGCGGCAGCGGCAACGACAACGGCGGCATCTGTAACAAGCAGTGAGTGCGCGCGCGCGCGCAGATATCGCAGTCGTCGTCGTCATCCCCGCCCGCCCTGCTCTGTTATTTGACAAGGCCAGCTCTCTATTAACAATGGGAAAGATTTATGAGGGTTCAGCAGTGGTGGAGGAATTCCGTTCTCCCCAAGCTGCAGAAACAGCCACAGCATTAATCCATCAAGTATGGCGAAACCCATCGGCTGAAGAAGCGGCGGCGGCGGAGGAGGAAAAGATGGATTGGGGTTCCGTGAGTGGACTAGAAGAGCAGCAGAGAATGTCCCTTACCAGACTTAGTACGCGGGGGGTCTACTGGAAGCACCCGTCGGAGCCGGTGTCTGCTCTCTTCTTTCTGTTTCATGGCGGAGATGTGGAGGCCGACGGGAATTGCCTGTTCACGGCTTCGCAGAAGGCAATGAGGTTGAACACGAACCCGAGGGATTTGAGGCGGAGGACTGTCCAACGTTTCATTGAGAATTATGAGGCAGCCGGATCTTCTAAACAGGAAGAGTTCGACAGGGCTATTAGGAATCTCTACTGCCCCGATCTTGAGGTCGGATGGGGCGTCCATGTTGTTCAGGAGGTAAAGCTTCTTGCTAGTAAGGCGGATCGCCAGGCCTTAGATGGCCTAATCGACGACCTCGTCCAAGTTGGCATGCAAAGGTAGGTAGGGTTCTTTTAATAGGAAGAATATCATTTGTTTCTAAATCTTTGTTGGGTTTTCCAGAATTTGTGTTTTGAGGAAACCCTAATGGAGAAAAATGTCGTTATCGAAGGATGTCTGGTATGGACATTCTTCCTTCCGGTTTGAAATTAGATTAATCATACATCATTTCACATTTATGCTGAATCTGATTCTGTTTTTTTTTTTTTGGTTCATTTGGGCATTTTATTCGAAAACATACTCCCAAGGTCGGGGGCCGTATCACACAACTCTGATTACCTTTGGCTTAGATGTCAGGTCTGAGGGGTAAGTGTTCCACCCAAATCACCCCAAGGATATGCACCAACTTCATACCTTTTTCAGTCAAGCCTTTTGGCCGAGTCAGGCCACAAATGGAGTGTAACCCCCCGGTGGACAGTTTAATCCTCTGGATACCTTACCAGTGAACCAAAGGCCATTCCTTTTCCAGTAATGCTATTTTGGTGGGTCAGACCAGAAAAGGAATGGAACTCTTTTGGACAGCTCAATCCTATGTTTCACGTACCAGTGAACGAAATCTCCTCCACTCTCCTGAATCTGTAATTCTAAACTAATAGCTAAAAAATGTGAAACTTGTATTGTTTAAGCTTTTGGGCTGTAGAGAAGATAAGATAATATTATTAATCTCCAAGAAGTGACCATATTAAGTAAGTCAATGAGACTAGAAAGTACATTCAGGTACATTCAGGATCACTACATAATGGGAGTGGGAAAGCAATAGCTTCTATTGCTTTCGAGAGTCTATCAAGTCTATAAACAGGTTCTATTGGGGTTTTGTTTTGTGTTGGAACTTGGAAATGTTAAAGGTGGAACGAATGAGAAGACTGATGTGTTTTTCTGTTTCTGGTCACGGTTTGATATTTTTGTTCTATATCTATTTCAGGGAAATGGCGGCAGAATCAATATACAAAGAGAGATGTTTTCCGGTGGACAGTGGAGTGAACTGGGCAAAGTACATGTCTGTCAGTGGGACTTTGGAAGACGAGTATGATATTATCACGTTACAGTACACTCAAGAAGGCCTTCTGACAGTTGATGAGAACAGAGGAGGTCATGCAGCCGCCTTTGGAGATGATATTGCCATTGAAAGCCTAGCCACTGAGTTTAAACGAGAAATATTTGTGGTGAGAATAGAATGCTTGAGACTGTGCTTTTGTTTTTAGGTTATTATTTTTTACTAATTTTGTGCAATTTTCAGACACCATTCACTGGTTTCTGTCATTGTAATCCGATGCACCACTTATTTTTCTCTCATAGGTACGCTTTGAGTGCTTAATCCATGCTAGGGGGCCTTGCATGTGGGTGTCTATGATTGGGCTTTGAGCTCATCAGTATGTCTTCAGTTTATGGCTTGTACATGCTGTGTTGCACATATTATAATATAGTGAATTCAAGGTCGCGTATTGAGAAATGGCACCCACAAGTTACCCCTTCTTTTCTAATTTGTTTAAGTCAAATTTCTGGTCTATTGAGATGCCCTTTGATTAGACAGGGATTATGAAACTACATAGCATGTACAGCTGGTACAACAGCCCCATAAACGTGGCCCCTTATTCTTCATCACAAACCTGTATTGGATGAGGCTTGCCCACTGGGACTTAAACCTAAGTAGCCTGACTTGTGAGTTGACCACAGCCCAACGGACCACCCCATAGCTACTAGCTCAATCCTGATCTGTCACATTTCTAGTTGTTTCATTTGTCAAATGACAGATTGAACTATTTACCCCTTAGTATTGAATCCTAGTTATGTATTTGATATATACTATTCATCAACCACCACATCAAGCATATACATAAATGTCTCTTTAGGCTAGTTATGCTTTCTGAAGTTGTTCTCAAATGACACAAATGTTTACCATATTTCATGGCTAGTCATAATTAGGGTGGGATGTAATAAGTAAGCTATACACAATGCGTCTTCATCTTGTTTATTCTTCCACATTACCTGAGATGTGATGATAACTAATTTCTGTATATTAAACTTTGAATTCAACCAGGTTCAAGCCCATGGTGCTGATGCAATGATTGAAGATGACAACTGTGTGTTTTTCCTTCCACATCATCCCAGGGGTGAAATATCCTACTACCCAGTTTTCTTGTTCATGAAGGGCACAGGTAGTCTTTGGATTTAATGAGATTTAACATTTTTTTGTATTGCAAGTTATAACAGGATTTAATTGTTACTTGTGTTAGATTCTGAAAACAGTAGTATGTGTTATTTTGTTAATAAGTTTTAATGAATGTCTTAGAAAGTCATTGGAAATTGTGATATGGTTTTCTTTGGTAGCTGATATATTACATTTGGAAATACAGGCTGGTGTGGTGCTGGTGCAGATCACTATGAGCCATTGATTGCTTATCCTGCTCCAGTGGTCTCTCAAGACAAGGCCGCAGTTGTACTTTGACCTTTTTCCTGCATTAATTATTGCAGAAGAAATTTTCTTATACATTAGCTTTTCATTGTTTTCATAAAAATTTTCACAATTCTTTTGGTGCAAGCGAGACATTCCTTGTGGCTCAGAGTTTGATGCATTTGGTGTCAACTCCATGTTTTGTGAGTGTTTTCTTAAGAAGGTTTAGGATTTATCAGAGGTTTTAGAATTTGATTTATCAAATTCTTCATTGTTTCGGAGTAAATTTAGGGGCTTTTGTTGAAACCCTCCATTTGTTTAGTTTGTTAGGCAGTCATTGTTTTATGGAACATCTTATAGGGCTTTTTAAAGGGTTCTCTCCTCTTAGTACCCTGCTTGTTGTAGGAAAGAGACAGGCAATTGAAAGGAAAGCTTTGAAGTTGTCTCACAGTTGTCTGGCGGCATATTCTTTACGGTATGTATGCTACTATAATGCTAGAGTCATTAATTTTTGTCAACTTGTATTATTCATGGAAAGAATAATTTGATGCAATACTTGTAAATTTTAGTTTGCGCTTCTCACTTCCATGAACCCTTATCTCGCAACTGGTTTCAGTTTAGGAGTTCATCTATAGTTCTTTTTGTTCAAATTTTCTAGCCCCATGAGATATACCTATTTCTTTTGCATGAGAAAGTTTTGTTGCCATATATGGTACTTGACATGAACACAAAATATCTTAATTTTTTTGAAATGTCTTCAAGTCTCCAAAATGGCAAATTTGAAATGTTTATTCTGTTCCTTCCATGCAGCTGTCCTTGTGCTTGCCATACTTGCATCCTAATGGCCTCCCAGACCTGTGGGCCATAGTTAAAAGGTTTTCATCTTTATTGTACAACACTTACACCTCTACCCATGTGCAGGTGTACCCATGCAATGTTGTTTTTAGTTAATAGAAAGAAATAAATCTTGTATTAATTCAGAATGCCTGTGATTTGCAACATTTTTTGCAGTAGCAGCATATCTCTTGACCCATTATGTACCTTGCATATAGGAGGTTTTGTTGGATGCTTACCCTTCCTGAGGTCCTTTAGCCCCTTCAATAATTTCATTGCATACAATGCCAACTTCATTGATGGTGGATGAGAGATTTTCAATTGTGTCATGCATCCATAAGCTAGTATGTCCTCATCTTATCCTCAAATGGTATTGACCTCAGTCTTGCTCATTAATTTTATGGGAAATTAATTAATCTCCATTATTGCTCTTTTCTATGCTGCCATTTTTTTGCCTTGTGTTCCTTGCTAGAGGCTAGAGCATACCATGTTCTCCCTGTATCATGTTGGTTCCATCCCCTCTAGTTTCCTTCAAAAATTGCATTAGGAAACAAAGTGAGATGCAAGAGAGTGGATCCATCTCTCCATGAGTGTCATTGGTCAGCAATGGAGGTAAATCTGGTAAAATGGAAGTAAAATACGGTCACTGGGGCAGTAGAATCAGCCACTATTGATTGATGTTGCATTTTGTTTGTTGCTGTCAATGCCTTTCTGGGTTCCCTTTTCCTTGTATGCCCCATGCAATGCATTGTATATTTACTGTCCTGCCATCCCTCTTCCTTATTTGCGCTCTGTTATGCATTGTATATTTACTGTCGATGTCCCCACCATGATTTGTATATTTAGTGTTGATGTCCCTGCCATGCATTGTATATTTACTGTCCTGCCATTGCTCTCCCTTGTATTGCCCATGCATGCTATTGATGTCTGTCTGGGTTCCCCTCTCCCTTGTATTCCCCATGTGATGCTGTTGATGTCTGTCTGGGTTCCCCTCTCCCTTGTATGCCCCATGCCATGCATTGTATATCTACTGTACATGACCTTGCCATGCCTTTGCATATATACTGTCCTGCCATCCCTCTCCCTTGTGTGCCCTATGCCCTTGTGTGGATATCCCTACCATGCATTGTATATTTCTTGTCGATATCCCTGCCATGCATTGTTTATTACTGTCCTGTCATTGCTCTCCCTTTTATGCCCCATGCCATACATT
The DNA here is from genome assembly GCA_031772625.1 of Pinus tabuliformis. Lineage (NCBI taxonomy): Eukaryota > Viridiplantae > Streptophyta > Pinopsida > Pinales > Pinaceae > Pinus > Pinus tabuliformis. Next base: position 812,932,022 of record CM062820.1, read on the forward strand.
GTATAGTTACTATCTGTGTTCCTGCCATGCACATCATATATGTACTGTCTTGCCATCCCTCTACCTTGTATTTTGCCCATGCCATTGTTGTATATTTACAGTCCACGTCCCTGCTGTGCATTATATATTTACTGTCCTGCCATGCATTGAGTCATGTGACCCCCATTACATGTATGAACCCTCCATCATCCCTTGTTGAAATATGTACAAACCATGGTGACATAGCATGAGGGCAGGTCAGGCTATGTCATCATGCAATGTCATTCTGCCATGTCATTGTGCTCTATCCCTCAAATCTCACATCATCATGCAATGCCATTCTGCCATGTCATTGTGGTCCATTCCCCCAAAACCCACGTCAGTTGTACAGAAAGGGCCGTGATTTCTTAAAATGGCACTTTGTGAGGAATAGGATGATGACCCATTTCTTCCATGTGATGCCAAAAACCTGCTTTCTGATTTCAAATTGTGGGTGGATTGGACGTGTTACCTACTTCCATTCCATTCATTTTAATTCTGCCAGCTTTCCTGCTCCAGCATGTCTAATTTTTTTTTTGAAACTCTCAATAAATTGCAAAGCTTCTCCCCCTCTATTACAAGGTTAAAGCATTCTAGAATCTAGCAAATTTGCAAGGTTCTTTCTATTTGTTAGAAAGCCCAAGGCTACTTGTTTTAGCTTCAGGTACAGCTCTCTTTAAGAAATTAGTACTCATCTCGTCAGTCTGCAGTTATAGTTGTTTGGTTCTTGCAATTTTTTTTGTAGATCTCAACAGCTGGTTTTTGTAACTTGTGCTCTGGATAGTGGGGGATTCAATTGGTGAATCTCTGCAAGTTTCACTTTGGAATTGTGTGCTGAGAGCCCCGTTTCTAGCTAGGCATTTGATATTTTTAATCTTTTTGTTAATAAAATTATTATTATTATTTATTATTAATGTTGATTTCAAATTCAGCTGCATTGCATGTGATAAGCTTAGTTTGTTATTTTTGGAAATACCAAAGGTTTATCTGTTGCAGTGCATATATTAGTGCATTCTTTGCACTGTGTGCATTGTTAATGAAGTTTGCTTTTTAGGTCTGTATTTGTTTCTCTCATGTTTTCTCATGGCTTTGCTTTTGTATTTTGCCCTTTCTGTTTTTGAATTGAATACACTGTTGTACACAAATTCTATAGATATGTCTTTTGTGCATAGATGCGTTTCAATAGCGTAACAAGTGGCACATTGCAAAACAGAATCTCATGGAAATCCGAAGAAACTTATAGGTCTAATATTCTTGATACATTATATGGTAGTGTCATCAGTAAATTCCATCATAGATGCGACCCCATTTGCCCTGGTGCTGTGCCAAATTGGTCCACTTCTGTGCTCTTGTTTTTGGCTTGGTCTTGTATCTTTATGGTGCATATCCAGACAACTGTTCTTTTCCCAAAATCTTAAATTATTTGAATTATCATGTTTTTTATTTTTATTTTTTGGTTTCTTTGTCTGGCTAGCATTTGTTCTAGTCCAGAGGCAGTTTGAGATTTCGATAATTTTGGGTTGTGCTTTATTTTGTATGGATTGGGCTGCTGTTGCTTTCAGAAAGTATATGTGAAGATTTTAAATTCTGATTTCAAGGGACCATTGCCAATAGCAGTGTCCATAAAGATGATTATATAGGGCATGAAAATAAGGGGGCTTAGAAATTTGCAATTTATAATTATTCATTTTCTTTATCAAATTGAAATCACGTTCTTGTTTTCTATCTCAAACCTATTTTATGATTTGGTGTGTACAATTTCCCTCTCTGTGGGTGTCAATTGGGTCGTCTTTTTGAATTCTCTAGTCAGTGTTGTTGAAAGTTGTCTCTTTGAATTCTCAAAATTTAGTGGCTGGCTTGGAAAATTGGAAATGGCCAAAAAGTTCAAATACGGGAGGGTAGGACCCAAGTATCGATAGTAATGGAGAGCACAAATTATTGAATGATCTAATTGGTATCCTCAGATTCAAAGGCATTGCAAGTTTTGTGCTTTTCAGTTGAAGGTAATGGAAGTTTTTGGAACCAGGTTGGATGGATCTCAAAGGACATTTTGTAGAGCAATGGGACTCATTGGTGAACAGGTTGTTTATTTCTTCTCTAAAATTAAGTTTGCAAGAAGATGAACTTGTGTGGTCCCAAAACCCTAGAAGCGTATTATATACAACGGGCACTGGTTACAAAGACATGTTCCTAGTAGGAGCCTCCAGGAGAATGGTGACAGTGGAAATCATTTGTGAAAAATTAAAGCTCCTTTGAAGGCCAAGTTATTCTTCCAGCTATCTCTTAGAAACACAGCTCCCACTTGGGACATCTTGCAAAAGAGAGATTGGTTAGGCTTCAGTTTTTCCATATTGAAAAAAAATCTCTTTAGCACATCCTATCTAATTGTATATTGCTAAGTGAAGAAGGAGGCCACCTCCTCCTTAACAGCTACCTCGACTTTTTGGAGAGTTTTTAGAAGTGGATGGAGCCCTTATGGGTGAGAATCACAGAGCACACCCACTCACTATTTGCTGGGCATTGTGGATCACAATGATTCATATGCCCTTCGTAAACATGACTTTACTACCTTTCGAAGTACTTTAGAAAGCTAGAATTATATAAGGACTTAAGCACATTCATAGTATGAAGCCATCAAGACAAATTGGAATCCTCTAGGTAGATTAATCTTATCCTGGGGTTTTTCGATGGTCCAAGTCGAGGAAAGCTAAGTTTGTTGAGTGGTGCTGGGGCATCTGTTTATTTCTTCTACTCTGAGTTACTCTTGCACCCTTGCAAGGAGCACTTGGGTCTTGGTAGCAATATCTGGGAATAGTTTCATGCCCTAAAATCGTTGAAGTTGGCAAATGTAAAAAATGTGGTGAAGTTGAAGTCAGTGACAGAATGCGTAAGAGGTGTTTCTAGACTTCAAGACCTTCTTTTACACCCACCACTTTTGGATCGAATCAAGAAAGGTACTACTCATTTTTTAGGTGAAAGGTACTACTCATTTTTTAGGACCTTTCACCATGCTTATTATATAGAAACATGACGTGAATGCTGATGAGTTTTGTCTAAAGTTACCACCCAGTAATGGAAGGGAATCCTGCCTTCGTAACATTTTTTCTTCAGTGATAATCTAAACCGTTATCTTTGTGTTTTTGTTAGCTCTTTGGAGAACGTGTAGGGCAATATTTTTTTTGTCGGTCTACACTTTTTTGATTGGGCTTCAAGCCTTTTGATTATATGACTCCTGAATGTTAGCCTCTGTACTATCTTTTAATAGATATACGCTGAAATATTCAGGCCCATGATAGCAATGTCTCGAGGACATGTCAATATGTTTTTTTTGGTCGATTTACACTTTTTTGATTGGGCTTCAAGCCTTTTGATTATAGGACTCCTTAATGTTAAGCCTTTTTACTGATCTTTTAATAGATATTCGCTGAAATATTTTCAGGCCCATGATAGCAATGTCTCGTGGTTTACTGAATGTATCTATTTCTTCTAAACGAAATATAAAGCTAAGATTTTTCCAAAAAAAGGATAATATAAATTTAAAGAAAAACATCTCAAGGCATAGATACATGCGAATATCTCAAGGCATAGATACATGCGAATATTTTGCAAAGAAAGAACACAAGATATGCCTATCTAGTCATCCTTGTTGAAAAAAAAAAAGTTAAGTTTTTTAAAGAAAAACATTTCAATGCATAGATAGATGGAAATATTTTGCTAAGAAAGAACGCAAGATATGCCTATGTAGTCATCATCCTATTGCAAGCTATGACAATCTATGATTTTCCAAAAAAAAATAAGGTTTTTTTTAAAAGAAAAACATTTCAATGCATAGATAGATGGGGATATTTTGCTAAGAAAGAACACAAGATATGCCTATGTAGTCATCCTTGTTCCAAGCTATGACAAACTATGATTTTCCAAAAAAGAGGAAAAAATAAGTGTTTTTTAAAGAAAAACATTTCAAGGCATAGATAGATAGAAATATTTTTTCTAAGAAAGAACACAAGATATGCCTATCTAGTCATCCTTGTTTCGGTAGACTTCCCTCATGTGCCATGCGGTGCACCACGCGTTTGCTACTCATCATGTGGTTGTGATGCCATCAGCCTCATGTATAAGCCTCCATCACGACTTAATGGTGTCCCAACCATTACGATTTAAGTGCACTATATGCCAATGTGGCCTCCTCGGAAAAGGTTGAGGATCTTATAAACATAATGCGGTAATGATAATCCCATTTCTTTTTAATTGTGAGATGTAAATGCTTTTGATGTCACCTTACTCTTCCATCAATTTTTTAACTTATCATATCATATTTATTCAAATTCCATTCAAATTCCTTGAAGAAATTTATTAACTTATCATATCATAGGTGATAGGATGTTCAAATTTCTTAAGGAATTTATTAACATATCTTATCTAGGTGAAGTTTTTTTGGCTATCATTACGAGTATATTCAATAACCTGCAAGAATTTATGACTTAACAAGAGTTGATACATCATATGGATAGGGGTGTCTACCCTTTAAACCTTTTTACGAAGGGTCAAGCAATGCCCCTTGGTATAATTCTCTTACTCCATTATATTACTAAGTTTTTTATTTGATTGAAAAAATTTCAAAGTTATTTGTTGTTTGGAAGTCATATTTAATCATGATGTTAGTAATGATACTCTTTTAAGTTTAGGATTGATATTATAATCTTTGTAATCTTAATTTGTAAGTTGTAGTTTAAATCTTTTAAGATTTTTTGTTTTTGTTTCAAATCATATGTTTTTTTATCAAATTTATCTAAAAATAAACAATAAAATGTGAGGACTATGCCAAATACTATATTATTTTAAGATGAAAAAAATTAAAAGGTAAAATAATTAGTCTATTCTTAATCTGTAATAGTGTTAACAAAGCCTATCAAATCAACATTCAAATTGAAAATAATATTACCAATGACATTTTTTTTCCAAGTTAAAATTACAACAAAATTAAAGTTATAATCTATTTTAAAATTACTTATTCTTTTATTTCAAACTTAAAATGGAATCATTTCTAATATCTTATAACCAGACTCTACTTTATTATAATTTATATTTTTATTTTAAAAAATATCACTATTTAAAAGATAAAAATAGATTAAATTAAAATTAAAAAATAAAATAAATTATTAAAATAATTAAATGATTTAGAAAAAATATAAATAAACTAAAAATGTTCACCCAACTCTACTTCATTATTATTTATATTTTTTATTTTAAAAAATATCACTATTTAAAAGATAAAAATGGATTACATTAAAATTAAAAAAATAAAATAACTTATTAAAAATAATTAAATGATTTAGAAAAAATATAAATAAACAAAAAATATTTTAGGAAAAATATAAATAAAATAAAAATGGTTTAGGAAAAATAATTTGAAAATAATATATATAATAAAAATATAATAAAAAATATATTATAATCATCACTTATATATATAATATTTTAAAAATAATATATATAATAAAAGTAATATTGTAAGCATCACTTGATGGGGCTTTGAAGTTTTCTGAAAGTGCCTTAATTTGTCGGTTCAATGGTTTATGGCCGCGGCTAACAGCGCTCCACAATTGGATCTCGGAGGTATGGAAGCCTGTCATTTCTGATGAAATTAATATCCACCCCTGTGCTAGAGGTTTCTTTATAATAGATTTTGAAAACCCTGAAAGCAGACAATGCATTCTAGATTACGGCCCTTGGTTTTGAGAAAAATCAAGCCTATTCATGAAGCCATGGTACCCAGCGTTCGATCCCTCAACAGTAGTGATAACCTCAGCATCAGTTTGGGTGAGATTGCCAAGCTTACCCTTGCATCTCTGGAATCTCTCCTCGCTAAAAGCCATTAGAAATGCAATTGAGAAATTTACTGCAGGTGCCCAGAAACAGAGGAATATGCCAGAACCACCTATGCACGCATTTGTGTGGAAATGGACTTCAGTGCTGGATTCCCAGCGGAAATAAACCTAACAAGTAAAGATTATGTATGGAACCAGAAACTCGATTATGAAAGTGTCCTCTTCCGATGTCGATCGTGCTTTGAGACAGGCCATCTAGCCAAAAATTGCCCAAAAGCCTCCGAGAAAAATCCCGGTAGAAAAAACCACCACAGATCTACTTGGTGGGAAGGAGCACAAAAAGAACACTACACTGTCATCAAAGAAGAATACTCTAGAGAAAACTCTGAATCACAAGAAATTGGGCAAGACGGAAACAACTCTCACGACAAGCATGGAGAAAGCCCTGCCCAACAACAAAAAAGTGCACTCAACGACTCCTCAAGCATCAATAGTGATGAAGATTCAAATACCATACAAAATAAATCTTCATTTAACAGCCAAGCAGATCTCCTAGACCAAACTTCTTTTCCGACTATCTTCAAAAGGATGAACACAATAGATTGCGAAGCTAAGACACCAATGTCCCAAGAACCAGAAGAGACGAAGGAGATGCAAGATAAAGGAAGTTGGAAGACCGTAGAGAAAAAAAGAAAGCTACAACACCAATCTCGCCAAGAAAGACGAGGAGCCAGACAATTAAAAACTAAAAATATTATAGGTCCGATAGACCAATTTGGTCTCAGTGGATGGTAACCACTATCATCATCATCATCATATATAACACTCAAAACATACATCACTTTTATATATTCAATATTTTAAAAATAATATATATAATAAAAGTAATATTGTAATCATTACTTATATATATAACACTCAAAACATACCTCACTTTTATATATATAATATTTTTAAAATAATATATATAATAAAAATAATATTGTAATAATCACTTATATATATATATATATATATATATATATATATATATATCACTCCGAACTTATATATAATATAATATTGAGAACATATATGATGATTAGCATAATTTTTTTTATTTTAATTTATATAAAATGATGACGATGAGTATATAGAGTCTTTAGATTATATTTTATTATATTAATCATCATATAAAATATATGATGATTATTATAATGTTTTTATTTTATTTTATATAAAATATATGACAATTTACGTGATATAGAATATTATTATTTATAATGAAATTGTTTTTTCATATAGCAATGTGTAATATATATGATTTATTAAACCATAGGTGTAGGTGTTTTGGATTGGAACTCCATCCATCATTAGGGACCAAGATTCTAAGACTTGACTCTAAGACTCTCGGGAACTCCATCCATCATTAGGGACCAAGACTCTAAGACTCACTCTAAGACTCTCGGAACTCCATCCATCATCATGGACCAAGACTCTTAAGACTCACTCTAAGACTCTCGGAACTCCATCCATCATCATGGACCAAGACTCTTAAGATTCCACTCTAAGACTCTGGAACTCCATCCATCATCATGGACCAAGACTCTCTTTGGTCCCTCATGATGGATAGAGTTTTCAAAATAATATATATAATAAAAAATAATATTGTAATCATCACTTCTATATATAACACTTCTATACATAACACTACATATATGATGATGATTAGCATAATTTATTTTATTTTATTTAAAATATATGATGATTATTATAATATTTTTATTTTATTTTATATAAAATATATGAGAATTCACATGATATAAAAATATTATTATTTATATTGAGATGATTTTATTTTAATTTATATAAAATATATGATGATTATTATAATATTTTTATTTTATTTTATATAAAATATATGAGAATTCACATGATATAAAATATTATTATTTATATTGAGATGATGATTTTATGTTAATTTATATAAAATATATGATGATTATTATAATATTTTTATTCTATTTTATATAAAATATAAGAGAACTCGCATTATATAAAATATTATTATTTATGTTGAGATTGTCTTTAGGAATAATCTCAATAATGCACTTATTATTGGCTATTAATATGGGTCACAAAAGTGATATAGCATAATTGGTTATTAATATGGGTCACAAAAGTGATCTAGCATATTATGAGTGACTGGGGACTTTCACAGTGATTCATATAGCAATGTGTAATATATATGATCCATTAGATGTTTTTGATGGGAACTTCATCCATCATTAGGGACGACTCCAAGACTCGACTCTCTTTGGTCTTTGATGATGGATATAGTTCCCATGTGAAATGTCTTTGATGATGGATATGGTTCCCATCTGGAATGTTGGACCAATCAATCTAACATAGTATTATTTAATTTTTATTTTATATAATTATGTCTCTTTTAAAGTGGAATTTCTAACATTATGATTTTTAATTATAAATAACATTTTTATTATTTTAATTTAATTAAAAACAATTGATTTTCAATTATAAGTAGAATTATACTATTTTAATTTAACTATAAATAATTGATTTTTGATTATAAGTAAGATTTTACAATTTTTATTTAGTTATAAATAATTATGTGGATTAACATGTTTATTTTAGAATATAGTTTTTAGAATTTTAATTTAATAATTAATAATTAATAAGTGAATGGTAAGGATTTAATCTAATCGATAATGTTTTTAATAATTATGATTTTTTTTTTTTACATTTCAATTTAATAAAAAATTAAAAAAAAATAAAATTAAAAAATATGTAAAAATCAAGTGTTACATTTTTTTTTTTTAAATTTTTAAATGTTTGGCTCAATTATTTTTATGTTTGATAATACTTATACTAATTTCTAATTATAAGTAGAATTTTTACTATTTTAATTTAACTATAAATAATTGATTTTTGATTATAAGTAGGATTTTGTAATTTTAATTTAGTTATAAATAATTATGTGGATTAACATGCTTATTTTAGAATAGAGTTTTTAGAATTTTAATTTAATAATTAATAATTAATAAGCAAATGGTAAGGATTTAACCTATCCATAATGTTTTTAATAATTATGATTTTTTTACATTTCAATTTAATAAAAATTGTTATAAAATCAAAAAAATATTTAAAAATCAAGTGTTACATATTTTTTTAAATGTATAAATGTTTAGCTCATATATTAATTCTTTTTATAATTGATAATAATAATACTAATTTAAAATGAAGTTATTTTTCTAAAGTTGTTTTTGTATTGTAATAAAAAATATTTACATCGAAGGATTCAAAATAACTCTCTTTTCTCTGTCACCCTGAAACTAGATCAAAGACACTAAAGCAAAGCAAAGTGTTAAGTATTCACAAATTTAAATGTGTGTCCAAGATTAATAGAGACCAAAACTAGTTGCTACCCCATTTGGGAGGGAATTGAGCACAAGGAAACAAAAAGAACATCCTTATTGAATTGCAAGGTAGCTAACCAAAAAAATTAAACGAAGAATAGAGTTGAAGTAAAACATAACTATAGAACGGAGGCTTAATTGGAGAAGTAAGTGTTGGAATGAATGTGCAAAGAACTAAAGCATGGAGACGTCGAAGAAGTATCCAAGTTGATTGTTTGTTACTCAAACTTACATGGTGGAGGAATTGGAGAGTTATGTGAAGAACCCATCTCTAATTTGGGTAGATGGCTTTCCATGCCAAGCATAAGGTCTCATAGTTCATCTAACTTGTATATAAGATTGACCAATGACTTTCTCTTATCCACCAATATTTTTCCAAGCAACGATTTGACATGTTAATACAAATCAACAATATATAGATAATGACCCTGATGACCTCGTGAATTACTTATTTCAGAAACCCAAGGAGCAATGGTTGACATGACGTTTGAATCAAGAGTGAGTTATCTAACATGATGGATTTCTTCTTCCACTAATTTGAATTTATAAAGGGAACAAAACGATACATGGATTTGTAACTAAAGCACAAAGATACAATGTTGGTTTAAGGAGGCTTGACCTAGGTTCAGAATGTGTTGTGCACCAAAAAAACCGTCAACCACTGGCCCTTTCAGCAATGACTTGCGAGCAAATCATAGTCTCACTCGAAGCGGTTATGGGAGGCTACAGAATTAGGTTTCCGCAACTAGAGAGATATGCGCGCTGTTGCACCCGTGCATTTACTTATGTTTTCTACCTACATACAACTTCGCATACATGAATTACTTTGCGCTGGTGATTAACTTTACATAATTACTCTTATCACATCAAACATCAAAAAACAATATAACATGTATTATTTCGCGCAATTCAGTAAAAAGCATGCATAGCGATAATAAAAACAATAGAGAATGAACATAAAAAGATATAGAATATTTCACCAAACTTCTTTATTAATACAGATCTTCAAAACATATATTTCTTCGACCCGCGCACCCAGTTGCAGGTGGTTTTCCCACTTAGCTATAGATTCTTTCAGGCCTCCGCGCACTCAGCTACGGAGCCTTCTCAAAAAATACAGACTCAAAAATAAAGGCTCAAGTCATTTATGATCTTCTATCATTACCTAATTCTATTACAAAGTATTACATCTCCTTGTATACACTACATCATTACAAAAACCATGGTCCATATACCATGGATTCAAAAAAACCATGATTAATACCTGAAACCCGTTACAAAACAAGGGGCTTTTGGGCCACCCCAAAGACCTTAAACACTGCACAATGAATACAACTTCGCCAGCTTCGCGTGTTCTGCTCCTCAAAATGCGGAGTCTTTGACCCAAAACTTGGATCAAGTTGGGCTGCGGCCAACGTACAATGAAACTTTTCTTCAATTAATAAATGGAAAATGTTGAAACTATATACATGCAGAGTGAAAACAAACTACCTCAGAGAATGGTAGCTTATATATGAAAATATATGTGATGGCTATGCTCTTATGCTGAATTGTGTTACAATGAGATTTGAAGGGCTTTTTATCACAAGGAAACAATGAGAAAGCTTAAACATCCAAAACCCTAATCACAGGAGATGAAACACCAAAGATCTTTGGACTCAAAGGGGTATGTTGGAATGTCAATTTATCGGGGTTGTAACTTTGACATACATCTATTCGAGAAGTACATTTTCCGACTATCAATGATAGTTCCCAAAAAATGTCGTCTAAGGCCTTAAAATAACTCCAAAAGTTCAAGACCTAACAATTATAAGAAAAAACTACTAAAACAGAAAATTGTGTTGTGAGCTAGTGGAATAGGTGGGTACCCACTAATATCCCTACCTGGATCAGTGCTCCCCCCTTAGGAAGTAGTGACCATTGTGTTGAGTGCTTCCATGATATGGGGAAACTTTTACTGTACTTGGCTGTTGGTGAGCCACTTGCCTTGGTGCAGGAGTTGACTTTGACAATTCAATGCAACTAGATTCTCTATTGGTGAATGATCTTAATTTGTGTCTATGATTTGATCAAATTTTGGTTTGTCCAATGTAATCTGGGTGCTCTATTAGTGTCCGTTGCTCTGTGGTTTTTGTTGTATCCAACAATGGTGAAAAGTATGGCTGAAGGTGGTCCACATTGAACACTAGGTGCAGACCAAGGAAGAGGGGGATACTTAGCTTAAAAACTTTGTCACTCATAGCGTTGGTGATGATGCAAGGTCCATAGTGGAGTGGCTGAAGCTTTCGATGGTCCCCTGCAATACATTTATTTTGCAAATGCAACCAAACTTTATCTCTCACTTGAAACTTGTGTGGCACCTGGTGCTAATCATAGCGTTGTTTTTACTTGTATTGGATTTTTGCAAAATATCATGGACCTATTGGTGGATGTGTTGAATTATTTCAATAAACTTGGTAGTTGTCAACTTCAGATGAACATGTGGAGATTTGCTTATGTAGTTGCAAGGGGTAGTGTGACATTAATGAAACTTAATGGTTGAAATCCTAGGCCCACTTTAAAGGGGTTGTGGCTAGTTGAACTTTGGAGAGCTTTATTGTAGCTGTGCTAAACGTAGGGAAGACTCTCATCCCCTGTGCATTGATGTTTGGAGTTGTATCTGCGCAAAATGTGCACAATCATCTTGTTGATGACCTCTGTCTGGCCATTAGTTTAGGGTGGAAGGTAGCTAATTTGGAGAGCTTGGTGTCCAACAATGACCAGTGGCTTGACCATGATGCACATAGGAACTTGTTATCTCGAGACCTTAATGCACTTACGACCCTGCTATCTTGATATGATATGATGGTCTGTAGGATCCCAAAATGTACCCACACCTATTCGAAGAAGAGTTTCGTACTCGCTTCTATTGTGATAATTTTTTTATAGGGAGTTAGAATGGTCATCTTCAAAAATTTATCAACGACCACATACAATCACTACCATGCTTTGTAGAAGGAAGACCAGACATGTAATCCATCAAGATGGATTCCCAAGGTTGGTTAGGAGTATGTAGAGGGATGTACAAGCCCTTGGTTTTCAATGGTTGGTTTGACAATGACATAGATGGTGCATGACTTGATATACTTGCCAACATCTTGTCGAAATTTTGGTTAGTAAAAATACTTTTGTAGTAATGCCACTGTTTTTTCCACGCCAAAGTGCCCTGCTACTCGATTGTGATGTGCCTCCTTGATTAGCTTGGCATGTTCAATTGAAGGAACACAAAGGTGTCTTAGGTAGCACAATAATGCATCTTAGAGGTGGAAGTCTAGAACTTGTTTCCTTGCCATCAACATTTGAGATATGGAAACAAATTACGAGTCACTATTGTATAGCTGTGGCCATCTAAAGGTCTCGTGCCCACAAGAGTTGAGAACTGTGGTCAATCGAGGGTCAACTGAGGTAGTCTCTGATGTGATTAGTGCTACCATTCGTGTATTTTATGTTCAAATGGAATTTTGGCGGGCATGTGGACCATTTCTTATGGCGGTTATTTTACAAATTTCGTTGTGTCTGCGTAAATTGAAGAGGTCCTTGATCTATGTGGATGATCGTTTCTTTCCCAAGAATATAATGTTTCCACTGTCGGCAAGCTTGCACGATGGAATACATTTCCTTATTATAGGTGGGGTATCTTTGGACAATATTAGAAAGCGTTTAACTGTGATAGGCCATAGAATGTCCTTGCTTAATGGACGTTGCACCAATAGCATAGTTGAACTCATTTTTTTCAATTTCAAATGATTGTTACAGGTGTGGTACAGTGAGGATTGGTGTAGAGAAAATACGATGTTTCAGTTCATTGAATGCCTTCTGTTGTGACTCAAACCATTTTTTTTTTTGCTTTTTCTCCACTTTGGTCACTTGGCTTAAGGGAAAAGCAATGGAAGAGAACCCTAACACGAATCTTTGATAAAAGTTAGCAAGGCCCAAGACGCTGACAAGCTCTGTTAGAGTCATCAGGGCCAACCAATCTTGAATGACCTAGATCTTGGCTGGATCTATATGCACACCTTGCTCATCAATGATACCTTAATCTTTCTCATTAGCTTCTTGAAATTTGTTGGGGCCATAACACAATTACCTTTCTCTTGATGGAACCATTTGATGGTGTATGACTGCGGGTGCAGTGTTATCAACAATACCAACTGCTTAACAACCTCTGTTGATATGAGGTTCTTTTGACTCCCGTTATCGACAATGAAACACAACGGAGTGCCCTTCACCCACATTTGTGAGTGAAAGGGGCACTCACCTTTTTCTGAATCCCCAGGCTCATTTTGCTAGATCTTGGTGGTGGCAACAATGGCACTCGATTCCTCATCAACCATTTGTTTCTAGCTGTCTAGGTCTAGTTCATAATTGGAACCTGTGTTTGATTCTAAAGCTTTTAACTCAACCACTAGTGACTTCTTTGTGCGACAATCATTGGTGTTATGAGTGGGGCTCTTGTGGAACTCACACCACTTTCTCGTGTATTTCTTCATCTTTCCATTACTATTTTTTGTTTGCTTCTTAGATGGGTTGTCCTGGGGTGGTCCACTCTAGCTTTGTCCTTTGTTTTGAAATTTGGGGATACCCTTGCCTCACCTTTGCTGTGAAGGATTCACAGATCCAAAGTCTCACTCTTGTTTAAATTTTTGCTCGATCTTGACATTATATCAATATGTTGCACCAAGCAAGGAGATGTCTAAGAACTCCATTTTTGTTTGGGTGTATATGTGCAGACAACAACAACACTTGAACACTAGATGTTGTTCAGAGTCTTTGATACCCAACTTGGTGTCAAGGTATGAAAGATATTTGTGAAATTTGACACTGCTTGATCCAACCTTTCTTGCCACAGTGTGGTCTATCTCATTTACTGGTCTTTGTCCAATAGGGTAATATTGTTCCTTAAAAACATCCATAAAAGAGTCCCAAGTGGGTGCGATAAAAAATAATGTAGATTCCTCTGTGGCCCTTTGCTTAGTAAGTTTCCCACCAATCTTTGACATGGGGGGTGAATTTAAGGAGTGTAAAGGTACTATTTTCTCTATCAGAAAAATTATGGGATGAAAAATATACTTTAGCATATATAACCATTTGTCTAAAGCATTTGCTACGTCTATTTGACCTTCAAATAAATCAATATCAAAATTAACTGGTATCTTGAAGGGGGCAGTGCCTCCAAAGTGGCCACTTGATGAAGATGTGTTGTATAACAACATCCATTAAAAGATTTGTGAAAAATTATCCATCATCTCATTTCTTTGTCACTTGAGGGCCCAAAGTGGCCAATTGATGAAGATGCATTGTATATCAACATCCATCGAAGGATTTGTGAAAAATTATCCATCATCTCATTTCTTTGTCACTCGAGGGATTCTTTGAACAACAATTTAATAAGATCTCCTGGTCCATCATGCTTCTTTTATTTCACCATGGAGTTTGTTGGGGATAGTGAGGACGATCTTGTAAGGGCTCAAGCAATTCGAGCCCCAACTCCTTATACCTCGATCTCGTTGGGGACATGCACACAAAACCAAAGAGGGAAAACCGCTCTGATACCACTGATCTAAATTTATGAAGGAGATGAAACAATATACAAATTTATAACCAAAACACAGAGATATAGTCAAACTTGACTTCAATTAATAAATGGAAAATGTTGTAAATGTATATATGTAGAATTAAAACAAACTAGCTTGGACAGTGTTAGCTTATCTCTTTGAAGAGATGTGATAGTTATGTGTTTTAGCTAAATTATGTTACAACGAGGCTTAGAGTCCTTTTTGTTGATGTTCCACGACCTTGGGTCTAGGTTAGAGTCTTAAAATCACTGACGCTACCAAACCAAGAATCTCAACCATAAACTACTTTGCACAACGGAAATATAAAGCAGTAAATCACATATGCACAATATACACAATTTTAAACAAAATCATACAGTAATGTACAATCACCAATCTTTGTTATATTAATCCAAATTTGATAAATACAACAGTTTATGGTTACAAGATACAATGACAAACTTTGTTGCGCAACTTCTATGTCGTATCTTGTCCTGTCGGTCCTTTGCTCCCATACTGCTTACTAGTAGTGCCTTAGTCCATCAAGGCATCTACACATCGAAGCTCCAAAAGGGTTGCCACCTATCATTGCTGCAAGTCACGTATGCTACAATGAATACAGACTCATCAAACTGCTCTCTGCGTAGGCCTAATTCTCGAGCTCCAATTTGTCAGGCTAGAAACAACTTTAGTCCATCAAAGTGTTGCACTTCAGCACCGTCCTTCACCCAACCTTCAACTGCTCTTTGTCCTTCAAGATAGCTTGTCTAGGGCTACTGTAGGTAGCAACCACGCTGCCCTCCAACCAACTCTATGACACCCAATCCAATCACTATCGATTATGATCCTAGGAGGACATTTCACCACCACAGAATGTCATCCACATGGCACCAACAGGTTGCAATGTAAACTGATCCAAATTGGTCAACAAACTGTGACCCAACACATGCCAACACTGCTCACCAAGTTTGCTGTTCTTGCTGTCCCTGGTTAGGGATTTGTCCACATTGCAATAACCCTTTAATTCCCACACAACAACCTCCTTTTAACTGCAGCCTAGGCAAGGTGAGGTGCTCTCATTGTGGGTTGTTGTTATGGGCACCTTCTAGCCCAAAAAACTCCCACCCTGCCCTGTTTTGAGGTGGTTAGGGCTGCGCCCTACCATATTTCTTTCTGTTACCTAACAACCCACCCAAACAACCTCTCCTTACCTCGTTTCTGCCTCCAAATAGACCTGAAAAAACTTACCTCTGCCTTGGTCGTCTAGGGTGTTGCTTCAACCTCCCTTCCAATAGCTCTGCCCTCTAAACAGACCCCTGAAACAACCCTTAAATACATTGACTGTCCAATCTTCTTGCTGCGGCTAAGTTCAGAAGTAATCTCTCTTCCAACGAGCTCTCTTCCTCCTTGTGTGTTGCACACAAAATGGATGGTTAAAATGACTCAATACGCTTCATATTTATACACATATGAAGGCTCAACGTCATATTTGAAGTGACACTTATCAAGTTGGCCTACTTGACAATTAATTAATTATGTCAACTTCATAAATTCATCTCTCTAATGACAACTCAGATTCAGACGATTTTCAATGCGTTGGAATCATCTTTCCGAGCAATATTGTCCTCATCCATCACATGCCGTGAATTCATCATCGTTTTGCCTCAAAACACGATGGGTGCCAAAACCCCACACTAGGGTTCCAAGCCCACAAGCTTCCCTTGTGGCACTTCGTTCTCCAAACCCTGAACCCTAGGGCTTGGAGTACCTCCCAAGCTACATAATTCAACACTCCCTCTTGGCAAGGGAGGTACTTCCGAGACTAGGAAGTATCTCGTTATCATCATCACTGCTCGCAACACTTGCCCAACTCTTGGCGCTCACAATCGCAGCAATCCCTGTACAATGAACTACATCCTTCTCGGAAGTGTTGCTGTCACTGCCAGAAGAAACCTGCTTCTTCTTCTTATCCTATAACGCCTTCCACTCTTTCTATGATTCCTTCTCGGTAGTTGTAGGAGCACCCTTTCTCATCACTGACCACGCGCTCTTCTTGGGTTGCAAAGTCTCCCTCTAAATCTGCAAGCTCCCTCTTGCACTAGACTCCCTCTGAGTCTCTAGAACCTAGACCTTCTCGAGAAAGTGTACCTCCTTCTTGGGAACCTGTGCCTTCTCCTCTGAAGCCTGCACCTGCACCTGCACTTGCTCTTGCTTCTTTGGAACCTGCACCTGCACTTGCTCCTGCTTCCCTGGAACCTGTAACTGTCCCTGCTTCTTTCCATGATCCTCAGGCTTGGCAGTCAACTTGTAGAGACCATGCTATCTAACTCTGAGTACAATCCCATCAAACTTAGAGCCTCTAAACCTGAGTCTTGCCTTTCCATCCTGGAACAAGACCTCAAATCCCTTCTTCTCCATCATCGAGACAGAGAGCACATTATATATGAGTCCTGGTATAAACAATACATCATGGACCCGCATCATAGGTCCTGTCTCCATTCTGAATGGCACAACACCCAATCCTCAGATCTCCAACTGACTCTTGTCGCCCAACACCATGTGCAACTTCGAGTCGCATCCAGCTAGAGTCTTAGAAAGATCCTATGACCATGTCATATGCTTCATTGCACCACTATCCACGTACCATCCATCCTCTTTTATAGTACTCTGTGAGAAATGAGAAATCATAGCAAAATTCTCCTCTTCGTCTTCCAATCTTCTAGTGAGCTCGTCCATCTCTGCTTGATTGGAAATAAGGGTGGCCTGCTCCCCTTTTCTTTTCTCATCATCTCCCTTCTTCTTCTTCCGACATCTTGACGACAAATGACCCATCTCGCCACAGTTGAAACATTTGACCTTACTCAAGTCCTTCTTTTGCTTACCCTTCATTTGTGATGCAAGTGCCATGTCATCATCTAAAGCTTTCTGCTTCGACTGAAGATCTTCGTCTCGCAACTCTTCCTGAATGAAGTCATCCCATAGCCTATCCTACTCTGGCAGCTTCTCCCTAGCAACAATTCCTTTAATGAAGGGTTTCCATTCCTCGGTGAACCCTTTCAAGGCAATCCTTACCATATCTTGATCTGAGACAGTCACATCGATGATGACAAGCTCATCCTTGACTTGAGACAATCTTGTCAGATACGAGGTCACGCTTTCACCATTTAACATCTTGGTGGATTTCAACTTATCGTCTAATACCAATACTTGGTTCTCGTTCTTATTCTGGAACAAATTCTGAAGAGACATCCACATCTCATGTGTGGTGTTCTTCCTGGACAAATGAGGTATTAGGGCATCCCTCACACTATCAAGGATGATCAATCTCGCCCTCGCATCCAAATATTCCCATACTTCCAGCTCCTTAGGGTCGGTTGACTTCTTGATTTCTTTCTCAGCAAAATCCCAGATCCTATTGACTTGCAAGATCAAATTGATCCTTTCCTTCAATGGACTATAGTTGGAGAACCCATCCCATCTGTCCTCATATCAGATCCCTGCATGCAACTTCGACATTGTAGTGAACCCTTCACTCACAATGTGATCAACTCCCTCCCACGCTGTACTTCGCTACGCACAACTCTGATTTACTCACTTTCAAAGTAGCTCAGAAATGCTCTGATACCATGTTCATGTTCCATGACCTTGGGTCTAGGTTAGAGTCTTAAAATCACCGACGCTACCAAACCAAGAATCTCAACCATAAGCTACTTTGCACAACGGAAATATAAAGCAGTAATCACCTATGCACAATATACACAGTTTTAAACAAAATTGTATAATAATGTACAATCACCAATCTTTGTTATATTAATCCAAATCTGATAAATACAATAACCTATGGTTACAAGATACAATGACAAACTTCGTTGCACGACTTCTATGTCGTATCTTGTCCTACCGGTCCTTCGTTCCTATAGTGCTCACTAGTAGTGCTTAGTCCATCAAAGCATCTACACATTGACACTCCAAGAGGGTTGCCTCCTATCACTGCTGCAAGTCATGTCTGCTACAATGAATATAGGCTCATCAAACTAGTCTTTGGGTAGGCCTAATTCCCGAGGTCCGATCTGCCAGGTTAGCGACAAGTTTAGTCCATTAAAATGTTGGACTTCGGCACCGTCCTTAACCCAACCTTCAACTGCTTTTCATCCTTCAAGATAGCCTGTCTAGGGCTACTTTGGGTAGCCGACATGCTGCCCTCCAACCAACTCTATGACACCCAATCCAATCACTGTTGATTATGTTCCTAGGAGGACATTTCACCACCATAGAATGTCATCCACATGGAACCAACACGCTGTAATGTAAATTGATCCAAACTGGTCAACGAACTGTGACCCAACACACGCTAATAATGCTCACCAAGTCTGCTATTCCTGCTATCCCTAGTTAGGGCTTTGTCCACACCGCAACAACCCTTCAATTCCCACACAACAACCTCCTTTTACTGCGACCTCGACAAGGTGAGGTGCTCTCATTGCGGGTTGCTGTTTTGGGTACCTTCCAGCCCCAAAAACTCCCACGCTAGCCTGTTTTGAGGTGGTTAGGGCTGCGGCCTACCACAGTCCTTGCTGTTATCTAACAACCCACCCAAACAACCTCTCCTTACCTCATTTCTACCTCCAAATAGACTTGAAAAGACTTACCTCTGCCTCGGCCCTCTAGGGAGTTGCCTCACCCTCCCTTCCAGCAGCTCTACCCTCTAAACGGACCCCTGAAACAACCCTTAAACACCCTTGTTGTCCATTCTTCTTGCTGCTACTAAGTTCAGGAGTAATCCCTCTTTCAACGAGCTCTCTTCCTCCTTGTGTGTTGCACAAAAAATGGATGCTTAAAATGACTCAATACGTTTCATATTTATACACATATGAAGGCTCAACATCACATTTGAAGTGACACTTATCAATTCAGCTTACTAGAAAATTAATTAATTATGTCAACTTCAAAAATTCATATCTCTCTAACGAGAACTCGGATTCAGAGGATTTTCGATGCGTTGGAATCACCTTTTCGAGCACTATCATCCTCATCCATCATATGCCGTGAATCCATCATGGCTTTTCCCCAAAACATGATGGGTGCCAAAACCCCACACTTGGGTTCCAAGCCCACAAGCTTCCCTTGTGGTGCTTTGTCTTCCAAACCCTGAACCCTAGGGCTTGGAGTACCTCCCAAGCTACATAATTCAACACTTTTTATAATAAAAAAGCAATGAGAAACCATAAACATTAAAAAATCTAACCCGAGGAGATGAAGCGCCAAAGGCTTTTGGGTCTTGATGAGGTAAGTTGGAACTTCAACTTCCTAGGGTCATAACTTTGGCATATGATCTCTGTTTCATGCACACGATATCCAATTGGAAAGGTCTATTCGAGAAGTAAATTTTTTGACTGTTGTCGACTTGTTTCACCCAAAAAGTTGTTTAGGGTATCAAAACAACTCCACAAGTGTAGGACCTAAAAATTGTAGAAAAAATTACCAAAATAGAACACTGTGCTATGAGCTAGTGGAATATGTGGGTGGCTATTGATATTTACATGGATAATCCATCAATTAATTTTTTTCTTGTACGCTTGGGGGTGTGCTAGCATGGAAGCTACTAGTTGAGGATTCCACTCGAAAGCGCTCCTTGGAACCCCCTAAAACTCCACAACTTCTATTGTGACGCAAACAGCGAGCTCTTTGATGTGTCATCACTATTGGATTTAGTAAGACATTGAATGGATCAAGTTTGAGATGAGAAGGGCATTGCATGAGGCGGTCAGGGAAGAAAGATACCATAACAATTTGCCAATTACATTGCTCCGACATCGAATGAGGGACTAAACCCTCTCCCTTTAAAAAGTATGACAACATATGGGGGAAAACTCAACAATAAGGATGAAAGACAACCCACCTAGGTAACTAGGGGAGAGTTTAGGTGCATGGAGGGCGAAGATAAGAACAAAAGGAAGCAATGGAGGAGAGCACTAGGGTCAAGCCGCTAGTGAGAGATTATAAACATGTTAGAGAGTTGACAGGCGCTGCAAACATGCATATTATATGATTGCCAAGGGGCCTCGACCTCTTGCCTTGAGAGGTGAGGCCCTTTAAATGTGCCTAGAGGGAATGGTAGCGGGAGGGCATGTTGAGCCCTAGTTCCATTTATGTCACCGCATACCACATCCATCAAAGATAAAATAAAGTTATATTTTAGTTAATTTTTATGGTTTTTTTGGTTCATTTTTAGTAATATAATATGTATTATGAAATAAAAGTTTTGATGTCTATATACACTTGGTAGCTATTTATTTTATATGACTAAAGTTATTGTGGACATAGTAAAGATTTAACCTCCATAAAATATTAATAATCAAAGATAAAAATACAAAATTGATTTAAAATTAATTATGTATTTTTTCTTTTATTTAATTTAATTAAAAAAAAAAGTTTGATAGACCATTGTCACCTTTAGTTGTGATTTAATTTCGTTTCCTATCACTGCGCGCAGACTATGTAAGAGCAACTTCGGATGCCATTACTTTAATTGAAAAAAAATAGAGGTCCATAATGAAAGGCCCGTTTCTCATACTTATTTGTCTCACCCGAAATGACATTTCTATGTTAAATCTGGGGCTCTACCCTTCATTATCAGCGTCGTGGTCAAGTTAGTTGTGAGAGGTGAAGGTGGCAGGCCACAAAGGATTCCGACGACGATGGGTGGGTTTCGCTTGATTTTTGGCGTTCTGCGTATGTCTGTTGTGGTGGTAGGTTTAGAATTGAAAGTAAGGGGCCCGGGTATGTATAAACTCCGCTAATTTTCTTACTGGACGGGCGGAGTGGAGGTTTGGGTGGCGGTGGCGGCGGCGGTTCCGCCCTCCGCGTCGGTGGCAGCGGCAGCGGCATCGGCGTGGGTGGTGGCTTGGCAGGTGCCGGTTGCAGTCGTGGCCGCCTTGGTGGCGGCGGTGGAGGGCTTAAGAAGTAGACAGGAAGTTCGGAAGTTGCGGTACGATATGGTGTTCTAACTTCTATTGCTGTAGTTAAACACTGACCTTTGCCCACCCACCCAAAACGTAGTGAGATTCTCTTCACTTCATCATTTATGGTGTGTGTTTGCCACTTCATCATTTGTATATCCACCCACGTTATATGAGGTGGCAAATCCGATGTTGAAACGCAACCCCGTTCCTGTTGATTACATAGCCCAAAGGCACCATCCATGTTTATTGTGTGGTTGGATTATTATGACCTTTTTGCCTTTCCGATGGCCCTCACGACTTTTGCTATTTTTCTAATTATTATTATTATTTTAAGAATGAGTAGATATATAATTTAGAAAATAAAAGTTTATTATAAATATTGAAATTTTTTAAATTGTAGAGTTTAAGCTTCTGTGATCCATATCAAGTTTACAATTTTTTTTTTGGGGAAGATCACATGAGACATCATTTGTCGACGCGTTTCGAACCAACTAGTGTGGTTCATCGTCAAGACAAGTTGAAGAAACGGATCTAGCTTAGCATGTTAAATAGTCCATAGGTCAAATGCTATTCATAATTTAATATTATTATTATTAATAAATTATTCATCAATTATTATAAAATATATATATCATATAGTTGAGGTTAAAATTTTTATTAAATGGTTAGTTAGAAAAGGTAAATTATTTGATTTAATAATATAAGTAATTATTTATACTTAATATTATATTGGTAAAATATAATATTAGTAGTGAAAATATTATTATTAATTTAATATTATTATTATTATTATTTATGGAAAAAAGTTAAATTAACGGTTAACAAGACTAACAACTACTTTTGACTAGGTACCTTAAAAAATGCTACCCAGTCCTTTAAATAAATTAATATTAAAAATAATTAAAAATATATAAGAGTTATGTTCAATTATTACCTAAAAATAATTCATGTTAAAAGTTAGTTAAGGACAAATAACTAAAAATCATATCTAAGGGGAAAAATTACCCTAGAGGGGACAATCCCTCAAATAATAATAAATAATTAAAACTATTTTTAAAATAAATAAACAACTCAATTAGTAAAAATAAAAAATAGAAATTACCCTAGAGGGGACAGTCCCTCAAATAATAATAAATAATTAAAATTATTTTTAAAATAAATAAACAACTCAATTAGTAAAAATAATAAAAATAGTTAGTTAGAATAAATAATTAAAAATTATATCTAGGGGAAAAAATATTTCTCATAGAGGGACTAATCCCTTAGAATAGATAAATTAATTATGTGAAAACTTTTATATTAATAAAACTTATATGATAATAGCTAGTAATGGTAATAGTTAAATAAACATAAATAATCAAAAATTATATTGAATTAAATTATATTAAAATTATATTAAAATAAAAATAGAATTAAAACAAAATTATATTAAAATTAAAATATAATTAAAATTATATTTAAAATCAAATTATATTAAAATTATATTATTAAATTATATTAAAATCATGTTATAATAATTAAAATTATATTACCCTAGGGGGACCAACTCCCTAAAATAACATGATTTAATTCAAAAAATTAAAATTTTTAAGTTAAATTAGTAATTCAAAATACTTCGTGATAATATTTATTTACAAATAAATTAATAAAAATAAGAAGGAATTAAAAAGCGGACCATTAAAATGAGTAAAATAAATATATATGTATATATAAAAATATATAGAAGAATAAATAAATAAATAATTAAAAATAATTAAATAAATACAAAAATAAATAAAATAATAATAATAATAATAATAATAATAATAATAATAATAATAAAAAAGGACTAGGTCGAGAGTGCTGGGACCCAACACCGACTTATTTTCCAGCCATCATCTCTATTGAGATTACTCAGCCTCTTTTCAATCTCAAGTGCCTCCCTAAATTTCCGATGATGGAAGTGCGAAACCTTAGCAATAACACTAGCTTCTTCAATACAAACATGATGATTGGTTTTCTCGGCGTGCTCAGCCAAAGCGGAAGACTTAGTACGCCTATGCTTAAGATCAGCTGCATGTTCACTAATCCTCTGATTAATGGAGCGACCAGTTTCCCCAATGTAGGGGGTCCCACAGGAACAGGGGATCAAGTACACACCTTTCATATCCTTAGGGTCGATAGGATCCTTCGCTGATCTGAGGGACATGCGAATGGTGTTCAGGGGCCTAAAGGTCACAGGAACATCATGCGACCTGAGAATCCTACCAATCTTATCAGTAGTCCCCTGAACATAAGGAAGAAGGACACCAGGAACTCGCTCCTTTGGTTCTCGATGAGATACCGAATTCTTCGAAGCTTTAACGAAAGCCCTCTGACCTAGGAATCTACTATAACCGTTCTCAACAAAGACATCAAGGAGATGGGATTTTTCTTTCTCAAAACTCTCCTTATCCGAGATCCTTAGGGCCCGAGTAGCCAGGGTATTGAGAACACCCATCTTTTGAGCCGGGAAATGATGGGAACTGGCATGAAGATACTGCTCAGTATGGGTTTTCTTCCGAAAAACTCGGTGGCCGAGGGAACCATCACTATTCCTAGAAATAAGAATATCGAGGAACGGAAGGCAACCATCGACCTCCTGCTCCATGGTGAACTTAATGGCAGAGGATTGATTATTGAGATGATTGAAGAAGATAACTAATTCCTCTTGGCCGTGAGGCCATATAACATTGGTGTCATCCACATATCTTCTCCAAAGCTTTGGCAGGAGCCTGGAAGAGTTTAGAGCCTTGGACTCAAAATCTTCCATGAAAAGATTAGCAACAACAGGGGAAAGGGGTGAACCCATGGCAACCCCGCAGGTTTGCTCGAAGAACTCTCCCTCAAAACAGAAAAACGTAGAAGTGAGACAGATCTCAACTAACTTAGCAGTGTCAGGATCTGTTAGGCGGTTGATCACCTCCATGGCCTCACTAATAGGGATGCAAGTGAAGAGGGAAACAACATCAAAACTAACAAGAATGTCCCCAGGGTCAAGCTTAATATCCTTGAGCTCCTTAATGTAGGAGGCTGAGTCCTTTACGAAGGACTCCGTACGACCAACCAAGGGCTTAAGCTTTAACGCAAGGAACTTAGCAAGAAGGTAGGTAGGACCACCAATGGTGTTGACAATGGGCCTCAAGGGAGCCCCATCCTTGTGAATCTTGGGGAGACCATATATTCTAGGCGCGATGGGGTTGCTTTCAATGAGTTTATGGTGCAAGGAACTCAATGAGCTAATGGATTTAATGGCAAGCGCCACCTTCTTAGAAACCTTCTTTAACGGATTCTTAAGAAGTTTTTTGTAGCTACCACTATTATGAAGATGATCCAACATCTTGCTACGGTAATCAACCTTGTTAAGAATAACGGCAACACCACCCTTGTCTGCCTTTAAAACAATGATATCCTTGTTCTGGTTTAAGGATTTGAGAGCGACAGATTCTTCCTTGCTAAGGTTGCTCTTAGGGGGCTTAGCCTTTCTCAAGACAACCGCACAATCTTCCCTGATGGTGTCCTTGACCCTATCAGGTAAATTTCTGATCCCAAACTCGATGTCACAAATAATATCATCCACTGGGATTTTCTTCGGAGCCAAGGCAAAATTTAAACCTTTGCCTAAAACTTTAAAAACAGAAGGGGGAAAGGAGAAACTGGAAAGATTTAAAACCTTATTAGAACGAGAAGGAAGGCATTGATTATAAGCCTCATTCTTATTATTCTCCAAGCTAGACGAATTGGCCTTAAAAAATGAAAACTTATTACGCGAATTCTTATTATTACTGAATCTATTACCATTATAGTTATTAATAAATTGATTATTATTATTGTTAATATTCATATTATAAATATTAATCTTATTAGTATTCTTAATATCCATATTAATATTATTAATATTATTACCATAACCATTACTAATATTATAATTATCACTCGAATCAATATTATTATTAAAACTATTATTCATATCAATAATAATATTATTCATATCATTATTATCATTAATTATACCCGTGTTATTCCTATCCTTATTATAATGCAAATTGTTCTCATCATTAATAATGAAATCGTTGTAGTTCCTGCCATGCTGATTATCAATGAAACAAAAACGCTTATTGTCAAAACGAATAGGGGACAACGAGCTTACCGAAAGGAGACTGTCACGTGGACGAGCCAACTCAAAATCCAGCTCCACCGGAGATATCAACCGATCCGAAGGATGAGGAACCGGAGGACGAGGAAGGGGGGCCGAGTCCCCGCTGACCAAATCAGACCGGTTTATCAACGAATTACCAGGTACTGCGTTATGAATAAAACCAGCTGACGCGGAAACGGAGCTGACTAACCGGCCAGCACAAACGCCATCGGGCTCCACAGAATCGCATAGCAATGAAGGGCGATCCGCATTAAGAGCCCCCAGATTTGTATTTGCGAAACAATTATATATATTTGCGAAACAATTATATATATATATATATATATATATATATATATTATATATATATATATATTATATATATATATATATATATAGATATATATATATATATTTTGTTATAAATTAAAATTGGATAGATATATAATTTGAAAAAATTGTATGTTGAAATTTGAAATTTTATATGTTGTATTTTTTAATATGTTTTTATAAATAGATAGATAAATATAGATTATATATATATATATATAGATATATATATATATATATATATATATATATATATATATATATATATATATATATATATATATATATATATATGGTTTGAGGATGTTTTAAACTGCTTTTATTTGGCTAAGAATTTGTTTTTCTCAGACGCAAGGAAACAAGTTAACAACCTAAGACTCAGAGGCATTTGATAGGTATGAAAGGCCGCCCCTTATGGACCACCAATGGGTAATTCTAGGTTTTGTGTTCCTCCTTGAATAACAATGATGAGACTTGCATCCGCAGAAAACGATCAGTGATGGTTGTTCCCATTGCTGGTTTGACCACTGAGTTATGGCAGGTTTTCCCACTGTTATATTCTTTTCTATGTGGTTCACAGACCCTAGAGATTGGTTACTGTTATGTCCACAAAATATTTGTACCAAGTAGATCCACCCGAAGGGGTCACTTCATATTGGCTTGACCCCAAGGGATCCCTTTTACCACCATGGAGCTTGATCCCAAGGGTGTCGAGAGAATTGAATCCACGACCAGTGATCAAATATGAAGGGCTGGTATTAATTTCATTTGGAAGGGTATATATTCACCTAAGCCTTCAAGGATGAAAGGTTACAAAAAAATTGTACTTCAAGTGACAAGTGTAAAGTAAATAAACTTTCATTGAAAAAATGCATAAATAAGGTAGTGCCCTTTTAGAGAAAAAATTAGATTTTGGTTATATTAAAATACTCCAAAATTTCAATAAAATTAGTAAGGGAAAGATGTTTCTCAAATTTTATTTAAAAAACAACTAAGCAAATGTTTCTTTCATTCATTAGATGATCTTCAAAAATATTTGGACTTACATCATTGAAAATTTCAATCTATTTGCCCAATGGCAAAGGCTTTCTACTTTTCATTTGTTTCCATACATCATAAATAACATTCCAATCTACCTCATTTAGAGCATGAGGTGCACTAAGAGAGAGGAACATCAACATATCTAGCGTCTCCAATGAAAGTCTTGATTTATCATTGCTTTTAATCTTGTTTAATTTTGAGAAGCCTCTTTCACACACTGTTGTGCTTACTGGAATAACAAGAATTGCTTGCCATAATTGCATCAAATATGGAAAGCCTTCATACCATTCAGATTCATCTCCACATAGATCCCATGCTCCAAACATATGTTTTTTGGGGTATGATTTAGAAATAGTACAAATAAATTCATCCATTTCACCCAAACATCTAGCAATATCCACAATAAGTGATTCCCCAACACTAATTTTTTCACATAAACACTTCAACCATCTTTTAGTTTGAGAGTCTCTATCATTCAAATCTTCATAATAATGTTGAACACTGAAAGCCTTAACAACATTAAATATAGGTAAATATGTGAACCTCCTATCTATAGATTCAATCACCTTCATAACAAAACATTTTCCCAAAATAATACAATCATCTATTGTCCTTGATGTTTGCATCTTTGGCAAACTTTCAAACCTCAATGGATGTAAATGTACCATACCTGTGTTATCCACAAATTCAAGGGTTCCCCCTTGTGCTTTAATTAGAAAAGAGGATATGTGGATTGCACTTGCCCCAAAACTGCTTCCTAAAAATCGTTTGTGAAACATGTTGATAGAAACATCTAGAGTAGTGCCAATAGATGTAATATCAACATGATCCTCTTGAAACTTTTGATTCAAATTATTTAATTTAATGAGCACATCTGCAAGTAGATGGATGAAAAATTGCACTTGAAATATTGTTTCCAACTCATACATTTTTTTCTCCCCTAACTCCCAATCTTTTAACAAAGTAGGCATGAGTTTAACAAGTCTTTCCATGACTTTTCCTCTAGAAATCCATCTAATTTGATGAATTTGTAAGACCTATAGCTTAGTGATTTGAAATGATTCCATTAGCTCTTTCAATTCTCCATGTCTTTTTGTCGATTTCCCAAGCCATGAATAAACTTTGTTTGCAAATTTGTCAATATATTGCAACTCTAGAAAATGAGATGAAACATCATTTGCAGTTAATGCTTCTCTATGAGCTATGCAATTCTAATAAATGAGGAGCATCTTGATGAAGCTTAGAAGATAAACCTTCATGAATACCCCTCATGGCAGATGCACCATCTGAGCCAAAACCAACTAACTTCTTCAAAGATAGATCCATCTCTACTAAAGAGTTTTCAAAGCATCATACATGCATTGAGTTGTTCCATATTTTATATGAAACAAACATATAAACTTTGTTACACATCGACCTCTTCCTCCATTTGTCAAATATGTAATATAAATAATCAAATGGTGTTTCATAGTTCAATCAATGCTTTCATCAACTAGAATTGAGTAAAATGGGCTATGTAATATCTCATCTTTTAATTTTTTCCAATACACCTCTTTAGCAACTTGAAGAAATTCTTTTCCTTATGTCGTATTTGTGTATGTAGAATATTCATCTGATAAAGGCATGTTTGGAGTGCATTTATACATGTTCAAGTCACATATTGACTGATACATTTCTAAAGATAAATCATGTATAGCGACAAAATCATAGTTTTAAAAACGAAAACCGGTCCACCTAATAAAATAGGTTTCAAATCAGAACTAGTAAAACTGGGACTGGTCAGATCTCAATGAACCGATTTGAAAAAAAATACATTATATAATTATTTTTTAATGGAAAAAACTATTTTTAAGATTTAAAACCATGATTCCATGCAAATAGAGACAAAATATGCAAATTTTTCTCATTTATATACCATGTAAAGGTGAATATATCAAAATTGTACCGAGTGCAATACATATCATCAACAAAATAGATAAGCAATGAGGCTCTGAATGGCCTATAAAGTCCATAAACAATGCCACAAGCTATGATACCATTGGCCTACTACAAGACTACAAGTCTACACATGATCAATCATCAAATTCAGCACCACTATTAGACACATAATCATCAACAGGAGCTACATAAACATCATCTGTATCAGAGTCTGAGCATGCCTCAACCTCATCTACAACCTCAGTAGTAGCACTGCCACCAATACAAATAGAAGTGGACCTAATGGAAGCATGAGTTGGTCAAGCTGCACGACTGGTGCGTTCCATTGGTTGTTTACCTTTGCTTGATGCAACTACTAATCCTAGTTCTCATGGTGCTACCAAATCTGCTTCATCCCTCCCTAACGCCATGCCAATATCAAAATCAACATCAAACTCAGGATCTTCATTCTCCTCCACCCATTTTGATGTTGGATCACTATATTCCAACACAATGGGATCTAGATCAGGTCTCCTATTCATCATTTTGTTGCGCCTTAGTCAAAGGTTGTATTGCACAAAGGAAAGATCATTTAACTGTTTTTGTTCCAAACAGTTTCTCTTCTTCGTGTGCATGCGCTAAAACATAAACCAATTGCGCTCACAACTTGAAGCAGTGCAAGTTTGGCTGAGGAATCTAATTGCAAACTTTTGCAATTGAGGACATTGGCTGCTAAATGACTCCCACCAATGTGTTGCAAAGAAAAAGACATTAATTAGTAACTTAGTTCATTTCATTACTTATTTACAAATTAAAAGTATTTATAGATAATTTTAATTGTAAATTTGTAGATAGTTTAAATTGAAAAGATAAACAAAATGGAATTGCTTACCTGGTTGATCTCTTACCATCTTTGCCAAGTTTTTGCCAAAGGTACCAACTGCCATATTGAAAAGAGTAAGTTGTTTATGTATTTCCAACTGGTCTGCATGGTTAGGGACCATGCACTCTAATCAATCAATAAATGCATCTCTGACCTCCCTAACTTGTAGATCTTGTAGCTGAGATTTATAATGATACTTTGGGTTCAAAAAATACCTAGTTTCATGTATAGGATGATGGAGTTGATTGTTCCATTTGTTATCAATGATCTCCCATACACGGCCATATTTAGCTAACTTATCCTTGTAAGTTGCATGTATCTGCTCCTTTTCCTGATCCATAGCCTCATAAATGTAGCCCATGGCAATTTGTTCCCCATCCACCATCCTTATCATCTTAACAAGGGTCTGGATAATTTTCACAAGCTCTACAAACATTTTCCAAAAACAATTGTCAAAATATTTCTTTTTGGTGTCTTTTCCATCTTGTCTACGAGCCCACTGAGATTCAGTCCAATCATAAAAAATAAAACATTTCCTGCAAGTTTTTTGGTTGAGAATTGAGACATTGCAACGTGAGGAAGTGAGTTGCAAATCTCGTAATTGTAGGCCTAACAAACTATTTTCCCCAAATGTTTTTCCTCATTAGGCTCAATACTCATGAGTGGTTGTAGATTTATTTTCTTATGCACTTGGCATGCTCTACAAAGTTTTTTGCCCACTCCACTTTGCCTATGCCCTCAAGCATGAGGTCTATGCAATGTGCAACACATGGAGTCCAAAATATGGTCTTATATTTGGACTAAAGCATCTTTCCAGCAAGAACATAGTTTGAGGCATTATCTATGATGACCTGCACAACATTCTGCTCCCCCACTTCCTAAATAATCTCATCCAGAAGCTAAAATAGAAGGGTCAAATCCTTCACCTTATCAGATGCATCAATTGATCTCAAAAACATGGTTCCTTGAGGGGCAAGAAACAAGGAAATTAATGATAGTGCGGTTCTTTCCATCGGTCCATCCATTTGACATGATGGAAGAACATGTTTTGAGCCACGACTCTATATACTAAGCCAAATAATCATCAATGGAAGAAATCTCTTTTTGAAAAAGAGCTCTCCTCAAGTCATGCAAAGTAGGACCTTTGAAGCCCTTTCCTGCAGCTATAACAGAGTACCACATAGTTTGGTAATAAGGTGAGCGAACAACATTAAATGGGATATCTGCATCCTACCACCATCTAGCAATGTATTGATAAGAATATTGTTGTATTGTTTTTTCCAATGTTCATCCAAAGTGGGTTAACGACTTGGCTGGGAGGAAGTGGGATTAGCAGAGGCAGTGGTGGTAGAGGATGATAAATAACTAAATGGATGTTTATTCTATTTGTTCCTTTATATTGTTGGCTAGGAGCAGGAGGAACATAGTGAAAGGGGTCATTGGTGGAAGGGATAGAAGAGGAGTCTTGAATCTCATAATCATCATACCCACTCTTTTTCATGGCTTATAATAATTCCCTCTTCCTTGAAATTTCTTCTTGGATGGTCTTCTCCCTAACCTTATTCTCCTCGAACTTTTAAAACTTGGCAAGGTATTATGCCCTAACATGACCTAATACTTCCTTTGATTCTTCACATGGCTTTACTTGGCCTCTTATCCCAACCAAGTGTTGTTTCAATCTAAAAATACCCCCACCTCCAATAGATTTATTGCAAAATTTGCATATACTTTTTCCATCAATCACATCACAATGAGCTCGTGTAGTGTCCTTGGTTTTTGGAGCCATGTTGGCTTGAAATAATTAAAATTTGCAAATAAAACTCCCATTAAAAAATATTTTGCAGCTAAGAAAAATGGAAAACCTAAGATAAATTTAGGAAAAAAAAATGCATATGTAGCCTACAAAATTTGATAGCACAGAAATAAACATTTTATAGCATAGAACACAAAAAATTTAATACATGGACCACAGTGAAATGAGGAATTTTTCAAGTGAAAATCCTTACTTAGAAATCAAAACTAGCTTCATTAGCCTCCTCTTGAAGATGCCAACTCTACTAACAACTCCAAACTGTCTCCAAAATAGATCCAAGTCCAAGTCCAAGCCTCCAATATGACTACTCCAACAAAAAAACAATACTCTCCAAGCTCCCAATCAAACTCACAAAATCTCCAAATGAGATGTGTGAGGAAAATGAGTGGGGTGAGCTCCTTTTAAAGGCTTGGAGAGGGTGTTTTTGGAGGGAAACAACCCTTACTTTCCCTCCAAAAACACCCAGGAAGCTTCCAAAAAGAGTGAGTGTGGGTTCGTCAATATCTGTCGTGGCCTTGGGAATGAACCGACCGGTTTGACGATAAACCGACCGATTCCGTCATAAACCGTCTGGTTTTTGTGATTTTTTGGCTAAGTCACCCCTGAAACCGAGTTTTTTTCCCAATTCGACCTAGTTTCCTAATGGACTGGCCAGTTTAACCAATTTCCAGTTCATGTCGACTTTTAAAGCTATCCATGGTACATATGAATGAGTAACAATCCACCATGGTCGAATTGATAATTCATTTTAAACATTTTACTTGATTTTTTTGTTCTAGACGCATATTAGTTAAGGATTTAATTCAAGATATATGAATGAACTAGAATTATATGCACAAATGTTGTTGTATGATTTCATTGCATAGTAAAGACTATGTGGAAGCAAGGCACGTGCCAGGGAAAATTCTATGCAAAAATAAACTATATGCAGAGCCAAAACCAATAAATTTGGTTAAAATTCACACTAATTATCTAATGAGGTTAAATTGCAACATGCATACCATAATTCAAGATCAAATTAAGAATATTTTAGTGTGTGACATAAAGGATGTGCGAAAGTGGGGTATGTGTAGGAGAACCTTTATTCCACATAAAAACTTTTTATTCCACATGGATAACTTTTAGGCATCAATTTCATATCACTGCTCAAATCTAGGTTCCATCTTAAACAAACAACCTCTTTAAATGCTACAGTAGATCAGACTTTTAACTTGCAATGTACAAAGATTTTTTTTAAATTAAACACAACTGATACTCTACCTCATATCTTATAATATTTTAAAGGGGTTCTAACCATACCAAAGAAGATGGAGAGCCTTGCTATCATTGCTTATGCAATCTACTCCTATTATTTTCTTTAGACTTGACCTTAGATTTTCCCTAGAGACTTTGTCCTCAAATCTGTCATTGAAGGTGGCCTGAAATAAGCCTAAATCTTCCCTTAGAAATTTCCTTTGCCAAGTTCTATTAACCCTCGAATCAATCCTTCAATTAATGTAGCAATCGTCCTTTTCTCTTCATTCAACCAGGCCTTAATTAGCCCTTATCTTGGACTTTTTCAAATGTCTCAATTGCCTTACTTTTGCGACCAAAATAAGCCTAATTTTGATTATTTTTGTGCCCTAGCTCAACCAATCTTTGCAATCAAGTAGACTTGATTCAAAATTCCTTCCACAGGAAAAATGTTGGCCTTCTCTTGTGGCCTATTCGACCTTACTGTAACACTTTTTTTTGTCCAGAATATGCCCTTACTGCAACTCTTCTAAGGCTTGAAAAGGTCCAAAGTTTGGCCTTACTGCAACCCTTCCCATGATTTGGAATGAACCTAAATTTGACCTCCTAATAGCTCAAAACCTGCCTCAGAATCATCCCTTTGTCACAACATATCACACAAAAAATAAAGATAAAAATAAAACAAAATCCTTGAAAAATCTTGGCCTTGTTGCAGATGTGCGTGACTCCCCTTGGCCTCAAAAAATATAAGAGAAGATTTCTCAAGAATAATGAGTGGATTGATGACCTTTGAAGGAAAATGAGTACCTAATTTATACAAGAGCAAGGGGGTCTAGATGGGGGCTAACGTGCCCTAAAACATGGAGTCAATTTGATAAAAAAAAACAAAATTTAAATTTATAAATTCAAATTTTAATTGAGTCAACCTAACTCCCATTTTGAAGCCATTTCAAAATATAAATTTCTCCTTTTTGAGGTTGACTTGGTCAATGATTTGTAATAGTCATCGCCCATAATATTTCCATCAAGATATAATATACTATCATTTATATTTCTCTTATGCCAAAATTGGATCAATCATAGAGTTACATTTTCCATTCATTTGGGGCACCTTGACTAAACTTTGGGGCTTCAAATTTAATATGGTGTATCTCTTCAACCACGAGGTGTTATGAGGTGTGCAACCTACCATTGGAAATGGTATGACGAGCACTATCATATGATAATGGTCTGGCATGCATTATCACAACCATATGCCACAACAAGGGTAGGGAAAACAATGATTATTCTGGCTTCTACTTTAGTTGACATCAATGAAAATATATTTTCAACAATATCCCCCTTTGGCATTAATTTCAACACTCATGCTCCCCTTGTCTCCTTGATTTATCTCACCATTTGACATCAGTGGAAAAGGTAACCCCGCTGAGGAAATTATTCCTATGTATTCCTGCAATATGCCTTTCTCCCCTTTCTTCTTGGCTTGTTGGAATTCTTATCAATGTGAACTCGGAAGTACTTTGAGCTTCTCTTGAATATATTTAAATGTTTCTCGAGGAAGAGGCTTGGTGAAGATGTCATATTTCTGATCATTTGTTCCAATGTACTCTACCTTAATATACTTTTCTGCAACCCGTCCCCATAAAAAGTGGTTTTTGATAGGAATATGTTTGGTCTTGGACTGCATCACAAGATTCTTGGAGATACTTATGGCGCTGGTGTTCTCACAAAATATTAGAATGGGCCCATCGAAATTCACTTGTAGACCTTGTAGATTTGCTTCATCTAGAGGACTTGAGTGCAACATGCTACTGTGGCTATGTATTCTGCTTCTAATGTATACAATGGTACTGAAGACTATTTCTTGCTCAACCAAGACACTAGACAATCAACTAAGTAGAAGGCTTCTCCACTTGTGCTTTTTCGATTGTCAACGCTACTTGTCCAATCTACTTTTGTATAAGTGTCATAGTTAATTTTCCCTTTTAGAGACCGCAACCCAAATTCTATTGTTCCTTTGAGATAATTTAAGATCCTTTTTATTGCTACAACATGGGATTCTTTTGTTGTTGCTGGAATCTTTCCACCCGTTCAAATGATTGCATCACATATGGTATTGAAGTTTTCACATAGAATAGGATTCCAATTATTGATCTATAGAGTCTTTGATCTGCTTCCTTAGATTCATCATCCTTGCTTAACTTGCAACCAATCACCATGGGAGTGATTACAGGTTTACAATCTTCCATTCAAAACCTTTTCACCATTTTCTTGATGTACTTGGTTTGGGAAATGAATATGCCTTCATCTTCTTGAGATATCTAGAGTCCCAAGAAGAAGGTCAACTCTCCAAGTAGAGACATCTCAAACTCATTATTCATATCCTTAGAAAACTTCTGACTCAACCTGTCATCATGACTTCCAAAGATGATGTCATCCATGTATACTTCAATAATAGTCCAATTGTCTCAATCAACCTTTACATATAGATTGATATCTTCCTTCCTCTTTTGAATCCTTTTTTCTGTAAATATTTGTCTAGTTTCATGTACTAGGATCTAAGTGCTTGCTTGCGACCATACAAGGATTTCTTCAACCTGTAGACATAATCTTCCTTTTTGGTTAGCAGAAACCCTTCTATATTTTCTATGTATACTTCTTCTAAATTTCAGTGTAGAAAAGATGATTTTATGTCCATCTAGTATGCTTTGATCCTTCTTGATCAAGCATAAGCCAAGAATATGCTAATTTCTTCCATTCTAGCAATAGGTGCAAATGTTTCTTCGAAATATATCCCTTTAATTTGTGCATATCATTTACATACCAATCTTGCTTTGTTCCTTGTTACCTATCCATCTTCATTCAACTTGTTCATGAAAACCCATTTTATGCCAAGGACATTCTTGTCCTTAGGTCTCAGAACTAATTACCACGTCTCATTCTTCTCAATCTAGTTCAGTTCTTCTTCCATGCCTTTGATCCAATGTTCATCATGGCTAACTTCTTCAAAGCTACTAGGTTCAACTATGGATGGAAATGAAATATGTCCTTGTTCTGGCATGTGTATTTTTCGGCTTCTTCCAGTTTCTATCCCTGTATTCATATCTCCAATGATTTTCGTCGATGGAGGATTCTTCGAATACCACCATTTAGGTGCTTTAGAAGGTGCCTACTGATTATCTTCCATTTCCTCTTGTTTTACAATTAGATATTCCTCTAATTGTTCTTCTTTTATTCTTTCTTCTTGCTATGGTTCTTCAATTTCTTGCTCCTTTGAATATATGCTTCCCTGCTTGGTCTTTTTCCCATGCATTTCATCAACTGTTACATTTATGCTTTCCACTATCTTGTTGAGTCTCAGATTATAGCATTTGTATGCCTTGCTTTTGCTTGAGTATCCAACAATTATACCTTCATCTACCTGGGAGTCAAGTTTTCCAACCTTTTTATCTTCCCTTTTTATATAGCATTTTCTTCCAAAGACTCTAAAGTGCTTGACATTTGTTGGTCTCCCTTTCCATAGTTCATTTGGAGCCTCGTTGTTGTTACTTATGAGCATTCCTCTATTAAGGATATGAACAACTATTTCCACTGCTTGTACCAAAAATATATTACTTAGTTTGGAGTCATGCAACATAGTTCTAGCCATTTCCTTTACCCATTTTTTTTTCCTTTTAGTGAATCCAGTTTGCTAAGGTGTTCTAGCTGCCAAGAATTGTCTTTTTATTCCATGTTGTTCACAAAATTGTTGGAATTATTTAGACATGAATTCTCCTCTATTATCTGATCTTAAGCGTTTTATTTTCAAATTAGTTTCATTCAATGATTTCTTTGTAATGTTGAAAAATTCAAATGCTTCTAACATTTTGTTCAGAAAACATACTATTGTCATTCTGATGTAATCCTCGATAAGAAACATGAAGTATTGTTCACCATCCAAAACTTTAGTTCTCATCGGTCCGCATAGTTCATTGTGTATGAACTCCAATGTTTTGGAAGTGGAGTGTTCCTTGGTTCTAAACTCAACCCTTGTTTGTTTTAAATTCTGATAGTGCCTACACATGGTGCTTGTTGGTTTCAATATTTCTGGCATATCCCTTACTGCTTCCTTTTTGCTGATTTTGACTAGATTGTCCAAATGCATGTTGACCTATTCTCCTGTGACAAAGCCAACTTCCATATTCCTTCACCAAGCAACAAATTTCCTTTCCAATTTCATCCAAGATGTATATATTATTTGGAGTCCATGTTCTTTTCACTAATCTACCTAAATTCTCCATTCTTCTTTCACATTTCTTTGACTCAAACAGAAGTGTGTGCCCTTGGTCACACATTTGATTCATACTTAGTAGGTTATGGTACATATGTTCAATGAGAAAAACATTTTCTACTATGGAATACTTGCTTCTAAGCTTGACTGTACCCTTTCCTAAAATCTTAGTTGAGCCGTCATTTCCAAACAAATCCATTCCATCCCTTTTCTTTTTGCAAGGTTACAAATTTGTCTCTATCCCTTGTCTTATGTGTTGAACAATCACTGTCACCATGCCATTCACTTTTCTTTCTTTGGGATTGCAAAGCAATCACACAATTTATAACCTTTTTCTAAACTCTTTAAGATTCTTTTGGAAAATCATGCTTTGGATCCCTTGGAGGAATGATCAATCTGCAATATTTTTCTATGTGTCCAAAATTGTTGCACTTGTAGCATTCTACTTCATTACTTAAAGAACCAAAGATGTTATAATTTTGACTATAATATTCTCGAGGCTTTCTAGAGTCGTCATTCCTAGAGTAGCTTCCATTGTTGCTTCTATGACCTAGAATAAGATTTACAATCCACAACTTTGTGCCCAAAATTGTTGCAGGAGTAACATAACCAAGAAAGATAGTTTGGTACATGAGAGTGGAGGATATTCTAGGTGGTGAATCTCTCCAGAAATATTGAGTCCTCTCCACTAGTGGTTGTTGATTTTTAACTCTTTTGAATGACTGACCTTGACCTTTTCTTGGTTGAATATTATATTCTAAGCGCTTGCATTCCTCTTTCTTGATATAATTCTTGATGACAACTCCATAACACTTATGTTCTACTTCTTTTCCTGTCGTCATGGAGCATGATCCCTTCTCAACATAGGTTGGCTTGTATCTATTCCATATTTTTCGTCGCATGGCCTTTGACAACTGATAATTTCATCAAAATTTTTAGTTATTTTTACAAAATTATGTTGAACATTTTTCCTCTGAACTTCCTTAGTGAAATTATTTCTACTTCTAAGGTTTCCTTTTGTTATCACTTAAGAAAAAATTTCAAATTCTGAGCATCAATTCTTTAAATTTGTCAAAGGTGGCAAGTTTCGAAAAGGAGCCCAGTGTTCACAATCATGATGATGTTTCTTTGCTAAGAGCAGCCTATCGTGCAAGATCAATATCTCGGTGTGCACAAGTGGGTGGATCTGATGGGTGCATAAGTAGGGGCGGAAGGTTGGTTGTGAAATCACAGTCATCTTCGGTATTTTTGAAATCTTGCAGTCCTCTCGGGGAGAAGAAAATTAGCATAGGCTTACAATAGGTTATAACTTCAAGAACATTTCTGTCATCTACAACCAAAGATTCAAGCAAAGATGTGGAGAGAAGGGGTCCTCTAATAGAGTATGAAAGGCGGAGGCAAGAGCTAACCAACTTGCCATAGGGCATTAAATGCCTGCTGACATGCACGCTGGTTAAAAATTTTGTGGTGGGTAAAAGTCACAGTCATTCTTCCACAATATGTATTTAAACAACCTGCAATTAACCAGCCTGCATGTAAGTAAGCATTTAATGCTCTATGGCAGGCTGGTTAGCTCTTGCCAAAGGCGGATAGCAGCAGGAGAACTCATGGCAGGTGACACATGTCATGAAGAGACCCTCAAAGCTCTCCAGATATTATATGATGAGCTGGTAGATGCAGCTAAATATTGTAGATTGGAAAGATCCGCACCTTCTAATAACTCCAACAGCTGGTTCTCATTCATAAAGCCACAAGCTTATTTGTCACCGTTTCGTGGTTTGTACCTATATGGTGGGGTAGGCACGGGAAAAACAATGTTAATGGGCCTTTTCTATGAGCAACTGCCTGAATCTCGGAGGAAAAAGAGAATTTACTTCCATGATTTTATGTTGGATGTACATAGCCTTCTTCAAAAGAAAAAAGGTCTAAGTGATCCTTTGGATGTTGTTGCCAATGAAATTTCAAGTGAAGCAATTCTGTTGTGCATTGATGAGTTCATGGTAACATATGTGGCAGATGCATTGATCCTGAATTGGATGTTTAGACATTTATTTAACAAAGGAATTCTCTTGGTTTCCACGTCCAACAGGTCTCCTGATAATTTATATGTGGAGGCAGAGCGGTTTCTGTTGATCATGTTGCACACCTAAAACCTCAGAGGGAAGCTCAGCTGCTACTCAATTGACTGTACGTCTAACCAGAATCATCACCAAGGCCAATGTCGACTATGAGCAGATCGTTTGCAAGACCTGCAGAGAGATCGGTTTCATTTCTGACGATGTGGGTCTTGATGCTGATCACTAAAAAGTGCTGGTTAATATTGAACAACAGAGTCCTGACATTGCGCAGGGTGTTCATGGACACTTTACCGAAAAGCCCAGGGCGAACTACTTTTCTTTAATTCTCGGTCTTAATTTATGATCTTTGGACTGAATTGAGTTGGTTATTTGCACTTCAGGCAAACAAAGCAACGCAAAAGGCAACCAGGATATATAAAATATATATATATTTCTCCCTATATTTTTGTTGCAAGGCAACTCTACGGATTGCGACTCTGCCGGATCTTGTTGGCACCGCCTTCTAAGCTTTTAGCACTTATCCGACTAGATTAGGATCTGTAAAAGAGGGCCAGTGAAGAGGTCCTTGCAGCTAGAAGAATTGTGAAAGTCCGTCGCAATCCAACAACATCTGGTGGAGCAGCCAATCCCTTTGAAGGCCTTCGTTTGTTTCCCTCTCCCTCACCATCTTCTGCTGCAGGTGAAACTGTGGTGAAGGCTCCTGAGACTACCCTTTCCACAGCGTCTAGTGAACAACCTTCTATTGTGCAAGAGGAAGATGTATCTCAGGCTAAAGATGACACTAATATAAATGAAAACCCAAAAAAGGCTATAGAAATCCCTGAGCTGAAGGCTATGGATGTAACTGTGAATGAGGCCAATAAAGTATCTGAGACTAAGTTAGTTGATGCAATCACACATCAATTTTAAATAGCTTCAAGGCGGTTGAAAGGGACATTCCGATATAAAAGAGGCTCAAGATAGTCAGATTTTGATATTAAAACTATGTTTTATGATTACATAGCAGTTTAGTAGCGCGCTACGAAATTGCTGTAGCTACATAATTAAAACTCAGTCAACCAATTTTGAGGGATCGAGGGGAAATTTTTGAAAAAGGAATATTTTCAAAGGATCATGTAACAGGTGTCAACATTCAACAAAGGAAGAAACAGGTGGAAGAAATCTATATTCGAACTCTAAACTTTTTGTTATAAAGTGATCAGAGTTACTATAGTTCATGATATGTCAGACAGCTTGGAGGAGGTCTTGTCTTCACACATGGAAAAGGTTGACAACACATCAAGGACGTGGCATTCTAATATATTTTTGTATAATCAAAGAAGAAGGGCATGGTTCATTGGTTTCAAATATCTTTGAGGAAAACCAAAAGCAGATAAACAGGGGCAGTTTCCTACTTTTCAGGAGCAATGGAGAAGATGTGACATTAAGGGCCAGCAGGCAGCGAAAAAAACCTACCACAGCCAAACTAAAAAGGACCAATTGTCAAAGAACGAGAATTGATTGTAATTAAGGCTATTATTAGCATGATATGGAGTTAGACTCCTATTTGCCTTAGATATCTAAAAAGTCTAGTTAGCAGTTTGTTACATTTAATAGGTAGTTAAAATTTGAATAGGTGTCATAAGAAGTAGAATTCGAGTTCCCCTCATGTTGGAGGAGGAATCTCAGCCTTGTAAAATAATTCTATATATAGGAGAAAGAGCAATGTACCAGGGGTTGGAAAATTATTCAGAAAAGCTCTGATATTTGGCTTTATGTAAAGACTCTTTTTCAGTAATACAAAATTTGCTTTGCTTCTCAGGACTCAGGAGGGATTCGATGTTCAAAATGTGTTGTATTGTTCTTTTCCCAATATTTGCAGTGGTATGAATGTGTAATCACTTAGAACTCACTCATGGTGCTCTAATTTCTTGTATACATTCATAGACTGTGTGGTCCTATATGTTTCTAGTATGTTCTAAATGTGTTGAATCCTGAATGCCCTGACTTCTATGTAAGGTTGATAACATTGTTATACTGAAATGATGTTGACTCCATAAGCCCAATGGATAGTTTCTAATTGTGTTTCCACCACTCACATTTTACCTTTGTTTCACAAGAGTTAGCCATCTTTATCATAATCAAAGATCATTAATCCTTTGAGAGAGCCCTCTCAGGTTGGGGAGGCTAAGCCTCAGCCTAAAGTAGGTTTGAAATAGTTACTTAAAGTCTGCTTGATCACAGCAGCCTATCAGGGCCTGATTTTGAGATAACACCTTTATTTCAGTATTTTCTTCCAATTGATTTTTGAGTGTTTCTTCAATCTTTTTGGCTTCCTCTAATTGGACTTTCATATTGATAATGATATTATCTAGTTCTTCATACCTTTTTTTGGACTCCGAAAATGTTCTTTTATTTCACTTAACTCTTCCTCCAATTCATTAACCTTTTTATTTATACTTTTAAATCTTTTAGGTCATTGGCCAATTCTCTCTCAAGATTTACTTCTCCTTTGACTTCATCATCTTTAGGGGTTTCCTTTCTATTATCCATATATCTAAATGGATGATGCATTTGTACTTGAATAAAGAAAAAAAATCTCCTGTTATTCTGTTCTAAGAATTTCCAACCTGTTTCAGATAGAGGGTAACTGGGTTAAAGTTACATAACTCAATCCTCTTATAGGATCAATTAATTATCAATCAACACAATTGGATCACCTGGCATTATCTTATTTTCCACCCTATGAAAAATATACTAGAAACCATACTAGAGCATGATTATTTATGTAATAATTTACCCATTTTCCTATAAATATATACTCAATAGAGCTTTTAAATTTCATGGTATCTCTTCATACCTATATTCAAAGGGATTGACATGCATTATATACATGAAAAATTATGTTTTTGGTATTTTTATAACCGACAACCAGATTTCAAAGTTATTTGCAAAAAATATATATACTTTGTAGCTAATTTCTATTCTTGATAGTTGAATCAATTTATCATAACTATTTTCACTTTAAAAACAATGTATACCCCCAAATATTGTGGTCAACTTTGAAAACGCAGTCTTCACAAACTCTTGCAACAAGACAACAAAATTCCCGACAATTATCTTACTTCTAAACGTCACTTTGACATCACACCGGAGAACAAGTCTTGCAATGTAAAATTGACAACACAACTAAAAGGGATTACTAATAATATTTGAACAAGCCATGGAAACTATGCCCAACAATTGCAGGAAACTAGAAAACTAGAAAAGGTACATATTTTCATTAAATTAATATTTTTGTAAATTTTCCATTACAATTTGTGCATACTCATAATAACACTTGGATTTTGAATACCATATGCATTATATAAAGTGTTTACATATTTATTCAAAAAGATGATAGATATAAGGGAAATAAAGTATTATATCTATGAGTATGTCTATATTATCTATAAGATATAATCTAGTTAGTTTATGTAGAGTTTAGCATCCACAATGTTTTACCTATAGATTTTATGGGTAGACATTGAGGATGGGAATCACATATGAAAAAATAAATTATTCAAATGAGTATCTAGACTCATCCTAGTCTCACATAAACTCGTAACAATATTTCGTTTCTAGTAAAAGTTAATATAAAATAAATTCAAGTGGTAAATAAAATTAAAATGTGCTCATATAATTACAAATTGGTAAACCTGAGTGCTAGAGGGCTATGACATATATTGTGTAACCACTTTAAGCATTCACATACAAAAAGAAGGAACCACAAATTACTTGCTAGAGATACTAAGGGATTTTCCGTTGCTTTCAAAAAGAGTTTTTTTGCATACTCCTTACGCTAACAACCAAGGTGTTAGTGATTTTTTCTAATCCACTCATACAACCTTTTGAATCCTTGGTTGGCTAGGCCAGGGATAGGGGTACAATGCCCGATTTAAAGCTTGATAATTTATAATACAACTTCGAAGTAAAAAAGGAAAAAAAATCTAACAAACTTTACAATGCTTAATTACAAGATAAAAATAAAATAAGGATGCATCATTAAATAAAGGAAATCACATATAAAGCTAAATTCACAAACGAAATATTGTTAAAATCGAAATTTCAGATATCTTACTGCTACTTTTTAAGGTAACATCCCATGACAAAGAAAATTGCAATGTATAACATACATATCGAAATTAACAAGAAGCAGAAAAACATAAGCATGATAATTAAGAAACAAGGTGGTAAAAATACTACAAGATCCTTCATTAAGAGAAGAAAATAATAGTGTAAGATATGATGATCACAAACTTGGCAGATTGAATGTATGCATAAGGAACCTTTTAACAAATGATCCCATTTACAAGATTGTATTGGTCAAATTCTAATAGACATAAACAACAAAAATTAAACTTGACTTG
This sequence comes from Pinus tabuliformis, assembly GCA_031772625.1. NCBI lineage: Eukaryota > Viridiplantae > Streptophyta > Pinopsida > Pinales > Pinaceae > Pinus > Pinus tabuliformis. The sequence goes on from CM062820.1 coordinate 812,975,949, forward strand.
CTACAACGAGCTCAAAAGGCACATCCAGGGACTGGTATGCTACTGCAAGAAGAGACAACATCAATTTTGACAAAAAATGCAGTAGATATAAATCATTAGTAACTGAAATTTATGATACCTCTAACAACACGATATATTATCTTCCTCTGTCAATGTTTCTATTTAAAAGTATCCCTATAGATCAATGTTTGTGAGTGACAAATATCTAAACACAAGAAAATGATAACCCAATTGAAGAATGAAACTATATCATACCAACTTGTGTTACCTTGAGATATCATGTCTTCCTTTTCCAGCCTGAATTTATATTCATAACTTATGAAAACAGTTTCATAACCATTTTTTCAATTTAAACAACAGTCTTTAAAATATAATTAGGCTTAATTATTTAAAGGTAATACAATTAAGGTTGGGATCCTTAAAAATAGGAAATGACTCAAAATGGGAGGACCCACATCCATGAGTTTTTTGACCTCGTAATCAACATAACATATTAAATGCATGATAGCCACCATATAAAAATATGCATGCATCACATAAAGGTTCCCATAAGGAAATCAACATAATATTAAAATATATAATGAGGTTTGTATGCATAATCATGTCCAAAATATTGTCCATATACTCAATCATAAAGTCAAAACTACGGAACCATGAAGTTGTCATGTAAAAAATAAAACATCATAAAAATATTCCAGTCAAAACATCCACCATCTCAATATGCACCATCGAAATATGAGACATCAAAATATGTAGTATCAGAATATTTTTCAAACATCCACCATTTGTGTCAGAATTTGTATGCAAAATGAGATGAATTGTTCTTAGGCTTTGCTAGGAATGCTTCCATTGAGAAGTGAGGCTTTATTGCATCCAATTGCTACTAATATCTAATGCCTTCTGAGGAAAAGGTTGTGGGATTTGGCACTAATTCTCGGCTGGCATTATGATTATGATTTTTTTTGCAAGAGTGGTCTTGGCAGAGGAAGTGGACAGAGGATGAGGCCTGACAAATATAACAGTTAAGGGAGTAACATATTTATCACAAACATGACTGGAAATGGTAGGAGAGAGAATGTCCTTTGAATGCAAATTAAGATAAGGTCCTAAAAAAGGTAAAGAGGAGGGATGTGTAGCTGAACGAGAACTGGAAACATGACGTGGGAATTTAGGAGCAACTACCCATGCATTATTATCACATTCAAGCAAATTCCGAATAGGGTTCCAACCATCATAGACATTTACAAGTTCATTGGTGGGTTGGGGCTCCGATATTTCCTGTATGATGGGATGAGGCCTCGGATGTGGGGCTGAACTGTTTTGATAGGCAGGAGGAATACAAGACACATTTGGTGACCATAAGTTAAGATGACCTATGGTGGCCAGCTGATGGAACTCATCAAAATCGACATTAAAATGGACTGAAAAGTGATTTTTTTATTTTTTATTTTTTATTTCTTCCAGAATCCCACTAGCATGGGGGTCTATTCCTTCTTCCTTGGCCTTTGCCCTACCCTCGAGAACCTAAGCTCATCTCTATAAATAATCAAAATCATTATTCACTTTATAATTAATACGAATCAATTGTACTTAATCAAAATCCAGCCACTTCTCATGTGCTTTGAGAAAAAATCATAAAAAATAAGCTGACAAGGAGATGGATTAAAATGTAGGAGGGAGATTCAAATTGAAACAATAATGTTGTTACCATAGGGTACATACCCTTTCTTGTGAATACTTTAGTGTTTTTCTTCTGTTGAATAAGGGCCATGCCACAATAATGAAATTATGTCTTAATAGTGATTTATAACTCATTCCTTTTTGCTTGATTATTTTCAAATGTCATAACTTCAGTGGCATATTCATCCAAAGAGGGTTCACTTTCTTTCCTTTTTTTTGAAGGGAGTAAACTAGGTTATGGTTTGATAAAATATTTCATATTTACCCCAAATCAAGGGTTTAACTTTGCAAATTTGGGTCTCTATTTATATAGCGTGAGAATTTAGGGAGAGACAAATGGAACTACAAAAAGGGGAGACATAAATCATTGAGGGAAACAACATGCAACTATACACATGATTTTTTCATGACCGGATTAGAATGCAACTTTGTAGAATAAACACAATGAAATTAATAACAGAGCACTGAAAGGAGGCCATTAAAAATGTCATGCAAATCAACACTGAGGGATAATGAGAAATTTTAAATAGAGAATGACCTTAAAGTAGCATGCAATCTCTACGGGTTTCTTCTCTATTTTAATCTCATAGAAATTCGAGCTAAAACATTGAGAGAATATGACATGGTAAAGGGGAATTTTGCTTGAGTAATAATGTATGGGATTTTCCCATTTTCTTATCAAAAGAATCTGAGCAATTTTTGAAATTTTGATATTAATTTACCAGCAAGGGATGGTCACAGTATGAGGGAAAGAAGTGTATATTTTCTTTCAATTTTGAAGGGAATATAGAAGTTAATGATTAAGCACTTCAGAACTAAGGTAGTAAACATCTAGGAGGACATAAATAACATGTGAAAGGAGGTACGAAGAGAGGAGAAGACAAATAAATACACAGAGAAGTTAACTAACTAGTGAAAAAGACACAATGAAATGCACAACTAACCAAAATGATTACATATAATGTGTTCCAGATCAGCTAAGGAACAAATTTTGTCTGTATAAAATTAGAATTTCCAGCTAAGCCTGACACCTTTAATGACTATGGAGGTTTCACAACTGGTAAGAACTCAAAATAAAGCTCAATTCCAAACAAGAAAATGATAAACTCAAAACCCTTTGCAAATACGAGCCATGTATTGAAATTAGTCCCCATATCTACTGTCAAATTTTATTAAATTCATAGTACATGCTCGCGAGCTTCAAGGCCATGCAAATTAAAGAAGTAAATGCAAGTCTTCCAAATGATTAAATCCCAAACATACCCTATACCACATGAAATAACTATATTATACAACCACGTCATTTAACATTGAAGGGTGGGTTCCATATGTAAACACAAGTTCTCGCCACAACATCAAACATCACACATTAGAAATTATCATCCAATGAGTCATATTAATATCATGTAGAATGTAAAAACCTTTTTATCCAACTTAGCAAAGGTCTCACATTCAAGCAAAATCCACAAAAACCAAAATATTTAACCATATTTTGCATCACATAAATACACATGAGTTTCCATAATAGGTGCCATATATCATAATATTCGGTGATTGGCCTTCAGTGCATACAATATTTCATATAATGCAATAGTTACAATATGGAGTGCTTACAACTATAGAATCATATCCAAATATTAATCTACAAACTTTGCGATATGGAAACAAGGTTTTTGCACAACCCTTGACAATTTAATCACTTGCAATACAACACTCTATATCATATGTATTAATATCCTTGCAACATAATCATTTTTCACAAAATGGTCTCCTAAAAAACATAATATTAATAATTCGTCTTGTAATATGGTAGCTCATCAATGATGTAAATCTTATAATTGTGCTAACTAATGTGTATGTTGTGATTGTAGAGGTTCCAAAAGAAATATAACAAAGGTGCGACCATTCCAAACATCATAAAATTGTCAATTTGATATCTCATGAAGAACGTTTATGATCATAACTGTGTGTATTTTGTTTCCTTCAGATAATGGATGTAGTGCTATATGCATAAATCAAAATATCTTAGTGGTCCTTCCCTTTCGGTCATGGAAGTAAAAACAAGATCATAGTACAGATGAAAACAAGATTACTGATGGCTAATTGGGTGTGGCCTAGCATGAACGAGGTGAGGGATTTTGTAGCTTATTGCAAAATCAAGGATCTCAAAAATAGGTGTCAACACAAGGCACAATAAATGGTAACTGCATCAATAATCTCTTACATGCTAGATGCCACTGAATGATTTTCAGAAGAAATTTCTCACGTGATGCAACTAGAAAAACGACGACCCCACAACTTGGAGAAGCAATCATCGATGTATTGTAACTCACAGAACGAAAATCCAACAAAGCACTTTGGAGAAAATTGTTTGTAAGAAGCTCCCTCAAAAATAAATCCAACATGTGTTGGAAACATGGGTGTTGAAAACTACATGATAAACACTTGGCCAATGCAGCTATGGACACATTACTTTTACAAATTTTAGTAGCTTCTCCTTGTCCTATACTAGCTACTCATATATAACAACCACAAATAGACTTTGGCGCAAGCGTTAAAACCCACACATCTTCTAAATGTCATTGACCCCAAAATGAAACATATATCACTAACATCTATTTCTATTTCAAATCAAACATGCAACAAAATCATACAACATCATTTATCCATATACTTTTAGGACATAACAATGCAATATTAACAAAAAAACAAAACACAAAAAGAAACATGATTAATCATAATTGCATATAATAAAATTACATCGTCATCATGCACAGTGTAACATAGCATGTATGCCATACCAACTCAAATACTTAAGAACTACATTACATACTTTCAGAAATATAAATTAGATGCATTTTTATGCCTTGACTATTGTTTAGGAACTTCAGTTTTTCCTCTCGCACTAGTTGGAAACCGTTGAAGCATATTGTATAAATGAGATAATAAATTAAAATACTTACAAAGAGAATTCACCATTAATTATGCTAAAATTGTTTCTTCACTACTAGTTAAAGTATATAATCCAACCCAAGTTAGTCCAAAAGGATGGCACCTAAATTAAAATATCTCTTCAGCTTCTCTTTGGGTGCGGGTAGCTACTCTTTTTTTCATAAATTTTAAATAAGCTATGCAATAAGGAATAATTGGAAATTGTTGAATCATCCTATTCAAAATAGATAATATGTCATGTTCCTTTTTATGGTCTCCCTAATGGCATGGTCAAGATGGACTTCCAGGGTTGGTGGCCGTTAGGTCACAGGTGTTTCGGGAATATTTAGTGATCTTGGACAAATGCCTAACCCTCTAGATCTAGTAGCAGGTCTAGAAACAACAGACAAAGTAATCTCAACATTTTCTATAATCAATAGATAAAACAAGAGAGAAGAGAAACCTACTTGTAGTTTTTTCTAGCTCCTTATCTCCCTTGACTGGTCTTGTTGCTCCTTTCCGTACTTAAGCTACTTGGAAAGTACCCGCACAAACACAAAAACAAAAACCCATCAAGGCAAATGATAATGATCTATTGCTTATAAATAAAATGGAATCGAGAACATGATATACATATGAAAGCATTAACATATAACACAAGCATAAGGAAAAAGTCTTGAAAACTTTATTGATAAGAGGAAAGATTACAACCCATATGTGCTTGATCCAATGACACTCTTCCAATTCAATCCCTCTTCACCTCATGAAAAGCAAGACACTCCAACACTATTATAATACTTGCACTCAATTCTAATCTCATATCACTAGCATCTCCTTACAACTCAATATTTTTCAACCCCTGATCTCTTATATGAGCAATCCATTTATAGGTGAGTGAAGGAGATTATGCCATCAATGGTGATAATGAATGCCTTTCTAAATTTAGAAATCAGTTCCATAGAAGAAGGGATAGGGGATTGATGTTTCCTAATTCCCTTCCTCATCCAAATGCGAACTCAAAGGTGTAGGTGGCATTGAGAAACTTCTAGAGGCTTCCAATGGATAAGGAATCTTCAAAACATCACGGAAGTTCACTCAAATTCGCTCAGCGCAGGCCAAAGAGGGACCAAGTGCGTTGCATAGCACCCTGTCAGTGTGTGGTTTGAATTGCAACGCACCCTAATGAAGGCCTACCTGTGCTGATCTTCTTAGAGGTAGTTTTTGGATGTTTTCAGTGATGGAACTTCTTGGGAAGTGAGGCATTTTGATGACTAACTTCTTTAGGGCATGTAACAATTGTACTAGGGGTTGATGGGCCCTAATAATATCAATATGTAATTTTGGGTTGATGTGCCGAAATGGATCTGTAACAGTTGCCCCCTAAAGCATGAAGTTGTAAATATATATGTCGGGTGAAATGCTTTATCATGAGGAGAGGAGGTTTCGAAATGGAAGGTGACCTGCATCAATTACAATACATATATCATGATAATTTGATTTTTCTCATGATCTAGCTGAGGGAAGGCATACCCATGCTTAGCATATAAACTTTCATTACATGTACAAATATAGTCATTTACAGATATAGACCCATGAATAGTTGACCATGAATGTAAGGCCATTGTACATTTGATTTAGTACTCCTGAAAATATTGTAGCCCGGATGGATGAAACTAGATCCGGGGTCTTCCATCTCGTTTAATCTTTTGCTTAGGTACAAGTCTAACCATGTGAATAGATGTTCTGAGGTCGAACATGGAAAGACATTGTCTGATTACCAGCCAATGATGTAAGCCATTAACAGATGCAAGAGGAATTACTGATAATGATAATGACCCTCAAGGTACTGTTATCACCCCAAGAAACTCTCCTAGGTTGTTTCTTAGAGATGCTTGGGAACACTACAAACTCAACAAAAATGTTGGAAAAAGGTGGATGAATGGAAGGAATGATGCATATTCAAGCCAGATAACCACTTCTACTATGCTTAACCCCAGACATGGGTGAATACCCCCAGACTATAAGGCTTTATACTACCAATTACTCACAGTTTGAGGATTAAGTGAACATTGAGAAAATTGACCACACCAGCAGATACACAAGACCATGTGATGGCCGGCTGCAACCAGTAATAAGGTTTGTAAATCTATTTCCTAATGCATAGACAGGATGACAGCTCTTTGAGCACTAAAATAACAGAAACCTGCATACAAATTCAATGATACATTCTAGATTCTAACACAGAGGTGGGATGACAACCCCTCTAATGCTAAACATGAACAACACATGAAAAATGCATAACAGGCACAACCTGGAACAAATAAGAAGTGGAAAGTGAGCAATTAACAACAAAAGAAGCTTGTATTAGCTGAAAATGAAGACCAGACGCTGTAGGTATCACAGTAGTTACAGTCTCCAGAAGTTGAACCTTACATCAAAACTACAACCATCAACCCTCATTACATCTATATTATGGGTATATAGAGTTTGTTTACAAAGATATTTTGCTATTGTGCTATGCGTGGAGGGGTCATAATGGACCACCAACCACCTTAACTCTCTGATGGAGTCTCTGCTACGATCTGAATGTTTTAATGAACAAATCGACCTTTCTGCTGCTCGGCCGTCCTTCTTTGAGCAGATGGAGTGTAATGTGTATAAGGCTCCATGACTGATTAATGCCTTTAACTGCTCTTTCCTGTACTTTTCTTCCTCGGCCATGCTGCTTATTGAATGCGGTTGTTGAGGATTTAATGCACAGAGTGCTGGATCATGGCCTCCTTCCTCCTTCGGGTACACTGGACAGGCTATGGACATGGGCAGCATGGTGGAAGTAGACTGAACGGAGGAACGAAGCTCAGCCGTCGGATCGCGCAGATCGACGGTGGAGATCAGTTTACAAGAGGAATCGGGAGATGGGAGAGCAGGGAGATCGAGGGCCATCGGATCTTATATGGGCAGATCCGACGGTGATCGGGAGCGGAAGCTGCGCGGGAGATAACGCGTGGGGATTGTACGGGACGGCGATAAGCGGTATTCCCATCATCGCTTCGGGAGGGTAGGCGGTATCCGTATGCGGGGGTGCGATGCAATAAAATTGCGACGTGTGGCCGATGTGATAGGCGGGAAACCACTTTCCCCACGCGTTAACGAGTGGTTAAGTCATGGGCACGGGTCGAGCGATTACCATTAGATCTCACGGTGGATGCGATCAACGGTGGGGAAAAGACCAAGGTTTAGTGCGTGGGAACAAAGGGCTGTGGTGGCGGGGACCGTTGGATTAGGACGATCAACAGTGGGGATTAATGCGGAGGGTTATATGGTAGGGTCTTATGGTGGGTTTGAATTGTGTGCTCAGGGGATGGAGGGAATATAGGCTTATACAGGGCTTTGGAGGTGAAATGGAATGTTTAAACGGGAAACAGAGAGGTTTCAGGAGGAAAAACAAAGATGGCAAAGCTATGGGGTATATGAAAAATGAAAGGGAAGGGAGGAAAAGAGTGCCGCAATCTGCCTTTTTTGCATAAACACATGGCCGAGCTGATATTTGGTCCTCCAAATGCTGAAGTTTGTAGCAGAGCTAACACTGGCTCCTTCTAGGGATGAGATCCTCCCTGTGAGGTCTCAAGAACTTGCAGATCAATGTCTTTCCAGTGAAAAACAATTAACAAAATTCTTAGTGTTCCATTGGGCATGGAGTCTGACTGATCCTACTCTAATACTGACAAAACAAAATATTTACAATTTTAAGGCCAAAAGACCTTAAATCTCAAAAATTTTCAGAAAACGCCCATTAGCTGGGCCATCAAAAACTGCCTCTCCTCCCATACTTTTCAGTATGAAGGTATTCTTCCCTTGAATCCGAGAAATGATGAAAGGACTTGTCCAGAAAGCATCAAACTTTCCATGATTGCCTTTCTTTACCTTCAATGCATCCCATTTCAGAACGGTCCAAGTCTCAAACCTAAAAATTATCTGTTTTTGTCTTCCTATCAAAAGCATCCTTGATCTTTTTTTGATGTACTGAAACCTTTTCAACCCGTTGTTCTCTAATCTGATGTACCTTTGCTAAATCAATGATCCTCTTTGCCATGTCTTCTTCCTCATTCTTCTCTTCTTGAAGGAATTTTGCCATAGGGAGAGTTAACTAAATTGGAAACATAGCTTCAGTTCCATATACCAGCTTGAAAGGAGAATTCCCTGTGGATTTCTTAATGGTCACTCTGTTAGCCCACAATGCATACTTGAGCTTAGAATCCCAATTCTTTTTATTGTCTTCTAGCAGCTTTTTAATTATCCTTATTAGACTTTTATTTGAAGACTCTGCTAAACCATTGCCTTGAGGATAATATGAGGTGGAATGAACCAGTTTAATGCCCATTGAATTGCACATATCCACCAATTCTTTTTCTCTAAAGGCTGCTGCATTGTCTGTGACTAATTTATGTGGACACCCAAATCTGGTAAAGATATTTTCAATTAAAAACTTCATGACTACATTATGATCAACCTTCCTAGTAGGGACTGCTTCAATCCACTTAGTGAAATAATCAGTAGCTACTAATATCCATCTGTGCTGGCCACTGGAATGTGGATTGATTTCTCCAATGAAATCCAAGCCCCACTGCTGAAAAGGTCCTTTTGCATGTATTGGTTTTAAGTGCAGGGACTTCAACTGCTGCTTTCCTTCGAATCTTTGGCACCTGTCATAAGATTTAACAAATGAAAATACATCAAAAAATAAGGAGCGCCAGTAATATCCAGCTCTGAGGATTTTATGGGTTGTTGTTTTCCAATAATGGTGCCCCCCACACATGCTGGAATGAAACTGCTGCATGACTTCTATTGAATATTATTTGTCTAAACACCTCAAAAGCATTCCAGATGGATCCCTCCAATAGAGCAAATTTTCATTAATGCAATATTTAGCTGCCCTAAGCTTTATAGTTCTAGCTTGACTTGTGCTTAAGGCTGGAGGGATTTCTAGCTTCAGCAAGAAATTAATTACTGCAGAATACCAATCACAAGAAGCTAGATTTTCTGCCACTGAATTCTTTCTCTTTGGTTCAGCTGCTTCGTCTTTTTCATCTGTCTGACCAATTTCTGCAATTGTGCACAGGAAATCAATGTCCAATGTTCTGCAATTTTCTTCAGCTAACAATCTGGCGAGACCCTGACCCCTGACAAGTTTGGTGGGCTTCAGTTCTATATTAAATTTAGTCAACTTTGCAATCCATTTAGCCCTTCTTCCATCAGCGTCAGGTTGCATTAAAACATCTTTTATTGCAGCAGAGGGTACATATGCAATTATCTTGGAATGCAGAATGTAAACTCTGAAAGCTTTCAAGGATTTGATAAGAGCATATGCTTGTTTTTCCATAATGTCCTACCTTAGTTCAACATCCCTTAAGTTTTTTCTGAAAAATGCCACCGGATGTTCTGAACCTTCTTCATCTGCTTGCAATAAAACTGCTGCAATGGTGTCTTCAGAGGAAAATGAGAATACATGAAACTCCCTGCTATAATCTGGACTTATTAAAGTGGGAGCCTCCATAAATTTATTTTTAATAGACTCAAATGATTTTCTTGTTTCATTAGTCCATCTGACCTCTGACCCTTTCTTCAACATGGAGGTAATATGCTTCCCAGTTCTGGAAAATTTGGTATAAACCTCCTTACAGAATTAATTTTGCCCAGAAAGGACTGGACATCCTTCTTTGATCTCGGAACAGCTAGGGACTGTATTGCTTTTACTCTTTCTGGGTCAATTGGGACACTTGCAGCAGAAAAAATATGTCCTAACAACTTGCATTCCTCTAAAGAAAATTGTGATTTTTAGGATTGACTGAAATCCCAAACCTTCTGCACTTCAGAAACACTTTTTTAAATGCTTCAAATGGTCTTGATGGCTGCTGGAGTATACTGTTATATCATTAAGGTAGATGAGGACAAATTTATCCTTCTCTCCCACAAATGCTATATCCATAGCTCTCTGAAAGGTGGCTCCAACATTCATTAGTCCAAAAGGCAGCTTAGCATACATAAAAGTGCCCCAAGGAGTGGTGAATGCAGTCTTCTCTTGGTCATCTGGATGCACAAAAATCTGATTAAACCCTGAAAATCCATCCAAGAAAGACATTACTTTGGCTCCTGAGACCTTTTGCAGCAAATGCTCCATCTTGGGTAGAGGATAGTTGTCTTTTTTAGAGCATTTGTTCAAGTTTCTGAAATCAACATAAAGTCTGATTTCTCCACTTTTCTTCGTTACCACTACCAAGTTAGCTACCCATTTTGAATATCTGAGAGGGACTATGATCTTGGCAGCCAATAACTTTTCAATTTCTTTTTCAATCATAGGGAGGAGCATAGGATTTATTGGTCTCAACTTCTGCTTGAAAGGTATGAAATATTTCTCCAGAGGGATTTTATGCTGAATAATCTTTTTATCATACGTTTTCAGGTCACTATACTCCCAGGAAAACACATCAGCAAATTACTTCATTAAATTGCAATATTCAGCATTTTGGTCAACAGACAGATGGGAAGACAGATTTATGTATCTAGGCTGATCTGGACTCCCTATATCATGCTTACAGACTGCAGATTGGTCTTCTTTTTGGGCAGCCTTATAAGGCACACCATTTTGGTCAAATAGTCTTTCTAAAGGAATTAAACCCTTAGGAGTATGATTGCTAGGAAGATGGACAATGATATCTTTGCCAATTTTATTTCTAAGCTGGGACTAGGGTTTTTATTCCAAGGCTTCATTATCTTGGTCAATTTTCATTTCAGAAAACTCATCAATGACTTGAAGGAACCTATTTAATTCATCATCATCTTCAAAAACTTTCCAATGGTGGACATTATTAGGCAAGGATGGTCTATATTTCATTTGGACTTCATAAATCAGTCTGGGAGGCATGGGAGGGATAAATAGACTAGCAGACACAACAAGGGAATCAGCAAGATGATTTTTGGCTCTAGGGATATATGAAATACATAAATAATCAAAAGAATCTTTGATTCTCCATACCTCATCTCTGTATGCTTTCAGCCTTGGGTGCTTTGCTTGAAATGTTTTATTTAATTGCTGAATGATCAAATCAACATCTCCAAATACCTTTATGTTCCTGATTCCTTTGTCTTTTGCTGCATTAAGGCCCAATAGCGGAGCCTCATATTCTGCTATATTGTTTGTGACTTGAAAAGCAAGCTTGAAAGACAGTTGGATGCTTTCTTGCTCTGGAGATATCAGCACCACCCCTGCTCCTGTAGTCTCCCTGGAACATGCTCCATCAAAGAACATCTCCCAAACCTGACTTCCTTGCTCTTTCTCGGCCTGATTCACTAGTTTCCTGATCTGCATTGAGGCTTTTTGAGATTCTTCTATTTGGAGAATACATGCTCCAAAATTAGTGTCCACAACATAAATAGGATGATTAGTAGGATTCTTCTCATCACTGATTATGTATGCTAGCTGTGCTTCTCTGTAAAATCTCCTGCTTTCTCCTCCAAAAACTGGGACAGTGGCATAAGATAGATCATTCTGTAATGTCCCACCTAGTCCCTTAATCCATCCTCTGGACAACAACATGCCAAACTTAGGAGGGACATTTTCTACCACAATATCCATCATCATACTCTTCATGGGCAACTGAGTTAAGGTAATGGCCAGGTCTTTGATTAATCCTAGGCATTTCACTTTCCTTGAGTCAAAAGAGAATAAATCATGATATGGTCTAGTGATGTCAAGGCCTAAGTCTTCCATGACAACTTTAGGCATTAGATTGTGGCTGGCCCTTGTATCTAGCAGGCAGTTGTGGAGGATTTTGTCATGAATGGTCAATGAAACATAAAATGATGGAGAATCATTATCAGCAGGTTCAATCATAGGGCTAAGCACAACAGTAGGCTTATCATCTTGCAAATTGACAGAGTCAGTGGAGGTTTGTGTGGTTTCCAGTTCAAGAGCTTCAAGGATATGCTTTCTAAATACTTCACTCTTTATCAACTCTACCGGAGGCACATATATTTTTAACTTCTGGACTTTTTACTCAAGGCTGAAAGAGGAAGGTAACTTATCAGAACCTCTTACCTCTTGAATTGGTGCTTTGAGGATGACTGGATCAACTGCTAGTCTTCTCTGCCTGATATTTGTGACTCTGTTTGGACAACAAATCTTTGAGCAGGATTCTCCTTGACATTTTTTGCATCTGACCTCAGATTACATCTCTTCTGTTCACCAGTCTGTAGAACAACTTCTCTATCCCATTCTTGAATTATTTGGTCCTGCAGCAGTGATTCTTCATATGCAACCAATGTCAAAAATGCAGCGCTGCCTTTATCTTCCATGTAGTGAATTTAATCCTCATCTTCAAACTGTTCCTCCTCCATGACTACATTTTGGAAAGGAGCTTTAACCTTTTGTTCTTCATTTGTTTCCTTTCCCCTCTGAATTATTTGTAACTGTTCATTTGCTCTTCTGAATGGATTCTGATTTCTAAGAGCAAATGCGTTTTGCTGCCTTGTCTTTCCTGAATTCTGCTCAACCTTCAGCTTAGATATTTCAGTAGCTAATGACTCTATCATCTTAGTCATTTTATCTAATTTAGGCTCTGAAGATGAAGCAGAGGAAGAAGAAGCCTCACCTCTCTGCCTCCTTCTATCAGCATGACTCTTGAGCTTTTCTGCAGCCATAATATTGGATTCCACCTCTAGTGCTGCATCCTGCATATCAGCTAGAGTGGCACACCTTCTTTCTCTCAACAATAGGCAGAAATCAGTGTCAAAAGCATTGGCATAAGTGAGTTTGGCAGAGGTGGGGGTAGGATTTACCTCAGCTGGTATCTTACTATACATAGGGTTGAATTTTTTATTAAAATCAGGCAAAGATTCCTCATTTTCTCTCTTAAGGTTTCCAAACTCAGTATGGTAATATAGAAAGTCCTTTTTATCTCCCTAGTGCTTCAAAAATGCTTCATGTAAGGCTTCAATATCAACAATATATCTAAGGGCTAGTTCCCTGAACCACTTTCTGGCCTCTCCATCAAGTCTCTAGGCAAAAACTCTCATCCACACATCATTTTCACTTATATCTAAATTATCAGCATAACTATAGAAAGCCTCAAGGTGTTCTTTTACTGTTACTCCCTCTGTACAAGTGAATTTGGGCATATAGTTATGATATTCTCCCACAGCATGGGATTCAATGGAACAGGCAAGACCAAAGGTCCATACCTGGCAGCTACAATTCTTTCTATATTCGTAGGTGCTTGCTGTCCTACCATGACTGGGGTATGTGGAAGGATACTGGCAGATTGAATGGTAGGAAGTAATGTGATGGATGGCAGAGACAAAGGGATGTTTTGGACTGCATGAGAAGCTTTATTTGGACTGAGATTCGAAGGAGAACTAAATGAACAAGGGGCTGTATTAATCTCTGAAGGAATTTCTTTACCAACAGTGCTGGGCTCTAAATCTTCAAACTATATATCTTCAACTATAACTTTATCTTTCAGAGATGCATGAGTTTTCTTAGGCTTACATGATCCTGATGCCCCTTTCTGTGATGCTTTCTTCGATTTGACAGTGCTCTTAGGTTCAGGCACTGGTTCAGCTGGTGATTTCTTTGAGTATGTCTCACAAACTGAGCCAGGACTATATTGTGGAGTTTCCAAAGGTCGGTCTTCCTCCAGTGGAGTTGCCAGATAGATGATTACCACCAGAATATGTGTCCAAACCTTGTCTATCATCATAGCTTGGAATTGTGTCATTCTCCCAGGGAAGCTGAGCTTCAATCTCCTCTCCTCGGCAATGACACCAATTAATGTTATCACCCCAAATAACTCTCCTAGGTTGTATCTCAGATATGCTCGGGAACACTACAAACTCAACAAAAATGTTTGAAAAAGGTGGATGAATGGAAGGAATGATGCACATTCAAGCCAGATAACCACTTCTACTATGCTTAACCCCAGACATGGGTGAACACCCCCAGACTACAAGGCTTTAGACCACCAATTACTCACAGTTTGAGGATTAAGTGAACATTGAGAAAACTGACCACACTAGAAGATACACAAGACCATGTGATGGCCGGCTGCAACCAGTAAGAAGGCCTATAACTCTATTTCCTAATGCACAGACAGGATGACAGCTCTCTGAGCACTAAAATAATGGAAACCTACATACAAATTGAATGATACATGCTAGATTCTAACATAGAGGTGGTATTACAGCCCCTCTAATGCTAAACATCAAAAGCACATGAAGAATGAATAACAGGCACAACATGGAACAAATAAGAAGTGGAAAGTGAGCAATTAACAACAAAAGTAGCTTGTATTAGCTGAAAATGAAGACCAGATGCTGCAGGTATCACAGTATTTACAGTCTCCAGAAGTTGAACCTTACATCAAAACTACAACCAACAATCCTCATTACATCTATGTTCTGGGTATATATAGAGTTTGTTTACAAAGATATTCTACTGCTGTGTTATACGTGGAGGGGTCATAATGGACCACCAACCACCTTAACTCTCTGATGGAGTGTCTGCTATGATCTAAATGCTTTAATGAACAAATCGACCTTTCTGATGCTCGGCTGTCCTTCTCTGATCAGATGGAGTGTAATGTGTATAAGGCTCCATGACTGATTAATGCCTTTAACTGCTCTTTCCTGTACTTTTCTTCCTCGGCCATGCTGCTTTTTGAATGCGGTTGTTGAGGATTTAATGCGCAGAGTGCTGGATCATGGCCTCCTTCCTCCTTGTGGTACACTGACAGGCTATGGACATGGGCATCATGACAGAAGTAGACTGAATGGAGGAACAAAGCTCAACCGTCGGATCACACAGATCGACGATGGAGATCAGTTTGCAAGAGGAATTGGGAGATGGGAGAGCAGGGAGATCGAGGGCTGTCAGATCTTATACGGGCATATCCGACGATGATCTGGAGCAGAAGCAACGCGGGAGATAATGCGCGGGGATCATACGGGACGATGATAAGCGGTATTCCCCGCATCGCTTCGCGAGGGTAGGCGGTATCCATATGCGGGGGTGCGATGCAATAAAATTGCGACGCGTGGCAGATGTGATAGGCAGGAAACCGCTTTCCCTACGCGTTAATGAGTGGTTAAGTCATGGGCGTGGGCTGAGCGATTACCTTTAGATCTCACGGTGGATGTGATCAACGGTGGGGAAAAGACCAAGGTTTAGCGCGCGGGAACAAAGGGCTGCGGTGGCGGGGACCGTTGGATCAGGACGATCAACGGTGGGGATTAATGCGGAGGGTTATATGGTAGGGTCTTATGGTGGGTTTGAATTGCGTGCTCGGGGGCTGGAGGGAATATAGGCTTATACAGGGCTTTGGAGGTGAAATGGAGTGTTTAAACGGGAAACAAAGAGGTTTCAGGAGGAAAAACAAAGATGGCAAGGCTATGGGGTATAAGAAAAATGAAAGGGAAGGGAGGAAAAGAGTGTTGCGATCTGCCCTTTCTGCATAAACACGTGGCCGAACTGATATTTGGTCCTCCAAATGCTGAAGTTTGTAGCAAAGCTAATAGGTACTACAATACATTTCACATGGTGTGAATAAATGATTTGATGTTGAACACCATACAAAGTCTTTCGTTCGAAGGCCATTGATGTCAACCTATTGCCGGAAGCGAGAAACCTGCCATTGATGTATGCAAGCTTCAAGGTACTAAAGGGGTGTTTCGAAGTCAACTTCTTGGATGATGTGATGATGTCGACAAGAAGCAACTTCGTCGCAGGAGGGCCTTGATGTATTCCACATCTATGACACGAAACGAGGTAAATTATTTTGGAGATGAGAATCGACTGACGACACAAGGTTTAGGAATGACGGTCATGAAAATGAAGGTTTTTGGTATTGCAAAGGATGAAGTTGAACAGAATGACTTCTCTTGAACATGTCGGCGACACTAAGATGAATTGGTAGCATTGACCCACAACAAAGTAATGGATGGTATGATAGACAACGGCGTGATAATCATCAAGCTAAATAACCCAACCCACATAGTCATGATGATGTGGTGAAAGTGTCATGTTCAAGAGCGACTTGCTACCATAAAGCTTTCTCGGGTTTCCCATTTTCCCTAGTCATTTCTGACCAGTACCTCTTAATTTTTTATCAAACTTGAGGAGGATAACATATGCTTGTTGTATAATTTCACCCTTCGAGCGAATCCATCACTATTTGATGCTTTAACAAGTCTAGCGAAGGTGAAACTCGGCCCTGTCTATATGGACAAGTTTGTCACTATTTGATGTTTTTAACGAGTTTAACGACAAAGACAACTCAATCCTTTTCATGTTTAGAGAGTTTTAAAAGGGACGAAAATAAAACTCCACAAGTTCTTTTTCGTAAAATAATCTCTCAAGTCCGAAAAGCATAAAATAATACAAGAGAGATGTCGTTTCCAATCCTTTAACGAGCTAGAATAGACAAGTGCTCGACAATCTTTTCATATTTAGAGAGTCTAAAAAAAGTTTAAAGAGGACTGTAAGAGGGTTTCTTTTCATTTTTAAAAAAGCTAAAAAAAGAAACAAAAGTTTGCTTTGTGGTCAAAGATGTTCAATTTACACTCGTGCACAACAAATTCAACTTTCAACTGTTAAACCTGCTCAAAACTCCATCAAAGAGGATTAAATATACATGTTCATGGATAAAATGAATAAAAACTAATGTTTACTCGATTAATGTGAAATAAATAAACATGTAAACAAGTTTTATCATTCATTTTTACCATTTCACTTTACCCTTTGACTTTGGTGCTCTGGAGCAGTTTTTCACCTAAAATTTCACTAGTTGATTACGGAGGATTCAGTGGACCATTTCTCGTGCCGTCTGGACCAGGTAGGAGCTATCCCTATTCTCTTCCATTTTATTCCATTTATTTTCAGTTTTAAGAAAAACATTTTGGTTTTTGAGGCCTCCAGGGTTTCATTTTGTGCACTCTGGATCAACACACCCTTTCAATATCGAAAGGTGCGCTGCATTGCATACACCTAGAAGGCAGTATGCATTGCAACGCATTGTATCTAATGGAGGGGTGTGATGGGTGCAAAAACCAAAATTTGACAGCTATTTTCTCCCAAATTTTCAATTGTTTTTTGCAAAAAATGGATCCTAATTTTTCTAATGGTTGCATTTCAGACATTCATCGGATCAAAATGGTGATTATATGGAGAGAACGAGAGCATGAAGAACAAGACATGGTTGCCCTAAATGATAAGGGAACAATTGATGCCCTAAGGAATTGTGGGTTACTGAAGCATTTTCGATTATCCAACATGCGGCAACAAATTGAGCTTTTACAGTACCTTGTTCGTTCTTGGGATCCTACCGATCAGGTTTTTCACATTAGGGGAAAAGTGATAACAATTGATGCCCTAAGGAATTGTGGGTTACTGAAGTATTTTTGATTATCCAGCATGCGGCAACAAATTGAACTTTTACAGTACCTTGTTCGTTCTTGGGATCCTACCGATCAGGTTTTTCACATTAGGGGCAAAGTGATCCCCTTTACCATCGATGATATTTACTTTCTGACTGGACTATCGAGGCGGGGTGCCCCCATCTCATTATCAGGATTTACTAGAGGAGATGAATCCGTGAGAGATTATATATGACAGTTCTACCGGGAAGGAGCTCAACCTAGCAGAGATGGAAAGATCAACATCAGGGATGTTAGTGATTTACCATTGAGAACAATCCTTTTTACCCTCACCAAACTGGCTGGCAGTGCAACTTTACACTTGGCAAACATGTCATATATGCAGTATGCTTTAGAGTGCTTGGAGCCAAAGGTATTCAACTGGTGTGAGGTAGTTCTTTCATCCATGAAAGAACAACTGACCAAGGTAAAGAATGGAAGGACATTTTTTTTTGGCTTTGGGTCTATCTTGATTTCTTTTGCCTTGGAGAGAATTCCACTCATGCAGCCAAAACACATCTCATTGGGAGTACCTGGACCTAGAGATCCATGGATGCAGAGGTGGGTAGATCTTATGGCTAGGCATGCTGGCCAGTCATTGATCTCATTTACCCCTACTTTCTTTGAGTTTTTTAACCGACAGGACATGGCCTTCTCAAAATATCCATATTCAGGATTGGATTTCCGTGGTGATCTAGATCTCGTGTTACCAGTTGGAGCGCAGTGGAGTGCTATTGGTAAATTGTTTGGCCACAATGTTTTTCTTTTTAAAGTTTCTACCTTTTTTGTGTTTTTTGATTATTTCCAAGACTAAACAATTTTTTTTATATGCATGCAGATGTTGGATTTGTTCGACCTGTGGGATGCCGACGAGAGGCAGGTGTGCCAGTACACAGAGTTGTTGGAAGAGCAATTCTTTGAGACTTGGATTTAGCAAAGACATTGTCCGAGCTACAAGATCACATAGATGGTTTGACCCTAGGTATTCCAGATGTCCGGATCGAGGAGTTACCTATGCAATTGTAGTTCCATACCATTGGCGTGCCAAGTCGTTGGATGAGACTCCTACACATGATAGCACAGGCTGTGACCTATTATCATGAGCAACACTAGTCTACTTGGATATTTTCTGCATACATTTTTGAGTTTTGTGGGTCAGGTGACCAATTTTTGTCTTGGACACATACTATTCTTAAAAACCTATATACAACTATCTATTTGACTTTCAGAGTTTTATTATGGTTAAGTGATGCAATCCTATTCAAATGATGATTTGAATTGAAAATGTTTACTTTACATATGTCGCAAATGTCTATTTAACACATAATTCTCTAAAGAGTCAGTTAATGTGTTTAGATTTTTGGAAATATGCTGATATTGAATAAACTCAAAATACCTTTCCAAAATATGAACTCTAAGGAACATGTGATGAATTGCTCGGTTTCAGACGGTATATATGCCAGTAAGTTGTAGTACAAAAAGTTGTGAGTCTAGCCTAATGATGATTTGGCGTATGCCAAGTGAAATGGAATCAGAGAGGAGTTCAATCAACACGGTATACTCAACGATATTGTTTGTCAATCGTCCAATACATATCCCTTTAAAACTCACTAACTCACCGCTTGGAGCGAAAATGGCCCATGCTGTAGAAGATAAATTCTGCGTACTACGACTAGCTCCATCAACATAACCAACAATTGGTTCCAAACGTTCGACATCTGCAAAAATGCGAAGTGGATTACCTAACTAAACAAAAACTCTAAAATAAATGCACACACAAATGCAATCAAAGCATATATATAGTAAGTTTTACTATACTTAACTAAGCATAGTAACGTTTAAGGTACAACCCATTTCGGGGCTACGATAATGGACTCTTATCATAGTCCACTAACTCGTAGGCACCTTTTGTCAACACACATATAACAATATAAGGTCCCATCCATAGTGGTTCAAATTTTCCCACTCCAAGTGTTATCACAAAACCAGAACTAGTGGCTGCAACCAAGCAAAGTTTCATGTAACTGTTTCAGACCATACTTTAGATTAGGAATTAGCCTTCCTAATCAGAGAGGGCTCTCTCACAACTCTTGATAAAATCCTTCAAACACTAGATGGCTAACTCTTTATTCACTTATGAAAGCATAACTGGTTGGAAACACATCAAACTGGCTCTCATTGGGCTATGGAGTCTATAATATTAAGTAAACAAGGAAAACACAGTGATCTCATGGAAATCAAGGCTCTTAGCATTACATGTCAAACATACTCCACCAAAACATAGCTTGCTGAATACACAGGAAGTCAGAGCATATAATTATGAATTCTGAGTGATTGCATACAACAAGACTATAAAATAACATAAAGTATAAAACACCATCACTACATTTGAACATGACAATCCTTCGAGAATCTTGAGAAGAGAATAACTCTGTTTTACTATTACTGTCAAAAAGGTCTTACAATGGCCCAAAACAACACTGTTTTTCTATAAAGTATCCAACCTTTTTTACATAAAAGTTATTCCTATATATAGCCAATCAAAACACTACTGCACGAGACTCCTCAACAAGCATGAAGGGAGCTCGGAATTTTGACATTAATGACCTTAACTATATCATAAACAAACTAATTGATTACAAGAGATATGGTGCTACGAAAACAGAGGACTCTGTCACATTGGCACTTTAAGTCTTTCTCCTCGTATACTTTGCTGCGTTCTCAGAGCTTGCCACCTGTAGCATTACAATAATAACCAAACCCAAACTGAAAGCAGATTCAATGTATGGACAGCTCCGGATACCTGATGCATAGATGATTCATCAACCAATAAGAAAATGAAGCCTATATTCTCGGTTGCTGCCTCCCATCGGTGTTCATGTATTAATGATCCAGTTTCAAGCCATTTAATCCTTGGATAGTCCCGTGTGACTGAAGAAAACTCATGATCTGGCCATCCCATAACTAGACAAGTGTATCACTTAACACCTCAGCAGCTCTATCACAACCCTAAAAACTCGGACATAAAGTGAAACTTTCAATAAGAAACAAAACTTCACCTTTTCTTCGAATATTTACACCTGGCAACCTTTTTTAAATATCTGACTGACCTTCTATAACCTCCATGCTGGCATTAAGTCATCTCTTTAAATATTTGCTGACCCCAGCATTCAAACTCAAGTTTTTAACATAACCAGTCATCTACAACAGTTTCGTAGCGCGCTACGAAACTGCTGTAGGTCATCAAAATTAAATACATGAACCTTAAAGCAACAATAACTCAAGTCTGTGATTTCTTCAGTCATTCTATACAGGTGTAAAGACATCAAAAAGTCTCAAAAAGCTTTTTAAAAAGACGATGGCCAAAATATATCAAAATTTGGAAAACACATCCCTTCTTGAATCATTTAGCTAGTTTGTCTAGCTTCTCTTTCAGGCTGATGACTTCTTCCTTCAACTTCTTGTTCTCTGCTCTTAGACCTGCATTTATTTGTTTCATAGTCTTCGCCTGCTTCAGAGCTGGCACTGTCCATACATAGGCATCAGATACTGAGCTAGCTTGACTGATCAAACTTGTTTTACCTTTCATTACAGCTTTCTTATAGCTTGTAAATCTTACTGCCTTTTCTTTAAAAACATTTTGAACCTGAGGTATTTCCTTACTTGCTTCAGCTTGTTTCTTAATGGCAATCACATTTCCACTTTGACTGATAACAACCTTATTATCCTTGTTCTTGTTTTTAGCTGCTTGGACTATTTCAGAGAAGACTTCAAGTGCCTCTGTCCTAGGCATCTCTGAAGATGCTTTCTCTTTCTGAGCTTTTTCCACTTCTTTCATTTGCCTTCTAGTCATTGGTCTGCGTGGTTTAAAGGCATACTCTTCACTTGGTTCTTCAAACTTTAATCTTTTAGAAGCCTTTGACTTCTTAGAACTTTCAGGTGAGGATTGTGTTAGATCAATATGCATTGGTGATACCAATTGATCTTGCTCAATTTCAAGTGGTTCAATTTGAATTGGATGGTCTTGCTCTAATTCAATGGCTTCCAGTAAGTCATTTAAACTGCCCTTAGAAATAGGACTCTCTTCCACAGGGGCTGACTTTCCTTTTTCTTTGCTTAGCTGGCCTCTAGTTCTCACCCTTGAAACCCTTTCAACTTCACTAGATTTAATTTCATCCTTTCTTTTGTGAGTCTTCTGTTTTGATGACTGAGGTGTTTCTTTAGGAGATGACTTAGGGGTTTCCTTTTCAGATACTCTAGATGATTTTGAAGTTTTATCTACTGATGCTTCAGGTGTTTCTTTAACTGCTGGCTTAGGAGTTTTCTTCATTGATGCTTCAGGTGTTTCTTTGACTGTTACAGACCTCTCTGATTTCTTTGTTTTAGCTTTGGGCTTCTTATGGTCTGTTATTTCTTTCCTAATCTCAGCCAAAGTAGTTTCCTCACTCTTTTCTTCTCTTTCTCTTACAGGTAATGGAGTTAGGCCCGTTTTACTTGGGAAACCGGCCATGAACACAAATGAATCCCAGTCTTTACCAATTTTATGTAGGCTATCCAACACCAGTAATTTAACCAGACCATGATGAAAAAGAGATGTTTCATAAGCTTCCTTCTTTAACTGAATCTTATCACACATCTTGCTAATACTTCTGAATAAGTAAAAAGGTATGTCTATTGAGCTCTTACCAGTGAAGTGTAGCAGCAGCTTAAAATGGTATGAGTAGACTTTGTTGTACCGACCCTCACACGTCAGGTACTTCTGGATACATGTCAATAGCATAGCATAATTCTCCTTTAGATAGCTCCTTGGGACAGCTTTAGTAAGATCTTCGTCTACATATGGTGCCTTCAAGAACTCCTTGCACGGACCCATGTCAAACTTGAAATTCTTGAACCACTCTTGGCCACCCCTCGGGATTTCTGTGACAGAAGAAATGACTTCAGGGGACACCGGAAACTCCAACATGGCCACCTTCGAATTCAGTCCAGTGAAGTTCAATGCAAATGCCTTGGTCACTTCTGCATGTCCACCCTTTAATTTTTCACAAAATTGCCAGCAACCAGCACTTCTAAACGCCTTTGCTACCTCCTCATCCCTGAGGGTTACATCTAACCCCTCCGGCTCTGTTCTCACACATTTACCCGAACGATGTTCCCTTCTTTCCATGCTTCTTTGAGTAATTTTACACAAGGGAATGACGGTGGTTTGCAGCACGAAGACAATCTTTAGCTGTAGAGAGCAGGCTCGCTTGCAGTAGTCCGTTTAAAACAAAGCTCAGGCTTTTCATAGAGCAAAAAAATTCATATGATATGAAGAACTCATTATGGAATGACCACCCCCTATAACGTCCTACAAACTGACACACAACTATATGACTTCGGACCTTATGGCAAAATAATGGCTAATCATGACATAGAAAGGGTGTGAAAAGACAATCATAACCAGATTTGTGACTCACTACTCTTGGATTAGACATTCAGAGAAAAACGCTGCAAAAAACCCTGAAACTCCGATTTCGTAGCGCGGGCAGTTCAAATTTAAGAGGATGCGCTACGAAATCGCTGACAAACAGAGCGCTACGAAAACACGCAAACATTATTTCGCAACAAAACTGACCAATCACACCCGCGCTGCGAAACTGCGCAAGTACCAAAGACATCATACCCGAGCTGCGAAACTGCGCAAAGTACCAATGACATGACATGACATAACTAACAATGATGGAGGGTGTCTAATGATCTTGCCTTTACACGAATTCTCATCCACAACTCTTGAATTTCAAATTTGAAATTGACATCAACTAACAAACCTATTTACAAGACCTCAATACTTTATAAAAACTTATGGACACTCTTATATACATGAACTATAGTTCCTAGTGATAACACCAAGTTTATTAGAATCTTGATCGTAAAGCAAGACCAGGTCACCTTCTGAGAAGACACGAGGCTTAACATTTTTATCATATTGCGCCTTGATGCATTTTTTATGCACCTCGTTAGCCACTATGACATCACGACGGGTTTCATCCAGATGGATTAACTCCAAGAAACACGCTTCTTCTTCAGAAGTGTCAGGTAGCAGGTCAATCACGAGTTTGAGAGATGAGATTTCACATTGGATTGGTAAGACTGCTTCCAAACCATACACCAACTGAAAAGGCGTAAATCCGGTCGCATTTCTCACCGAGGTTCGATATGCCCACAAAGCTGAGTACAAGATTAAATTCCAATTCCTTTTATGAACTCCAATCATTCTTTGCAACATGTGCTTAAGGACTTTGTTGATAGCTTCAACTTGTCCATTAGCTTGCGGGTAGTATGGAGTAGAACTATCATGTGACAGTCCTAATTTGGCAGTTAATTTGACCATCATGTGATTGTGAAAATGTGACCCATGATATGTAACTATAGCTTGTGGTACACCAAACTTGGCAACCACATGGTTGAAAAAAAACAGAGCAGCCGTTTTGCCACTATTGTTCAATGTTGGCATCGCCTCGGCCCATTTGGTAAAATAGTCAACAACGACTATAATATACCCATGCCCCCCGGCCGAGGTGGGGTTACATGTCATGAAGTCAATGCCCCATTTTGCGAATGGAACACCAACAACGACTGGATGCAGTGGTGTAGGTGGTAATATGGTTTTACGGGGAAATATTTGGCAAGATGGCAACTTCTGACAGCAAGAATGGAATCTTTGAATATGGTTAGCCAGAAGTAACCATCACGTAAAATTTTCTGTGCAGTTTCATAACTAGATAAATGCCCCCCACAAGCACCTGAATGACACTCATTCAAATCTTTTTTGGCCTCCTCATGAGTAAGGCACCTATGTAAGATTGTATCGACACCACACCGATAAAGTGTATGACCAATGATCAGATAATATTTGGCTTGGTATTGAGTACGTCGCTGTTCAGAGCGAGAGGTATTAGGCCGAAAAGCTTGGGTCTGGAGATAGACCAGTATATCTCCATACCATGGATCACTTGACGAGATAAGAAACAGAGACTCATCCAAGATTGATGCTTCTGATGTTAAATCATTGGAGGATGAGGGAAGATCGCAAAGTAACTCAGCAAAGACAAGAGATTTATTTGATTTAGATTTGATGAATTCCAAATCAAACTCCTACAAGATAACTATCCATTTAGAATACTTGCCCCCCAACAATTGACGTGACAAAATGTATGTCCTAGGGTTGCAATTTGATATAATGGTAGTTTTGCGGAGGAGTATGTAATGACGAAATCTCTGCACAACTTGAACTGCTACCAAGTCTAACTTTTCAACATGTGAATACTTACTTTCTGTATCGTTGAAATTACGACTCAAATAGTAAATAGGATGTTCAGTTCCACTTCTTGAACTAAAACCATAGCAATGGTTGTATCTGCAGTGGCGAGATACAAGTAAAAGTATTTCTGATAGTTTGGGGCATACATTAATGATGCTCTAATCAGGGAATCTTTAAGAGCATCAAAAGAAGCTTGCACAACTTTGTCCCAGTGGAAGGGTACCCCTTTCTTCAATAGACAAGTATAACCTTTAGCTAATTCAACATAGTTTGGAATGAACCTCCTCAGAAAGTTTTCCTCCCCTTGAAGTCTTTGTATCTGTAACAAGTTTGAAGGTGGAGGCAAGTCAAGGATTGCCTGAACCTTAATGGGATCAAGTCGAATTCCATATTTTGAAACTACGAATCCAAGCAATCGAACAGAGCCAACACAAAACACACATTTATGTGGATTGAGTCTTATCTTGTAGTGTTGACAAGGTAAGAATATTCTCTCAAATGTTGCAGGTGATTAGTTTGTTTTCGTGAATGAGTAGGCAAATCATCAAGATAAGGTTGTACAATGTGCTTGATGTTATGGAAAGCATAATTCATTTCCCTTTGAAATGTAGCCCTTGCATTCTTCAAACCAAAAGGTAGCTTTCGATAAGCGAATGTGCCCCACGGACATATAAAAGCGGTTTTTGATTGGTCTTGTGGGTGGATATTGATTTGATTGTAGCTAGAAAATCCATCCATGAATGAAAAGATTTCACATCTGGCACATTCATCAATAATATGGTTCATAAAAGGTGTAGGATAATTGTCCTTTGGACATGCTTGGTTTACATCCCTATAATCGACACACACTCGAATTGTCCCTTGTTTTTCATCATTGGAACAATATTAGATACCCAATCAGTAAGAGGTATGGGGAAAATGAAGCCAGCATGCAAAATTTTTTCAACCTTTGCTTTAATGGCAGCAACTTTCTTAGGATGAACAGGTCGAAGCCGCTGTCATATTGGTTTGACATCAGGTTACATTTTAATCTCATGTTCAACAATACTTGATTCAATGCCCGACATATCCTCATAAGACCATGAAAAGATATCTTTAAATTCGCGAAAAAGAGCATAGTAATTATCAAGTTCCAATGGAGAACATGATTTGCCGACATGAATGTTTTCTACAATGTTAGGCTTGGTCGAAATGTTTATAGAAATCGTTTCTTCTATGTTGGAAAAATTACGCTAAGAATCTACAGTACTTACAGAATTTGACAAAAAATCAATGATCGATGGGTGATTTAGTTCATTTGAATAATCTTCATTGTCATATAGAAGGTGGGAATGATGAT
This sequence comes from Pinus tabuliformis, assembly GCA_031772625.1. NCBI lineage: Eukaryota > Viridiplantae > Streptophyta > Pinopsida > Pinales > Pinaceae > Pinus > Pinus tabuliformis. The sequence continues at coordinate 813,002,666 of CM062820.1, forward strand.
GATAATCCTCCCACGGCGTCTCTCCTATCATCATTGATTGGACGATTCCTTCATCTGTAGAATGTATACGTTAAAAAGGATCCGAAGAGGTACCATATTCTAATGATCTATCTACCCATACAATTGTTGAGTGCGGATTAGGGTTTGCTGCACAAGCCCAAAAAATTGATTGCTATGATTATTCAATGGGGATTAGAGGAAATGCCTCACTATGACCATCAGTTTCAGAGTAGTTGGAAATATTTGTAAAAGCAGATGATGTAGAAGAAATCATGTTGCAAGTCTCTACTCTTACCACTTTCGCCAAACCAGATGGTTGCGGGAGGGTAAAAGTGACCATCAGGGAAGGATCCTTAAGGAGATATACTCCAACACTTTGAAGTGACAGTGGATTTCCGTGTATCAATGGAATGCTTCCCGTAGCCTGTGAACTATTGGCAAAGAAGGCTAGCTGATCAATGACTGTGATTCCACCCTTGAAAGGGAATGCAATTGTACGAAAGTATGTGGAAACAACAACAACCATAGCATATACCCAAGGCCTTCCTAGTAAAATGTTGTAATCAAGGAGTCCGTCAACTACCTCGATGTCAACAGTAACTGTCTTGCCCCCTAGTTCGATTTGTAGGTTACTCAAAATCCCATATGGAGTATATGTTCTTCCATCAAAGGCTTTTAATGTAGTTGGTGATCGTGACAATGGCGGTGAACCAAGTGTTTTCCAGTAGCTCATGGACATAATTCAAGTAGATGCCCCCTCATCAATAATAGTTCGGTGAACATTTTTATTGAGAGCTTTTACTTGTATTAGGAAAGCTAATTGCGTCAGTAACTGTGGTGAATATCCTGCATGGTTGAAAACTACAAGATTTGAATCTGTAGGATCTATTCCACTTATTGCCGACAATAAAGCTTGTTTCTAGGAGGGACAATTTTGCATCACCTCGAGTGTTGACATAGCGGAAGATGATTGAGCTAGATCTTCCACTATATTATAGTTTTGAGTTGCTCGAGCATGAGGATTGAATGTTGATTTGTGCACAACTCCCTTTGATGGCTTTATCGTCAATTCAGTTACAACTGGTGGAACAACTTCTAAAGAAGTCGAGGTCAAAGTACTAGGTTGATCAATGGCCTAGTTATTCGACGACAACGAATTTCCATAATTTTTGTTTCTTGTTGACACCAAAACATTGTTTTGTGGATTTGTGATGGATAACATGAGTACTTGGGATGTGGAAGCATGGTCAGTTGCAACCAAATGTGTCTCCGAGGTTGGAAACGGATCTGTCAACATTGTTGACGTGGTTGAAGTCTTTAAAAATCTAGAGACCTCAGAGCGATGTGGACAATCTCTTGTATAATGCTCGTCATTACATATCAGACATGGATAATGAAGTTTCTTGGCCGCGGTAGGGGAATCAGATGATTTCTCTGGAGTGGAATTTTCTTGTTTCTTTTTATTATTCTTCCCATTTTTCTTACCTCCTGGTTGCTTTATATTTTTTCCTTTGTCAGATGACACGACATTAATCTTTGAGGCATGAGTTTTTTCTGATGCATTTGTAGCTTGATTGGAAATAACAAGATTTTGACCAGATGGTCTTCCTGTTTCCTGTGTGCTTGAAGAAACGATCACACCATCGCCGACATGAGAGTGCTTACTCGATTGTGGGGGTGGTGGAACAATGTAAGTTGGTCTAGGTGCATTGGGGATTTTATCATAGAGCGTGCCAGATTGTGTGTAAATCAAATCCAAGTATTGGGCACGAGCGATAACTTACTCTTCTGTGACAACACCACCTTTCGCCACATCCTCGGTGATTGATGGCAACAAGGAATTTATGAACCACTCAGCTAAAAGCTAATCAGGAACGTATGTCTTAACCATTCGATGATGATGCTGCCACTCATGAATATGATCTGATATATGGGTAAAGGTAGTATATTTAAAGTTGGTCAAGAGTTCTATTCCAGTATTGTATCTGATAGGTAACTAGAAGTGGGTCAAAAAGGTAGTGGCTAAAGTGGTGAAGTTACCGAAAGAAGCTCTTGGTAATTCAATGTACCATTTAGCAGTTGGACAAGTAAGTGTTCTTTGGACAAGACGAAGTCTAATCGAATCATCATTTAAAGTGTTGGATGAACACCATAAATGAAAGGTCATAACATGATTTTATGGGTCTTCTCCAGGATTTCCATTAAACTTCGGAATATCAGATGGTAACTTGTGCGGAATTACCGACCACCAAGGTACATATGTGTTTGGATCATTGGTGAGCCGGTTTAAATTTGGTAATTCTAAAGTTTCTACGAATGGAAACCGTCGATTCAAGTCAGGTTGAGCATACCTAGGATATGATGGAATTGCCTGTGCAATAGGTCTTTGTAAACCATCGTAGGGCATCTTCATTTGGTAACCTTGGTATGGTTGTTGAACAAAACCAGTATAAGGTGGTTGTTGATAACCAGATTGAAATTGTAGTTGTCCATAACCTTTAAAGACTTGTTGCCCAGGACCTTGGTAAGCTTGATATTGACCAAAACCAGGTTGAGCTTGTGAACCAAGGCCAAACTGAGGTTGGAACTGTTGGAACTGGGGTTGTTGGAATTGCAGCAGCCATGGTTGTTGAACCAGCTGTTGTTTCCCAGCAATGAAAAGTTGACCAGGTTGTGAATCAACTATACCAGTGTAAGCCTGGGTCAATCCAAATAAAGGTGTACTAACCTGAGGTTGTTGCTGAGCTCCAGAAACAAGTGGCTGTTGTATAACAACTTGATAAACTTGAACCTCTTGACTTGAAACTTGTGGTTGCAAGGGAGAAGGATAAATTTGTACCAGTTGAGATACAACAACTTGAGCTTGTGATTGTGGCATAGTAGTAACAACAGGTGTAATAGGAATAGTTGACACAATTTGCATTGGTTGTGTTGGATACAAAAGCCTTGGTTGAGTTGGCATCACTGGTTGCCATTGACAAACTCTAATTCCATTTTGAATTGAATATTGTGGGAAACTATCATATGGTTGTCCTCCAGAATAAGGAGGATACGATGAATAAACATATTGCTCTCCATATGGTGGCAATCCAGTATTTAATGGATACACAGGTATTTTTTGACATGTTTGCCCAGCATGATACTAATGTGCAGGATCAAACCGTTGAGTTCCCATTAGAGAAGAACCGGGTAGAATTCGAGTTGAGGACATGGGTGATGACCATGGTGCAGAAGCAACCCCTGAGTGGGTTCCAGACAATGATTGGTAACCAATCGGGATGGACGATTCACCATACAGGTGCGACTCAGGTGTGGTTGAAAACATCGAAGGAGTTGCAACAGAAGATTCTGCTGCAACTGCATCAAATGATACAATTTGGGATGTTAACAATTGTTCAACCATAGTTAATTGGCCCAATAGTTGTCCTAAAGATTTGACAGGTACTTGAAGAGAAGCAAGATTAGATGAAGTAGAATAATAAGGAGTAGTAGGATAAATATTAAGCCAGTTCCAAAATGAAACGGGGTTCCAGGTGTGGAATCTTCTACTAATTCCTCCTCTATGGCAATCAAATCTGGTGGAAGAACTTGACTGTCAGGTCCGTAAAAGATTTCTGGTGTTGATGGAAGTGTAGTTTCAACAACAACTGATGTTTGAGGGGTAACAACTTCTGAATGTTGAAATTCAAAGTCCAGATGTTCAGGTAAATGAACAACAATTTCAAAGGGAGGTTCCTGAACAATTTCAAGTTCAGATGTAACTTCTATTTGAACTGGAATAGATTCTGGATTAACTTCTGGTTGAGCTGTTTCAAGTTCAGAAGCACTTTCTTGTTGAACAATTTCAAGTTGAGTATCAACTTGTTGTTGGACAACCTTGGTTACCATTTCACTAGGATCAGTGCTAATGTCCTCAGGTAATTGTGAAAATTCTTCTTTAGGAACGGATGTACCAGAAATAGTCGGAGTAACTGGAGTCTCTGTAGCTATTGAAACAAATGTTTCAGGTAATCCAAATGAAGAACTATGAGTTCTTGATGTACTAGACTCAGTTAAACGAGACCACTTTGTCCAAATTGGTGTTGCTTCGGGAGGCAAAGGTGGTTGGCTTGCTGTTCTCCGCGAACGATGGGGTTTGGGTTGATGTTCCTCCACGATTGCTGATTAATTCTATCAACCTAAAATCAACTAAGGAATGAGGATGTTATTTGTGGTCAATTAATTTTTACAACACTAGAACACAACTTCTATTTTTCATTTTTAAAGAGTCGAGAAAAAGAAAAAGATGACTCTAGTCACCTTCGATGTTTAATGAGATTGAAAGGACAAGTGCTCAGATGATCCATTTACTTTTAAAGAGTCGAAAAGGAACGAAAGTGACTGCTCTGGAGATTCTATACAAGAGGGTTTACTAGACAAATTGCAAAACTGCAATATACACCTTGGTGATAAATGAAAGAAAAATGACCAAGGACTTTATGTATGGCAGTCAATCTTCCCGAATGCTGTGTTCAGTGGGTTGTGATCGGTTAGGCGGCAGACTTGGCTTCCTAGGGATAAAGGATTTCAACCTATTGGGGTCTCCCACCATATACTCGACAGTATAGGGAGCATAAGTCTGTACTAGCACTTATCAAATCAAAGAGGAGGAATCACCCAACCTCAGTGAAAATGACAGCCACTACGTGTCGTGGCGGAAAAAGTCGTTTGTGCGGACACAACTGACCTCCCTAGGAGTCTAAACTCTCTAGCGACAAACAAGACAAAATGGAGTGATCTTTCTCTAAATATACCTTTTAAAACATGAAAACTACAAGTGTTTAGGCTTACCTTATTCCAAAACACTGTTGTTGTAGTCCGTCCTTGCCGATCCGGATGAGCTCCTCCTTCAAGTCAATTCCTGCAACCACAAACAATCAAACAATTACCAAGCACTTGCATTTCATATAATAAAACATATATTCAACATGCAGACCAAGGAACACATGAAATAACTCATTAACACAAGCTATTGAGAAAAATAAACCAGTTTGTATTAATAACGAAACAAAGAAACTCTTACAACCTGGCCTTGGTGTTGTGCAAGTTCCTCCCAAGGTCCATCAAGGGTTTTCCTCTACTTTGACAAAGCTCACCCACTTCCAAGTAGAATCAAGCAAAGACAATCTCTCCTCACAAGGTTCTAAATGGGAGTCCTAATTCCTGCAGCATTTACCCAAAGAAAATGTATAGCTCCAACCTCCCCTCCCTCTGGCTCAATGTCTTTATTTATAGTGCTGTAAAGAGGTTATTCAGGTCCACCATCAATGGGATAATCCCCCTCTTTGGGTGGGATAGCTCCCTTATTGATGGGATAAGTTCCTCCTTAATAGGGATACATGAACCAACTGGAGGCGCATCCATTTCATCAAACCGACCTCTAGAAAGTTCTAGAAGTAACCACAAGTAACTTTTTTAAGATGAAACTCGCGCATTTTGCCTTTTACAGAAGGACGCACCTGTCCCTTAACATACAGAGCGTCAAAGGACGCAACTTTTGTGAACATTGTGAGCGTCCCCGCAGGTAAGGCTAGAGAGAACCTGCGACCCCAGAGATAAACACATTTTTTACAAGACTTTCTCTCTTCTTTGAGTTTGAGATGGATAGCAGAGGCATAAGACTTGCCTAAGAGGGTAGCATGACTGTTGATTTGAGCCATACTAACTGTAAGTAGTCATGGTGACATTTTTTAGTGTAACAGATTGCCCCCTAAAGTGCGAAGCCTGGAATAGATTAGGGTTTTGTAATTCTAGGAAGGGTGAAGCGCTTTATCATTTCAAGGATTGTCTTGTGGATGACCTGGTTGGAACCTGCAATTTTCAACACAAAATACATGTATAAGATTATATCATCACTGAGGTAGGCATTCCCATACTCAGATTCAAAACTTTAACTAATGGACTAACTATTCTGATACAGGAATGATCTTGCAGTACATCATTTTTTATAGACTTTTGTAGACACAGTATGGACGCAACCATCTGTTTATGATTAGTCTACATAGATAATGAATACAAAACTCCTCGCAGCCTGGATGGTAGAAACTAGATCCAGGGTCTTCACTTCTACTTCCCGAATTGGTACGATTCTAGCCATGTGATTTAAATGATTTGATGTCGAACATGTTAGAAACCACTTGATTACCAGTCGATGATGTAAACTGTTAACAAGCGTGAGAGAGACCACCAGTAATGTCAATGGTTCTCAAAGTACCAAGCACAACCCGTGAAATGTGAATAGATGTTTTGATGTCGAACACTTCACGGAATCCTTTGATCGAAAGTCAATGATGTAAACTGACGTCAAAGGCGAGAAACCTGCCATTGATGCATGCAGACTTCAAGGTACTGTCGATTCCTAAGTCATCTTTCTAGATAATGTGTCGATGTCGATAGAAAGCGACCCGTTGCAGGCAAGCCCGCAACACGAAATCATTGTTCAAGTTGAAGAAATGTTGCTGTAAAGACTAACTCAGGGATGGTCAAATGGATGACAAGTATTTTGCAGATGAAAGTTTTGCTTGCAGACCTCTTGAACACATAACGACACGACAGATGGCTTGGTGACGAATAACTCAAAGTTAATCCCCGGAACCCGGTTAAAGACTTTCAAAGTGGTTTGGTCAACTGTGAGGTAAAAGATTTCCCAACCCAGGTGAATGAAAAGTGTTGTGTTCAAGAGTGGTAATAAAGTTTCTTTTGAGACAAAAGGTAACAAATAGGTTCATTCTTCTCTCTTTTCCCCCACCATTTCTGGCAAGTACCTCTTTATTTTTAACAAGCTTGAGGAGGATAACATATGCTTGATTATAAGCTCATCCTTCGGACGAGTCCAACCTAGTTTAAATTCGAACCCTAGGAAGGAGTGGTTCGTTCCTGTTTGTAATTGAACAGGTCCTTTACTGTAAAAGTTTAACGAGCCCAGTATAGGAGAAACTCGGCGTTTTTCATTTTTAGAGAGTCTGAAAAAACAAAAGGAGACTCCACGTTGAACTTTTTCGTATATTTGTGTCCCTCAAGCTCGAAAAAGTATAAAATAATACCTGGGGGAACCGCTTGATCTTGCGACCAAGGAGTACTTTCATAATAGTGTCGTTGACCTGAAAAGTAAAAAGCGATCAAGGACACGTCGTTTTATTTCCTTATCGAGTTTGAAACGACAAAAACCCGGCAATCTTTTCCTGATTTTGCGGTCAGAAAAGAGCTAAAAGGGGACCGTCTTTTAATTCCGTTTTAGCGAGTGTAAAAGAAACTCTCGGCGATCTTTTCATGTTTTAGGAGTCAGAAAAGGGCTTAAAAGATGACTCTGATATTTTTGTTTGTGAAAAATTACAATTTCCCTCGAAATCCCTTTATCCTGCACAAAAGCAACACATTACTCATACCTGTTTAAAATAGGCAAAAATACATCGAAAAACACCTTTTCATGGTAAAAAATGAACTAATTCATCCAAAAAACCTATAAAAAGACCTTTTACCATGTCATTTTTACCGTTTGACTGTTGAGGTTGAAAAAGGAGCTTTTGACAAGAAACTTCCCGTGGTCGCTGCGGAAAATCTGACCGTCGGAATCGAACGCCGTCTTATCCAGGTATTTTACACATCCTACTCTGCATTTCTATCCGTTTAGAATTAATTTTTAGGTCTTAGTTTCATTTTTTGGGGGGGTTTTGGTTTTGGAATGCGCTTCTCGGCGGACGCGGGTGCCCTTCGGGTGACCCGCGTCCCCCGACTTTTTCTCATACGGGAAAATGGTCAGAAGACGCGGCCCGCCTTCAGGCCAGCCGCGTCCGGGCGCCCTGTGCTACAAAGCCGGGGTGCGTCTTCCGAGAAGTGCGCATTTCAAAACCCCAACTCCCTCAAAAAACTACCAAAAATTCCCAAATCAATTTCTAATTGCTATTTCTGATGTGCAGGGTATTAACCATGTTAGATTGGAGAGAAAGAGAGCATGTAGAGGATGATGAAGCTGCAATAAATCATCAACCTTCCCTGGATGCCCTAAGAGCATGCAGATTATACAAATATTGGACCATACCGGGCATGAGGGGCCAGGTAAGATTCTTGGAATGGCTGGTTGAGCGATGGAACGTTCAAGAACAATGCTTTTACATAGGAGGGCACCAGCTCGAGATAGAGCCCTCGGATGTATACTTTCTCACTGGCTTGCCGAACAGAGGTGAGCAACTCAGTCTTGCGGGGACTAGGCCGGGTGGCCAATCCCTTGATAGTCTCCGCGACGAGTGGTGCACACCTGGGGCTCACCATTCAAAAGGCATAGAGATAAAACACATCACTCTGCCTGAACTCAAAGTCATAGCGTTCATGGTTACCAGAATTTGCGGCGCGGCCGCTTTACACATTGCTTCCGGATCCCAAATGCGGATGGCAATTGACTGTTACCAAGGCACCATTTTCAACTGGTGTGAAGCTGTGTCGGCTCATATGAAGAACCAACTGACCAAGGCAAAGAACGGACGACTAAAGACTTTTGGATATGGGCCTCTAGTCGTGAGCTTTGCCTTGGAGAGAGTTCCAATGCTGATCCCTCAGCAACTCACTGTTGATATCTTGGGTCCTCGGGAGCCAAAGCTGATACGATGGGTCGCGGTGATGGCCCGTCATCCTGACGAGGGTGCGACAGTGGTTCGATTCTCAGATAGTTACTTTCACTGGTTAGAGGACCAGGTTTTTTCGATACAGGACTTTCCGTATGCCGGAGTGGATTTTAGAGGTGATCCGGACATGGTTCTTCCACCGGGAGAACAATGGGATGACAGAGGTACTTTTATTTTCACAAGTTCTCTAATTATGTATTTTTTTATTTTTCATATATATCGTCTCAAAACTAACAGTAAAATTTTCAAAATGCAGATGTTGGTCCACAGCGTCCAGCCAACCTCCGGCCTTTTGATAGACTACATCCAGCTGCACCGGTACCGGCCCCACATGACGCGGCTGCAGAAGTACTAGCTGAGTTGGAGCATGATCTAGAGCGTCTCACGGCAGATATACCTGAGACTACTATGGATGACTTTCCTACCCGGCTTCAGCGCTTCGTAGTCGCGGTCCCTGGACCGTTTAGGAGATTTTTGCGTAAGGTAGCCCGCGCAGTGGTGTCATACAGAGAGCACCACCAGTGATTGACTAGTCACTTTTGTAGTCACATGTGACATTTTGACTTTTTGTACTATCATTTTGCCGATCATAAGGTGTTTTCAACCTATGATCGAAGACGATGTATATATTTTTTGACACACTTCTATCTATATATATCACTATTACCGGCTTATCTTGTTTAACATATGTGATGAAATGTTTTTTAAATTTACTTGCATGATTATCGTAAATGTCTGTCCAACATTCGAGAAGCAATTGCATCTGCTAATGTATTCAAAGACCTTGGAATATGTTGATATTCAATGTAATCAAATTCACGTTCCAAGAGACGCACTCTCAAAAACAACCTTAATAACACAGGATTCCTAATGGCATAAACTCTATTAAGCTGTAATACAACAAGTTCAGAATCTAACCTCACTATCAAACGTCGAATTCCAAATGAAATAGATTCGGATAATAATTCAATCACTGCACTGTATTCTGCAATGTTGTTCGTTGTTTGACCGAGGCTTACCCCATGCATAGAAACTAACTCGTCAGAGGGCGAATAGATAACCCAAGCTGCGGAAGAGATGTTCCGTGTACTACGACAAGCACCATCAGCAAATCCAATGTATGTTTGGAGAGGCGTCGACATCTGCAATATCAAGAGTAAAACCAAGATAAGCCAGAATAACGACGAAAAACCACACTCTCTAAGCTAAGCACACTGACTAAACTAACACACTTGCTAGCTAGAAAGAAAATCTAACCTATCTAAAAATTTCTCCATACCCATCATTTAAGCATAATACCTCTTTAGGTAAAGTCCATTTCTGGGTTTACCCAAAGAGTCCCCATCAAAGTCAACTAGCTCATAAGCCCCTTTTGCTAGCTTTCGCTTTACAATGTAGGGCCCATGCCACATGGGAACGAATTTTCCGGCACCTAGCTTATCGTTAGCTTGATCATATAATAGTACTAGGTCTCCTTCCGAAAAACTTCGAGGGGTTACATTTCTATCATACTGAGCTTTCATTCGTTTCGCGTGAGTCTCGATTGCCAATGTAGCGTCACGTCGAGTCTCATCTAATTTAGCCAAGTACAATAAACGTTTCTCCTCTTCGGAAGTAGCTGGAAGTAATTCGACAGCCATTTGAAGTGATGGGATTTCGCATTCAATGGGTAACACAGCTTCTAAGCCATAAACTAGCTGGAAAGGAGTGAACCCTGTTGAATTTTTCACTGAGGTTCGGTATGCCCATAGCGCTGAAAATAACATGTTGTGCCAATTCGACCGATGAACACCAATGGTTCGTCGGATCATGATAACTAGAACTTTGTTGATAGACTCAACCAAACCGTTGGCTTGCGGATAATAAGGAGTAGAGCTATCGTGGCGCAAACCAAGCTGGCTTGTAAGCTCAGTCATCATGACGTTTCGAAAATGGCTCCCATGGTCAGTAATGATTGCTTGTGGGACACCAAACCTAGTTATGATATGATTGAATACGAAAACTGCAGCTGTTTTGCCGCTTGCGTCGAATGTAGGCATCGCCTCGGCCCACTTAGTAAAATAATCAACCGCAAGGATGATATACGCATGCCCCCTGGCCGAGTGAGGGTTACAAGTAATAAAGTCGATACCCCATTTGGCGAATGGACCAACGGCAATTATAGGGTGGAGAGGAGCAGGTGGAGCGCGCATCTTGCGATCAAACACTTGACAGTTGTGGCACTTCCTGACTGCAATGATACAATCTTTAAACATAGATGGCCAGAAATAGCCAGCGCGCAACACCTTCTGAGCTGTGGCATACCCAGACATATGACCGCCACATGCTCCAGAGTGACAATCATTCAAAACCCTCTCAGCCTCTTCGTGAGTTAAACAACGTCGAAAAACTAAGTCTGCCCCCCGGCGATAAAGTGTATCTCCAATAATTTTGTATGGCTGGGATTGAAACCGAATTTTTCGACGTTCTGCTTTGGAAGCTTCAAGCCGAAAGGTTTGGGTTTGGAGATAAATGATTATATCCCCGTACCACGGATCTACAGTACTGATAAGAAACAAAGATTCGTCCGCAATGGACTCCTCTGCCACAGTCTCTGTGTCAGCACGCGGGAAATCACACATCAATTCTGCAAAAACTAAGGATTTCTTAGACTTGGACTTCTCGAACTCCAAGTCGAACTCTTGCAGGATGACAATCCATTTAGAGTACTTGCCCCCTAGCAATTGTTTTGTCAAAATATAAATCATAGGGTTGCAATCCGAAATAACTGTAGTTTTGCGAAGAAGAATGTAGTGACGGAAACGCTGGACAGCTTGAACGGCTGCCAGGGCCAATTTCTCCACATGCGAATATTTTAGCTCAGTGGGATTCAAGGTCCTACTAAGATAATATATCACATGCTCCGCTCCGAATTCATCTTCTTGAACTAACACCATTCCAATGGTGGAATGCGAAGCTGCGAGGTATAAGAAGTAGTCTTGGTTGTAGTTGGGAGGATGCAATAACGGTGCATGGGTCAACGCGTGTTTAAGTGCATCAAAAGATTGTTGGGCAATCTCGTCCCAAAAGAATTGTGCATTCTGTTTCAACAACCGTGTAAAACCTTTAGTGACCTCGGCGTAGTTTGGGATGAATCGGCGTAAAAAGTTCGCTTTCCCTTGCAAACTTTGGAGTTGGCGCAAACTCGAAGGAGGAGGCAATTTGATGATAGCCTCGACTTTCGAGGGATCGACGCGAATGCCGGCTTTTGAAACAACAAATCCCAGCAATCGACCTGTTTCTATATAGAAAACACACTTGTGGGGATTCAACCGAATTCGATAATGCCTACACCTCATAAAGATTGCTCGTAGGTGGACAAGGTGATCAGCTCGATGTAAAGAATGAGCAGGCAAATCATCGAGATAGGGTTGCACAATGTGCTTGATGTCATGAAATGCATAAGACATCGCCCGTTGGAAAGTGGCCCCGGCATTCTTAAGCCCAAAAGGTAACTTGCAATAAGCAAATGTCCCCCATGGACAAATGAATGCCGTTTTTGGTTGGTCGGCAGGTAGAATATTGATTTGATTATAGCCCGAGAAACCATCCATGAAGGAAAACATTTCACTTCCGGCACAATCATCAATAATTTGATCGATATAAGGCGTAGGATAGTTGTCTTTTGGACAAGCTCGATTTATATCCCTATAGTCGATACAGATTCTTATTGTTCCTTGTTTCTTATTGACCGGAACAATATTCGATACCCAATCCGTTAACGGGATCGGATAAATGAAACCTGCTTTCAACAACTTTTCGACTTCTGCTTTAATCGCGGCTGCTTTTCGAGGGTGAATTTGACGCAACCGTTGCCGGACGGGTTTAGCATCCGGGTAGGTCTTTATTTCATGAACAACAATGGCAGGATCAATTCCCGGCATTTCCTCGTAAGACCAGGCAAACACGTCGCGGAATTCTTGGAATAGGGCCTTGTAAGTTTGGATTTCTTCTTCAGTACATGCGGCACCTATATGAATGTTTTCCTCGATTCCGGGCTTCACTGAAATATCAATGGGAATAGTACGAGAAATATTCCCTAAATTCAACTCTGAATCAGAATGTTTCATTGGATCCTGAGTGTCTTTGACATATTCAGCGGTAAAGATAGATGAAAAATCATTTTCAAATGCATCATCCTTAGGTAAAAACGAAGATCTGTGATGGAGATCCTCCCATGGTAGATCATCTACACTTAGGATTTCGCGAAGTTGTTCGTCCGATGACACGACTTCGGGAAACATTATCCGTTCTAAGGGTGAGGTGAAAAGTGACTCTTCACTGACCACATTCATTTGGTCGACTTCGGTTGAATGAAAGTCAGTAAAAGACATGAGAGTTTCATAAGCAATTTCATATGGACTCAAAGGCATAGCATTACCGAGTGAGTCTATCTCAGAGTCAGATGGGACGAACCAAGGATCATCATAAATAATGTTTTCTGATGTAATCATATGAATGGTTGCAAACGAAGGATCTGCGCTGAGTGGAGGGAGAGGAAAAGTTCCCAGTAAACCGGAATCCTTAACTAAACCTACACCAACGTCCCTATAAGGGATTGTCGTCTTACCAACATGCTGGATACTCTCTGAAGAGGCTGGGTCGGATGAAAAGTATGTCAGCTGATCAATAGTCACGATCTTACCGTTATGTGGAAACTTAATTACTCTGAAGACCGATGAAACGACCGCTGTCATAGCATATGACCAACTTCGACCCTAAAGAAGGTTGTAGTCTAGAGGGGCATCAACCACTTCCACATCCAGACTAACGGTTTTACCTTCAACCCCTATAGGCAATTCTTGTAGAATACCAAACGGACGGAACCCACGGCCATCAAAGGCCTTAAGGATGGTGGGGGATTGGTTCAACGAAGGAGAACCAAGCGATCTCCAACATTGAATCGACATAATACACGTAGAAGCTCCCTCATCAATCACAGTCCGATGAATAGGCCTGTTTTTGACTGTCACTGGAATTTGGAAAGCCATTTGATGGGGGAGACGTGGCGTACTATTTTCTAGATCAAAGATCATTAGGTTCGGGTCCTGAACATCGACAGCTCCGATAGCCGACAAAAGCAATTTCCGTTGTGCTGGGCATGATTGCAGCACTTCGAGTGCCGACATTGCTGAAGGTGAAACAGCTAAGTCCTCAACCATGTTGTAATTCTGGGCTGCTCTCGCATGTGGATTGAAAGCAGACCTTCGAAGTACACCCTTGGCGGGCGGCTTAATCACTAAGTCTGGGTTAGGTTTTTCGATCTGTAGTGGATCGGAACCAGGAGCTGAGGTTGATGGGTTAGAGTGAGAAGATTCTGCTTCCTTGCCATCAACAGGAGTCTTACTACCATAATCTTGCGATCGAGTCGCAATCCTCACATGAGACATCATCAAAATGGGTTCTTCACTGGCATTCGAAGAAGAACCTATCATCTTATTCTCCTGCTCTGGAAATGGATTCTTTAACACAGCAGGAGTGGGAGAACCTTTGACTATTTTTACAACCTCGGCCCGATGAGGGCAATCTCTCGTAAAATGATCCTCTTCACAAATAAGACAAGGATATCGAGGTTTGCGTTTTTCGTCATTGGTTTCCGACTTTTCAGTTTTCTCCTTTGGAGCCTTGTCTGCTTTAGCCTTCTTCTTTCCTTTCTTCTTTCCACCGTTTTTTGGTTTGGCCGTAGATGACTCTACAGCGTGAATGTCGGCGGTGAGTTCAGGAGAAGACTCTCCTGTCGGAGAATCAGGCAAAGTGATAATTGGAGTAGTTGAAGCCTTGGAAGACTTCTTCTTGCTCTTCGTAGTCACGATACCAATCATACCATCAGCGGCATGAGATCCCGAAGGAGCAGCTGCGATTTGATTCGACTTTGGAAGATCCGGAATCTTCTCGTGTAACGTACCCGACTGAGTGTAAACTAAGTCAAGGTATTGTGCCTGAGCAATGACTTGCTCCTAAGTAACTACTCCGGCCTTAGCGACATCTTCAGTAATCTTCGGTAATAATGATTTGACAAACCATTCAGCTAAGATTTGGTCCGGGATAAAAACTTTCACTAATCTCCTTCGACGTCTCCACTCATGAATGTGATCAGAAATATACGTGGACGTCGATTGTTTTAGTGAAGTTAATAACTCCGTGCCGTTATCGTATCTGACCGGCAACTGAAAGTGAGTTAAGAACGAGGTAGCTAACTGGCTAAAGTTGTAAAAAGAGGCCCGTGGTAACTCAATGTACCACTTGGCCGCGAGACCAATGAGTGTACGCTGGAAAAGACGTAAGCGGATGGAATCATCTGAGATAGAATTCGAAGCACACCAGAGGTGGTAAGTCATCACATGATTGGACGGATCCTCTCCAGACTTACCTTCGAACTTGGGTATATCGCTGGGAAACTTATTTGGCATTGGCGGCCAGAACTGAAGATATTGAATTGGATCGTTCGTTAGGCGCGTCAAGTCGGGTAAATCCAAAGTTGCAATAAACGGTAACTGCCGGTTAGGATCTCTAAAACTCTGGGTCACAATACCAGCCCCAGGAGGAGGATATCCAGGATAACTAGGAACAGGAGTCGCATTTGGGATATTATATCCTCCTGGAAAACCAGGATTAACCGGACCGTACTGGGGTTGTTGAGGTTGTTGATAAGTGTACCCAGGATACGGTTGATACTGGTAAACCGGTTGTTGGACAGCTTGCCCAGGTTGGTACTGTCCCTGGTACGGAGGTTGAACAAATTGAGGTTGAGTAGTGACAACCGTACTTATACCAGGCTGACCTACAGGCATCTGGACCGTGGTTTGAATCGTAGATCCAGACAACGGTAAAGATGTCTGAGGTGTGGTAACAGGGACAGTAGAAACTGGAGCCGTCGATACTCCAGAAGTAAGTATGGTAGATGTAGCGATAGTTGCAGCAGCCGTTTGAGATGGAGTACTAGGTGCAATTGACGGCTGAGTAACTACCGAAGCTAGAGAAGTTTGAACATTTGGCTGGACAGGTTGCGGTTGCTGGGTTGGACCAGAAACTACGGGTTGTCCAGCTTGAGGAACCATCTGTACACTTGGCTGCAACACCTGTTGACCCTGTGATGGATCCCACACTAACATTCCAGGGTACTGACCCGTAACAGGTTGAGGATACTGAGATCCATAACCAGATTGAGGGTAGGATTGATAATTGTAAGGTGCAGTTCCCATACTTGGAACATATGACTGACCTTGAGGCGGTTGATAACCTTGACTTGAGTATTGATCTTGAGGTTGATAACCTTGGGGTAAATACTGATACTGGGGTTGACCTTGACCTTGAGGTTGGTACCCTTGAGGTTGATAACCTTGGGGTTGATACCCTTGAGGTTGCCATCCTTGGGGTTGCCATCCTTGAGGTTGATATTGATACTGAGGTTGACCTTGGGGTACATATTGAGGCTGAGGTTGACCTTGAGGCAAGTATTGCACCATAGGTACATACTGACTTTGAGGTTGCCCCCCAGACACCATTTGTGTACCTTGAGGTTGCCCCCCAGGCGTTAACTGCGGTTGCCCCCCAGGCGGTAATTGGCCACCTTGAGGTTGGGAAACGGGAACTGAACCTGACATCATGTAAATGTCTCCTACACCCAATGGTATATTACCACTGTTTCCAGCAAATAACCCATGATCAACGGGTTGAGGAGATGCCCCCGCAAAGGTACCAGAAAGTGACTGATACCCAGTGGGAACAGAAGGACCGCCGTGTAAAAAAGATTCAGGACTTTGTGTAAACACGGATGACTGACCAGACATATTTACAGGAGTATGAATACCTCCAGGTGGAAAAGGAGTACGAGGTGTAGAAAAACCGACTGAGTTGTCTAAAAAATTGGTTAACGCAAGGTACCAAGAAGTACTTCTAGGAGGACTGTAAAAGATGGATTCACGCTCCCTTAGATCAATAGTAAGTTGACCTTCAAGGTGAGAGACACCTATATCTTCTTCTGGAGCAAGTTCTTCTATAGAAATCAAACCAGAAGGTAGATTTTCGGTGATAATTCTTTCTATTCTCGGTGAATCAGGGACACTAGAAGTTGGAGTAACAGGTTCGGAAATTTCAGGTTCTTCGCCTGTTTCACTGGCAGATGAAAAACTACCAGCAAGCTCGGAAACTGTAACAGTTTCGGGATTGTAACCTGTTTCTAAACTTTGGTAATCTGGATGGACTACCAAGGAAGATTCTCCTTCTTCAGGTGAACCTACTCTACTGTCACTAGGAGGAGTTACAAGGACCTTTAACCCTTCGTACTGACCCGGAATGTCTTCAGGAGATTCACCCCGCGATTTACGGAGTTTTCTTAACAAATCTATTCCGGTAACAATCTCAGGAGACTTGCCCCGAAGTCGACGGGACTGTCTCGGTAATTCCGCCACAATTAAAGATTTTTAACTACAACACACGAAAACAAAGTAAAAATTTCAAATCAAACCACCTAAAGTCTTCTAAAGAAGCAAACAAATTTGAAGCACACGCCTAAAGAATCTAGAGCGTCAAACCAAACACAAACAGTAGTCTTCCGGACCAAAAGCGCTAGTTGGTGATTAGGCCCAACCTCGCAGGATTCAGTACAGAAATGGCGGGTGGAACAGTTACCCCGGCAACCTGCTTAATGAATAGACCGGCACAAGTTCCTCCACTTTAACCGTCTCGAAGTGAAGTGAACCCCCGGAAAATCCAAGTGAGTATAACCGACGTCTGCTCCAGGTACAGTGGGACCTTCCCTCCACCGTCACCTCGGTAGAACCCTAAAGATTATGGTCACTAAAGTTACCAATCACAACAATTACACCTGGGGGAACAGTCTAAACTCCGACAGCACGCAAGGGCAGAGTAACAAGCTCAATCCCCTTACCGGCTCCTTGACAATAATCCAAGGTTTACCGATAAGTGACCCCTGGCTCCTCGACAATGGTTAATCCGAGGTTTACCGTTTGTAATACGTACTGTCTGGCGTCGTTCCCAACGAGGGGGGAATGATCCCCTCACTGGTTCGGACACGAGCTCGTGCTTCTCCTTTAAGAGGAGCTTTCCCAGAATGCAACTGAAACAATTGGATTTAATCTACTCAAGATAAACTATCTGTTTGGTTTTGTAGTCTTGGAGAGTTAAGTACTCACCTACTCCAAGACCCTAGCCTAAGCTATGTTGGTGTTTCAGAGCCCTAGAAAAATAAAAATTACTAGATTGATTTTAATTTAAGCGTTACTTTTAAGGTTGTTTCTTAAGTCAAAAGGTGATGGAAGTGAAACCAGTGGTGTGTTGACTCGACTCGAAACCACTACAAAATGCACCTAGGATGATTTACCCACTACTTTACTTTTTCGATGAATTGC
Organism: Pinus tabuliformis; assembly: GCA_031772625.1. Classification (NCBI taxonomy): domain Eukaryota; kingdom Viridiplantae; phylum Streptophyta; class Pinopsida; order Pinales; family Pinaceae; genus Pinus; species Pinus tabuliformis. The sequence continues at coordinate 813,020,733 of CM062820.1, forward strand.
TTAACTAAAAAGTTGAGAGAATGCAATCTTTATAAAAGCAACTTCTTAATTGAAGACAATCAAAGAAACAATTCGTTTGTCTTTTCCAAGCATAAAAACATGACCGCTCTTTACATGCACGAAAAAACTCTTTTCCTCTTTAAAAAACAAAAAGCTACTTGAAACAAGACTTTTAAAGAAGATGTTTTTTGTATTTTTCTTTTATTAAAGCAAATAAATCTAATATAACCAAAAATCAATCTTAACAACTATTAAAATCTACGAAAATTCACTCATAAGCAAACTAAAAGGTAAATTTACTCTAAGCAATCTTAACGAGGCCAAAACCAACAATGATTATTCTAAGGTGTTTTACTTGATCACAATCAAATCAAGGACTAGCTTATTGCAGAACCAAAAACTAGTCAAAACAAAACTCTAATCTTTTTGTTCTTTTGTAAAATGGAAATCAACACTTTATAAACAAGTAATTCGAAATTTGACCCAAAACAACTTAAATGGCAAGCTGCTCACACAAGGAGACTTTACGACAGGCCCGACTTCTAAGAAGGCTGACTAACCAGAGAGATCTAAGGCTGGACAACTTTCTACCGTCAAAGTCACTACAAGACCTATCCAAAAATCAAACCCTAGGCCTAAACTTCGTTGAAATCCACTAAAACACTCAAAGCTCACAAAACAAGTTCAGGTGAAAATTTTTGACAGGGTACTAAAGGATCTGGGCAGAAAACACTAAGAAAAATCAAAATCTAAAAGCAATTAAAGCAAAAAATGGAATTTTCCTAAATTTTACAGGAAGACGCAGGCAACCCGTTATAACAGGTGCGGGCCCGCTCTGTGTGAACGGCAACAGCGCGTCCAAAGACGCACTGTGCAGTACTCAGAGGGTGCGTCCTTCTGGAAAAGTTAAGAAAAACCAAATCTAACTAAATCTAAAGCTAAGCCACCCAAATACTAATTCTCACAGTCAAAAACCAGAAAATAAAAATGATTTTCTTAGAGCAAAGTTCACACAAAGGAAAAGACTTTCTCATTAATGGATTCCCCAGCGGAGTCGCCAATTTGTCGTGGCGGAAAAAGTCGTTTGTGCGGACACAACTGACCTCCCTAGGAGTCTAAACTCTCTAGCGACAAACAAGACAAAATGGAGTGATCTTTCTCTAAATATACCTTTTAAAACATGAAAACTACAAGTGTTTAGGCTTACCTTATTCCAAAACGCTGTTGTTGTAGTCCGTCCTTGCCGATCCGGATGAGCTCCTCCTTCAAGTCAATTCCTGCAACCACAAACAATCAAACAATTACCAAGCACTTGCATTTCATATAATAAAACATATATTCAACATGCAGACCAAGGAACACATGAAATAACTCATTAACACAAGCTATTGAGAAAAATAAACCAGTTTGTATTAATAACGAAACAAAGAAACTCTTACAACCTGGCCTTGGTGTTGTGCAAGTTCCTCCCAAGGTCCATCAAGGGTTTTCCTCTACTTTGACAAAGCTCACCCACTTCCAAGTAGAATCAAGCAAAGACAATCTCTCCTCACAAGGTTCTAAATGGGAGTCCTAATTCCTGCAGCATTTACCCAAAGAAAATGTATAGCTCCAACCTCCCCTCCCTCTGGCTCAATGTCTTTATTTATAGTGCTGTAAAGAGGTTATTCAGGTCCACCATCAATGGGATAATCCCCCTCTTTGGGTGGGATAGCTCCCTTATTGATGGGATAAGTTCCTCCTTAATAGGGATACATGAACCAACTGGAGGCGCATCCATTTCATCAAACCGACCTCTAGAAAGTTCTAGAAGTAACCACAAGTAACTTTTTTAAGATGAAACTCGCGCATTTTGCCTTTTACAGAAGGACGCACCTGTCCCTTAACATACAGAGCGTCCAAGGACGCAACTTTTGTGAACATTGTGAGCGTCCCCGCAGGTAAGGCTAGAGAGAACCTGCGACCCCAGAGATAAACACATTTTTTACAAGACTTTCTCTCTTCTTTGAGTTTGAGATGGATAGCAGAGGCATAAGACTTGCCTAAGAGGGTAGCATGACTGTTGATTTGAGCCATACTAACTGTAAGTAGTCATGGTGACATTTTTTAGTGTAACACTACGTTTAAAGACGCCGGAACATGTCTCTAGCCTAGACCTCTAGATGTTTTTCGTTAAGTTCCAATGCATTATTAGATTAATTGATGTAAATTTTAGGTTGATCTTGCTTAAAATTTGCCTTTGAAGGTTCACCATGATATTTTTTTCGAAATTCCTAAGAATGCAACTACAATGAGAAGCACTCTTTCCATTTAATTTCAATGAAAATCTTAGCTATGAGGGATAGAACATACAAGTACTTTTTGAACAAGCAACAAAGAGCACAAACTAATGCAATTCCCTAAACCATTCCTTTTGAACACACAAACTCAAACTCTAAAATGCAAATTGCATGTATTTCTTTTCAGTTTCTCTTAATGTGAATGATGCAATAAGAAAAACTAATGCACAAACGATTCAGAACTCTTTTCATAAAAAATGACGATTTGTGACAATTTCTTTTAAAAGGGAAAGGAAGACTGTACGACACTTTCGATTTTAAAGAAATGAAGATTTTCGACACTTTAAATGAAAATAAAAATCAAATGCACAAATAAATCAATCAATTATTTATGAAGGAAGACTTTACGACACTTCATTTTTCGAAGAAAATGACGATTTTACGACACTTTTCTATCGACAAAACAATTGATCAAAACTACCTTTTGACAGTGGATTGCAAATGATAAAACAAATACATAAAAAACATCCAACAACCAGTCTAAATAGGGCCAAATTAAGGAGATGAAAAGATATTTTTAGAGACAAAACATCATTGACATTCAGCAACTCATTCAAACAAGAGAAAATTGGCAAAAACTTTCAGTTCCTAGATGGGAAACTGACCCTGAAGAGATCAGCGCAGGTAGCATTTAGAGAAAGTGCGATGAATTGCACTGGACCTATGCGAGAAGTGCACTGCAACACACTGTGTCCTTCATCAGACTGCGCTGATGACAATAAGCAATTCTGAAGGCAATTTTGTCACAATTTCGACTCAATTTTCAATGAAAGAGGACTGAAATCAATAAATGACCACAAGTACAGTATGTAGAAATGTCTTAAGAGGTTGATAAGCTACTAAGATGGATACACGTTCCCCAACAGAGTCACCAATTTGTTTCGGGAATATTTAGTGTTCTTGGGCAAATGCCTAACCCTCTATATCTAGTGGCAAGTCTAGAAACAACGGACAAAGTAATCTCAACCTTTTCTATAATTAACAAATAAAACAAGAGAGAATAGAAACCTATTTTTAGTTTTCGCTATCTCCTTGTCTCCCTTGACCGATCTTTCTTCTCCTTTCCGTACTTAAGCTGTTTGGAAAGTACCTGCACAAACACAGAAACAAAAACCCATCAAGGCAAATGATAATGATCTATTGCTTATAAATAACATGGAATTGAGAACATGATATACATATGAAAGCATTAACATATAACACAAGCATAAGGAAAAAGTATTGAAAACTTTATTGATAAGAGGAAAGATTACAACCCATATGTGCTTGATCCAGTGACACTCTTCCAATTCAATCCCTCTTCACCTCATGACAAGCAAGACACTCCAACACTATTACAATACTTGCACTCAATTCTAATCTCATATCACCAACATCTCCTTACAACTCAATATTTTTTAGCCCCTGATCTCTTAGATGAGTGATCTATTATAGGTGAGTGAAGGAGGTTATGCCATCAATGGTGATAATGAATTCCTTTCTAAATTTAGAAATCAGTTCCATGGAAGAAGGGATAGGGGATTGATGTTTCCTAATTCCCTTCCTCATCCAAATGCAAACTCAAAGGTGTAGGTGGCATTGAGAAACTTCTAGAGGCTTCCAATGGATAAGGAATCTTCAAACCCTCACGGAAGTTCACTCAAATTCGCTCAGCACAAGCCAAAGAGGGACCAAGTGTGTTGCATAGCACCCTGTTAGTGTATGGTTTGCATTGCAGCGCACCCTAATGAAGGCCTACCTGCGCTAATCTTCTTAGAGGTAGTTTTTGGATGTTTTCAGTGATGGAACTTCTTGGGAAGTGAGGCATTCTGATGACTAACTTCTTTAGGGCATGTAACAACTGCACTACGGGTTGATGGGCCCTAATAATATAGATCATTATCATTTGTATTAATGGGTTTTTGTTTCTGTGTTTGTGTAGGTACTTTCCAAGTGGCTTAAGTACGGAAAGGAGCAACAAGACCAGTCAAGGGAGACAAGGAGCTAGCAAAAACTACAAGTAGGTTTATCTTCTCTCTTGTTTTATCTGTTGATTATAGAAAAGGTTGAGATTACTTTGTCTATTGTTTTTAGACCTGCTACTAGATCTAGAGGGTTAGGTGTTTGTCCAAGAACACTAAATATTCCCAAAACAACAGGAGAAAATTTACTCCATCAGTGGGCCAAGGGGGTTATGGAGGAGATGTATGGGGTTTTGAGGAGTTTTTATGGAGTCCGACGACATTCACTTGGCACATTCCATCATTCGCATAACTTTCTTTTTGTTCCATTGCATTCCTATAACTTTCATAAATAAGGTTATTATTGAGCTTAACTCACTTAATTAAGCTTAAGGTGGCATTCTAGGAGGAACACTTGATGGAATACCTTAGTGTAATAGCTCGTTGGAACCCGAAAAAAAAGATCTATAGGATGAGATGGCGGGAAATGGATTTTAGTAGCTTGAGGAGGGAGGGTGGCTGAATTACCATTTTCCAAAATTAAAAAGGTATTTTAAATTAAATAAAAGAAGGGAAAATGTACTAAGTTATTAAAATAATAATAAAATAAAGGCTTCTAGAGGAGTCCATGAGATCTATAAAAGAGGAGGAGAAGGCCATTTGAGGACATCTCATATTATTGATACTTTATGCTGATGATATTTGGAGAACCTAGTTCATAGCTTCTGTAGCCCCACGACAGAAACCCTCGGGTTTGCTATTGGGAGTTGGACGTAAACCCAACACTTGAGGAGATTTCACTTAGAAATATCACAATGCTTCAGTGGAGTTTTGGAGAGAGAAGATTTGCAGTAGCAGGTTTGCAAAAGCCTTCTCGCTGGGTCGTTTACCTCATTGATTTAGGTGGCTCTAGAAATGCTCCAGATTCTGAAGTGGCTTTGGAAAAGCTAAAAAATAAAAGTTCTCGTATTTGACCCAAACTTGGACCAGATCATAGTTCTCATTGTCCTGATTTCAACGGAATAAACGAAACTCAAATATGAGTTCGTGTGCTCAATATATTCACGGTCAAAGTTTTGGTGAAACTAGGTCTAATGGCAGCCACTATCGAGGCAGCAATTTGGATTTTTCCGGCACACAGATCCGACCACCGGAACGAGTAGATTTTTCGCCTCCTTAAATTGTCCAATAAGCCCAAAAATCTTGCCTAAATTTTTTGTCCAATTTGTTTATAAAAAACAAAAAATATTACAAAAGGGGCGGTTGGTCAACACCCCCGCCCAACGGCTATCAAATATTATATATATAGGGTGGAGGGTGGTAAAACCCTACCACCACATCATATTAAACATGCTAAAATACCGTTACATATACCTCCATCGTATAATACGATGGGCTGGCGAGGCTTGAACCCGCATCGATTGATGGTCGGCCAGCCCCACGCGGTGGCCCCATAAATAAACCCTCCATAACATACAACACCAACCATATAACAAAACAAATGGTGTCCACATTTAAAAAAAGAACGCACCAAAACTCTAAAATGAACAAAGCGCCAAGTAAAAGGTATATGGGGGAGGCCCTTGGGTTTGACCTCGGGACCTCCACTCCCCCTAAGTTAGCACTCTACCAATGACCCAAGTGGCCTCACATTGATTTATCTACCCACACAAACATATTTAAACTAGTTTCACCATTCGGCCCACGAAGGAGAGAGGGAATGAAACAGTCCACCTGTGGAACTTGGAGGAGTAACTGCACCCAGGTCGAGCATGAATTTCGAGAAAGAGAATATTCCAGGGGAATATAACCTGGAATATTTGATGCAGAATAAGTGAGGAATCTAAAAGATTCCTTGGAGGGCAATTTTTCACAGTGACAAAATCATGTCGACTTTATACTCAAACGAACCAGAATTTCATAGGGAGCATGATGGTGTGGTCCATTTCCTCATCTGAGAAATAAAATTTCAGGCAGTCAGCAGTGAGGAATCTTTGCAGAATCTTGAAGAATCTAAAAGATTCTCTTGGAGGCTAATTTTTTACATAGGAAAAATGATGCCAACTTTATATTCATTTTTCTCAGAATTTTGCAAGGAGCGCAGTGATGTGCTCAGAATTTTCATCCGAGCATTGGATTTTTCACCCATCTCCAGGAAGGAATCTTTGAGGGAATCTTCAAGGTTCTCGTCGGTCCAGATTTTTTCAGTGTCAGAAAGGGGCCAAGTTTATAATCATTTGACACAATTTCGCGCCATGAATTCAACGGTGCCACCCATTTCATCAGCAAAGCTTTGTATTTTCAGGCCATCCCCAAAAGTGGAGGTATATGATGCAGTGATGCCATGTCTTTCTTTTGATTTGCTGAGATGATGATTTCGTTATTGAGATCCTTGTTTCCATTATGTTGAAGGATACTTGTATGCCACACCATGTGAGAATTTATTATCTTGTCATGCTAAAGGAAGACCCATATGAGTGAGATTTCCTATAGGAGGATGTCTCATGGAGAGACATGCCACTCTAGCTGAGATGAGTTTATCCTTGTAATGATACAAAATATACCATGTACATAATCATCCTTTTGCAACATTTAATGAAGTGGCCACCCCACTCTTGACACTGAGCCCAAAGACGTAACCCACAATGGGTGAACTCCGTTATCAATGTGTGTGTGTCCTTTGATTTGATGGTCTTCATTATGTTTCCTCTTCTTTAAAAGTATGCACATGTGGTTTTTCATACTCTTTCACATGCAATTCTTCTAAAATCACATAAGTAAAAGATCTTGGCTAATTTCGGTAGCCAAGAGATCCAGATCAATCATTGTGAGGGTCATACATATTTTTTGTCAGAGATAATTTTCTGGGTTTTGCTCCACTTGCTTGGCAAGCCCAAGTTCCACTATTTATTCATGTCGATATACTCTTTCCAGTGGATTAATAAAATGGCACAATGATTTTATTGGCATTTATTTGTGCATCAGATTGATGGTTGTGTATCTATTTGCGATTATTTTGTGGTTCAAGTTCAGTTATGGTATCTACTATCAAATTTTCCATTAAGAATGTTACATAATAGATTGAAATTCACACAACTAGTAATTTCCCAAAAACTGCAACTTCATTACTAGTTAAAATGAAACCTCTGATCTCCTTCAGCCTTTTTGAACGCATCTTCAAATTGTTCATTTGATATAAGCCAACTTGAGTCAATCCAAAAGATTGACATCCAAAACTTTGAATGTGATAATTCTCTTAGATTTAAGGTCTACACCATTCATTTATTCCATGACTTTATTCCTTCATTTAAATAATATAACTAATAGAATGCAAGGACATTTATCTCAAATTGAGCTCTAAGGACATGCATATTGATATTTTGTGTGTGTGCGGGTGTCACAAATTTGGGCCAACATAAAGCTTACGTCGGGCTCCCACTACCACGAGGGTTTAAAATGGACTTGTAGTCTAATGACATCCAATGCCAAGGATCTCTTTGATCCTATAGTTCAACAACATATCACCCCTCAACTATCACCGATGCTAAAATGAATTTATGCCCCCGATGAAATCCAATACCCCTAGTTAATCGTGATCAACAACCTTCACTTATTATATATATATATATATATATATATTTGTCTATGGCTATCGGTCGTCACCAATACAACATTTGTGATCGCCCCTCAAAATCAACAACTCACAATAATTATGGGGCATCCCCCATGATGTCAACAACAAGGGAGAAAGGGATCCACAATCTAGGTTCCACCCCGTCAATCTAATGATGATTTCTTTAATTTCCAAGATCCATGCCTCTCGTGAATTACCCGGGGGAGGGCTACCTAGTGATGTCACCAAATGGGGAATTTCCATCCCCTCACTAGAACCTTGCCAAATGAAATAAATTCCACCGTGAACTGTCGGTAATTTGATTTTTTGAACTGGCGAGAATTAGCCAAATCGATCCTCCTACCTATAATACTCGCCAATTTGAATTTTCTAGGGTATCTAATCTTAACACTTCTATTATGAAATTTTTCTTGTTATTCCACTAATTCTAAGCTCGTAAACACAATTATGTCCTTTTCATTAATCATTATAATTCATTAATAACATGTAATTTTTTCTTAAAATAATTCTTCCACCCACATTCACATCAATGACCACCTTCGTTTTAAAATAAATTACATAGGAAAAACCTAGGGTAAACTATTCACGTCACTTGACGAAATTGATTCTTGTCATAGTAATGGTCGTGGTTTTAGAAGGTTCCACCCCAAGTCTTCATAGTTTGCAACCAAATCCCACCCTAGTTTTGAAAACCGAATATCGGACCATCCACAAAGTAGCTTTGGCATAGCTCCTTTGAAACCTGATATCAAATAAGGTGATACCACGTCAAGATAGTGATAGGGACCAACCCACCCATCGGGTCAATCCGTGTAGTTAATCATCCCCCTACTTTACACACGATATACATAGTCCATCATTAATTTAGACAATTAGCTATGTGTCAGGCCTTTCATGTAAGATACATTTTATTGGAACTGTTAGGGAGGAACCGCAAGTGTGGAAACCCCCTCACTCACCCCCTCGCTTAAACAAGGGACACAACACCCTGCTAGCCATCGTTTTATGTAGTGAAACCTCCACCATCAATCCTTATTGTCAGAGCATTAGCATAGACTGCACTGTCCACTACAAATCAATCATGAAAACAATGATAGCCACTATCAAAGCCTCTACAACAACCAATCATGTAATTCCCTTTTTTCCTATTTTAAAATTATTTTTCAGTGTCTGACAAATACTGAAATTAAATTGCCCTCCACCAGGGGAATTATGTCACATTAATGCTCGCTTAGCTAATGGAAAATTAGAAATAATATTTAAAAAAATTAGAAATATTAGTGTTTGTAGATTTCTATGGGGAAGATCTTGAACCTGCGATGTCGAAAATTGCTCCACAATAGACATTTTTAATTATTGACATTTCGAGTCTGAACCAAGACCCGTCATCAAGACAAAGGTTACATTAGAAATATATTTTTTAATTTACAAAAAATATAAATAATCAACATTATCTAAAAACTTTAATTAAAATTACAAAAATTTGCAAACTAATGCACAATTAAGAGACTTTAACCACAAGACAAAAAATGTAATCCCAATAAAAATAGAAACTAATAAATACTACTCCCTCTTCAACATTACAGAAATCAATATTAAATAAATCAATAAAGTTTTCCTTCTTTGCTTTTCTCATTCATATTATTTCCTATAAACCTGAATGCTCTTCTCATTTGAGAATATCTCCTATGAAGATGAATGAATGCCAAATATATCATAATTAACTCAATAAATGGATGCGACGACCATCACATGATAGGAAAATTATTATAATTTTTTTATCTCATTAATTTTTATTAATATTATATATAAATTAATTTCAATAAAATCATTAAAGTATGATAAGTTACTATGACATCTCAAAAGTGATGAGTTATTATGAAATCTCATAGGAAGAAGTAAGTGTGACATTATATTTTGCAATTAACTGGATTGAGAAGGAAAATTCACCTAGGAAAATATGAAATGGTAAAATGATATAAATGAATAAAAGGCTTTAGGTTTGAACATAGAAACAAAAGATGAGTTTTCCCTATCCTATCTTGTGGTAGAATCAATGGGTTGTTGCACTTATTATCCTCTGACCTTGGCTTTAATCTTTTGAATTGCTCGGGTATGGAGTGGAGTCCAAGGTTTAGGATTTTTGTGCAACCTCTGATTTAATAAGCTTTTGTCCTTGGCGCAGTCTTGATAGAAATTACTTACGTAATCTAAACAACCAAGAAATATTTGTAGCCGCGTCCCGTCTGTAATGATGTCTGGAAATTTGTTAGAGAATTCCAGAGCATGTTTTTGCAAGGAGATTTGGCCATTGAATATAGTATGGCCAAGAAATTTAATGGAAGTCTAAAAGACTTCGATTTTCTTTTTGCTTAATACAAGACCATTCCTCTTTATTTTATTTACAAAGGTTTGTATATGTTTAAAATGATCTTGCAATTTTTTTGAAAAAATAAGTATATCATCTATATACACAATCAACCAATCGAAGAAGGGTTTAAATATAGAGTCCATCACCTTCTGAAACTTGGATGGTGCATGCTTTAGGCCAAAAGGCATCACATTCCATTCATAATGTCCGGTTGGGACACTGAAAGCTGTTTTGAATTTATCCTTCTCTGATATAGCAACTTGCCAAAATCCTGATTTCAGATCGAACTTGGAAAATATTTTTGCTCCTGCTATTCTGCTTATCAGATCTCCTTTGTGGGGAATTAGATATGTATTATCTGCTAGTACTGAGTTCAAAGGCTTATAATTGATGACTAGCCTTGGGATGCCTCTGATTTGTTCTGCTCTTTTATTTACATAGAACCCATAACAATTCCACGGGCTCTCTGATTCTCTGATCAATTTCTTACTCAATAGATTCTTGATTTCTTTTTCGCAAAGCTCACGATATTCCTTGTTCATTGGAATTGCCTTACTTTTACATGGCTTACCTGTATATTCTATTTTATAGGGCAATTCAACACAATATTTCTTTTTGTGCCAAAAAGCATTTGGATCTTTTGCACACCAATCTTTCTCTATTTGTGCCTTTAATTCTAAAATATTCTTTTGTATTGTTGGTCAGCTTAGCTATTGTGAGATATGAATGGTGGATTTAGGATCTTTTAGATTTGTTACCTTTGATTCAACTTTCTTTAGCTCTTCCATAGTCTGAACCATTGTCGAGACTCGTGGAGCTTAAACATACGGTAATTTAATTTTTCTTGGACCATTCGAGGAGGTACGAAGAGTAATAAAATATCCACCCTTATTCTTTTTTGTTCTAAACGAACCATGTGGTTCAACAATAGCTAAAAATATGTTATGAAAAGGATGAAAAATCATTCCAAAGGCATCAACAATAGGATACGGCTCGTTCACTTAACTTGGGGGAGGTAAGTCATGAAATTCACAATCTCAAATCTAAAATTTCTATTCTTAAGTCTCAGATTGTGAGATTAGAAGAAGGCAAATCCATTGATGAATCAGATTCTATAAAAGAATATGATACAGAATAATTTTACAAGCGAAATGTACAGATTTATGATGGAAGAAAAGATACTGCTTTAGGTTTTCAAGAAATGAGGATACTCGCCATCGAATACTAGCAACATCATGTACACATAAATATTTGCATACATGGACAGATGTTCAATTTGACTGCTCTTATTGATTTTGGAGCAGACGTAAATATTCTAAATACAAAAGTGATCCCTACTAAATATTGGATGACAATAGAAAGAAAAGTTATTGGCTTGGGAAGTAAAACGCTGAAGTATGAAATTCCTAAGGCATCTATCTGCTTTGATAGTCACTGCATAAAATTAAAATTTGCAGTTGCTGACATCCCTGTTGATTGTATTTTAAGTAACATATTTTTAGCTGCTCTTGAACCACATGGTTCATTTAGAACAAAAAAGAATAAGGGTGGATATTTTATTACTCTTCCTACCTCCTTGAATGGCCCAAGAAAAATTAAATTACCATATGTCTTAGCTCCATGAGTCTCGACAATGGTTCAGACTATGGAAGAGCTAAAGAAAGCTGAATCAAAGCTAACAGATCTAAAAGATCTGAAATCCACCATTCATATCTTACAATAGCTAAGATTACCAACAATACAAAATAAGATTTCAGAATTAAAGGCGCAAATAGAGAAAGAGTGTTGTGCAGAAGATCCAAATTCTTTTTAGCACAGAAAGAAATATTGTGTTGAATTGCCCTATAAAACAGAATATACAGGTAAGCCATGTAAAAGTAAGGCAATTCCTATGAACAAGGAATATCGTGAGCTCTGCGAAAAAGAAATCAAGAATCTATTGATTAAGAAATTGATCAGAGAATCAGAGAGTCCATGGAATTGTTATGGGTTCTATGTAAATAAAAGAGCAGAACAAATCAGAGGCATCCTAAGGCTAGTCATCAATTATAAGCTTTTGAACTCAGTACTAGTACATAATACATATCCGATTCCCCACAAAGGAGATCTAATAAGTAGAATAGCAAGAGCAAAAATATTTTCCAAGTTAGATCTGAAATCAGGATTTTGGCAAGTTGCTATATAAGAGAAGGATAAATTCAAAACAACTTTCAGTGTCCCAGCCAGACATTATGAATGGAATGTGATGCCTTTCGGCCTAAAGCATGCACCATCCAAGTTTTAGAAGGTGATGGACTCTATATTTAAACCCTTCTTCGATTGGATGATTGTGTATATAGATGATATACTTATTTTTTCAAAAAATTTGCAAGATCATTTTAAACATATACAGACCTTTGTAAATACAATAAAGAGGAATGGTCTTGTATTAAGCAAAAAGAAAATCGAAGTCTTTCAGACTTCCATTAAATTTCTTGGCCATACTATATTCAATGGCCTAATATCCTTGCAGAAACATGCTCTGGAATTCTTTAACAAATTTCCAGACATCATTACAGACAAGACTCAGCTACAAAGATTTCTTGGTTGTTTAGATTACGTAAGTAATTTCTATCAAGACTACACCAAGGACAAAAGCTTATTAAATCAGAGGTTGTGAAAAAATCCTGAACCTTGGACTCTACTCCATATTAGAGCAGTTCAAAAGATTAAAGCCAAGGTTAGAGACCTTCCCATACTGTACATATCTGATGATGCAACTTATAAGATTGTAGAATCCAATGCCAACAACATCGGATGGGGGGGGGGGTATATTAAAACAGAAAAAGATAATGAAGAATAGGCTATCTAGTTCGCTTCAGGAACATGGAACCCCACTGAGAAAAGATATTCTACTCTAGAAAAAGAGGTGAAAGCAGCATGGAATAACATCAACAAATTCCAGATCCATTTGGTTAATAAACCATTTCTTCTCAGGATAGATGCGTCTACCCTTAAGAAGGTGCTTAATAAAGATATCAAGAAGCCTGGAGAAGCCGAATTCGCTAGATGTGTTATAGACATTTTTGGGCACTGCAACCCCAATCATATATGTCCATAAACCAAGGGCTTCTGAGTCCCTAAAAGTTTTGTTTCATGCCCTAAAGAAACAAGGTCAGCTGATTACATCACCTCCCAGAAGTTCTCCACAGGAAACTGCTCAGAACTGGTCATAATTGGACCATACAGGTTGCTTAGTGCTAAGGGTGCGATGCATCTCACCTGTCCAGTGCAAAAAATGTGATGCATACTGAAAATCCCTTCTATAGGGTGTGATGGGTGAGAATTGACAAATGGAAGAGACAGTTTGCAAGGTGGATGATCATGGAATCTTCCAGAAACTTCTCCTGTGACACTTGCCTCTTTGAATTCGCCCAGGTATGAGTAAGAGATCACCAATCTCCAAGTGGAATCAAGAACTATCAGAGAGAAGACACTAATCAAAATCCCAGAAGCTGACTCACCTCCCCACAATCATATATATATAGATCCCTCATCCCAGAGATCTGGAGGCTGGAATATCTCGTAAGGAAGTGCTGTTGGTTTCCTGGTGGAATATCATAGTGTTGGGTGATCTAAGCTTTTCATGAGGTGAAGAAGGGCTTTCATGTTGGGAGGATGACGCTGGGTCAGATCAATGGGTTGTAATCCTCTCTTCTAATCTTTATATCAATAAAGCTATTCAAGTTTTCCTCCACATTCTTGTATGTCTGATAGTATATGCATTTGTGTGGTCAATATATATCTAGTCCTATATTGTTTATGATCGTAGATCTCTGCACTTTGAAGGTATTATGCTGCTTTGACTTTACAAGTACTCTTTGAAGCGGAGTGGTCAAGGGAGTGGCGGCAAAGACCTGTCGGTGAGGAGAAGGAACAAGCAAAGAACCAAGCGCAAGATTGAGGTTTGTAGTATTTGATCTTCTCTTATCTACTTCTCATAAAGGAAAACGAAAGTAACTTTAATCTGTTTGTTTCTAAGATAGCTACCCGTCTTAGTGGGACGAGCAGCTCTGCATAGACACTAGATTTCCCGATAACAAGATGGAAAGCCCTTTTTGCCAATTTTGATTTCAAGGTGGAACACATCAAAGGAGAAGACAACTATTTACCTGATTTTCTCAGCTGAGAATACATACAAACCCAGTCACAAGAACAAGAACATGTTTTTGTTATTGTTACTGAATGGGACCCAGATAATCAACAAGAAGTTCTCAGAACTATCAAAGAGGACCAAAGTTGGGAAGTATACAAGAAGAACTAGAAGCCAACCTGGCAGCTAAGACAAACAAAAGTCTTAGATGCTGATCTACAGCCACATACATATATTTTACACCTATTTCCTGAAAGAAGAGTATTTCCCAAAGGATATCGCTGGATCCATGATATGGTGTATACTAGCAGTATGGCTGCAGCTCATCAAGCAGAAGAGGTATTACAAAATAATTTCCATGACATCGCAATAATCTAGTTTGAAGGAGGAAGACAAAGAAATATTTATCACAGATATTTAGTCCTCAACAGAACCAGAAACACGAATTGGACAATCACCAGAAATTCTCCTATCTTATGGCCACAAAACAATCCTAATATTATTTTTCCTGACACCGTATTTAATTTTGTAGGTTAAAAAAATTTATGGTGGGATCTCCTAAATGCTGATGGAAAGAAAGAAACCCATTATACAAAATTAAAATTTGGATCAAATAGGACCATGCAAAGAAATCAATTTTCAAGATGGTTAGGTGACTGGTGGAAAGATTTTGGAGTAAACTGTACTGCTATAGATCCCATCTTTTATGAAAGTTATTTTCAGATGTCATGCGACAAATGCTTCCACAGAAATGACGTTGAATGTTTTCATATTCCCTGTACCATAGTAAGTGATCTGCTAAATTATCCAGATCACCATATACTACAACAATTATGTCTAGGCGTGACGAATGGCCAGTCATGACTAAAATAGAGCATCAATATGTGCTGAATAAACCTATGATAGTTCGGAAGATCTATCCAAAGGCATGGGAGGACCTCATTTATCCTAGAAATAGGTTCCCGAGAATCACAGCTCTTGGGGAATCATCCTACAGTGCTAGTCCTTCTTTATAAAAAGGTTTTCGTGGGTTTATCCAGAAAGCTCCACTATGTAATTATGTTGCACAGTAATGAGGACTATTCATGGCCAGTTTCCTCATGGGCCTTAACTGGTTAAAAGACATCCACATTGTAGATAATATGCTTTCCGTAGGATTGATTGTAATCTTGTAATAGGAAAAAGATTCTTTAGTCACGAGACTCAAAGCACTTCTCCGACTTTTGGTGGATATTGAACCACATCTCCGTGATTGATAGAATCTTTCGTACTCAACTTGTTGGTATGATGGTCGGATGTTTGTCCCCTCTTCTTCCTATAAAACAAAGAGAGTTAGGCTCATTCGGGGCATCAAGAGTTAGAGTTATTGTGTATTTTGAAGTTAAGAGTCGAGAGCCTCTCCTGCTTTGCAACTGCGGACATTAAGTCTGATCTGCTTGCATCACGAGAAGAACTCAAGTCTTTAGGTGATCTGAGAAGCCTGCACATCAGTGTGAGAGCACTGGTGAGAACCTAAAGTGGCTAGATCGTTAGTGTGTCTATCTATATGTGTGTTTTGAGTATATGTTCAAAGACAAAGTCTGTGTAATCACCAGGTAGCCTCCAGTAAGCTATCTCAGTATTGAGTAGCAACAGTTTGGTAAATGCGAACATAGTCCATCTCTGGTATGAACACACTATAAATCAAGTGTAATTGATATCTAAAAATTCAATAAAAGAGTGTTATTTCATTTTCCGCATCCGAGTACTGTGTGCTTTAATTTGTGCTGCTATGTAGTAATTGTCTTATAATCTTTACTCGAAGTGCATTAGGGGTTCGCCAAAGGTTCGAAGGGATGCCAGACCGTTAGAAGGTGAGGAAGCCATGTGTAAGGTAAAAGAGCGTGAAAGATCTGATTAGGTTCACACTAATTTCACCAGAGGTCGATCAATAAAGACAAATAAAGAGACACAACAAGGCCAAGACAACGGAGAATGACAGCAGCCTAGCGCACAGAGCGCGCAACACTGTAGCATCATTGTAGCAAGCTTTGTGAAAGCCCCTACTAAAAATTGTAAAGATCCGAGTAGGTTCGCACTAAGTTCACCAGAGGTCGATCAGTAAAGACAAATGAAGAGACACAGCAAGGCCAAGATAGCAGAGAGCGACAGAAGCATAGCGCACGAAGCGCGCAGCATTGTAGCAAGCTTTGTGAAAGCCCCTGCTAAAAATTGGTATCAAAGCTAGTAACGTCTGGTTCGCCGTGTCAGTACTCATTTTTTCATCACTCTATATAAAATAGATCAAATTAGAAATTCTGTTTCATATCATGATATCAAAGAGCAAGAGTCCTCTGCTCAAGAAAATCCCCTTCGAGATATGTTCACTATTGCATCTAGTAAGGTTTTAAATTCTACTGAACTTGAATATGAAGAAATCCAACCCTCTGCTAGATGGCAGCTACCTTCAATTAATGCTTCAGAAGTCTATGCAGATCTATCTGCCTTCCATTTAATTGCCGCTACTAGGATAAGTATAAAGGAATCTATCAGTCAGATTCAGGAGAATTATGACTATGTACAATCTGTTCCTTTCCTTAACCCCAAAAAATTATAGGCTGACGCTAAGCGTCTAAAAACCCAATACCTTCATTTGGGTTGTATCAGAATTGGAATACATGCATTAACACATCAGGGTTTGAATACTTTTGTGTTAGCTACTATCCGAGATCTTACACATAACAAATATATAGATTCATTGATAGGAGGGATAGTTGCACCTCTTTCAAATGGTCCAGTTTATTTTGATTGCTATCCACATTTTTCAGTTTATGTATTTGATGAAACTATTGAGAGCATTCTCCAGCTCCAAATCTAGACATCTGGATTTGATATGAATAAGAAAAGACATAATATAGCAATCCAAACCAGAGGTTGCTTCAGGCACACAAATACCTTGTATCCTGCTGTCATGCATGCCCCCAGTAAAGATTCTAAAGCTAGGGTTGTGGTGTTAATAAACTCTAGAAATCAAAAAAATAGAACACCAAACAATCAGGTGGGAAGGTTTGACATTCCCTGAACACTGGGTGGTTTCAAACCCTAAGCCTTCATCAGTCAAGAAAATTACTTCTGCAGATATCAGAGAAGAGTCCTCCTTTGCCGTCTTATCTTTTCCCTGTAGATCTACTATAGAAAGAAAGAGGATAGATCAAATGTGCAAGAGTTCACCATTATACAGAAATCCTGAACTTGTTGACATTGCTTGTACAAGTTCTCTTGTAAATACTTGCAAACATATCTCATTGTTTGAATTAGCCCAGATGGTAAATTTTTCTTCCCTAGAAGTTAAATGCCCAGAGTGTCAGTATCCTATTATTTTAAGCTAGCTTGCAGATTTGGTAATCCATGAGAATCATCATCCTAGGATTGGTGAAGCCCCACCTATAAATTTTGTCAATCCATGTCCTAATCCTAAGTGCTCAGAAATTCCATTTCCTCATGAGTCAGAGCATGTTTTGATGATGCATGAGAATCCTATTTTGGAAAATGAAGATCCGAGGTTAACCCAAATGTTTTCAGTAATGAGACCAGCTAAACCAAGATAAGTTCTTGGTTATCTTGAGTAAGCTAATGGCCTTATACCGGATTGCCGATTTGGTTCTGTTCCGGATGACTGCAAAAAGCCAACAGTCATGGAGATGCACAAATTCTTCACTTTAATGGATGGATGTCTTAAAAATAGAGTCCCTGCCAAATGGATGAAAGCCATGCCGAATTGGGATATTTTTACAAATCCTAAAGCAAAAGAATTTGGTTTCTTCTATGTCTGAGAAAATAAAATTGTCTCAAGAATGGAAAAAACACATGGACTGTACTAACACATGGATCTCATTCTATGTCTAGTTAGAAAGGAGAAAGCAAAAAGTGATTTTAATGACTGATGCATCCACTTCATCTCGACTTTCTTGGATAGCACTAAAAGGCCTTAAAGTTGAAACACCTACAAATTTTCCTCCATACAAAGGCATAGTGCTTGGAGAAGGACAAACTTCTGCCAAAGCAATACCATTAGTATTAAAGGATGACAATGCATCTGGTACTGATGGCAGAATACATAAAACTTCTGAACAGTTGAATTGGACAAACAAAGCTGTGAAGGGTCTTGAGATGAACAGGGCCAAATCCAAAGAGGTCAAAGAACAATTTGATGTTGTCCAAGTTTCTTTAAATTCTGTAAATAATTCCTTCAATAATGTGTTGAGCCCCAAACTTGCATCTTTCCTATACGCTTTCCTAGAATCTTTCCATTCACCTGGACCTCCTAAGCTATCAACATCATTGCATATTAATCATAAAAGAGCATTTAAAGTGGTTTTTAACTATGTTTTGTGTCTCCTGTTTGAATTAGATTTTTTCTCACTGAGCTGTGGAATCCTGTCACTTTCCGCAGCCGTTTTTGTTAAAGTCTATATTGTAGGTGTCTTCAGGCAAATTGAGCCACATGGGCAAGTTGAAAATGATGTGGACATGGAATGAGTCCTATTGGCTCAGTCGAATTCATCAGAGGAGGCCGTGGTCAACGGTGGTCAAACAGAAGAGTCCTACAGCAACAGGACTCTATTTCCAAGCACGTGAAGGATTTTCGTGGCCGTTTCTAGATTTTTGGAGGCACGCTGTTGTGGGGAAAAATGCCTATGCAGGAAGATCCTATCCACCTAAGGTGTGACAGTGCCTTAGCAACAAACAGAAACAACTATTCTAGTATTCTTCCTTTATGAATTGAGAATGAAGAGAGATGGATGGACTAACCGGTGTCTTCCGTTTGTCCCTCGATCCGGTTTCTCTTCTCTTTGAGAGTTCCCAGCTACTTGCCTTCTCACTCGCCCAGCTTCAACAGGTTCCTGCAATATCACAAGAAGGGAACACTACACAAAGACATAGATTCATATTCATAACTAGTTCAGGATTAGAAATAAACTAAACATACTAATGCAATCATACATCAAAGATACATCAGTATATAGGAGAAACCAAGATAGCTTTATTGATGAATAACAAGGTTCAGGAGGAGATACAACCAAGAGAGTTCCAATCCAGCATCTACCTCCCAGCGAATGAAATCCTTTCTTCACCTTCCTTCAAAGCATTAAGCACCCAATGATTCCAGTCTCAAACCAACAACAATTCTTTGCAATAACAAAATTCCAGCCTCCTGGATCTCATGGAGGAGAGATCCATATATAGATGTTTGGAGAGAGGATGAGTCAGCTTGAGATCTGACTAGTGTCCTCTCCCTCTGTCAGTTCTTGCTTCCACTTGGAGACTAAGAGCCTCTTACTCATCACTTAGTCGAACTCATCAAGGCAAGTGTCATGGAGGAAAATTCTGGAAGCTTCCACAGTCTTTACACCTCGCACAAGGGACCCTGCCATTTGTCATTTCCCACTCAGCGCACCCTGGTAGTGCTTCCACCTGCGTTGCAATGCAACTATCCAGTGTAGCCTCTGCATTTCAACGTAGGCAGCTAGTGGAGCCTCTGAATTGATCCTGAATTGACTTGTTTTTGAGCAGTTTCTGGTGGAGAACTTCTGTGAATTGCTGTGGTTTGTTAGCCTTGTTCCTCTAGGGGTAGGAACAACATGTTTAGGGACTTTGGATCCCGTGGATTATGGACATTTCATGCTTATAGCTGTAAGGAACAAAAATGTCTATAACAGTTGCCCCCTAAAGTATGAGGCTGTTTATAGGGTGAAATGCTTTATTAGGAGGATCCAAAGTTCTTTCAATGCTGGGAGGAGACCTGTAATACAATACAATACATTACATTATTTTCATACTTTTTTCACGATCTAGCTGAGGCGGGCATTCCCATGCTCAGCTTTATAAATTCATTTTCATGTACATATAACAGACAATCGTCTGATGATAGACTGATGATTCTGATAGAGCCATCATCCTTTTGGTAGGATGATTATTTGTGCTGTAAAGCTGTACATTTCTATGTCTTTAT
Organism: Pinus tabuliformis; assembly: GCA_031772625.1. Classification (NCBI taxonomy): domain Eukaryota; kingdom Viridiplantae; phylum Streptophyta; class Pinopsida; order Pinales; family Pinaceae; genus Pinus; species Pinus tabuliformis. The sequence continues at coordinate 813,041,141 of CM062820.1, forward strand.
TTTCTGAATATATATCGCAGCCCGGATGGATGAAACTAGATCCGGGGTCTTCAATCTCGTCCGATCTTCACTCTAAGTACAAGTCGATCCATGTGAGAATTGCTCTGAAGTCGAACATGGAAAGACATCGCTTGATTACCAGTCAATGATGTAAACTGTTAACAAGCGCGAGAGGAATCACCGATAATGAAGATGACCCTCAAGGTACTACAATACAATTCACGTGGTGTGAATAGAGGACTTGGCGTCGAACACCACGCAAAATCTTTCGGTCGAAGGTCATTGATGTATACCTGTCGCCGGAAGTGAGAAACTTGCCGTTGAGGCATGCAAGCTTCAAAGTACTGAAGGGGGTGTTCCTAGATCAACTTCTTGGATAATGAGCTGATGTCGACAAGAAGTGATCCGTCAAAGGAGGGCCTTAATGAATCCCACATCAATGACACGGAACGGAGCTAATGATTTTGATGGAGGTGAAAATGATCTGATGACATATGATTCAGGGTGGCGGTCATGAAAGAGTATAATATATGGTAGTGGATGGGACACAGGTGACTTCTCTGAACGACTTCTCTTGAACATATGGCGACACTTATGCGATGGATCGGTAGCATTACCCCAAATATGGATGGTATGGCGAGACCATGGTGATGTGACCGGTGAATGAAACAACCCAACCCGATTGTGGTACGGAGGAAAAGTGTCATGTTCAAGAGCGACTTGCTACCATCAAAGTTTTCTTGAGTTTCTCCCAATTTTTCCCCAGTCATTGCTGACCAGTACCTCTTTATTTTTGTCAAGCTTGAGGAGGATAACATATGCTTGTTCTATAATTTGCCCTTCGGGCAAACCCATCGCTATGTTTTAATGAGCCTAGCGATAGTGAAACTCGTTCTCGTCTAAAGACAAGTTTGTCGCTATTTAATGCTTTTAACGAGTCTAACGACAAATATAACTCGGTCCTTTTCATTTTTAGAGAGTCTGAAAAGGTACGTAATGTCAACTCCGAAAGTCCTTTTTCGTCATCTAATCCCTTAAGTCCGAAAAAGTATAAAACAATACAGAAGGGATGAGTTTTCGATAGTTTTAACGAGCCGAACAAAACAAGCGCTCGATCTTTTTGTGCAATAATCCCTCAGGTCCAAAAAGATTAAAATCTAGAGGAGGGATAGCACTTCCGGTCGCTTTAACGAGCTGGAAGGCCGAAACTCGGCAATCTTTTCATATTTTACGAGTCAGATGAAAAGAGCTTAAAGAAGACTCGTCTTTTGAGGAACGAGTGATAAAATGGGTTAGCAGCTGATTTCAGGTACGGGTTGGAATTTTCCAATCACGGCGGTGTCACAAGGATGGCTAGTGAAATCACTCTTCGCAGCTGTTCCTCAAAATGGGTAAACAATCATATGGAGGTGAACGATCGGCCAATGGAAAAGTGGAGGTGACGGTGCAAACACGACCAAGGCTTTAATGGCTGATGATATTACATTCACGGTGGTTATTTACCGGAATAGTTCATTTTTTAACGAGCTTAAACGCGGGCGGAAACATTTGCTCGATCTTATGTTTATTTTTTAACGAGCATGAACTATGCGCTAAAACTGCTCGGACTTATGTTTATTTTTTAACGAGCATGAACTATGTGCTAAAACTGCTCGATCTTATGTTTACTTTTTAACGAGCATGAACTATGTGCTAAAAATGCTCGATTAATCCAGTCATATGATAAGAATGTCTCATTAAGATTCTATTTTTTATGGAGCTTCATCTTACAAAGCTTTGCTCCGCATCCTTTCGTTATGCAAGTTCGGAAACGACTAATCCTACGAGTTTAAAGGGTTAGACCTACAGGTTTAAAGGGAGGACCTAAAAATTTAAAAAATAAATAGCCGCCCCTTGCTTGCACTCCAAAAGGTTTGCATGCCCCCAGGTATAAAAAAAAGTTTCAAGGTTACCTCTACTTCACTTCCGCCAAAACAATTGTTTTACCGAGAGAGGCCTACCTCTTTCAGGTTACCCAAAGATTGTCCTGTTAATCTTTCAAACAAAACACTTCTTCGGCGATGTCCACCGAGATGAACAAAGGTGAGTGACTCTGTTCTGTCAAACACATAACTTTGACAAAAGAATCTTATTCTAGAAAAACCCCTGTCTCAATCACGGACGGGGTACGGACTAGTCATATTCTCCTGCGGAAACCTACTCTATACCCAAAGTTTTCCTGTTGAAGCAGACCAGGACGCATGCCCCCTGGGTTCCAGTCATATCCCTCCGAATTACTCGCGCTCATCGGGAGGACGGACCGTGGGTCGAGACATTTCTTGCGTGAAGAGACCATTTAGGGATGGTATATGACTATTTGCGATGCGTGATCTGGGAAATGAAAGCTGGTCCACGAGCTTGACCACTCTTCCTTCGTGCGGAAAACACATTACTCTAAAGAGTGAGGAGACGATGGCTCCCATGCAATATATATAGTCTCGTCCAAGGATTAGTTTATAGTCCAAGGGTCCTTGAACGACCATCACGTTCATTTGAACGGTCTTCCCTTTCAATGTGATAGGCACATTGAGGAGGATCCCTAAAGGTCGACTGGTTCCTTTATCAAAGCCTGTCAGATTTCTCATTTCAGGAAAAAGCGCTGGCGAACCAAGCACTTTCCAAGCAGTGGAGGAAAGGATACTCACAGATGCCCCTTCATCAATGATGGTGCCAGCCATGACCATTCTGTATATTTGGACGATAATTCTGAATGGTATGCTTGCTGGCAAACGGGGTCTGCCTAGTTGGTTCCAGTCGAAGGAGACAACTAGGTTGCTTGGTGGTGGGACCGAGTAAACGACCGGGTATCGCTCTGACGAACTTCCTTCCTGTGATAAAGGAATGGGGGGAGTGCCCCTGTGCTCGTCAGAGTCTGTGTTGATGAAGAGAATTTGGATGGTGTCATCTTTATTCTCTTCAGTGACTGTATCATTCGAAGATAAATCCTCTGAAGGCAAGACCGGGTCAACTGCCGCCTCGACCTTTTGACTTTCGTCGGGTATGGATTCAGCTGGTTCATCTTCAATGACCGGCGCTTCAGCTGACCACTTGAGCGAGCCAGCTGGATTTTCAACTAACGAAGGACTCGGCAAGAGTTTTTTATATCCAGGAGGGAGTCGTAACGGTGAAACCGGACGATCATCCAAAACTCTTTTCGCTTCGTCTAAGAAGGGACAACGGTGGATGGCATGGTCGCCTTCGCACAGTCTACAGGGAGATCTAGCTCTCCCTTTTTGTCCAAGGACTTCACTCTCGCTAGTTGACAGTATGCATTCAACATGGCTATCAGAGGTTGATGCCACCGGATTGTGCAAACGGGGAGACCAGTCCCTTAGTATCCGAGGGATGCAGGGACAATCTCTGTGGAAGTGGTCTCCCTTGCATATGACACATGGCGATTTAGGCCTAGTCAGTGCTGTGTGTGGATTTTTGTCAGATGACACTTGTTTGCCCCCAGTCGCTTTTGGCTCCTTCTTCTTCTTCTCTTTCTTCTTCTTTTCCTTCTTCTCCTTAGGAACTTGGTTTTTTGTTTTACCAGTTCCGTCAAGCGAAGAGGAAGGTGGAGAGGAAGAATTAGAGGAAGTAGAAGGCTGGTGGGCAATTCTGGACTGGTCTAACTGTTGATTCGACTGTTCAGGAATAGTGGTGTTCTGAACGACATTGGTTGAGAAGAGCCAGACCGGCAAGCTAATTGTCAGTCCTGGAAGCGACAATGTGGCCATATGGGGCACACCAACATCTCCCCAAGAGGAGAAGGGACTAGGATTTCCACCAAGGGGAATTCCTTGGTTGGTGGGTTCCATTTTCTCAACTTAAAGATCAACGCAAGAAAAAGGGGTGATTGTTCCATTTAAAATAAATTTTAACGACGCTTTAGACACAAATTGCTTTTTCAATTTTAAAGAGTCGAGAAAAAGCTAAAGATGACTCTAGTCTCCTTCGATGTTATAACGAGCCCGAAGTGACAAATGCTCGGATGGAATTTTTCCGTTATAGAGTCTGAAAAAGGCCAAAAGGAACTGCTCTGGAGTTCTAGGTAGAGGGTGTGCCAAACTTTTCGCAAAACCGCAGAATACTTTTTAAGGTACGGGCGGTCAATCTTCCTGAATGCTGTGTTTAGTGCATTGCGATCAGTAGGGCAGCCGACACGACTTCCTAAGGATAAAGGTTTTATGCCTATAGGGGTCTCCCAATATATACTCGACGGTACGTGGGAGCACAATCCGTACTGGCGCTATCGTCCCTCAGGAGGAATCACCCACCATCAGCGAGATCGACAGTCACCAGGCTTGACGACGCCGGAACACGTCTCTAGCCTAGACCTCTATGTTGTGCGTTAAGTTACAAAGTGTTGTTAAGTTCATTCAATTTATTTTAGGTTGATCTTTGTTAGAAGTTTGCCTTTTGAGGTTCACCACGAGATGTAGATACAACTCCTAAATGCAATCTAAAAGATGATAAGCAAATTTTATCTCTTTTTTCAACAATGAAAATCCTAGCTACAAAGGGAAAAGAAAGACACCATCTTTTCTCAAAGAGCAATCAACACACTCTAAATGCACTTTTCCTAAATCAAGCATGCAAACTATCGAGATGCAAATGCACAATGCAGGTGTTTGTTTTCCGCTCTCTTAATATTGATGCCTAAAAAGAAAGCTTTTTGTACAACTTTGAATTTGCTTTTAAATGACAAATACAAACAAGTTTACTTTTTCGAAATCAGAAAGGGTAGAAGAGAATACAACACTTTACGACTTTCGAAATGAACACTTGTTTTGACACTTAAAAGAGACAAACTCAAACCAAAAGCAAAAGTAAACGTATAATCAACTGTCAATCAGCCAATGAACTCTCTCCTAAGATCAACATCAACAGATCTGAATCAAGGGCTACAGGTCGACTATTTCACTCTTGCAAAGGAAAACTGTAAATGACGCCACAAACACATAAAAAAATTCACAGTCTTTTGTACAAAAGGAGGCGGAATTAAAGCAGAGAAAAGGAGTTTCAGATGGGTACACTAACTGATAACAGGCTACAAAAACAGAGATAAAACTGAGCTAAAAGAAACAGAGAACCACAGCTGCACAAGGCAAAGACTGATCAGCGCACTCCCAACACAGAGGTTTTGACATTCAGCGCAAGTAGCCTTCACGGGACCTACGTTGAAATGCAGAACCTCTTCACAGAGTCTGCGCTGAAGTAGAAACGAGAGTTGTTTCTGGGTTCTGGGTTACGGTTTGCAGTTAAATCAACAGTTTTTGGCCGGATCAAAGCTATCAATTAGGTACAATCAAAGGGATGATTTGAAGGAGGGCTAAGATCTATCACAAAGGATCATCAAATCATTTGTGAGTCCATTGTTCAGATCATAGATTAATCCAGTGATTGGATCAAAGCAGCAGCTGTCTACTTTGCATCTGAAAATAGCAGATGCAGTTCGATTGCTGCTCTTGAGTCTATGAAACAAACAATGATAGAGACACAAATAAAATGACTAAACAGATCTCCCCAGTGGAGTCACCAATTTTTTGTGGGGAAAAATGCCTATGCAGGACGATCCTATCCACCTAAGGTGTGACAGTGCCTTAGCAACAAACAGAAACAACTATTCTAGTATTCTTCCTTTATGAATTGAGAATGAAGAGAGATGGATGGACTAACCGGTGTCTTCCGTTTGTCCCTCAATCCAGTTTCTCTTCTCTTTGAGAGTTCCCAGCTACTTGCCTTCTCGCTCGCCCAACTTCAACAGGTTCCTGCAAGATCACAAGAAGGGAACACTACACAAAGACATAGATTCATATTCATAACTAGTTCAGGATTAGAAATAAACTAAACATACTAATGCAATCATACATCAAAGATACATCAGTATATAGGAGAAACCAAGATAGCTTTATTGATGAATAACAAGGTTCAGGAGGAGATACAACCAAGAGAGTTCCAATCCAGTATCTACCTCCCAGTGAATGAAATCCTTCCTTCACCTCCCTTCAAAGCATTAAGCACCCAATGATTCCAATCTCAAACCAACAACAATTCTTTGCAATAACAAAATTCCAGCCTCCTCGATCTCATGGAGGAGAGATCCATATATAGATTTTTGGAGAGAGGATGAGTCAGCTTGAGATCTGACTAGTGTCCTCTCCCTCTGTCAGTTCTTGCTTCCACTTGGAGACTAAGAGCCTCTTACTCATCACTTAGTCGAACTCATCAAGGCAAGTGTCATGGAGGAAGATTCTGGAAGCTTCCACAGTCTTTACACCTCGCACAAGGGACCCTGCCATTTGTCATTTCCCGCTCAGCGCACACTGGTAGTGCTTCCACCTGCGTTGCAATGCAACTATCCAGTGTAGCCTCTGCATTTCAACGCAGGCAACTAGTGGAGCCTCTGAATTGATCCTGAATTGACTTGTTTTTGAGAAGTTTCTGGTGGAGAACTTCTGTGAATTGCTGTGGTTTGTTAGCCTTGTTCCTCTAGGGGTAGGAACAACATGTTTAGGGACTTTGGATCCCGTGGATTATGGACATTTCATGCTTATAGCTGTAAGGCACAAAAATGTCTATAACACACGCTGACACCTATAGGCTGCCCACGATGTAAATCCAACAAGCCGCTTTCATTAGATTGCACCATCTCGGCAGCCATGATGCTAGATCCATGGACATTGTCATTCATGTGTCCTCTGTCAGCGCAGTTTTTAGGAAATCAGTTATGTAGCCTTCTGATATAAATAATGCGTTTCTACACGCATAGTAGTTAGTCTTTTGAATGTATTGTTGACTCTTAAAGAGCCCACTGTGCCGTGACATTGTTTCGTTGTTATGATTGCGTTCTGACTATATGAGAAGACTCCGTTTTTTAGCATATGTCTTGACTGATAGCTGTTGCCCGAGGTTGTGTATAGGGCCCCTGCACACGCCGAGGTTTTGTTTCATATTGCTGTACAGTTTCTTGCTGTGTTTCTTTATGTTTATTATGCCATAGTTATTCACTTATGTATATTGCATTTCCTATGGTACTAACGTTTCATTTTTGTTCATAATATTACATGCTTTACATTGCTGTTAACGGTGATCAGTGTGTATGTTCCAGATTACAGTAGGCAGCCCGGGCATTTGCATATAGTTTTCACAATGACTAATGACATGGAATTAGACTTTCTGCTGACTTACTTTTCTTAGATTTTAATTTCAGTTCTGTTTTGTTTATTTCAGTTTTGTTCATTGGCTTTATTAGTTAGCTTAGATATTAAATTTCTCATATCATTGTCAGTTACCTTCGAAAGCCATAGCGAGACTAATGGTGAGGGATTGAAGTATGAGTGTGTGATTTGATTTTAAGTTTACTTTTTTGCAAATTAGATATCAGATTGCTCAAGTTGTTGATGATTACCTCCGAAAGCCATAGTGAGACTAACTGGCGAGGGGTCAGACTATGAATTGATGTGATTTGATTTTAAGTTTACTTTTCTGCAAATTAGATATCAGATTGCTCAAATTGTTGATGATTACCTCCGAAAGCCATCGAGAGACTAACTAGCGAGGGGTCAGACTATGAATTGATGTGATTTGATTTTAAGTTTACTTTTCTGCAAATTAGATATCAGATTGCTCAAGTTTTTGATGATTACCTCTGAAAGCCAAAGCTAGACTAACTGGCGAGGGGTCAGAATATGAATTGATGTAATTTGATTTTAGCTTTACTTTACTTGAAATTTTTGGATTTCTTTGAGTACAGTAGCTTAATTCATTTCTTTTGTATTTAGACAGCAGCAGGGATAATGGTTTCATGATCAATAGTTCACTGTTTGTTTGATTAGAATAGTGGCACATTTTTAATTTTCTTTTAGGAATTAATTTCATCATTGCATGTTCTAAGACCTTCTGAAGTTTGAAGTTTTGGAAACCATTATAAAGGACATAATTGCCTTGAACATTTATATCCATACCTGTCTTTTAGAATTTCCATTTCACATTAGGAAATAAACGAAGAGAAAAACCCCCAAAACAAAATAGAAGAAATAAAAAATGACAAAAAGTAAGAAATAGGTTATCTTGCACATATAGTGCGCCACACTTCAGCAGTTTACGACTCCTGGATTGAAAATTAATATAGCAATTTAGGACACTCTAAATTGACCAGACATTTTGGTGCCGTTGCCAGGGAAGTGTAACTAGGTAGCCAATTTCTTAAAAAGAAAAAAAAATATTCAAAGAAGGGAAAAATTGATAACTTCTCAAAGTATGCTCTCCTCTTGCACCTAGTGTGATATGGAGGATCAGAAAAGAGAGTTATTGGTTCAATAGTTTCTTGAGTATGCTCTCTTCTTGCACCTAGTGTAATCTGGAAGATCAGAAAGAGAATTATTATCCCAACTTAAAAAAAAAATGACATGCATAGAGCAAGAGATTCTAGGGGAAGGTTTATATCTAGGGCCAAGAGTTCGATTTTTACAACTCCATCTACTTCAAGGCATAGACAAGATACATCTCCATCATCTCCAACTCACACTCCCAGCCTTAGGATTCCTGGAATTCAAGGGGCAACAACTAAATTAGGAGACTCTCCCACACCATCCATCAAATCTGACCTAGGGAAAGAACCTTTCTTCACTTCTACAGGGGAACATATTGTAATCAAAGAAGTAGAATCACCAGAAGAAGAAGAGGGAGAAATTCCTCCTCATTCACCATTAATAGAAGAACCAGAGGACTCTGAAAACTCCGAGGAAACTATCATGACAGAGGAAGTAGAAAACAAATTTGGAGGAGGAGGTATAGGTAGAGGTAGAGGAGGAGGAAACAATGGAGGAGGTATAGGTAACAAGGGGGAAAATAGAGATGGAGATAACTCATTTGGATTTCCTATATTTGATGAGGAATCTCATACAACAATGAAAAAAATCTCACCATCTGTCCTCCCAAACATTTATGGGTTGCGAAGTGAGGATCCTGAAACATTTCTATTTGAGTTTGAAGTCGTGTGCCGAACTTATGCCTATATGGAAGACTCTAAAAAACTCAAAGTGTTTCCTTCAACATTGAAGGGAGCTGCTTTGAAATGGTTCATGGGCTTAGTCACTTAATCTATTAGGACTTGGAATGATATGAAACAAACATTTTTGGATAAATACCTGGACTATTGCATGCCCACCAACCATAAGGATGAGGTATTCAAAATGGTGCAAAAAGAAGATGAAAACTTGGAGGATTTACTTGAAAGATTTCAATACAACTTAAAAAGAGAAAAATTGAGCAACTTAGATGAGGAGACCTTGAAAGCTCTTCTATTAAAAGCCATTAGAGATGAATGGATAAATATTTTAAACATGATGGGAGAGGGAGATATTTCTCAACTTCCACTTCGTGACATAGTAGAACTATGTGTCCATCTCTCAAGGGGAAAATCTAAAACGGGAAAAGGGCCTAGAGATCCTTCTCTTATTAGAGCAAACAAATCTGCAACTGGATCAGTAAGTAGGGCAGAGATTGGAAATATTCTTGATGAGTTCAAAACTGATATTCTAGGGAGCCTTAGTGAACAACTAGACACCCTTAAAATACAAAACAAGTAGAAAGCAGAAGCTGAAGCCTTGGCCATCTTTTGTCCAAAATGTAGGAAGAAACATGCTCTAAGGGAATGCCCCTTGGATGCAAAAGTTTTAGAAACTTGTATGATTTGCTCGGAAAGCCATGAGACCAAGGATTGTCCTTCAATTCCTGGGCTCAAAGCTATCTTTCAAGAAGATCCAAATTCAGTAGAGTCTCTCTGTTTTGTTTCAAGGAGACCTTGGCAGGGTCAACAAAATCAAGGGTTTAACAACCCTATGAACTTTCATCCCTCGCCAAATTGGAATCCTTGGAAATAATCTTGGTCCCAACCTCAAAATCCATATCAATCATGGGTACAAGGTATGCAAAATCATTATGGGATATTTGTTCAATTTTATCAATATTCTCCATTTTTTCAAAATCAACAAGCTCCACAACTTCCAAATCAAAACCCACAACTTTCATTGCTATTTCCACAACAACAACAACCTTCTCAACAAAATCCAAATTATCAACTCTTGCTTCCATTCCAACAAAAGAAAAATCAGCTATCAGCCCAGCCATTGCCAAATCCTAATAACAAAAATCCTCAGAATGGTTATATGGTAGAAGGACAACAATTTCCTACCTATATGATTGTTCCTCTTAATGATGTACAACTCAGGTCTGGTAGAGTTTTAGAAAAACCTTCTATAGATGCTCAAGAGAAAAGTACTTCTGAGGAAGATTCTCTTCAATTCAATAAAGGTTCTGAAGCATCTCTTCAAAACCCAAACACTCAAGAAGAAAAAGAAAAAGAGTCAACCCCCACAACTCCTATAGTTGAGCAACCTGCATCTTCATCTACACCTCCTTTCCCTGAAAGATTACAAATTGACAAAGGGTGGAAAAACAAATCTTGTTGCCTGACTATGATTTCCTAGATGAATTAAAGAATGTCTAAATCAAGATTCCCTTGCTATAAGCCATCAGAGAGATTCTTATTCTAGCAAAAACAATAAAGGAGTTGAGTCTCAAAAGACCAGGAAGGAAACCAAGAAATACAAGAAGAATCCACCTAGTAGGAAAAATTGCAGATATCATGATGGGAAAAATTACTATGTAGAAGTATGTAGATCTCGGTAGTCCAATTGTCAAGACACATATAAATGGGGTAGAAACTCCAAATACTTTGATTGACTTAGGAGCTGCTATCAACATTATGAGTAGACAGACTATGGAACAACTTAAACTTCCTAATCTTGTTTTTACACCTACCTTACTGCAACTTGCAGATAGATCAATAATCAAACCAGATGGTGTATTAGAAGATATTCCAGTCTCCTTAGATTCTTGGGAATATCCAGTAGATTTCATGATTTTGACTCCCAAGAGTAATTTAGGAGGGCACCCACTCATCTTAGGAAGACCTTGGCTAGCCACAGTTGATGCTTTCATTAGTTGTAGATAGGGGATATGTATATTTCTGATGGTAGTTTGACAAAGAAATTCAATTTATATCCTCCAGCAAAAGCAATCACAGAAGTAGGAGATAATGAATGGGTCGATGATGAGGACACTATACAACCTGTATTTACCATTTCTGAAATCAGTGAAGATAGTCAAATTTGAACACATTAGAAAACTTTGAAATATCTTCAGAATATGACCACACACAATTTCAGTTGGATTTTGACATTGAGTATTTATCATCAAGACAAATGTCTCTTTACTCTATGGAAGAGTTCGGTAGTTCCGCCATTGAGATTTTTCCAGGTAAAACATTGAATATCAATAAAAATTTGGAAAAGTCACAACATGAAGAGCTAACCAAAATCTTGCAAAAACATTGTACTACATTTGCATGGGAGTATACTGATATGAAAGGTATTGACCCTAAGACTTGCATTCATCACATCTACATTGAGGAAAAAAGTAGACCAATCAGACAACATCAGAGAAGGATGAATCCAAACCTTAGGGAGATAGTGAGAGAAGAACTCCAAAAACTACTCAATGTAAACTTCATTTATCCAATTTCAGATAGTCGATGGGTTTCTCCTTTAGTTATAGTACCTAAAAAGAATGGTAAATGGAGGGTATGCATTGATTACAGGGAATTGAGCAAAGCAACTTTGAAGGATCACTTTCCTTTTCCCTTTGTCGATCAAGTATTAGATACATTAGCAGGCAAAAAGTATTTTTCATTTCTGGATGGTTTTAGTGGCTATAATCAAATTTAGGTAGCACCTGAAGATCAAGATAAGACCACATTTACCTGTCCATGGGGAACTTTTGCTTATCGAATGCTTCCTTTTGGATTATGTAATGCACCCGCAAAATCCGAAAGAGCAGTACTAGGAATCTTTTCTAATCTAATCCATGATTGTGTAGAGGTTTATATGGATGATTTTACAGTTTATGGTAATTCGTTTGAAGAGGCATTAGATAATTTGGAAAAAGTCCTTATAAGATGTAAAGAAACAAACCTTTCATTAAGTCATGAAAAATGCTTTATGATGTTTATTGAAGGTATTGTTTTGGGACATTACATTTCAGGGGATGGGATTAAAGTTGATAGATCAAAAGTTGAAGTCATCTCCAAGTTACCTATTCCAAATTGTCAAAAAGATGTTAGAAGTTTTCTGGGATTTACTGGGTACTATAGAAGATTTATAGAGAACTTCACTAAAATAACATCTCCACTCTTCAAATTGCTTAAAAAAGATTGTGAATTCAAATGGGATCCTGATTGTCAATCAGCATTTGAAACTTTGAAAACAAGAATATCCGAAGCACCCATCTTGAGAGGGCCAAATTGGAAACTTCCTTTCCATATTTCTACAGATGCTTTAGATACAGCTCTAGGGGTTGTGTTGGGTCAAAAGGATTTAGTTCCTTATGCCATTTACTATACCAGTAAAAATTTGACTCCCACTGAGTTGAACTATACTGTAACTGAAAAAGAGTTCTTAGCTGTTGTTCATGCAATCAATAAGTTTAGAAATTATATAACAGGCTATGAAACTTTTATTCATACTGATCATTTTGCGGTTAGATATCTAATGAAAAAACCTGTTACTAATGGCAGAGTTACAAGGTGGCTCTTACTTTTATAAGAATTCAATATTACTGTGTTGGATGGACCAGGGAAACAAAATACAGTAGCTGATTTCTTGTCTAGGATTCAGAATACTAAAGAAGATTCTCCTGTAGAGGACAAGTTTCCTAATGAATACCTATTTTCAGTAACCACTAAGACCCCTTGGTATGCAGATATAGCTAACTATTTGATTACAGGGAAACTGCCTCCACATTTATTTCCTGGTGAAAGAAGAAAGATTATTCAGGAGAGTTCAAAATATTCATGGATTTCGAACAAATTGTTTAAAACAGGGCCAGATCTTGTGATCAGAAGATGTGTTAGGGAAGATGAAATGCCTGATATCCTCAAAGCATGTCATGATGAACCATGCGGCAGACACTTTACTGACAAAAGGACAGCCTATAAAATCCTCTCTTTGGGATATTATTGGCCATCCCTTTTCAAAGATGAAAAACAATATGTCAAAAGGTGTGAAAGCTGCCAAAGAGTAGGGAAACCTACCCTTTCAAATGAAATGCCATTGCAACCATAGGTACTCATCGAACCCTTTGAAAAATGGGCTTTAGATTTCATTGGACCTATTAACCCACCATCTAAACAAAAAAAAAATATATTGGTATGTACTGATTATGTCACTAAATGGGTAGAAGCCAAAGCATTATTTTCTGCTACTGAAAATTCAGTTGTTAATTTTCTTTATGAGGATATTTTTACTCGCTTTGGTGTTCCAAGAGAAATTGTGATAGATCAGGGAAGTCAATTCACATCCAACCTGGTGGAGAAGCTGATGGAAGAATACAAAATCAAGCACAGAAAATCTACTCCTTACCATTCGCAAGAAAATGGCCAAGTGGAGTCTACAAACAAAGTTATCGAAGGCATCATCACGAAAACTGTTCATCTACACAGAAGAGATTGGGCAGAAAGGCTTCTTGAAGCCTTATGGGCCTACAGAACTACATGGAGAAATACAACAGGACATTCTCCCTATGAACTAGTTTATGGGAAAGAAGTCCTGCTCCCCATTTAGTTCCAAGTCAAAACTTTCAAGATGGCAGTTTAGTTGGGGATGGATCTATCAGAAGCCCAAAAGCACAAAATGGAGCAGTTGAATGAGCTAGATGAGATCAGACAAGAGGCAATTCTAAGGACTGATCTAGTTCAATATCAAAGAGCTAAATGGCATGACAAATACATCAAAGAGAAAAAGTTTCAAGAAGGAAATTGAGCATTGCTATTTGATTCCAAGTTTAAAGATTTTAAAGGAAAATTTCAGACTCATTGGCTTGGGCCATATGAGATTGACAAAATCTTTAGAATGGAGCGGTAAGAATCAAAAACATTGATGAATATCAAACTCCTCTTATTGTGAATGGCCACTGATTAAAGATCTATCATAAGCCACTCTCAAAAGAGGAATTTGTCAAAATATTTCAAGATAATTCTGCAATAAGGTTGGTGAAGAAGAATCCTTCTTCTCCACTAGCCTAGCCTTTGTTCCATCCTATTTCTAAAAATAAAAATAAAAATAAAATAATTGTATAAGCCTGAAAACCAATCACTGATTGACAGTCTTATATAGAAAATACTGGGTGAAAATCAGGAACTCTTGACGCCCTATATTTTCCATATATATATATGTATTTTATTTTATTTTTATTTTTATTTTTGTTCTCATTTCACAGTTTTGTGATACTCCACTTAATTTCATTCCACTCCACTTCATTTCATTCCACTCCATTTCATCCATTTCATTTCATTATACCAATAAAAGTTTTCATGACCATTTTCATTCAGTTAGTTATCATCTATCCATCTCCATTCAGTCAAATGATTGCTGTGTCAGTTTCCGCAGCTAAAACCAGTTTCCGCAGCCAGAAGCAGTTTCCGCAGCTATCACCTTGTTTTTCAAAACTAACAGTCAGATGTTAGTTCAATAATCATGAAACCAAATGCAGGTATGACCGAGGACATATTATGAAGACATGAGGCACTTAAAGCATCAACAAGGAGCAGCTGATCAAAGATAATGCAAAAATGGCAAGAATTCCAAGGTATGAGTAGAAATTTATTTCAAATAGCGTTCAAAGCACATTTTTACATAGTTATAAAACCATAAGCTCCATTATATGGAATGATTGACGTTGATAACTCCATAACCATTCCAGAATCTCTATACGATTCCCCCACAATCCTTGCATTTATTTGCAAACGACCTCATGATCAAGCCTCCGGTTTTAACTCGTGTTCGGCTGTACTTTGGTACTCGACCTGTAATCATGGGACGTGGTTGATTTGATCATGGCTTCTCTCCGCCGCACAAATTCCGTAGCCATTTCATAAACGTGTTTATGTCCACTCCGCAACAATTCAGTTTAAAATTCTGCTGGGTTCACTTTACTTCCCTACTATTTTATTGAAGCCACGGTTGCATTTCCACTTTGTTCATATAAGTCTTCGCTCCATTCCATGAATTCACCTCCTCTACCTATTCTCTGTTTTCCATTTATAGTCACTGTTTTCGTCTCCATAAACCCTGTTCACCACCGTAACCCAGCCGTCTTACCTCTGCTAAAACCCTTACTCACATAGACGAATTTTAAAGACAGAAGGAAGGATGGGTCTGTTGTTGAGGGCAAAACCGAAAGGGCCCAAGTTTTTGGAAGGATACCCGCAAGTGAAAAACATCTTGAAAAAGGCAAGGTGGCTATGGTTTATTCAAAAATTCAAGGGCTACAACAAGGAGATTACAAAGACTTTTGCGAGGTCTTTTAACAGTCTGGACATGGAAGTGGGAGACCTCAAGTTTATAATCACCGAGGCATCTATAGCAGCTGCTACAGAACTTCCGCAAGAGGGTGAACGCTGGTTCAAGAACAAGATCTTTGACGAGAAGGCTTGGAGGGTTATCCTACAAAATCCAGGTATGGACGTAACTATTTTTAAATGAGGAGTCCCTGTCCATGCTTTAGAAGAGAAGTGGGCCAGTTTATTGTTGATTATTCAAAAGTTCATCACTTGTGAGGGACGTTTTGGATCAATGTATATGTATCACACTCGGTTGTTGATGAACTTCCTAGAAAACCAAACCCTCAATCTGCCATACTTTTTACTGAACAGTTTAAAAAAGATGTCTGTAACCGTCCAAAAGAATTTGGGGGACATAGAACCACACTTGTATCACCATGGCCTTGTGAAAATCTTGATAGAAAAACAATTGAAAGAAAAGAAGGATACATGGGAGCAGTTTCTGATCAGAAATTTCTTTCAAGATCCACAAGAGGCCCCTGAAAGCAGTATATCAAGGAGAAGCAGAAGAAAGAGAACATGTGATAAAACTCAAAGTACTCCTACTAACATAGTTGAAGAAACTAGTAGAGAAGAAAGACTATCTAAAAGGAGGAAGGAAAATACTGAGGGTAAGAAGCAAACCAAATCAAAAGAGAAAAGAAACATTGAGGCTGTGCAACAAACCCCAGAACCTTCCTCAGAAGAAGACCATCAAGTCTTGTCTGAAAGACTAGTTCACCTTCAAGAACAGTCAGTTGTAGCCAAGAAGAAAGGAAAAGAAAAACGGAGTAGGGAGGAAAAAGACACTAGTCCACAACATGTAAGAAGAAGCTCCAGGCTAAAAGGGAAATTAAGGACAGTGCAAACCAAAGGACCCCACTTTATTGACTTGGGAGGGGAAACACCAGAGAAGCCTCCAACAACCTCTCGTGACCGTAGCCCACACCATACTTCCATTCCACAGCCAGATTTTGACATGAGTCCTTCTCGGCCAGATTTGGAAATCAGTCCTTCTCAATAGGATTTTGGGGTCAGCCCAAGGAAAACTACACCTGAGATAGACCCGAATAAGCAAGAGATGTATGATTATCTAGAATCCTTAGAAAAGGCAGCCACAGGCACAAGCACTTCATCCACTCATCCTCACACAACACAAGAAGCTCTAGTCCAATCGTTGAAACAAGAAGTCTTTGAATTGGAGGTTTTAAATAGACATATTAAAAATGAAAATGAAGCATTAAAGGAGCAAAGCAGATTGGACAAGATCATTCATGACAACACTATGTTACATCTAGGGCTGTGGCAGAAAAAGAATAGGAAATTGAAGAAGAAATGCAAGAGGTTGAACAAAGAACTTATCAACCTCAAATTCAGATGCTTGATGAGGAAACCGAGGATGGTAGTATTACCAAGGAAGAGGAGAAGAGGGCTGGATGTGCTGGCGAAAGTCTCAGAGCATATGGATTGAGGAAGAGGATGGTAAAAATTTTGGTTGCATGGGGACATGCAACACCTTCACAGTGGGGGTACGTTGAGCCCCAAACTTGCATCTTTCCTATATGCTTTCCTAGACTCTTTCCATTCACCTGGACCTCCTAAGCTATCAACATCATTGCATATTAATCATAAAAGAACATTTAAAGTGGTTTTTAACTATGTTTTGTGTCTGCTGTTTGAATTAGATTTTTGCTCATTGAGCTGTGGAATCCTATCACTCTCCGCAACTACTTCAACATTCCGCAGCCATTTTTGTTAAAGTCTATATTGCAAGTGTCTTCAAGAAAATCGAGCCACATGGGCAAGTTGAAAATGACGTGGACATGGACAGAGTCCTATTGGTTCAGTCGGATTCATTAGAGGAGGCCGTGGTCAACGGTGGTCAAACAGAAGAGTCCTACGGCAACATGACTCTGTTTCCAAGCACGTGAAGGATTTTCGTGGCCGTTTCTAGATTTCTGAAGGCACGTTGACAACTGTAGGTTGCCCATGATGTAAATCCAATAAGCTGCTTTCATTAGATTGCACCATCTCGGCAGCCATGATGCTAGATCCTTGGACGTTGTCGTTCACGTGTCCTCTGTCAGCGCAGTTTTTAGGAAATCAATTATGTAGCCTTCTGATATAAATAATGCGTTTTTACACGCATAGTAGTTAGTCTTTTGAATGTATTGTTGACTGTTAAAGAGCCCATTGTGCCGTGACATTGTTTCATTGTTATGACTGTGTTCTGAATATATGAGAAGACTCTGTTTTTTAGCATAAGTCTTGACTGATAGCTGTTGCCCGAGGTTGTGTAGAGGGCCCCTGCACACGCCGAGGTTTTGTTTCATATTGCTGTACAATTTCATGCTGTGTTTCTTTATGTTTATTATGCCATAGTTATTCACTTATGTATATAGCATTTCCTATGGTACTAACGTTTCATTTTTGTTCACAATATTACATGCTTTACATTGCTGTTAGCGCTGATCAATGTGTATGTTCCAGTTTACAGTAGGTAGCCCGGGCATTTGCATATAGTTTTCACAATGACTAATGACATGGAATCAGTGTTTCTGCTGAATTACTTTTCTTAGCTTTTAATTTCAGTTCTGTTTTGTTTATTTCAGTTTTGTTCATTGGATTTATTAGTTAGCTTAGATATTAAATTGCTCATATCATTGTCAATTACCTCCGAAAGCCATAGCGAGAATAATGGTGAGGGATTGAAGTATGAGTGTGTGATTTGATTTTAAGTTTACTTTTCTGCAAATTAGATATAAGATTGCTCAAGTTGTTGATGATTACCTCCGAAAGCCATAGCGAGACTAACTGGCGAGGGGTCAGACTATGAATTGATGTGATTTGATTTTAAGTTTACTTTTCTGCAAATTAGATATCAGATTGCTCAAATTGTTGATGATTACCTCCGAAAGCCATAACGAGACTAACTGGCGAGGGGTCAGACTATGAATTGATGTGATTTGATTTTAAGTTTACTTTTCTGCAAATTAGATATCAGATTGCTCAAGTTGTTGATGATTACCTCCGAAAGCGATAGCGAGACTAACTACCGAGGGGTCAGAATATGAATTGATGTAATTTGATTTTAGCTTTACTTTACTTGCAATTTTTGGATTTCTTTGAGTACAGTAGCTTAATTCATTTCTTTTGTATTTAGACAGCAACAGGGATAATGGTTTCATGATCAATAGTTCACTGTTTTTTTGATTAGAATAGTGGCACATTTTTCATTTTCTTTTAGGAATTAATTTCATCATTGCATGTTCTAAGACCTTCTAAAGTTTGAAGTTTTGGAAACCATTATAAAGGACATAATTGCCTTGAACATTTATATCCATACCTGTCTTTTAGAATTTCCATTTCACATGAGGAAATAAACGAAGAGAAAAACCCCCAAAACAAAATAAAAGAAATAAAAAACGACAAAAGGTAAGAAATGGGTTATCTTGCACATATAGTGCGCCAAACTTCAGCAATTTACAACTCCCAGATTGACAATTAATATAGCAATTTAGGACACTCTAAATTGACCAAACATAATGTTCAAAATTATACTTCAGTAATTAGAGGATATGTCAGAGAATCTCTGATAAAGCTAGAGAATGTTGAAGAAAAAATGGTGGAACATATTGGTTCTACATCTGGACAAATAGATGAACTGGTACAGAAGATTAATCAATTATCTATATCCAAAACAGAAAAACTAGTTCCTTCTTCTTTTTTGCATAAAGCAAGTGTCCGTATTCAGGATTCTGTCAAGCCAGTTGACACATTTCCTTTTCTATTCCCCAAAGAAATTGCATTCCAAGAACCAGAAAAAGTTGAGACTTCAAGTGAACATATTTCTATAGCAAGTCTATTTAAGGAAGAGGAAAAAGAGCCAGAAGTTATGCCTATATATGAGCCTTTGGAAAGTCAGTATAGCAGGTATTCAACACCTGATATCAGAGGAAAAGGAAAACTGCCTGAAACCCACACTTTCTTCCTTGATTCTCATAGGGAATGGACTATAGATAACCTCAGTGTCATCCAAATAAGACAAATGGTAGACATGATGTTTATAGAATATAAACTTATGTGTCTAAGAGGAAAAACTGAGGTAGAAGCCTGCAAAACAATTATCCAGTGTTTCACAGGCACACTATCAAAATGGTGGGAAACAGAATCCTCTCTTGCTTTAATTAAACAGATGGAAGAACAGTTGCTCAAAGACGAGCAAGGAAATATAATTCATAATTCAGATGGGACAGTACAGAACAACATGATTGGAGCCTTGACTTCCATGATTGTTGAGCACTGGTGTGGTTCTGAGGCAGAAATAGCCGATAAACATGAGATTATTTTAATGAATCTCAAGTGCAATAAAATATCCCAATATGAAGACTTCCATCGAGATTGGATGCAGAGAATCTATGAAGTCAAAGACTCAAAGAATTTGTTATGGAAGCAAGTCTATCTTGCAGCACTTCCTTCCAGGTTTGTTGACTATCTCAGACTACAAGAATTTTTTCAAATGCCTTTTGAGTCTTACACATGGGGACAAATATATTCAATTATTACTAAAGCTTTGGTTGGTCTCTGCATAAGCTTGAAATTGAATAAGTCTCTAGAAAAGTTGTCCAGGTTCCCCGACAGCAAATCATTGTGCAGCAAGTATGGGTTATCTCTTGATGATCCATTAGTAAAAAGGAGAAAATTCAAGAAACGAGCCAAGAAAGAAAAGAATTTATCAACCAGAAAAGACTTTAAGAAGAAAGGCCGATCTTTTCGACAGCATAAAAGGAAGGGATATTACAAATATGTCCCTAAGACACATTATTATAAACCATCTGACATTCACCTGCATAGTGCCAAGCAAGAAAAATGGAATAAATTGACATGTTGGTTGTGTGGGAAAAATGGACATACTGCAAATAACTGTCCAGTAGGTGAAGAATAAAAAGAAATCGAGGCAAGAAAGCTCAGCCTCAAAATAAAAAATTAAAAACTCCAAAAATAGAGGCTCAATATCTTTGCATGAGATGTGGGTCTAGAAATCATAAAACTGATCATTGCCCCAATATGGTGATCAAAGAACACCCCCAGATTCAGCAACAACAGTTGCTTGACTCATCTGGTGAAAGTTCTAATTCTAGTTCTGTCTATACTTCAGAAGAAGAAGTTGAAGAATTAAATTTTTATGCAAATGCTTGTGATTGTTCAGATTCTAAAAATTGTAAATGTGTTTTCTCTTTTGAATCTAAAATTTCTAATGAATCTTCTGATGAAGATATACAACCATAGAAATACAAAGAGAAAATTCTTATGGCACAAACATAAGAAGATGAGATAAAAATCTTGTCCCAAATAAGAGCTATGGAAGAAGGAGAAATGAAGAATTGCCTTATGGAAGCCTTCATGGACCAAATGAAATCTTGCAGCAGAAGTTCTTCAAAGAAGCCACTATTCGTTGATGTCTCTTATGAAAAGAATGCAAAATCATTCCAAAGGCATCAACAACAGGATAAGGTTCGTGCGCTTACCTTGGGGGAGGTAAGTCATGAAATTCACAATCTCAAATCTGAAATTTCTATTCTTAAATCTCAGATTGTGAGATTAGAAAAAGGCAAATCCATTGATGAAGAAGATTCTACAAAAGAATATGATACAAAAGAATTTTACAAGCCAAATGTACAGATTTATGAAGGAAGAAAAGATACTGCTTCAGGTTTTCAAGAAATGAGGATACTCACCATCGAATACCAGCAACATCATGTACAAATAAATATTTGCATATAGGGACAGATGTTCAATTTGATTGCTCTTATTGATTCTGGAGTAGACGTAAATATTCTAAATACAAAAGTGATCCCTGCTAAATATTGGATGACAGCAGAAAGAAAAGTTAATGGCTTGAGAAATAAAACGCTGAAGTATGAAATTCCCAAGGCATCTATCTGCTTTGATAATCACTGCATAAAATTAAAATTTGCAGTTGCTGACATCCCTGTTGATTGTATCTTAGCTAACATATTTTTAGATGCTGCTAAACCACATGGTTTATTTAGAACAAAAAAGAATAAGGGTGGATATTTTATTACTCTTCCTACCTCCTTGAATGGCCCAAGAAAAATTAAATTACCATATGTCTCAGCTCCACGAGTCTCGACAATGGTTTAGACTATGAAAGAGATAAAGAAAGCTAAATCAAAGCTAACAGATCTAAAAGATCTGAAATCCACCATTCATATCTCACAACAACTAAGCTTACCAATAATACAAAAGAAGATTTCAGAATTAAAGGCTGAAATAGAGAAAGAGTGTTGTGCAGAAGATCCAAATGCTTTTTAGCACAGAAAGCAATATTGTGTTGAATTTCCCTATAAAACAGAATATACAGGTAAGCCATGTAAAAGTAAGGCAATTCCAATGAACAAGGAATATCGTGAGCTCTGTGAAAAATAAATCAAGAATCTGTTGAGTAAGAAATTGATCAGAGAATCAGAGAGCCCGTGGAATTGTTATGGGTTCTATGTAAATAAAAGAGTAGAACAAATTAGAGGCATCCCAAGGCTAGTCACCAATTATAAGCCTTTGAACTCAGTACTAGCAGATAATACATATCCGATTCCCCACAAAGGAGATCTGATAAGCAGAATAGCAGGAAAAAAAATATTTTCCAAGTTCGATCTGAAATCAGGATTTTGGCAAGTTGCTATATCAGAGAAGGATAGATTCAATATAGCTTTCAGTGTCTTAGCCGGACATTATGAATGGAATGTGATGCCTTTCGCCCTAACGCATGCACCATCCAAGTTTCAGAAGGTGATGGACTCTATATTTAAAACCTTCTTTGATTGGCTGATTGTGTATATAGATGATACACTTATTTTTTCAAAAAATTTGGAAGATCATTTTAAACATATACAAACCTTTGTAAATACAATAAAGAGGAATGGTCTTGTATTAAGCAAAAAGAAAATCGAAGTCTTTCAGACTTCCATTAAATTTCTTGGCCATACTATATTCAATGGCCAAATCTCCTTGCAAAAACATGCTCTGGAATTCTCTAACAAATTTCCAGACATCATTACAGACAAGACACAGCTAAAAAGATTTCTTGGTTGTTTAAATTACATAAGTAATTTCTATCAAGACAACGCCAAGGATAGAAGCTTATTAAATCAGAGGCTGCGCAAAAATCCTGAACCTTGGACTCCACTCCATACCAGAGCAATTAAAAAGATTAAAGCCAAGGTAAGAGACCTTCCCATACTGTACATATATGATGATGCAGCTTATAAGATTGTAGAATCCGATGCCAGAAACATCGGATGGGGGGGTATATTAAAACAAAAAAAAGATAATGCGGAACAAGTTATCTAGTTCGCTTCAGGAACATGGAACCCCACTGGGAAAAGATATTCTACTATAGAAAAAGAGGTGAAAGCAGCATGGAATAACATCGACAAATTCGAGATCCATCTGGTTAATAAACCATTTCTTCTCAAGACAGGTGTGTCTGCCCTTAAGAAGGTGCTTAATAAAGATATCAAGAAGCTTGGAGAAGCCAAATTTTCCAGATGGCAAGCCCTTGTTTCCAATTTTGATTTCGAGGTGGAACACATCAAAGGAGAAGACAACTGTTTACCTGATTTTCTTAGCCGAGAATACATACAAACCCAGTCACAAGAACAAGAACATGTTCTTGTTATTGTTACTGAGTGGGACCCAAATAATCAACAAGAAGTTCTTAGAATTATCAGAGAGGACCAGAGCTAGGAAGAATTCAAGAAGAACTGGAAGCCAACCTGGCAGCTAAGACAAACAAAAGTCTTAGATGCAGATCTACAGCCACATACATATATTTTACACCTAGTGCCTGAAAGAAGAGTATTTCCCAAAGGAAATCGCTGGATCCATGATATGGTGTATACTAGCAGTATGGCTGCAGCTCATCAAGAAGAAGAGGCATTACAAAATAATTTCCATGACATCGCAATAATCCAGTTTGAAGGAGGAAGAAAAAGAAATATTTATCACAGATATTTAGTCATCAATTGAACAGAAACACGAATTAGACAATCACTAGAAATTCTCCTATCTTATGGCCACAAAATAGTCCTAATCTTATTTTTCCTGACTCTGTCTTTAATTTTGCAAGTTACAAAATTATGGTGGGATCTCCTAAATGTTGATGAAAAGAAAGAAATCCATTATACAAAATTAAAATTTGGATCAATTAGGACCATGCAAAGAAATCAATTTTAAGGATGGTTAGGTGACTGATGGAAAGATTTGGAGTAAATTGCATTGCTATAGATTCAATCTTTTATGAAAGTTATTTTCAGATGTCATGTGACAAATGCTTCCACAGAAATGTCGTTGAATGTTTTCATATTCCTTGTACCATAGTAAGTGATCTGATAAATTATCCAGATCACCATATACTACAACAATTTATGGCTAAGCATAATGAATGGCTAGTCATGACTAAAATAAAGCATCAATATGTGCTGAATAAACATATGATAGTTCGGCGGATCTATACAAAGGCATGGGACGACCTCATTTATCCCAGAAATAGGTTCCCAGGAATCACAGCTCTTGGTGAATCATCCTACAGTGCTAGTCCTTCTTTATAAAAAGGTTTCCGTGGGTTTATCCAGAAAGCTCCACTGTGTAATTATGTTGTCCAGTCATGAGGACTATTCATGGCCAGTTTCCTCGTGGGCCTTAATTGGTTAAAAGGCATCCACATTGTAGATAATATGCTTTCCGTAGGATTGATTGTAATCTTGTAATAGGAAAAAGATTCTTTAGTCACGAGACTCGGAGCACTTCTCCAACTTTTGGTGGATATTGAACCACATCTCTGTGATTGATAGAATCTTTCGTACTCAACTTGTTGGTCCGATGGTCGGATGTTTGTCCCCTCTTCTTCCTATAAAACGAAGAGAGTCAGGCTCATTCAGGGCATCGAGAGTTAGAGTTATTGTGTCTTTTGAAGTTAAGAGTCGAGAGCCTCTCCTGCTCTGCAACTGCGGACATTAAGTCTGATCTGCTTGCATCACGAGAAGAACTCAAGTCTTTAGGTGATCTGAGAAGCCTGCGCATCAGTGTGAGAGCACTGGTGAGAACCTAAAGTGGCCAGATCGTTAGTGTGTCTGTCTATATGTGTGTTTTGAGTATATGTTCAAAGACAGAGTTTGTGTAATCGCCAGGTAGCCTCTAGTAAGCTATCTCAGTATTGAGTAGCAACAGTCTGGTAAATGCGAACATAGTCCATCTTCGGTATGAACAGATTGTAAATCAAGCGTAATTGATATCTTAAAATTCAATAAAAGAGTGTTATTTCATTTTCCGCATCTGAGTACTGTGTGCTTTAATTTGTGCTGCTCTGTAGTGGTTGTCTTATAATCTTCACTCGAAGCTCATTAGGGGTTCGCCAAAGGTTCGAAGGGACGCCAGAACATTAGAAGGCAAGGAAGCCGTGTGTAAGGTCGCAGAGCGTGAAAGATCCAAGTAGGTTTGCACTAAGTTCACCAGAGGTCGATCAATAAAGAAAAACGAAGAGACACAACAAGGCCAAGACAACAGAGAGCGACAACAGCATAGCGCGCAGAGCGTGCAACACTATAGCAGCACTGTAGCAAACTTTGTGAAAGCCCCTGCTAAAAATAGCACGTTGATTTTTCCATTGACCAAGAATTAATAGATTCTTTGACCAAAAATTAAGTAACAATTTTATATAATTCATATTATAAGATGGAATTAATTTATTTTTTAACACTTTAATTAGTTCAGTTGGTTTAATTTTATTTTCTAATGATGGCGATGTAGCATCCGTGGTATAAATGGTCATCAGTTCATAAATGAGTCGTTGCAATGTGGTGAAGTGAAATTGGATAAGAAGAACGGTTTCCCCTTGCTTCAATCCATAATTACCACTGACGAGTTCTATTACTACTGAACCCCACATACTTTGGTCTTAAACAAACAATAACAATATTTCCTTTGATTTTAATCAAACAAACAAGGCCTTGCTTCAATCTGTAATTACCAATGACGAGATACAGAGGTAGTGAACCCCGCAACTAAGTCCACATAATTTTATCTTAAAAACAAAATTTCCTTCCTTGATTTTAATTAAACAAATAATATGACTTATTTATGAATAAATTCTAAGGATTTTGTGAGAACATATAATTTGTCTTTAAAGAAATTTTGAAGTCGAAAACACATTTTAGGGCTTATTGGTTGTTTCTTTGTTAGTGCATAATAGTGAGTTTGAGTATCACAACCCTTGCGAAGTTATCAAAAAATGGAAGCATAAGAGACATGTTTCTTATTTCTGACACCTATTTACCGTAGCTATTCTAAAAGTTTTCTAACAAGTGCCAGAGAACTTAGGTTCGACTTTTTTTTGAACGACTCATTGGTCATTTTCCAACCAATATCATAAAAGTGAAAACTAACTTTGCATTCTCAATTAAAACATAACGCTTGGTTAATTTCATCAACGGAGTGCTTTACATTGAATTCTATGGGTAGCAAGAGTGTCGGAGATGTTGATTTTTTAAATTAGATGATCACGTGGCTCAACATATAAGTATATTTAAAAAACTCTTTTAAGTGATGATCATTTAAGCTATTTTTATAGATTTATTTTTATCTTCTATTTTTATAATAAATTTTATATATTTGAATATTGTATTTAGATGTATGAAAATTTTTCCAATTTAATGAAAGAAATTTCATGTTTGTATCATTAATGAATCTTACGTTAGAAAAACCATAAATAAGAAATTGAACCATATGGAAAACGAATTTTGCACGCATCAGCGCTATCATTTATG
Source organism: Pinus tabuliformis (assembly GCA_031772625.1). NCBI lineage: Eukaryota > Viridiplantae > Streptophyta > Pinopsida > Pinales > Pinaceae > Pinus > Pinus tabuliformis. Next base: position 813,067,451 of record CM062820.1, read on the forward strand.
TAATTTGACAAGAAGTTGTGATGTGTAAGTGACATGGCTTTACTAACAAAATGCTTTTGGTAAAGTCTCATGGGCTTCATGTGAACAACATACTTCATATGTTATGATGAGGATATTTACTTCTACAATTCGAATCCATACTTTATATGTCATATCTTAGATCCACAATCGAATTCATATAAACAAGCAAAGGCACTTTTCAAATACATAGAAGAAATGACATGCCAACAAAAAACAACACGACTGGACATGGATATGTTCAATAGTTCTAAAGATGTATCGATCTACAAGTATGGTCAAGTAGTAATATCGATTTGCCAATATCGATATTAAAATCTAAATTACCTATATATAACTATTAGTAGTCATATTGATCTTTCAGTATAGATAATACAATCTAAATTAGCTATATATAACTACTAGCCTTGATGTATATTCTATGGCACCGCTCATAATTCTATTGTTCCAGAAACACTTATTAAATACACTTTCACTCTCTAACATTTAACATCAATTTTACTATTTTTTTACTAAGCGACAGGGACAAGCTACTATGTAACACTTGTTTAAAGTGACAAATGGTTATGATGATATTTTGAAGTGAGTTTCGATCAAACAAACATATTGGTATTGCCTTCCAAAAAGTGAGAGAGAAATTGTATTTTGAAGATTATGAATCATATGAAGTTTAATTGCATTTGACAATAGATTTAAAAATAAGAAAATGCATGTATAATGTTAACTCTAGTATTATAAAAGTTATATTCGTATATATTGTATGTAAAGAAAATGATTAAAAAATAATATAATTGGTTGGTCAAAAATATTAAAGGGTAAATAAGATTTACTTATAATGAGATCTATATGGTTGATAACAAGTATATAATTTGTATATTTATATAAAGATAATTAACAAATTAACAAATTATGAATTATGTTGGAATAAGTGATCACAAAAAAGTTTCTACAAAATTATGAATAATGATTAATAAGATTTTTTATGATGTTGAATTAGATCCAATAATAATAAGATTGAAAAATATATAAAAATACGAGTGTTCGTGGGAATGTGCCATCCAAATTATTATTTGGTAGAATTTAATTATAATATTTCACAAAATTTGGAAGGCAATGGTGGAAAGGGATAATGTAATGTTTATCAATATCTTTTTGATGTAGAATATGATTGTATCAATAATAAGAGGGATAGCTATATAGCAATATAGAGCTTGCCTCTTTTGGTTGTTATTAATATGTTGACTAGCGGGAGCTATACAGAGGCACCATATTATATATATATATATGAAAATTTCATAAGCATTTTAATGTTACATATGCATCTTTTTAAATTTAATGCGTATGTAACATTAAAATGCATATGAAATTTTCATATATATATATATATATATTATGTAAATTAATAAAAAAAATTTAAATTTAAAACGATGTGTATGTAAATATGTAAATATTTTGGAGAAAAATAATAATAAATAAGTAAATAAATATTTATTTTTTTAATTGTATTTTTGGCTTATCTTTTTATATGTTACTTAAATTTCAAGTTTAGACACTTGTTTAATGCAAAATTATATTATGCATCCAACGAGTACCCATTATACATACTTTTGAGAAGACCCACATTGATAAAAATTGAAGATACATTAAAAAAGCATGTTCAACATGATTTTTAATGTATTTTCATTTTTTATCAATGTGGGTATTCTCAAAAGTATTCATAAAGGGTATATGTTGGATGCATAATTTAATTATGCATATAACGAGTCTTTACACTTGAAATTTGAGTAAACCTATAAGAAAATAAATTAAAAATAGAAATTAAAAAAGAGTAGATTTCTTATTTTCCCTCAAAAAATCATAACTCTTATTTTATTATTTTTCCTTACGAGACTACATTTAGGCTCAAATTTCCTCTAATAAGTGTCACTAAACATGAAGAAGTCACCATTAGAAATCATCATTCTCAAAGGATTATGTTTTAAAATGTAAGCAAATGATAGAAAAAAAGAAGAATTGTGAAAATTACGTCAACGATTGTTAAATTAAAAGAAAAATTTTCATATACTAAATATTATTTATACATGTGAAAAAGTAGCTATCAAAGTAAAACCGGTTGTATTGCTTAATCCAAAACATCAATTTTGTCATCGCAAATTGATTAATGAACTAGAATGGTCAAAATTAAGAGTTAAGAGTTAAAAAGGAAATTTAAAATTAAGTATATAATTAAATTTGATCTTAATTCATGCATTGAGGATCTAATCGTGAATGTATCTAGCAATAATGAAGATTCACTAGTAAATGCAACACTCTGTTGCACAACCTGGTCATAAGCAATATCTACTAGAGCATCCCTTGAACTACCATGTTGGTCATGGAATGGATGGTTTATATGAAAATACTATTCAGAATTAAATAACGATAGCAACCACAAAGGATAATTTTAGTTTATGTGACAGGAAGATTAACTTTTTGAGGTTTGGATAACCAATAGGTGAAAATCGTTATTTTTTTATTTATTTTATTTTATTTTTTCTTTTCTTATTTTGAATTTAAAAATAATCTTCATGTCACAAAAGGATAAATTCTCCACGCCCCTTTTAGAATGGAGAATAACCAATAATAGAATATTTGATATCTGACGCCTGATCGTATATGTTTCAATTACAATGCAAAAGCTTTCTTCTTGAGACATTATGTTTAAAGAAATCCAGAGTGCAATTGTAGCTATGTGGAATACGAGTATGAAATCGGGGATGCGTGCAGAATAAAGGTTCTCTCGTACATTCCCCTTTTTCACTGCATCCTTTATTTTGCACACTAAAACTATAAATATAATTCTCTTGGCCAATAATTAATAAAGAAGTCTTCGAAATTTATCAAGCTTTTTAAATATAATTCTCTTGGCCAATAATTAATAAAGAAGTCTTCGAAATTTATCAAGCTTTTTAAAGAAGAGGTCAGATAAACAGATACAGTTTGTGTACACTTAACATGTGGACTAGTTTAACAATAAATAATTAATATGCTTATACTGAAGCGGGAAAAAATATATACTTGAAATCAAAACGGAACACATAGAGGTTGTCTAAAACCTTGGCAATTTCAATCATCTCCTCGAATATTTATCAAGCAATTGGGAATGGCGCTGTAGCGATGAGGAACTCAAGGCAAAGTTGCATATCAGCAAGACTGGTGCAGGGTAAGGGTAATTATGAGATTAACTATCATTCATGGAGGCCATTGTTAGAAGGCATTCTTAAAAATTTCATAGAAATTGAATAAGTTGTGCAGAAGAAGACTTCGTACACATCCCCTACTCCATACACCTATTATTCAACACAACTACTTTCACATTTTATGCAAAAATGAATTCAACACTTGATGTTGTAAATTTACATCAACTAATGCAACGCTATCATTTATAAAAAAGAGAGATTTATTTTACAATATAGCAAAGATATGATTATAATCAATATGGTTATATGATTATGATATAAATATTTAGAATAATGAATATATTTTTTATTAAATATTTTTATTATTTTAAATAATATATGTTGAAAAGTTAAAATATAAAATATTTAACCATTTGTGGTTGACACATAAAGTAATTTAGAAAATCACTTTTAAACCTATGAAATTAGAAAATTAAATCTTTTATTTTTTAATAATTTTTATTTATAGTATACTCACAAATTTTGAATTCACGATAAATAAATGCATTATTTTAATTTTAAAATTCATAAAATTATGATATCCATGGAAAATTCTCAACAAAATCCATATATTGGTAAAGGGAATGAAGACAACTTCCACATGCCAATCTTCAGCACATTCTTTATTCTACGCACATTTGCAACTCCATACACTTGTTTTTCCACATAAGTACTTCCCCACTTCGCTACATTGTAGCATATTACCTTACATTATTAAAATATACTTTCAAGATTATAGGACAAAAGACATGACGTGACCCAAGAGAAAAATTAAATACTAATATGATGGTTTAGATGAAGAGAATAAGAAAATATTATTTTTCATAAATTGAGGATATACGTACAAAATTGATAAACAAACGGGCATTGACGCAACATGTAATTTTTATGTTTCTGAAGTGTGAATTGTTAAACGCAACTTATAAAAAACATAAATTTTAAACCAAATATCACAAACATCATTTACATTTACATTTACCAGGTTAATAATTCAAAGACAACACAACACTATATTGAATATATGATATGTTCTTGTTATAGTTGAAGAAGGTGGTGTGGCAATTGAAGATTATATGACATATGTGATTGACGAAAGCCATCATCTTTATTACAAGGGTGCCATCATCTTTATTACAAGGTGAATAATGCTTTCTTTTTAGCTATTCATATGAATTTGTTTTCAACCATGCTACTCCATCTTGTTTATAACATAATTGTTTTACTACTCCATTTTGTTTATAACATAATTTTTTTACTATAAAAATTAGGAATCTGCACTAATATTAATTACCATCAATATTTTTGGATTTCTAGGAATACTTTTGTTATGAAATGCAAGTTCAAACACTAAACATTATATAAAATTTTAATATTATATTATAAAATAAAAATACCAACATTCAGAAATTATAGACTAAAATACCATATTATAAAATAAAAATGACTAACACTCAAGAAATTATAGAAATGAATAGGTGTTTGATTATTTGTAAATTCACTAGGTAATTATTTATATCAAATAATGCAATGTTATAATTTATACAAAAGGGAAATTAGTTTTACAATATAGCAAAAATATGATTATACAACTATGATATAAGTATATAAGTATTTAGAATAATGAATATATTAATTGAACTCAAGTTCTATTTGTTCCATATCTAGAATTGGCTATTATGTTTATTGGCAATTTCTCCAAAAAGGTGCAAAGGGACGCCGATAGGATTGTTAAATTGGAAAAAGTTGTAGTTTGGATTCATAATCATGCAAATAATTTTGACAATTTCTAGAGAATACACAAAAAATATACTATGAGAATTTGAATCAGGTTAGCTATTACCAAAAGAATCATGCCTCGAATGTTGATCTTGTTAGGTTTCTATTGTAGACCAGTGTTACCATAATCTATGCATATTACGTAGGTGAATTATTTTGAGTCATCCATGAATTTATAATTTAGAAGTGATAATTCCTGTAATGCAGAGGTTCTCTACTTGCATAATTCCTTAGGGAGAATGATCCTTTTGGCTCAATGAAGAAGTTTGTTCAAGATTTAGAGAAATGCTATTTAAAAGGTGTTCAGTATTGTAGAGATGTTTCTATCCATCATTCAAAGCAATTGTTTGAAATATAAATAAATCATGAAGATCCACATTTTCCGTAGAGATGAAAATCAATCAACTCTAAAACAATCAAAGATTTGGAGCATTTTCATTCCATTGTTAATGAACATTTTTCTTAAATTCAACTTACAGTTTTGAGTCTTCCAAAGTTATGAAGGAAAATATGCATCATGGAGAGATTTTATCAAGGTTAAGCTTCCGGAATATCTATTATGCTTCATTTATAATCACCTTGATGTGTCTATGTAGATGAGTGGCACTTTTTCCACATGTAATATGTAGAATGATGTGTGGTACAAACACCTTGCTCCAAAGTTGTTACAGAAACCAAGTTGTAAATAACCTTGCCACAAAGATCATGTTGCATGGTTTATCTATCTCAGAAGTTTGGCATTATCTTGTATTTTTTTTGTTAATGTTGGTGTGAGTTCACACATCAATGATGTTATTATAGGGGATTTGGAGAAGCTTGTAGTTATTTATCATGTAAATATGCTACTTTGAAGTAATGGAATAAGTTTTCGTGGTTGCTTCACCTTATTTAGCATTTCTCTTTCTAGTATGCAATGGCAACCTTGTTTCCATAACATGCCATATTTTCCACTTATGAAGATGCCTCCATTTTAGTAGCATCAGGTCCCTTGGGCACATTGAGTCATAGGTTGGATCCTTTGATGGTGTTGCAACATAAAATGACCAGTTCAAATTTTTTTAACTTTTCCACAATACTTGCTCATAACCTGCCCATTTTTTCTCATCTTAGCACAAGAATCGACAGTGTCGATCATTGTGAGATGTATTTCAAAAGAAATATTCCATGGAAGCTAAATTATAGTAGATTATCCATCCCATGGAGTCAACTAATAGGATCTCTCCCAATAGAGAGAGCATTCCCACATTTGAAGCTATGGAAAGAACCCCATCTTAGAATCAAGAACAATGATAGTCAATCATTGACACTGCTATACTAGAAGACCCCTGAGGTCCCAACAATGGGAATGAATATTTAGGAAATGTAAGCATATCAAATCCGAGATATGTTGGACTTATTAAAGTGGCCATTCAAGGCAACGAGAGACTCTGATACATAAATCATGTTTGTGCTAGTTTCTTTAAATAATGCTTAGAATATGCTTTTATAGAAATTTGTTAGGCCCTTATAATACTAGTGATTCCCCATTACTATTTTCGTTGTATCCTTTATTATTATTGTTGTGCCCCTATCGTCCCCATATTGTTATTATTGTGCCCCATATAACCTCTCTATTTTTATTTTTGTGCCTTTATATTATTATTGTTAGGTCAACTTGGTTATATTGTGACCCCTTAGACTCCTATATATAGAAAGGAGGTTTTGTCATTTGAATCATCCAAGAGTTGTTCATTTGTGTAATGTAAAGGAGTTTTCCCCCTCGAAGAGGCTTATTTCTAAGGAATTCATCTATCTTTTCTATCTTTTGTGAGTTGGTTTCATAACATTTGGTATTAGAGCTTTGGATTCTATGGTTTTGCTGCTCCAAACAGGTCATCGTGGAATTTTCACTATAACTTTTTTTTTTTTTTTTGCGATGTTTCAGAAGCTAAAAAAAACCCATTTGAGACGAAATCGCGCTGAACCTCTGGTCCAAATTTCAGATTTTATGTCGCTATATTTTCGGAGATATGATCAGATGAAGTTAGGGTTTTTGCGAACCCCGAATTACATTCCAAACAGGTCATCTTGGGAAAATCATCATAACTTTTGATCTAAGCATCAGATTGAATTTTCATAAGAAGTTACAGAAATAGGATGGACTGTAGTTTTTTTGGGTATCATTTTCAGAACCTAAGGTTAAAACAGTGACCCGCGATACTGATCCAGGTCGGGTGTGACGAAGGACCCTTCCAAGACCTTTTACTTTCGTGATGTGTTAAATTGCATTTTTAAAAGAACATTAATGAATACATCTGCATGATGTAAAGAAGAGGAATATGTCAATCATCAGCAACATAAAAACATAAGCCATTGATAATGAAGCTCATCTAGGAGGGACTACGTCTCCGGGCCCCGGTGTTAAGATGGTGTAGGCTGTTGCATTAAGTGCTGTCAATAGTGATGATGTACACAAGAGATGATGTCACGATCATACATGGAAAATTCCCTCACATAGGAGTGGCTCTAAGAGATGTTCCACTACAGGAACTCTTAGTCAAAAGACTCCTATCAGTATGACACAAACTCATGCATGATGAGCATCCCACCAACATGGCATAAAGGGATCTCAATGAAAAACATGCATGATGACAACATGAGTATCCCATCAACATACAACAAAGAGATCTCAACACATAACATGACGAACCATGACAACAAGTACGCCACATAGAAGATTTCGCATCACATAAAGCAAGGAATCATGAAAACATGTAAGAAACAAAATCCCCCATCAACATCAAAAGGGATCTGTGCATCAAAATGCATGAAGAAGAAGTACATGGACACGTCATATACCTCACAACCAAGGGCCATTTGAAGAAGAAGATGTCAAATTGCTAAATCTGTTCGGACCATCGATCTCACGACATCAATCGCATGACTGCTCGCACATGGATGTTAACACCTGCATTCCACTTAGAAACGTGGCTGAAGAATAGAATGAGAAAATGGCAAATCTAAATGCACCATCAGGTTTGTGGCATCGAGTAGTGCAAAATCGACTGTCCAAAATTTGAATTATGAGAAGTTGAGAATCTAGGGCTCAATGAATCTTTTAGATTCCCCCAGATTCCTCAAAGATTCTGCTCCATGGGTGGACTAGAAATCTGCAACTCAAATGGAAAATCTGACCTTGCCATTGCGATTCCTGCGGAAAACCGTGAAAAATGTTGGGTGTGGAGCATGATTATTTAGAGGTATTTGTTTCAGCCGGATGTATACCCCAGGAAGTTTGTACACCCCTCCACACGGGGGGGGTGTGCGCGGGGGTTCGGGGGGGCCGATCCCCCCGTCGGGGGCAGTGTCCCCGAAGCTAAAAATAGATGTAAAATTGCCTTGTAAAAGTATAGTAATTTCTAGTCAATCTGGGTCGTTCATTAGGCGGATGATCTGACGATAGAACTTATGTTTAGTTTAGGGTTTTTTTCCCTAGAAGGCAACCCCTCTCTTTGTATGAGGGCATTGTATTGAGGCTATGTAATAGATGTGTATTCTCCGAGCGAGAAACAGAGAGGTGAGATTGTGAGAGAAAACAAAGGATATTACAGTGGATCTGCTGTAGGTTGTGTCTCTTCATTTTGCTGGATAATAGAAAGGAAGGACTGGCTGTTTGGGGTGGACGTAGCCCAAACTAGGTGAACCATGTATATTTGTGTCTCTCTGGTTTTATGCATTTTTTGTGTTTATATTTTTGCAATATTCTATGTGTTCCATTGCTCTATAATATATAATTTTCTAACAAAAACAAAGTATAAACTTGACTATATTCCATCATGGCAAAGTTTTACCTCCTCGGGAAAATTTCAAGGCTCATGGTTCTGCTACTTGTTTTTATAGCAATCATGGTTCCACGTCCATAAAATGACTAAAAATTGCAGAACTCTAATGGAGAAACGGACAAAGCCATTGCGTTCGTGGTGACGAGAGGTGTTGAATCCATATAAAATTTGTCAAAATTTGACAAAGTGGAAATTTGGCCCTCCTGCAAAATTCATGGTTCCACCTGCATTAAAAATTAATTAATTCACCTCGATTTGCGTGCCCGCTCTTGGTTCCTCCATCTCTGTCTCGAACTACGTGCACTACAAAATATTTCAGGTTTTATATAAAAATATGGGTGGATTTTTCAATTCTGTTTATTATGGGGGAGGTCGGGTGGTCAAATCCCGCCTCCACCCTTCTCTTAACGCCACCGTTGTATATTTTTTGGTTAAAAAAGGGGGGTCGGGTCCGCATTGGGTGGCCTGCCCCCAAATCCCCGTGCTATTTCGTTTATAACTGACTGTTTTATATTTTTGGGTACATGTATTAAAGGTGGTGTTTGTTGGCTTATATTTGGTAAAGTGTATGGAGCCACCCGCTCGGGGGCCAGCTCACGTGGGCTGTGCGGGTTTTACTTCCGCCGACCCGCAAATCTTATTACGTTGATTTATGGTATGGGGGGGGGGGTGGTTGGGGTTGGTGGCCCCCACCCCCCTTAAATAATACTCTTTTTTGTTTTATTTATATAATAGCACACTTTGAAAATTTCAGAATTTTAGGACGTGGGAGTCAAATTAATGACCCCACAATTTCATCTGGAATCTGGCTGGAATCTGGTGGCCCGGTTCGATCGAAATTGTGGCCTCCTTAAGCCTGCCCAGTCATAAAAAAGTCAACCCAACTTTGATTGCTCCTAACTTTCGCATCCAAACTTGGATTGATGAACCGTTCACACCGCTGTGATCAGGTAGACGAGATCTACGATCTGGTCCTAGTTTGAGCATAATCCAAACACTTTGGTTTTTGACCTTCCTTGAGTCCTCCTTGTCCTGTGTGTGTCTTTGGAGCCACCTGGATCAATCCTCCCCACTGAAGAGCTTTTGGTCCTCCAAAAGCATGAAAAATAATCTACAGCTTCTTTGTACCTTGTCTACATCACATGCATCCTGAAAAGGTCTCACCTCCATCTCCTTCAACTTTGTTCTTCGAAGTCTTAAGCAATGCGCTGACACCTGCTACCTCTGCAACTTGTAGTACATTGTTTGAAAATTACATGCTTGATTATGACCAACTAATGACCCAAACGTCCCACACTTGCCATGAGCTTATAACACATACTCGATGGTCAAGTTTACAACAAGATGAATGCAAGACCTCAGCTATGAAAACAAGGCCAACCTATCATTGTTGCTTCAATAAGTGATGAAAACACACCATCATTACAACACATGATTTACAAAGATAAGACCAACACTATTTTTTTCTTTCGACAAGTGTTGGAAACACGACATCACTATCACTTTCAGAGTTTAAAATGCAACTCAAAATAAGACCAGACATCATTTTTGTTGAACAAGTGATGGAAAACACATCATCACTTTTACATTTTAAAATGCAACAAATGATTTACAAAAGCACAACCATGAAATGAAAACATGTCTAGAAACCATTTTTCACTTATCAATGTGAATGGGTCACCTCCTTGAGGTGGTTTTTCTTGTCGAACAACTTCTCTTCCTGGTTCATGCATCAACGCTTTGTCTTTAAGACGCTGCTTTGGATGGAGCCTCCAACAAGTGGCCTTTTGATGGCCACTTCTATCGCAATGACTGCAGTAGGTTTTCTTCCTCTAGATCTATTTAACCTGTTTCTTTTCATGCTGTTGAGAGGGTCTTTCACGCCTCATCCTTTTGTGTGTTTCCATTCTTTTCCAACACTTAGAAAATGTATGGTTATGTAATCCACAAAAAGTGTATGTTTTTCAATGCCATGTTCTTTGTTCATCATTAACAACATGATCATAATTGAAATGAACATTTGAATGTCAAGAGTGGTTATACCTTTCGTTGCTGTCTCTGACATCATTATGGTGATGAGAGCTTGCCTAAGCTCTCTCCCTGCAATGGGCACTGCCGTGGGATGATGGGGATGTGTTCCCATCATTCTCTTTCCTTGATGATTTCAATGATGGCTCGGATGACTCTGACACCTTTGAGCACTCTCCTTCAGTGTATCTTGAGCCTGCAAATCGATGTTCGTGCACAGCCTCCAAAGGTTGAGTTATGCCTTGGTTATTAACACCAAGTTCTTCTTTCTCCTCATGCCTCATCCTTGTAAGGAGCCTCATGTTTTTACTTGTAATTGGGATCTCCAAATCTCCAACAGAACTCATACTATGTGAAAACGAAACCAAAAGAAAATCAACATCTTTTACCTACTCTTTCGATTTGGAAAGAACTGATAAGGGTTTCTCATCATCCATTGTTGGTGGTTCGCTAACTGTCGTGGCACCTTCCCCAACTTCCTTTCTAACATACCTAAGTCCTGTTCGACACGGTACTTCCTCTACTTTGATGGGGTTGACAATGCCTTGGCCATTAATGCCTAAGCCTTTTATTTCATACCCCATTTTCTTCAATAGCTTGGAGCCAATTCTTGTGGTATGATTTTCGAAAAAAACGAAATCATTATCAGGAAACATACATGAAGATGGAGAACTACCTTTTACCTCACATGGGTCACGCTGCATCTTTTCCAAGGCCTCATCCTTTGCTTGCAACTGTCGTAGAAAACTTTGTTTTTCCTCTTTCTCTTCATGTAGGCGCATCTTCAGTTCAATGTTATCTGTTTGAAGATTATGTTTGTTTTGCTTCAGTTCTTCCACGACCTCTTCCATGGCTTGCAACTGAAGCTACAATTGCTCCTTTTCCTCTGTCTCTTTCTATAGAGTTTCATATATGATTTCCACTCTTTTGGAAATGTTGAGCATGGTCTCATACATCGCTTTTTCATCCTCTGTTGTTGCACGTTCCATTGTTCACGCTCCAATTCACATCAACGCAAAGACCGCTCTGATACCACTTGATCTAGGTCCGGGTGTGACGAAGGACCCTTTTAAGACCTTTTAATTTCGTGATGTGTTAAATTAAATTTTTAAAAGAACATTAATGAACACATCTGCATGTTGTAAAGAAGAGGAATATGTCAATCATCAGCAACATAAAAACATAAGTCGTTGATAACGGAGTTCGTCTAGGAGGGACTATGTCTCCGGGCCCCGGTGTCAAAATGGTGTAGGCTGCTACATTAAGTGATGTTAATAGTGATGATGTACACAAGAGATGATGTCGCGATAATACAAGGAAAATTCCCTCACGCAGAGTGGCTCTAAGAGATGTTCCACTATAGGAACTCTCAGTCAAAAGACTCCTATCAATATGACACAAACTCATGCATGATGAGCATCCCGCCAACATGGCATAAAGGGATCTCAATGAAAAACATGCATGATGACAGCATGAGTATCCCATCAACATACAACAAAGGGATCTCAACACATAACATGACGAATCATGACAGAAAGTACATCACATAGAAGATTCTGCATCACATCAAGAAAGGAATCATGAAAACATGTAAGAAACAGAATCTCACATCAACATCAAAAGGGATCTGTGCAACACAATGCATGAAGAATAAGTACATGGACACATCATATACCTCACAACCAAGGGCCATCTGAAAAATAAGATGTCAAATTGCTGAAGTTGTTCGGACCATCGATCTCACAACATCAATCGCATGACTACTCGCACATGGATGTTGACACCTGCATTCCATTTAGAAAAGTGGTTGAAGAATAGAATGAGAAAATGGGAAATATGAATGCATCATCAGATTTTTGGTGTCGAGTAGTGCAAAATCGACTGTCCAAAATTTGAATTCTAAGAAGTTGAGAATCTAGGGCTCAAGGAATCTTTTAGATTCCCGCTAGATTCCTCAAAGATTTGCTCCATGGGTGGACTAGAAATCTGCAACTCAAATGGAAAATCTGAACTCACCATTGTGATCCCTGTGGAAAACCGTGAAAAACAAGTATAAAATTGACTATATTCCGTCATGGAAAAATTTTACCTCCTCAGGAAAATTTCAAGGCTCATGGTTCTGTTCCCTGTTTTTACAGTGATCATGGCTTCACGTCCACACTGAAAAATGACCGAAAAATGCAAAACTCTGATGGAGAAATGGACAACGCCATTGTGTTCATGGTGATGAGAGGTGTTGAATCCATATAAAATTTGTCAAAATCTGACAAAGTGGAAATTTGGCCCTCCTGCAAAATTCATGGTTCCACCCGCATTAAAAATTAATTAATTCACCTCAATTTTCATGCCCACTCTTGATTCCTCCATCTTTGTCTCTACGTGCACTGCAAATTTTTTTGAGTTTTATATAAGAATATGGGCAGATTGGTATGGCCTCCGTTTATTATGGGGAGGTCGAGTGGTCAAATCCCGCCTCCACCCTTCTCTTAACGCTGCTGTTGTATATTTTTTGGTTAAAAAAGGGGGGGTCGGGTCTGCATTGGGCAACCCACCCCCAAATCTCCACATTGTTTTGTTTTATAACTGGGCGTTTTATATTTTTGGGTGCATGTATTAAAGACTGTGTTTGTTGGTTTATATTTGGTAAAGTGTATGGAGTTGCCCGCTCAAGGGCCGGCCCACGTGGGCTTGGCGGGTTCGACCCCCGCCGGTCCCCATATCTTATTACGTTGATTTATGGTATGGGGGGGTGGTTAGGGTTGGTGGCCCCCACCCTCCTTAAATAATATATATATATATATATATATATATATATATATATATTTTTTTATATAATAGCACACTTTGAAAATTTCAGAATTTTAGGCCGTGGGAGTCAAATTAATGACCCCACAATTTCACCCGGAATCTGGTGGTTAGGTTCAATCAAAATTGTGGCCTCCTTAAGCGTGCCTAGTCATAAAAAGTCAACCCAATTTTGACTGCTCCTAACTTTCGCATCCAGACTCGGATTGACGAACCGTTCACACCGCTGCGATAAGGAAGATGAGATCTACCCTTTGGTCCCGGTTCAAGCATAATCCAAACACTTTGATTTTTGAGCTTCCCTGAGTCCTCCTTGTCCTGTGTGTGTCTTTGGAGCCACCTGGATCAGGCACGTCATACAAGTTCGCTCTACTGAACCAGTCTATACTCAAGTCATCATGGGAGATTTGACATAATTCTTCATTGGAGAATCCAATCTTGAACAGACCTGCGGGGTTAGAAATATTACTCGGAGGGTTACCATAGGAAGAAATTTCAGACTTGGGAGATCCAAAATTACAAAGATACATCAGATTCAATAGCTCCTACAAAGTGAAAAAATATGTGTAGTTTTTTTAATTTTTTCATAAGCTTGGTTTGAAAAATTAGTTTGAAGGAATTCAAAGGGCATAATGAAGCATTATTATCTGTAATTGATGCCTCGAAGAAAGAAAATGGAAGCACCTAGTAAGCAACCTCAAAGCTCTAGCATGACTCATGAAGAAGAGGAAGAAATGCAACATGATATATCAAAATTGCGAGACCAAGTGCAACAAATTTCACTAGCACAAAAAGTAACAGAAAATAAGATGGATGGTTTAAAGAAAGTCATAGAAGCTAAGATGGATGGTTTAAATAAAGGCGTAGAAGCTAAGATGGATGGTTTAAAGAAAGGTGTAGAAGCTAAGATGAATGACATGGAAGCTAAGATGGATGGCGTGGAAGCTAAGATGGACAACATGGAAGCTAAGATGGACGGCTTGGAAGCTAAGATGGAAGATTTAAAGAAAGGCATGGAAGATTTGCAGACAATTTTGAAGAAAAATTTGACAAAGTTTCTACAAGAAATGCTTACTAATGGCGAAAGGGGAGGAAAGGGAACTCATGGTGAGAACAAAATAAATGTTAAGCATGATTTCATAGACTCTAATGTTGGATCGAAGAACCACCATGTTCCAAAGATCGATATGAGGAAGTTTGATGGCAAGGATCCCAGAAAATGGATACTACAGATGGAGCAATTTTTCGATCTCCATAATGTGAAAAACACACAAAAGGAACGCATTGCAACTTTATATTTGGAACCAAATCAGTTTGTATGGTATTGATGGCTTTGCTCTCGTAAACAAATTGTCACTTGGGCTATTTTTACGGATGAAATGATAGCACATTATGAGGATACAAAATCAACATTTTTTTTAGCCAATTGATAAATCTCAAACAAAAGGGTTCAATGATGGAGCACATTGAGGACTTCCAAAAATTGAATATAAGGGTAAAAGATATTCCTGAGGAGCATAGGATTTATGTGTTCATAGGGACTTTAAAAGATAACATCCAACATGAGGTTCGACTTTGGGAACCAGATTCATTGGAGAAGGCATTCAGGTTGGCAAGAAAAATGGAAAGCAAAATTATGGCAACAAGGAAGCCTACCACTCACAATCATAAAGATGGAAGTGTTGCTTCCCTTAGCCATCCACAACCTACAAGGTTGACACCACAACAATTGGAAGAAAAAATAGCAAAAGGGATTTGTTACAGTTGTGATAGCAAATACATTAAAGGTCATAAGTGTGCAGAGAAGAAATTATTTTACATAGATTGTGAAGAGGAGGAAGAAAAGGAACAAGAAATGTCAAAAGAAGAAGATATACACCAAGAACAAACCCTAGAAAAAGATGAAATGAATCTAACTATATGTTGTAATGCATTGGATGGAATTACCACTCCTCAAACTATCAAGATAGAAGGGCATATCAAGAAGAAAAAGGTAATAGCATTGATTGATTCAGGAAGTACCCATAATTTTATTCATTGTAAGATAGCCAAGGAACTGAATGCTTCCTATATCCAGCACTAGAGTGTCAAGTGATGGTTTCAAGTGGAGGAACCATAAATTCCTCAGGAAAGTGCCATAATATCAAGCTATCCATGGGAGAATATGTATTGATTAGCCCAATGCTTTCCATTCCAACGGGTGGTGCTGATGTTGTACTAGGAGTCCAATGGCTACAATCCTTGGGTACAATAGCTTTTAATTTTCAAGAACTTTTCATGAAATTATCTTTAGAAGGAAAGGAAGTTAAATTAAGGGGTATCACAGGGAAACCAGGAAAGATAATCAGCTCTAAAGGAATGACAAAGCTTATAAAGAAAGAAAAACGAGGCATAATTGCACAATTATGTTCACTAGAGGTTCCCACATCGAAATCATCCATTTCTCCAGATCTCCAAAAAGTCTTGGACAATCATTCCAAGGTATTTTAGATTCTCAAATGCCTCCCACCTATTCGTGATCATGATAATGCTATTAATTTGATTCCAGGAAGTGTTCCTCCAAACATGAGGCCTTACTGATATCCCTATGTCCAAAAGAGTGAAATTGAATGCATGGTTGGAGAAATGCTAGAGGTTGGTATAATTCAACCTAGTCAAAGTTCTTTCTCTGCTCCAGTAGTATTGGTTCACAAGAAGGATGGATCATGGCACATGTGTCTAGATTATAGGGAGCTAAACAAGATCACTATTAAAGATAAATTTCCCATTCCTATCAGTGATGAATTATTGGATGAATTGCATGGATCAATTTACTTCACCAAGTTGGATCTTTGTTTAGGATATGATAAAATCAAAATGAAGACTAAAGACATTCCAAAAACAACATTTATAACTCATGATGTCATTATGAATTTTTGGTCATGCCTTTTGGCCTTACTAATGCACCTTTTACATTTCAAGGTTTGATGAATTCCATTTTCAAACCCTTCCTTAGAAAATTTGTGCTAATATTTTTCAATGATATACTAATCTACAACAAGTCTTGGAAGGATCATGTCCAACATGTTGACATGGTGCTCAAACTATTGGAGGAGAAACAATTATATGAAAAAATCTCCAAATGTTTCTTTGGAGTACAAGAGGTGGAATATCTTGGTCATATTATATCTCATGAAGGTGTTAAGGTAGACCCTAGCAAAATTAAAACCATTAAGGAATGGAAAATCCACACATCCATAAAGCATCTACAAGGATTTCTCGGGTTGACAGGGTATTATCACAAGTTTGTTAAGAATTATGGGAGGATAGTAGCACCTCTAACAACATTATTGAAGAAAGATGCATTTTCATGGACTCTAGAAGCAACGAAGGCCTTTGAACATCTTAAAGAGGCAATGTGCCAAGCACCAGTCTTAGCTACACCGGACTTCACAAAACCTTTATTGTGGAATGTGATGCCTCAAGAAATGGAATTGATGATGTTTTAATGCAAGAATAAAGACCCATTGCTTTTGAAAGTCATCCAATCAAAGGAAAATATTTACAAAAAACTATTTATGAGAAGGAAATGTTCGCAATACTACATGCACTTAAGAAATGACAACCCTACTTAATGGGAAGACACTTTAAGGTAAAAACAGATCATGATAGTCATAAATAATTTTTAGAACAAAGATTATATTCAGAAGAGCAACAAAAATGGGTCACAAAGATGTTGGGTTATGACTTTGAAATAATCTACACAAAAGGGAAGCAAAAAGTTATGGTAGATGCGCTCTCAAGAAAGGATGAGGATATAGAAGCATTTTTTTGTGCCATTTATATTATCCAACCAGATTAGATAAATGAAGCAAGAGATGAATGAAAGAATGACGAGGAAGTGTGGGCACTCATTCAAAAGATACAATAAGATCCCAGTACATCTGATACATTTAGCTGGAAAAATGATTCGTTATGGTATAAGGATCGATTATACCTATGTAAGAATTCCCAACTTAAACAAAAGATTCTTAGGGAATTGCACACCTCTCCCTTAGGAGGGCACTCAAAATTTCTAAAAACCTACCACAGGGTTAAGAAGGATTTTTTTGGGGATGGCCTTAAATTGGATATTCAAAAGTTTGTGGTGGAATGTTTGGTTTGCCAACAAACTAAAGTTGAAACAATTAAGACCCCAATACTATTACAACCTTTATCCATTCCAAGCCAACGTTGGGAGGATGTTTCAATGGATTTTATCACAGGCTTACCTAAGTCCGAAGGAAAGAGTGTTATCATGGTGGTAGTTGACAGACTTACCAAGTATGCACACTTTTGTGCATTATCTCATGCATTTAAAGCGAATACAGTTTCTACTGCACTTATGGAAACAATTCAAAAGTTACATGGAAACCCAAAGATTATTGTAAGTGACAGAGATCCCATTTTCACTGGAAATTTTTGGACAAAATTATTTTCTTGTCTTCGTACTCAGTTATCTCATAGCTCATGTTATCATCCTCAATCTGATGGGAAAACTGAGATAGTAAGAAAATGTTTGGAAGGATATCTTCGTTGCTTTGTATCTGATAAACAGGCACAATGGGTCAAATGGTTGCCTCTGGCCGAATGGTGGTATAACACTTCCTTTCATACTGCAACAAAAATGACCCCATTTATGGCACTTTATGGATATCATCCACCATCCATCACATCATATTTAAGAGAAAATTCTAAGGTTCAAGTAGTAGAAGATCACATCGAGCATCAGCAACAAGTTCTCCAACTCTTAAAGGATAACCTCACCTTGGCGCATAATAGAATGAAATAGCAGGCAAGTCAACATCTCCGCGAAAGAAGTTTTGATGTAGGTGATTGGGTATTCCTACGACTACAACCATATAAACAAATGTCCCTCAAGCAAGCTAAGAAGGATAATAAATTATCTCCAAAGTATTATGGTCTGTACAAGGTGTTGCGAAAGATAGGTACTATGGCATACAAATTGGAGCTTCCTGTAGCTTCTTAAGTGCACCCAATTTTCCATGTTTCATGATTAAAGAAGGTTATAAGTTACAAGCTTCCAGTTCAAACAATATTTCCAGAACTTGATGAGGAAGGAAAAATCATATTGGAACCTGAAGCAGTCAAAGAAACAAGAACTTGACAGCTACGAAATCAATCAATTTCAGAGTATCTCATCAAGTGGAAGAACTTACCCGTTGAAGATTCCATATGAGAGGATGAGAATTTTATACAGAAGCATCCAAAACTACTCAAGCGTTGAGGACAACACGTTTTTGAAGGAGAGGGGCATGTTAGGCCCCTATAATACTAGTGATTCCCCCATTACTATTGTTGGTGTATCCCTTATTATTTTTTTTGTGCCCTTATTGTCCCCATATTGTTATTATTGTGTCCCATAGAACCCCTCTATTGTTATTTTTGTGCCTTTATATTATTATTGTTAGGGCGGCTTGGCTATATTGTGACCCCTTAGACTCCTATATATAGAAAGGAGGTTTTGTCATTTGAATCATCTAAGAATTGTTCATTTGTGTAATGTAAAGGAGGTTGCCCCCTCGAAGAGGCTTATTTCTAAGGCATTCATCTATCTTTTCTATCTTTTGTGAGATGGTTTCATAACAAAATTTTGTAATGGCGCTTTTGTAATAGCGTTGAGGAGTTAAAATGCTACTTCTCAATGACTTTCACTCCTAAATAAATGCAGAATTTCAAGAATTACATGGCTATAAATATTATGTACTGCGGACAATTGGAATGGCTAGCCCGCGCCGCGGTTTCCAAGTAAGGTAAATCCTTGTTTATGTAATAATAGTAGAGATCATGAAATATGGAGCTGAAACAAAGATCATGAAATGTAGAGATCGAATATAGATCATCTTTACTAAATAACCATATGTCACGACAATCTCTGACACTAAGGAAATTTATTTGGCCAAAACCAATCAAATGCCAATAATCAAATGCATCCTTATTCTAGAAAGGCTTTTAGAATTTTCACTTACATCATTTAGCATTAGCAGGGCACCCATGTATCCACCAAACACAATAGAATGTTCAGGTGGTTGTCTGGAAAATCAAACGGGTGAGTGAGACAGGTGGAATTTCACTTATGGGGACTTATCAACCTGCATGCAACCTAGAACTAGAGAAAATTTGAGTGCACATCGAAAGACGCACATAAACCAAGAACTATCTAACAGATCATTTGTAGCCAGCTATGTTATTAGAAATTGGAACTGGAAAGGGAAATGAGAATGAAATAAGAAATAGGAACATAGGATTTTGGGGAAAATAATTGTTAGCCTGCCCCACTTGATTATTCATGTACTACTGTAGTGTCAAGGTGGGAACAGGGACGAGAACATGGCTGGGACAAGAAATAGGTATTGTGTTAGTCAATGCAGTGTTAGTGAATTTAATTGTAAGCGAAAAGAATGTGATGATTTCAAATTCGTTAGGACCTCCCACAGGAAAGTGATAATGTGAGTGTCTATTGGTCATGGAGATATTTGAATTGAGTCAAAGAAATGTCTCTCGTAAAACTTGGACACGTTACATATTTGAGATATGAGTCTTCCCATAAGTGGAGAGGGAAAATCTACCCAATATAAAATACATGCAAAGCAAAAAACCTAAAAACACACACAAATACTAACAACATTGAAACAGAATTGGACTTATAAAACCCATATACATTCTTTTTCAATTCTTTCCTTCATCACCTCCATGTCTTTAGTGCTAATTGAACCCTCTCGATTCCCTCACCAGCCCACTCATAGGCGTTCTAATGTTCCTCCTCCGTAAGTTGACTTCTTGGATTAAAACCCATTTTCATAATCTTGCCCCAACCCTTCCTTTGTTTAGCTGCAATTTCGATCACTGTGAGATGTCTTTCGAAAGAAAGATTGCATGGAAGCTAAATTCCAGTATATTATCTGTCCCATGGAATCAACTAATATGATCTCTCCCATTAGATAAAGCACTCCCCCTTTTGAATCTATGGAAATAACACCATCCTATAATCAAGAACAGTGAAATTCAATCATTAACACTGCTGTACCAAAAGACCCCTGAGGTCCCAGCAATTGGAACAATGATTAAGGTAATTTAAGTATCTTGAATCCATTATATGCTGGACTTATTAAAGTGGACATTGAATTTAATGGGGGACTCCAATCCATAAATCATGTTTGTGCTAGTTTCTTTAGATAATTCTTAGAATACACTTATAGAAATTTTGTAGTAACGTCAAGGAGTTAAAATGCTACTTCTCAATGAATTTGACTCCTAAATAAATTCAAAATGTTAAGAATTACATTGTTATAAATATTATGTACTGTATAAAGCTGGAATGGCTAGCCTGTGCCCCGGTTTCCAAGTAAGGTAAATCCTTGTTTATGTAAATAATAACAGAGATCATGAAATATGGAGCTGAAACAGAGATAATGAAATGTAGAGATGGAAGATAGATTACCTTTACTAAGTAACCATATATCATGGAAGTCTTTGAAACTAAGGAAATTTATTTGGCCAAAACTAGTCAAATTCCGATATTCAAATGAAATCTTATTTCAAAAGGCTTGCAGAAGTATCACTTACAGCATTTAGCATTAGCAAGGCACCCATGTATCCACCAAACACAATAGAATGTTCATGTGGTTGCTTGGAAAATCACATGGGTGAGTGAGACAGCCGGAATTTCACTTATGGGGACTTATAAACCTGCATGCAACTTAGAAGTAGAGAAAATTTGAGTGCACATCCAAAGACGCACATAAACCAAGAAGTACCAACAAATCATTTGCAACCAACTATGATATTAGAAATTGGAACTGGAAAGGGAAATGAGAATGAAATAAGAAATAGGCACAAAGGATTTTGGGGATAATAATTGTTAGCCCGCTCCACTTGATTATTCATTTACTATTGTAGTATCAATGTGGGAATAGGGACGAGAATAGGAGTGGGACAAGAAATAGGTATTCTAGTAGTTAGTGCAGTGCTAGTGAATTTAATTGTAAGCAAAAAGAATGTGATGATTTCAAATTCGTTAGAACCTCCCAAGCGAAGGTGATAATGTGAGTGTCTTTTGCTCATGGAGATATTTGAATTAAGTAAAAAAAATGACTCTTGCAAAACTTGGACATGTTACAGATTTGAGATATGAGTCTTCCCATAAGCGGGGAGCGAAAATCTACCTAATATAAAATACCTACAAAGAACAAAACCTAAAAAAACACACAAATACGAACAACAAAATATAGTTGGCCTTAAAAAACCCACATACCTTCTTCTTCAATTATTTCCTTCATCGCCTCCATTTCTTTACCGCTAAATTAAACCCTCTCAGTTCCCTCACCAGCCCACTCATGGGAGTTTTGCTTCTCCTGCTCCGTAAGTTGATTTCTTGGATTAGTATCCATTTTCATAATATTTCCATGAGCCTTCCTTTGTTTAGATGCAATTTCTGGAGCCTTAAATGATATCACCCCATTTGTAATATCATCCAGAGTAGCTCGAACTAAAATCCCCGCTCGCTCATTCTTAGCACAAGAAAATGATCCAAAGACTCCCCCCTTGGTATTATTCTCCACCTTGTGAGGGCATATGGAGGTCTCCAGTCTAGAATTTGGAGGCTTTAGCTTGTTCATGATGGCGACCAGAGCTTTCCAATCAAATAAATCATGTTGTTGCACCTTGAGGCCTCCAGATTTAGGGACAATGTACTTGTCTACAATAAACATCAGATAGTTTGTTTACATTCTCACTAAAGGTAGTGGAAAGGAATAAAATATGCCTTTTGGGATTCTATTTTGTAAATCCTTACCTCTTTTTTTCTCGGCATTTTCCTTCTGGAGGGCAAGAAGAGGTTGCGTTTTGACCACAATTTTTGGTGGAAGGCTCCAATGTGGCGATTAAGGCTCGAATAGGTGTGTTTTACTTGCCATGACCACTCTCTATAAGAAACTTTCCACTCTTATAAGCATTAATAATTGATTTTTCTAGCAGAATACCATTTCCCATTCGATCCAAACCACCATCATCTGCCACAAGCTAAAATTTTCACCCCAATCCACCACTGCTCCCTCATTCTCTCCAAGCTTCGAGGTGACCCCATGGTCTCCAACTATCTTCACCCCAGTGTGGTTAGGCCTCAGAATGAGCTAGGCAATAGGATTTGAGTGGCTTACATGATTTGAGCTAGGTTAAGGAAAAAAGGTTGTGAACATGGATGTAGTTGTTACAGGAGTGATGCCACTCTTTGAATTCACTGAGAGGATTCATATTAAGCCATTCTAGATGAATAGGACCGTAATTCACTAGATTTCTTATTGAATAGCTGAGTTTGTGAGTTGAGGCCCTGCCCAAGTCGGAAGAGTTATTGTCGGTGGTGGAGGGCCTTGAACTTGCGTGGGAAGATTTGGAATTCGCACACATAAATGCAGGAAGAGATTACAAGACTCCATTGTCAGCTGAAGCAGCCTACCACGATGAAAAGGAGGGTGAAGGTGTTGCTTGGGCACGTAGTGACCTGTGTGAGTAGCGTCATGTGTCAAACTCATATTGGAAAGAGGAGGACGAAAATAAGCGTTCTGATTGGCTGAATCTGCCTAACCAAACTCCGTAGGGGAACACCTATTGGCGTCACTAGTAAGTACCTGAATTTTATATACTCAATTTTTGTAATTTATTTTTTTAAGTAACAAAGTTAATTATATTTTCTTAAAAAAATATTAACCAATTGAGTAAAAATTCCAAACAAATGCATAGGTATCAATCTATTTAATGCAGGCACAGCTCGAAATTTCTTGAATTCATTGCTTGTGAATTGGAATTTGGATTAAACATCAAAATAAACATGTAAATATTGAATACAAATCTAGTCAAGTAAAAAATTATCTAGCACTGAAGCAAGATATCATATTATAACTACCCTTAAATCCTAGGGTTCCCAGATAATTCAAAACTCAATTGAATCTAATGAAAACAAAATCCTGCAAAATCTTGAGCAAAAATAGGTAGAAAATTACAAATACAATTTGGAATAATGTTGTAATTTTTTGTTTCATTTTTATAAGATAATTGAATCTTGAAATCAATGCAATTTGAGGGACACATTGTGTTAATGCTCTTTTCACTATAAATTTCATATTTACATCCCCAATTTATGAAAATTAAAAATTTCTTATTCTCTTCATATAAACCATCGTATTACAATTTAATTTTGCTCTTCTATATTTGTGTCATGACATTTCTTTTTCCTATAAAAATTTCTATATTAATTAATGTTGAAGGTATATTTTAATAATGTAAAGTAATATGCTGCAATGCATCCAAGTGCAGAAGTAGTTGTGTGAAAAAACGACTTTGTACACATCCTTGATTCCATACACATGTTGTTATGCACAACTACTTTTGCACTTCATACTAACCTCAATTCAACACTTGATGTTTGTAAATTTACATCAAATAATGCAACGTTACTGTTTATACAAAAGGGAAATTTGTTTTACAATATAGCAACAATATGATTATATGATTGTGATATATGTATTTAGAATAATGAGTATTTTAACCAAAGTCAGGTTTCATTTGTTCCATATCTAGAATTAGCTATTATGCTTAGCTAGTAAGTATTTCAATTTTATATATGCATTTGTTGTATTTCTTTTTTTAAACAACAAAGTTAATTCTATTTTCTTAAAAAAACATTAACCAGTTGAATAAAATTCCAAAAAAATGCGTAGGTATGTAAGAATGTCATGAATTTATTGTATTTCCAATACCAATTGAAGAAAAATCTATTTAATGCAGGAAAAGCTATGAATTTCTTGAATTTAGTGCTTGTGAATTGGAATTTAGATTAAACATCAAATTAAACATGTAAATATTGAATACAAATCTAGTAAAGTAAAACATTAGCTAGCAATAGATCAAGCTATCATATTGCAATTTCCTATATGGGCTAGGGTTTCCAAATAATTCAAAACTCAATTGAATCTAGTGAAAATAGAATCGAGCAAAATCTTGAGCAAAAACAGGTAGAAACTTGCAAATAAAAACACGATAATTTATTACAATAGAAATGTTATTTTTTTAAAGTTAGAATCACGCGATATAATTTTGAATAATGTTGTGATTTTTTGTTTCACTTTTATAAAATAATCAGATCCTCAAATAGACACAATTTGAGCCACATGTTGTGTTAATGCTTGTTTGACTATAAATTTCATATGCACATCCCCAATTTATGAAAATTAAAATTTATTGATTCACTTCATATAAACCATTATATTAATATTTATTTTTTCTCTTCTACATTTGGGTCATGTCATGTCTTTTGTCTTATACATTTTTTATATTAATTAAATTTGAAGGTATATACTAATAATGTAAGGTAATATGCTACAATGCATCCAAGTGTGGAAGTAGTTATGCGGAACAATGACTTGGTATACATCCCCAATTCCATACACATGTTGTCCAGCACAACTACTTTCACACTTCATACAAACCTCAATTCAACACTTGACGTTTTTAAATTTACATCAAATAATGCAATGTTACTATTTATATAAAAGATAAATTATTTTACACTATAGGAATAATATGATTACATGATTATGATATAAATATTTAGAATAATGAATTTTATTAACCGAAGTAAGGTTCCATTTGTTTCGTAACTAGAATTGGATATTATGCTTAACTAGTAAGTAATTGAATTTTATGTATGCAATTGTTGTATTTTTTTTAAGCAACAAAGTTAATTCTATTTTCTTAAAAAAACATTAACCAATTGAATAAAAATAGCTTGAAAATTCTTGAATTCACTGCTTGTGAATTGGAATTTGGATTAAACGTCAAAATAAACATGTAAATATTGAATATAAATCTAGTCAAAATAAACACTAGATAACAATGGAGCAAGCTATCATATTACAGATGCCTCATAAATACTAGGGTTTCCAGATAATTCAATTCAATTGAATCTAGTGAAAATGAAATCAGGTAGAATATTGAGAAAAAATGGTTTCATTTTTATAAGATAATCAGATCCTAAAAGCAAATTTATTTGCTCGACATGTTGCATTAATGATTTCTTGACTATAAATTTCAATGTTCATACGTAAGTCCCCAATTTATGAAAATTAAAATTATATTATTCTCTTCATATAGACCATTATATTTGGAGATTTTTGCTTGGAGGGATTTTTGTGTATGTTGCGAAGTGAAATTTCGGGAGTTAGTATCCCTAGCCAATTGGTTCTATTTTGATCTTGTAAATGAGGGGTTTGGCGGCCTGGAATCCTAGTTGTCGCAACCCCTCTTCCTCACTGTCTCCCGTCACTCAGGTTAAACGATACCTCCCTGGTTGTTGTTGATACTGTTTTCCAGATGCTTCCTTCGGTGGGGAATCACTTTACACTTTCTTGTTTCTACCTTCATGGTTCATTTTTAGGGTGTCATGGCTTCATTGTCTTATTGCCTATTTAATTCAGATGCATGTGGGGAGTTTAGAGAGCGGGTTTGTGGCAGATACCATGCCATGATGGACCATAGTTCATGCCTCTTTCATGTTGAGAAATGCAGTTGCCACTGCTCATTTGTAGATGTTTCCTTTGGTGTCGTCAACCTCTTGGGGTTTGCCATGGGTTTTTGTGGGGCATATGATTGGTTTTGTTATGAAGGCTTTCTCTAGGCATTTTTGTTGGGGCTATCTAGGCGGTTTGTTCCCAACTTATTTGGCTAGATATTTGGCCAAAATTTTGTTTTTCGAGGGTTTACGGCTTGTATATTTTGCACCCTTTGGGGTTTTCTTTTTCTAGTTATTTCTGTTGCACCCTTTGGGGTTTCTTATCTGACTTGCATGCCCTACTTACTTACTTGGCCTTTTGGCCTTTTCTATGATTAGTAGTGAGGCAGTAAATGATCGAATTTGTTTAGCGTATGAAAATACAACTTTGTTCCTCCTTCAAATGAATAAAATTACGATTTTCTTTCCTCGGGAAAAATAAACCATTATATAGATATTTAACATTGCTCTTTTTCATTTAGATCACATAATTTCTTTTGTCATATATAAATTTCTATATTAATTAACGTTGAAGGTATATTCTAATAATGTAAGGTAATATGCTACAATGCATCCAAGTGCAGAAGTAGTTGTGTGGAACAATGACTGTACACATGTTATGCGAACCTCAATTCAACACTTCGTGTTTGAAAATTTACATCAAATAATGCAATGTTACCCTTTATACAAAAGAGAAATTTATTTTATAATATAGCAAGAATATGATAATATGACTATGATAAAAGTATTTAGAATAATAAATATATTAACCAAATTCAGGTTTCATTTTTTTCATATCTAGAGTTAACTATTATTCTTAACTACTAAGTATTTGAATTTTATATATGCAATTGTGGTATTTCTTTTTTTGAGCAGCAAAGTTAATTTTTTTCTTAAAAAAACATAAACTAGTTGAATAAAGATTCTAAACAAATGCACAAGTATCTCTTGATGTCATGAATTTGTTGTATTTCCAATAACACTTGAAGAAAAATCTATTTAATGCAAGAAAAGCTCATAATTTCTTGAATTCATTGCTTATGAATTTGAATTTGGATTAATCATCAAAATAAACATGTAAATATTGAATACAAATCTAGTCAAAGTAAAACATTAGCTAGCAACGAAACAAGCTATCATATGTTGGCATTATGATATTGATATGATACATGTGTTGCCCTTGATGGCAACTCACTCAGATGACAGATCATAGTACAACTAGTAAATAGCAAAGAATTGATGATCGGAGAGGTATACACAGGTGCGCTATGACAAAGAAGCGTATACACGCGGGTGAACCATATACCAAGTCACGTATACGTACACATGCATGTTTAAAGAAGGAAAGGCGCGTACATGCTGGGAATCTAAGTTTTGGTCCGTGGTATTTGGTCCATTGTATTTTGGTATTGGTCCATGGTATTTGGTCCGAAGAGTTGACCCCAGGTATTGGGTCCAAGGTATTGGTTCTACGTGGTTTTGGACCATGGTATTGAGAGAAGCCTAAACCTATATAAGGAGAAGATCATTAAGCCAAAAGGTGCAAGTGTGCAAGTGATGAATATCTGATGAAGTGTGAGATCTAGTATGTTGGTTATGGGTTTGTGATGCTGTGTTTGATCTGAACTAAGGAGGCACCTATGCGATTGATAAAGGTTGATGGACAGGGATCATGAAGACTAAAATGCATTATCATTATATGGTATGATGATGAATAGATCTGAATACTGACGCATGTCTTATCCTTTATATCTTATGTTCTGGGTATATCTGAAGTTGAAAATTGCAGTGAAGGTATAAGTAATTATTTCCAGATCTGTACGTGGGTTCTCTCTGGTGAAAGTGCGTATACATGCTAGTTTGACACAGTCAAGTAGCGTATACATTATGAGATTTGATATTTCAGGTTGCTATCGGTTCTAGTGATTGTTGGAGAGTTCTGGGCTCTGGTCCGTGTTCTCGTGACTGTGTTTTGATGACAAGGTTTCAGTGATTCAGTTGTTGGGTGATTCAGAGTTAATGATTGTATTGCAGTGGTGATTGTTTTGTATTTATGGATCCAGTCTGAAAATTTATGAAACGTGGTCCCTGGAAGAAAAGAGAAGGTTGTAGCCTTCTGTAGGTAAACACCTACGTACTAGTACATCAGCTAGTACAAAAGCTAAGGGGGTTGTAGCTCCCTTCCAGGAGAAGCTAGAGAACGAGAGAAGGTTGTAACCTTCTATAGGTAGAAGCCTGCGTACTAGTATAAGACTGCACCGGTACAAAAATATTGTAAAAAGAAATTTCTTATTAAAAGAAGATAGAGATGAATTGCAGCAAGTGGTTTTCACTCACATTGGGTTTCCACCTTATATCATGGTGTTCATGTGTGCTTCTTATGTGTGATGATCTGTTCTGTTTTACTGCACTTGTTTACTCTTTATGTGGTTGATAATGTTCTGATGCACTCATTAAAGATCAACTAACTGATTCATAAGTTTACTGGATATACGCTAGTTGCATTAAACACAGTTGCGTATACACGTGGGTTGCCTTAACTGAAGTAGCGTATATAAATATGATAATGGAAATGAAAAGATTATTGATTTGCTAATATTGATTAACCCCCACCCCCTAGTATTATTTCCAACAATTGGAATCAGAGCAGGTCCTTTTAGAAGAAGCTTGATCGCTTAAAGGAAGATCCATCAGGATGATTAATCATGAAAGAGAGGGATCCATTAGACCACCAATCTTCGATGGGAGCAATTTTGTCTACTGTGTTGGCATTATGGCACAGGTGTTGTCCTTGATGGAAACTCTCTTTGATAACAGATCTCAGTTCAGGCTTTCAGAATGAAGGAAAAGACATATACGCAGGTTCATCTAGACGAAGATGCATATACACGCGGGTTAGACATTACAAAGGCGCGTATGCATATACACGCACTTTCACTCAAGGAAAAGCATGTATATGTTGGAAAACTTACCTTTGGTCCATGGTAGTTAGTCCTTGGTACTTGAACCTATGGTTTTGGACCATGGTATCTCGTCAGAAGTGTTGATCCCAAGTATTGGGCCCGTGATATTGTGTTATTATGGTTTTGGACCGTGGTATTGAGAAAGGCCTAAGACTATAAAAGAGGAAGGAGATCATTTGGCAAAGCATCTTTGGAATCAATTGAATATCTAACATGTGCTAGATCTGAAACTTTTTTGATTGGGGTTATGGTGCAGATCTGGATATGAATGAAGGAGGAACCTAAGCGCATAAGGAAGGATAAGATCTATTGATGGGTCATAATCTTTAAAGTTTGAATGATAGTATCTTTGTATGATTTTGATCTGTTCTGTGAGGCGCACACTTGATCTATAAATATGATAATCTGGGTTATTTAGCATTTGACTGTTTGAAAGAGTAAATTCTCCTTTATAGATCTGTACGCAGGTTCAGTGAAGCAAAGGCACGTACACACGCAGGTTCAGTAAAGGAAAACTGTGTATACCCAGGTTGCTCCACCCACAGGAGCGTATGCATGCAGGTTACAAGTTGTTTAAGTAGCATATACATATTTTATTGTGATCTAGCTGCCTATGTTTGTTGCTGTAGTGTTCTG
Organism: Pinus tabuliformis; assembly: GCA_031772625.1. Lineage (NCBI taxonomy): Eukaryota > Viridiplantae > Streptophyta > Pinopsida > Pinales > Pinaceae > Pinus > Pinus tabuliformis. The sequence goes on from CM062820.1 coordinate 813,097,299, forward strand.
GGTTCAGAATTTGGTATATGGTTACTGTTGTTGTGTTCTGGGTACAACTGTCAGAGAAGTGTTTATTGTGAATCAGTTTTGTTCAGTGGAAAGGAGATTGGTTGAAGCAGAAATCTTGATGATTGATTGATGTTCATGGATCCAGTCTGAAAATTTATGAAACGTGGTCCCTGGAAGAAAGAGAAGGTTGTAGCCTTTAGTAGGCCAGCACCTATGTACTAGTATCTTGGCTAGTACAAGAGCTAAGGGGGTTGTAGCTCCCTTCCAGGAGAAGCTGGAAAACGAGAGAGGGTTGTAGCTCTCTGCAGGTTGTAGCCTGCGTACTGGTAAAGGACTGCACCAATACATTGTAAAAGGAAGTTTCTAATTAAAGAAAGATAGAGACGAATTGCAGCAGGTGGTTTTCACCCACATTGGGTTTCCACCTTATATCTTGTGTTCTTGTGTGTGACTATCTTCTGTTTTGTTTTACTGGTCTGGTTACTGTTTATTTCACTCAGATACACAGATTAATAATCAACATCTGAAAGATAAAGTAAATCATAAGTTTGCATTGTATATGCGGGTTTCCTTCTACATAGTTGCGTATATACGCGGGTTTTACTAACTGAAGTAGCGTATATCCTCTGATTTTTAAAAGGGAATATTTGGCTTGATAATACTGATTCACCCCCCCTCTCAGTATTATTTCCAACAATTGGTATCAGAGCAGGTCCTTCTGAAGAAGCTTGATCGCTTGGAGGAAGATCCATCATCATGAGCAACTACGAGAGAGAAGCATCTATCAGGCCACCGATTTTTGATGGGACAAACTTTGTATATTGGAAGGTAAGAGTTACTGCCTATCTTCAATCTCTTGGTACAGAAGTCTGGGATATCATCGATACAGGGTACACTTTTCCATCGGCAACTCCTATAGATCCGGCTGAGAAGAAGAAATATGAAACAAATGCAAGATGTCTATCTCAATCAGAATTCGTCAAGGTTATGCAGTATAAATCCGCAAAGGAAATATGGGACAAGATTGTTCTGAGCTATGAAGGAGATGAACAGGTAAAACGAGCAAAACTTCAAACCCTCAGAATTCAGTATGAAAATCTCAGAATGCACAATGATGAAAGTGTGGCTAACTATTTCCTTCATGTAGATGAGATTGTTAATTGTATGAAAAACTTGGGTGAAGAAATAAAAGAGGCTATTGTGGTTGAAAAAGTTCTAAGATCTTTGTCCCCTAGGTTTGAATCTAAAGTTTCTGCAATAGAAGAAAAAGAGAATCTACGAAACCTTACCATGTCACAGCTGCACGGGATTCTAACTGCTTATGAAATGAGGAAAGGAGGACCATCAGACAGGAGAGAAGCTGCTTTCAAGGCTTCAGGCAAAGGAGACTACTATGAGTCAGGAGACGTGTCAGAAGAAGAAGAAGAATAAAATTTTGTCAAGAATCTTCAACGAGGTGCTGGAAGATTCTGAGGTAAGTTACCTTTCAAATGCTTTGCTTGTGGAAGAGTCGGTCATTATGCTGCCAAGTGTCCTCATAAGGATAAGATTGACAAAGGGAAGGAACCTGTTAAATGGAACGAGAAACAAAATGCAACTAAGAAAAGTTACTACACTCATGAAGACAGTGATGGCCTATCAAATAGTGACGAAGATGAACGAGGTAATGATTATAAACTTTTAATGGCTTTTAAAGATGATGATTACATGGATGCTATAGATGTAGATGGTTTTTATGAAGAGATTTCTAGACTCAAAACATGTTTAGAAGAAAAAGATATGATCATTGATACTCTGCAATTCCAACTTGATGAAAAAGAAAAAATTCTTGAGAAGTTAGAATGTGAAATTGTTGGCCTTAGAAAAGAAATTGAGAAAACAAAGGCTCTTAATCTTAAATTTGTTAAAGGATTTGAAACTCTGGATGAGATTATCAATGTACAACATTCTCCACTAATCAAGACAGGTTTGGGGTATAATGGAGAAGCATCTCAAGCATCCACCTCAAAGAGTTATCTTGATGCAACAAGGAGGAATGAGCAAAAGCCCAATGGAGATCACCAGGTAAAATAGGGACGAATTACATCAAGAATAAACAAAGACTACCAGATAAATCAAGGGCAATCCATCTTAAGGGTGAACAAAAGCTACAACCAGCCACAGGTAAAAACTTCTCAATTTGCTTCAAGAATGGATGACAATAGAAACTACAATCATTTGGGTGGTAGATTTGATAATCGTAGAAGTTTCTTCAATGGCCAATGTTTCTCTTGCCATAACTTTGGTCACAAAGCAGCTCAATGTGTTGCCTATAAGACAATCATGACTAGAGAAGCTCAAAAACAAAGAAGTATGACTGGGATTACGAAAAGGACCTATAAAAAAATTTCGGCCCTTGAAAATGAAATTGAATTTTCTATTTGTAATAACTTCGGTCATGAAGATTCTGAATGCAGGAGTAGGTTTCGGCAGACAAAGGAACAAGCCTCAAGCACCAGAACATGGAGAATAAAGGAACCACAAACAGAAAGATGTGGGATAACTTTTTATGCAGAAGGACAGGAAAATATATGGTACATCGACAGTGGATGTTCGAAGCATATGGCAGGCGATAAAGAAAAACTTGAATCATATAGTGTTTCAGAAAGGGAAAGAAATTTTCTTTTGGAAATGATACCCCTGCAGTCATAAAAGGAAGAGGCACTGCTCAGTTGAAAGAAAAGGTCAAAGCTGAAAATGTTTTGTATGTTGATGGCTTGAAGCATAATCTACTGAGTGTCAGTCATATGTGTGATCAAGGAACCGAGGTAATATTTCGATCAAATGGATGTAGTGTTCGTGATCTTGATACAGGAAAAACAATGATCAAAGGTAGAAGAACTCCAAATAGTTTATACATATTTGAAGAAGGACAACAATAATGCTATTTGACCGGAGGTTGGGGCATCTAAGCTTTTCACAAATAAGGAAAGCATGCAAATACCAGGCAGTTCGTGGTCTTCCAGATATCAAAATTCTAGACAACACAATATGCAAATCATGTCAGTTTGGTAAGCAAACCAGAACTAACTTCCCTGAGAAGGAAGGATCAGCTAGCAGGCCTCTTGAGCTAGTCCATACAGATGTATGTGGTCCATTTAGGACAAGGTCACCTCGAGGAGAATAATACTTTATATTATTCATTGACGACTTCTCCAGGATGGTTTGGTTAGGACTTATGAAGCACAAAGACGAAGCATTCGAAAAATTCAAATCCTTCAAATCCTTGGCTAAAAATGAATCAGATCACAAAATTAAGTGCCTCTGGTCTGACAGAGGTGGGGAGTTTACCTCAAATGAATTTTTCGATTTCTGTGAAGAACATGGAATAAGAAGGGAATTCTCTACAGCTAGGACTCCTCAGCAAAATGGAGTGGTGGAAAGGATGAACAGAACGGTCCAACAAATGGCTCGTGCTATGCTTGATGAGTTTGGAACTCTCACAACCTTCTGGGGTGAAGCTGCATTTGTTGCGGTTGTTATTCTCAACAAAACAAATGTCTGAGTGAACAACACTCAAACTCCTCATGAGCTCTGGTATGGTGAGACTCCTTCGGTAAAGCATTTCAAAATTTTTGGAAGCAAATGCTATATTAAGAATAATGATGAACAACTTGGCAAACTTGAACCTAGAGCAGATGAAGGCATTCTCCTTGGTTATTCTCCCCACAACAAAGCATATAAGTGTTACAATAAAAGACTTGGAAGAATTGTTGACAGCATTGACGTAGTGGTTGATGAAAAAGGATACATTCCTAGGCAAGTAAATTATGAAAATATCGAAGAGGATGAAGGCTACTCTCCAAATCAGACTGATGATGAAGAAGAACCTCAAGAGGCACCAGAGGAACAGATAAGGATAGAAGAGAAGACTCCATACAGGTATGTTCAGAAGAATCATCCAGAATCTCAAATGTTGGGGCAGAAAGAGGCAGGTATACAAACAAGAAGAACAATTGCAGAAGCCTCGAGCTATTTGGCTTTGCTCTCCTCCACTGAGCCACAAAATGTAAAAGAGGCATGCAAAGAAGAATGCTGGGTCAAGGCAATAGATGAAGAACTTGAGCAGATCGAAAAGAAAAACACTTGGGTGTTGGTCCCTAGACCAAAGGATAAGAATGTTATAGGAACGAAATGGATCTTCAAGAACAAGTTGAATGAAAATGGGGAAGTTATTAGAAACAAGGCCAGACTTGTCTGTAAAGGGTATGCTCAACAAGAAGGAATAGACTTTGAAGAAACTTTTGCTCCCATTGCTAGACTTGAGGCCATCCGAATGTTCCTTGCTCTCTCAAGCTTTCAAAAATTCAAAGTATTTCAAATGGACGTGAAATCAGCCTTTCTGAATGGAGACTTAGAAGAAGAAGTGTACATTGAGCAACCAGATGGTTTCATTCTTGGGAATGATACAAATCTTGTATGCAGACTTAAGAAGGCCCTTTATGGTCTTAAACAAGCTCCAAGGGCTTGGTATTATCGTTTGGACAAATATCTTCATCAACAAGGTTTTTCAAAAGGATCAGCAGATAACAATCTTTATATAAAAATTGAAAATGACAAATTGCTAATACTTGTTGTGTATGTAGATGATATTACCTTTGGTAGCAATGAAGAAGCTATGAGTCAAAGCTTTGCCCTGGTGATGTAGAAAGAATTCGAAATGTCTTTGCTTGGAGAACTGACATATTTTCTTGGGTTGCAAATCCAACAAAATGAAGGCGGTATTTTATTGTCTCAAACCAAGTACCTCAAGCAGATTTTGAAGAATTATGGCATGGAATATTCAAAACCAGTATGTACCCCTATGGTTACAGGATGAAGTCTCAGTGCAAATGATGAATCAGTAGCAGTGCATCAACCAACCTATAGATCTATGATTGGAAGTATACTTTATTTGACAAGTACCCGACCAGACATCATGCATGCAGTGGGAATAGTTGGAAGATTTCAAGAAAATCCTAAGGAAACTCATCTTTAGGCAGTTAAGAGAATCTTCAAGTACCTTCAAGGAACTTAAAACTATGGCTTATGGTATCCTAGAGATACAGATCTCACACTTCATGCTTATACAGATGCAGATTGGGCTGGAAGCGTGGATGACAGGAAGAGCACAAGTGGTGGTGCATTCTTCATGGGTTCCATATTAATATCTTGGTTCAGCAAGAAATAGAGTTCGATTGCTTTATCTACAGCTAAAGCGGAATATGTGGCTGCTGCATCTTGCTGCACTCAACTCCTTTGGATGATGCAGACCTTGTAGGATTTTCAAATCACTTGTACACCACCTATCTCCATCTTATGTGATAATACAAGTGCAATCAACATTTCAAAGAACCCAGTCATGCATTCAAAGAACAAGCACATACCGATCAAGTATCACTTTCTCCGGGAACAAGTGTTGGAACAAAAGGTCAAATTGGAGTATGTTCCTTCTAAGGAACAAGTTGTTGTATTCTCACTAAACCACTGCTCAGGGAAACTTTTGAATACCTCAGACAGAAGCTGTGGGTAGTTGATGCATCATCTTGCTGTTAAATCTTGTCTAGTTCAGAAGAAAATGGGTGTACGCGAGTTGCCTAAGGAGGATCCGCGTACATACGCCGGTTTGTGTAGAGACAGTCGTGTATATGGAGGTTTGATGGATATCAGTAGGGACAGGCTCTGGTTGAAGATATTCTGATATGGGTCTGGCAGAGACCATCCGGCACAGGTTCAGGGGGAGAAGATAAAATTCTAATGATGCATTATTGGCATTATCTTAGAAGCTTTTAGTTCTAAGTTGTTGTTGAGTTTAGGTGGAACAAAGGCAGAGGGAGAACAGAAGGAAATCTTGGTTGCTGATCTGAATGATGATTGACAGATGCTGCTGCTATCAGTTATTGGTGACTTTCATAAGTATTTCGTCTCTATGTCATGTATCTATTTTGTGGTATCTCATTTATGGTGTCAAGGTCATGTAACAGCCTATTTTGGTTTCCCCACCATGTCTAGGATGAACATGTAATGAACTTGGTTGTCATATGTAAATTTCTGATGTATCCCCACTTGGTTGGGTGGATGATCCCCACTTGGTTGGGTAATGGATGTATGTATTGAGTCTTTTGGTGATAGGAAGGTCTTTTATGATGTATAAGTCATGGTTCTTCTTGAAGAACATCTTTTTGCAGGTCTTGCCTACAGTCAGGGGGAGCATGATCAGCACAGCAGGGTAGAGATTTCAGCATCTACTCAGGGGGAGCACAACCCTTTGCCCTTGATGACAAAGGGGGAGAATGACTTTGAGGATCTTGGGGTTGCCATCAAGTCCAAAGGGGGAGATTGTTGGCATTATGGCACAAGTTTGGAGCTATGGCACAGGTGTTGTCCTTGATGGCAACTCTCTTTGATAATAGATCTCAGTTCAGGCTTTCAGAATGAAGGAAAAGACATATACGCAGGTTCATCTAGACGAAGATGCGTATACACGCGGGTTAGACGTTACAAAGGCGCGTATGCGTATACACACACTTTCACGCAAGGAAAAGCGTGTATATGTTGGAAAACTTACCTTTGGTCCGTGGTAGTTAGTCCTTGGTACTTGAACCTATGGTCTTAGACCATGGTATCTCGTCAGAAGTGTTGATCCCAAGTATTGGGCCCGTGATATTGTGTTATTATGGTTTTGGACCGTGGTATTGAGAAAGGCCTAAGACTATAAAAGAGGAAGGAGATCATTTGGCAAAGCATCTTTGGAATCAATTGAATATCTAACATGTGCTAGATCTGAAACTTTTGTGATTGGGGTTATGGTGCAGATCTGGATCTGAATGAAGGAGGAACCTAAGCGCATAAAGAAGGATAAGATCTATTGATGGGTCATAATCTTTAAAGCTTGAATGATAGTATCTTTGTATGATTTTGATCTGTTCTGTGAGGCGCACACTTGATCTATAAATTTGATAATCTGGGTTATTTAGCATTTGACTGTTTGAAAGAGTAAATTCTCCTTTATAGATCTGTACGCAGGTTCAGTGAAGCAAAGGCGCGTATACACGCAGGTTCAGTAAAGGAAAACTACCCATACGCAAGTTGCTCCACCCACAGGAGCGTATGCACGTAGGTTACAGGTTGTTTAAGTAGCGTATACATATTTTATTGTGATCTAGCTACCTATGTTTGTTGTTGCATTGTTCTGGGTTCAGAATTTGCTATATGGTTACTGTTGCTGTGTTCAAGGTACAGCTGTCAGAGAAGTGTTTATTGTGAATCAGTTTTGTTCGGTGAAAAGGAAATTGGTTGAAGCAGAAATCTTGATGATTGATTGATGTTCATGGATCCAGTCTAAAAATTTATGAAACGTGGTCCCTGGAAGAAAGAGAAGGTTGTAGCCTTCAGTAGGCCAGCACCTACGTACTATATCTTGGCTAGTACAAGAGCTAAGGGGGTTGTAGCTCCCTTCCAAGAGAAGCTGGAAAACGAGAGAAGGTTGTAGCTCTCTGCAGGTTGTAGCCCGCGTACTGGTAAAGGACTGCACCAGTACATTGTAAAAGGAAGTTTCTAATTAAAGAAAGATAGAGGTGAATTGCAACAGGTGGTTTTCACCCACATTGGGTTTCCACCTTATATCTTGTGTTCTTGTGTGTGACTGTCTTCTGTTCTGTTTCACTGTTCTGGTTACTGTTTATTTCACTCAGATACACAGATTAATAATCAACATCTGAAAGATAAAGTAAATCATAAGTTTGCATTGTATACGCGGGTTTCCGTCTACATAGTTGCGTATATACGCGGGTTTTACTAACTGAAGTAGCGTATATCCTCTGATTTTTAAAAGGGAATATTTGGCTTGATAATACTGATTCACCCCCCCTCTCAGTATTATTTCCAACATACTGGAAGATAAGAACCACACCATATCTACAATCACTTGGAATGGATGTTTGGGAAATTATGGAAGGAGGATATACATAATCATCAGTAATTCCTATAGATATAGAAGATAGAAAGCAATATGAACTCAATGCCAAAGCTGTTACTGTCTTATTGGGAAGTTTGACACAATCAGAATTTGTTAAGGTCATGCAGTTCAAATCAGCCAAAGGAATATGGGACAAAATCATTCTAAGCTATGAAGGAGATGATCAGGTAAAATGTTCTAAGCTTCAAACTCTCAGAATACGGTATGAAACCCTTAAGATGCATAGTAATGAAAGCATAGCTAATTACTTCATGCGTATAGATGAGATTGTCAATTGTATGAGGAATCTGGGTGAAGAAAGTAAGGAAGTTGTCTTAGTTGAGAAAGTTTTGAGATCATTGTCTGCTAAATTTGAATCCAAAGTATCTGCCATAGAAGAAAAGGAGGATCTGCAGAATATCACTATGACTCAGCGTCACGGAATCTTAACTGCTTTTGAGATGAGAAAAGGAGGACCATCAAATATGAGAGAAGCCGCATTTAAAGTGTCAGCAAATGGAAAAGAAAAACTCAGTGAATCAGGATACATTTTAGAAGAAGAATATGAGGTAAATTTTGTCAAGAATCTTGAACGGGGATCTGGAAGGTTCAAAGGTAAGCTACCTTTCAAATGATTTTCTTGTGGTAGAGTTGGTCACTACACTGCTAGATGCCCTCATAACAAAGGAAAGATGTTCGAAGAAGGTAATAGAAGTTATTATACTCATGATAAAAGTAATGAATCATCCAATAATGATGAAGACATTAGAGTTCTCATGGTATATGAAAATAAGGACGTAGAAACAAAAGAAGTTACCAGATTAAAAGAACAGCTGGAGACAGTAACCAAGTAAGGGAGTAGCTGCAGGATGTAGTAAAAGATCAGAGCATAACAATTCATAGACGTGAATCTAAGATCCTCTCTCTAGAAGAAGATCCTAAAGAATCAAAGAAGCAGAATAAATAAGCTCTTGAAGAACAAGAACATGAAGTGCTTGAATTAAGGCAACAAGTGGAAGAAGGAAGAAAAGCTGAAGAAAACATAAGGATGCAATATCTGGAAAAGGAAGAACAACATCAAGTTGAGGTAAATATCTTAAAAGGTAAATTAGAAGAAAAGGATAAACTGTTATGATTTCAAGAAAGTACTAAGATTTTGGATGATATTCTTAGTAGTCAAAGATCCCTTGCTATCAAAACTGGTCTTGGTTTTTATGAAACTGTTGAAGGTGAATCTAGCTCACAAGGTGAGGTAAGGAATTCTAATGCAAAATCTGAAACGATCAACAAGGAGATAAGTGGTCAACCCCAACAACAACCGAGGAGAGAAATTCTTCAAAGAAGACCTTTTCCTCCTAACTATGAAAATGATAGTCAATTATTTCCTCAAATGAATAATGTTGAATGTTATGTATGTCATAATTTTGGACATATTGCAGCTAAATGCAAAAGAAAAATGTAGCAATACCATCTCACAGAAATATCATCACGTTCCAAGTACTTTAAGGGATATTTTTTTGCTTGCAATATGTTTGTTCACAAAGCAATTGATTGCAATAGAAGGAACATGAAACATGTAAGGTGTTATGCATGTAACAAGTTTGGACATAAAGTAAGGGAATGCAGGAGAAAAATTCAAACTCCAAAGCAAGAGGATCATACATCATCACAGTTCTTGGTATTGAGGAAGGCAGAATTAGAGACAGAAAGAGGTGGCATAACTCAGTTAGCTGACATAACAGACACAGGGGAAACTGAAAGTGTAGACCTTCAATATTCCAATTTTCATACACATATATTATGAAGATAAGTCGTGTATATACGTGAGTTATAGGCTGCAGAGTCGCGTATATGGAGCTCTGAAGAAAACGCAGCAAAACGGACTCAGGAAATGGCTCGGTCATGGTATATGATGGTTGGCATAGGCTCAGGGGGAGCATATGCCTCGAATAATGCATTGTTGGCATTATGGTTAGAAGTCTTTGGTGATGATGCTTATTGACACATCTTACTACTGATTGTTGATTAACCAAGAGAATGGATTGCAGGTTACAGGTCTGGATGCTAGTGACAGATGCTTATGGTGTAGATCATATGGTGTATGATAGTTGCTGATAACTATCATGGTCTTGTTTAGGTCCTTGGTCTTTGTGAGTCATATGATGTATTTTGTTACCCCACTATGCATGGGATGGATGATGTAATGTTTCTTGTTTTTGAGTCATGTATAAACATTTGGTATATCCCCACTTGGTTGGGTGGATGAGTAAAAAATGGTGTATTCTCACTTAGTTGGGAGATTGATGTATGTATAGAGTCATGGTATGCTTTTGCAGACCTTGCATGTGCTCAGGGGGAGCATGGACGGATTGGTACATCTTGGCATGTACAAAGGGGGAGCTCAATCAGAGATTTCAACAGGTACTCAGGGGGAGTATGGACAACAAAAGGTATACCAAGGGAGAGAACATCTTGGTCTGCCCTTTGCCCTTTATGTCAAAGGGGGAGAGTGACTTGGTGTGGTGGTTGCCATCAAGTCTAAAGGGGGAGATTTTTGACATTATGATACAGATATGATACAGGTGTTGTCCTTGATTGCAACTCACTCAGATGACAGATCATAGTACAGCTAGTGAATAGCAAAGAATTAATGATCAGAGAGGTATACACAAGGGTGCTGTGACAAAGAAGCGTATACACGTGGGTGAACCATATACCAAGTCGCGTATACGTACACACGCATGTTTACAGAAGGAAAGGCGCACACATGTTGGGAATCTAAGTTTTGGTCTGTGGTATTTGGTCCAAAGTTTTGACCCCAGGTATTGGGTCCAAGGTATTGGTTCAACATGGTTTTGGACCATGGTATTGAGAGAAGCCTAAACCTATATAAGGAGAAGATCATTAGGCCAAGAGGTGAAAGTGTGCAAGTGATGAATATCTGATGAAGTGTGAGATCTAGTATGTTGGTTATGGGTTTTTGATGCTTTGCTTGATCTGAACTAAGGAGGCACCTACGCAGTTGATAAAGGTTGATGGACAGGGATCATGAAGAATAAAATGCATTATCATTATATGGTATGATCATGAATAGATCTAAACACTGACAAATGTCTTATCCTTTATATCTTATGTTTTGGGTATATCTGAAGTTGAAAATTGCAGCAAAGGTATAAGTAATTATTTTCAGATCTATACGCAGGTTCTCTCTGGTGAAAGTGTGTATATAGGCCGGTTTGACACAGTCAAGTAGCGTATACATTATGAGATTTGATATTTCAGGTTGCTGTCGGTTCTAGTGATTGTTGCAGAGTTCTGGGTTCTGGTGACTGTGTTTTGATGACAGGGTTTCAGTGATTAAGTTGTTGGGTGATTCAGAGTTAATGATTGTATTGCAGTGGTGATTGTTTTGTATTTATGGATCCAGTCTGAATATTTATGAAACGTGGTCCTTGGAAGAAAAGAGAAGGTTGTAGCCTTCTATAGGCCAGCACCTACATACTAGTACATCAACTAGTACAAAAGCTAAGGCGGTTGTATCTCCCTTCTAGGAGAAGCTAGAGAACGAGACAAGGTTGTAGCCTTCTGCAGGTAGAAGCCTGCGTACTGGTATAAGACTGCACCAGTACAGAAGTATTGTAAAAAGAAGTTTCGTATTAAAAGAAGATAGAGACGAATTGCAACAGGTGATTTTCACCCACATTGGGTTTCCACCTTATATCATGGTGTTCATGTGTGCTTCTTATGTGTGATGATATGTTCTGTTTTACTGCACCTGTTTATTGTTTATGTGGTTGATAATGTTCTAATGCACTCATTAAAGATCAACTAACTGATTCATAAGTTTACTAGATATACGTTAGTTGCATTAAATACAGTTGCGTATACACGCAGGTTGCCTTAACTGAAGTAGCGTATATAAATCTGATAATGGAAATGAAGAGATTATTGATTTGCTAATACCCATTCACCCCCCCTCCCCTCTCAGTATTATTTCCAACATCATATTATAGCTGCCCATAAAGTCTAGGGCTTTCAAATAATTCAAAACTCAATTGAATCTAGTGAAAATGGAATTGCGCGGAATCCTGAGCAAAATTGGTTTCATTTTTATAAAATAATTGGATCCTGAAATCATCTCAATTTGAGCGACACTTTGCGTTAATGCTCATTTGGCTATAAATTTCATAGGTATATCCCCAATTTATGAAATCTCTCTCTCTCTCTCTCTCTCTCTCTCTCTCTATATATATATATATATATATATTTTAATTTTTTTAATTTTCTTCATATAAACTATTATATTAATATTTAATTTTTCTCTTCTACATTTCGGTCACGACATGTCTTTTCTCCTATAAAAAAATCTTTATTAATTAATGTTGAAGGTATATTATAATAATATAAGGTAATATGCTACAGTGCATCCAAGTGTGGAAGTAGTTGTGCAGAATAATGAGTCTGTAGACATTCCCAACTATGTGCACCTGTTGTCCCACATAGCTACTTCTACACTTCATGCAAACCTCAATTTTTTGTAAATTACATCAAATAAAGCAATGTTACCGTTTATACAAAAGGGAAATTTGTTTTACAATATAGCAAGAATATGATTACATGATTATGATATAAATATTTAAAATAATGAATATATTTTGCATTAGATACTTTTATTATTTTAAATAATATACTTTAAGTTAAAAATGTAAAATATTTAACCATTTGTGGTTGGCAGGTAGAGTAATTTTGCAAATCACTTCTAAACAAATGAAACTGGAGAATGATATCTTTTACTTTTTAATAAATTGTATTTTAAATATACTCATAAGTTTTGGGTTGGCAATGAATAGATGTATTATTTTAGTTTTTAAATTCATAAAATGCAATTAGTTTTTAAATTCCTTTTGAATATTTACCAAGCAAATGGGAAAGGTGTTGTAGCGATGAGGAACTCAAGGCCAAGTTTCATATTAGTGAGATCGGTGTAGGGTAAGGGTAATTATGGGATTAATTTTCATCCATGGAGGTCGTTGTTGGGAAAGGTGTTGTAGCGACGAAGAAATCAAGGCCAAGTTGCATATTAGTGAGATCGATGCAGGGTAAGGGTAATTATGGGATTAAATTTCATTCATGGAGGTCGTTGTTGGAAGAAATTCATGAAAACTTCACAGAAATTGAATAATATTTTCGAGATCTAATGCACCATAACAAACTTTTAAGAAATAGACAAGTTGAACCTGTATATAGTTGGAAAGAAGTATAAAAAAGGGGATAACTGGGGGAAGGGACTTTGTGGTATTGAAAACCACCAGGGGGTGGGTCTTTTATTCACCATTGTGCACCACATTATCAAAAGTGGTTTTCACAAAATGAAAAAACATAGACCCCCCAACCTTTGTTAAACTTGAGATGAGCAGAGGAGTACGCTATTTAATAGTGGCCATGGATCATATCTTGGCTGGCCATCACGTCTCTCGATTTTCATGCCCTTTGCATTATCCCAATACGTATCGAAACATAGGGAACTTCTTAAAATATAAAAAGATGCAGGGGATTATTTTCCTTATATAATATTAAGTCAAATATAGGAGGACGATTGAATATTTCATAGAGAGTAATGATAGCTTCATCCAAACAAAAACTAAAGGTCCCTAACATGTTGTTCACATTAATATTTTCAACCAACCAACACAGTGGTGCCATGCATATATACATATTTATATTAGTAGAAATTGTGCCAGTTGTTGCACCTAACACAAAATAGCTTTCGCTATTTAAAACGTTTATTTTAGTATATGAATGTACTAAAGCAAGGGTAATTTTTTAATAAATTCTCTAAGGAGGATGATATAAATTTATAGAGAGCAGTGAGAAACAATGGTTGCACACCACACAAATCAACCTCACACATTGTTTTATTATTGATCAAAACAATTACAATATATAGCATTCAACACACTGACTTCAACACATATAGATGAGGACTCCAACTCATAGCATAAGAATCAAGAGCTTCTAGACTGATGCCTAGGGACTCACAATGACACCTATACATGACATGGAAGCATTACTTCCAACACCCTCCCTTAATGCTTACGTGAAAAAAATTAAAAACACATATTACAACAACAATATGATATATGTCTGACTAGTCTTCATCAACACTCACATCCATTTTGGAATCTCGCAACCACTGCTCTTTCTTCACCACCACATCTTCGAGATGTCACTTGACCACCATTTAAAACATAACTTCTTCTAACCATCTTTGACGTACTTTGTAGAATTGACCCTTCTCGACCTCCCAAAGCATGACGAGTCAGTTTCGATATTGAACCATCCTATGGACACACCTCCATCTGTTGAACACATGGTCTTTCGTTGTATTCCATAATTATCTAGGAAGGTAGACTGAGTATTGAATGTATTTAGAAGTCAATTTTACAAGATGACCTCTTAAACACATAATCAAATTAACCTGTAAACTGATGTTCCTGGCTCCACATGATGCCACCAGCTTATAACAGATTATACATAATCAAATTAATGATATGTTCTTGTGTCACCGTATGCATCAAGAACCACCAATTTGAAAATATGCTAATATGTTCTATAATTGGTTCTTCATTTGATTTTTCGCACATTACACTTGGACAATAACACACTATAATATAATAAAACTGTAGCACACACCACACAATAAGACTACATAAATCTTAGAAGAGTTTGAGAGGCTTAGGAGCGTATTCTTCCTCACTCTCAGATTTTGTAGAATTTTCAGACATCGAATATGATGTCTTTTGCGTTAGCAAAATTTGCCGACTCTTTCAGTTTTCCTTTCGAAATATCTTTGGCATGGATCTTGCAATTCAACTTTGTATGCCCTTGTCTTTGGCAGTAGAAACATTCAACTGAACCCCTTCTTTTCTTCTTCCCTTTTGAAAAGAGCACTATTCTAATTTGTAAATTGCCTTCTATATCTCCCGCTTTCATTCATTTTTCTTCTGCTAGGAGTGTTGCTATCATCTCATCTAGAGATTTAAAATATAATTGGCTTTAAAGTAAACATAATACTTTCATAATTTGAAGATAAGCTATGCAACAATATAGCCCTTGCATCTTCATAATCTATTTCAGAGTCTGTTTCTGCGAATTTCCATTTTAGCTCATTTATATGAGTAGCCAAAGATGTGTCATCGTGCATTTTCAGTTTAAATAGTTGCAATTTTAAGGTGAAATTTGCATTCACAAATTTCTCTCCAAATATTTGGCTTAATTCTTCCTAAATTTCTGTAGAAGATTTCTCTGAATCCACTAAGTGAAGCTGAGAATCTGAAAGAGAGAGACCAATAATAGATTTTTATTTTTCCTCCCTTTTCTGCCAAAGGATTAATTGAGTCGGATCGTTGGGTGATTTTTTAGTGCTATTAACGAGCCTCCATAAGTTTTTATTCATCATTTGCAACTGAATTTTAACCTTCGACATATGGAAGTTACGACCATTAAACCTTTCCAATGGAAAAAATTCTATCTTTCACAAGAATCTGAATGTTTTTTTTTTAATATTACCTTGGATGGGAGCTCCTTCAGTTGTTGCTTTGACTGTGATGTTGGAATGTTAATTCCAACTGCAGGCAGCAGGCGGACGTGGACAATACGGCAGCACCCAAAACCGCCGGAGCCAAACCAGCAAACCACCTCGGTGCGTATCGGACCGCTTTCAGCAGCAGGCAGTTTTCGTACACAAGGGCTCTGATAAACTATGGAGGCGACGCGTGTCACCCGCATGACATAAGCGAACGTCAAATTTCACGCGTTATCATTGGCGCATCTTACCTGGTCCGATATCAATCTCCGTCGTCCGATCTCCTCGCGCGTCCTCAGCCATCGATCGCGTAAGGTGCATACGGGCCTGCAGCAAATCAATGCATTGCGTGGAGTGAAAGACTTTCTCCAGTTGACCGCCGTAGAAGAGTTATGGAATTTAATGTTTTACGTAGATCTTGGTGGAGGCCCCTTTAATAAGGTTATGGGGCATACGTCCTTTATGTTAATTTTTATATGTTTTTTTATATATGGCTATGTAAGCCCGTGTGTGAAAAAAATGTTATGTTATGTTTTTTTTTGTTGTGGTGTATTGTGGCTGCGGCAGCGTATAGTGATGTGCGCGTTTTTTTTGGTGATGGGTATTGTGCCTGCGCACAATTTTTTTTATGTAATGGTGTTATGTGGTGGCTGCGCACAGTAGTGCGATTTTTGTAAATGCACAGCAGTGCGATAAAACAAAAACAGGGATGTAATGGTTTTGCTCGCCATTGTAAAACAGAGGTGCATTGTAATGGTGTTGACCCTGTGCACGTTTTTTTTGTTCATGGAAATGTATTGAACGCACAGCAGTGCGAAAAGAATTTGAAAACAGGGATGTATTGTATTGGTTTGCCATCACAAAACCAAGAGATAGCATGAGATTGTTTATGTAATACCCACAACAGTGGAAGACCAGAAGCGAGAGAGAGACAGAGTCTCTCCAGTGAATCCCTCTTTGCACAGAGGATGAAATTGTATCAGTCCTTTTTGTTTTAAGCAAATAAAAATGTTTTTGTGACTGTGTAATGGACTGTTATGAGCAAATTTGTTTAAAAAGCTTCCCTGTGCAAAAGATCCTGGAACAGTGGAAACAGAGCATTGGCTCTGTGGTGTTTGTTGTTGACTGTGAGTCTATGAACTAAAGAATTTCCTCGGGAAGCTAGAAAGGATGCATATCTAATGTTGCATGCGTCAAGTCAACTTTTATTCGGAGAGGTCGATTAAGAGAGGCAAAATTGAAGCAAAACCTTTTTTCAGAAATTCAAGAAACAAAAGGTCGATTTATTTTAATTACGACCGATCCATCTCTTTAGATTCACGGTGGTTGGTTCTTCCAACCTGAAGATGAACCAATCGTTTTGTTGTTGATGCCCTCCCTTAAAAATAGTGATTCTCTGGTGGTTTTTCAAAACAACAACCACCAACTGTCATGCTCTACGATCATGCATGCCTAGGTCGATTTCACATCCAATCCACGACAAATTGATTATGAAACCGACTATGAAGATCTATTTGAATAGGCAATATGGAAGCATCAATTCAGACAGGCAACAAAGAAGCGAGGTTTGCAAAATGTCGTACTCAGAGTCCAGATACGCTGCATAGACCCGCTAATACAGAGTCAACTGAGACCTCGATTCCATGTTACAAGGATAAGCTAAGAATTGATTGCATAGGTTCCCTTGTTGTACACTGACTCAGATTTTGTCGGTCATGGAAAAAAGGCACACGAATACATCAACAACACCACGAAACAAAAAAAACACGGATCATAAAAATAAACAAATAGTGCTTGAATCGCTGCCTCAACGCCTGCCCTTCCTCCCCATCTTTCATTTTCTTTTTATATCACGACTTTCATCTGAAGAAAGCCTCTCTGGTCGAAGGCAATGTAACAACAAAGGTGGCTCCACACCGTGGTTGATTCTTTGCTGATGTATGCACCAAGAAAATAACTACGACTACATGAGTTGTTTAGATCCACCTTTCACACATATCGGGAGGAATCAACGCACTCTGACACTAAAAACGAAGGATAAAAATGGCTATCATCCTTCATATGACCATGACGCTAGCAATTACAGGGCATTTTAAAAATCAAAGATTCATAGATCCTGTCTCTCTCACTTGCTCACACTGAGCATACACACTAAAACAAATTATTAACAAAAATTTGATGCTCAGAATCGAATTTGATTCAGAAAATCGAATCTGATTCGCAGAATGAGATTTGATTAGTAGAATCGAATCTGATTCGCAAAATCAGCAGAATTAGATCCGATTCACAAAATCAGATCTGATTCGCATAATCAGATTTTTTATTTTTTTAAGTGGGCAGGGCTAAAATCTGATTTGTAGAAGCGGATCTGATTCACATAATCAAATTTTAGCCCCGCCCTCCAATTTTTATTTCTATTTTTACGTTTTTTTTAATAATTTTTCTTTTTTCTAAGATTTTAATGTTGATGTTCTAAATTTTTTAATTAATTATGATTTTTTTTGTTTTGTATGTTTATTATATTTTTTATGTTTTAAAAATTTTAAATTTAATTTTAATGGTTTTTAAATTTTTGTTAGTTTGTTTTTATTTTTGTTTTAAAATTATTTAAAATTGTTTTAATTTTGTTGTTTTTTTTTTTGTTTTGTTTTGTTTGTTGTTGTTGTTTTCTTTAATCAAGTTTGTTTTCAATTTTTTTATTATATATTTTTAGTTTTTTAATAGTTTTTTAAAATTGTTGTATTTTTATTTATTTATGTTTGTAGTTTTTATAATAATAAAAAAATTCAATTTTTTTATCGTTTACAAAAAAAATTACATTTTTTTAAAAATGTTTTTTTGAGAAAACATGTTTTTGTTATTATTTATTTCTTTGTATTTTTTTTAATTATTAGTTTTATAGGTTAATTTTTGTTTTTTTAACATTTTTATGATTGATTATATATATATATATATATATATATATATATATATTTGTTTTGTTTTTATTTTTGCTTTTATTTTTAAATTTATGTTTTCATTATTCTTTTGAAATTTTAATATTTTTTCAGAGTCATGATAAAATATTTTAAGCAATTTTTTCAAAATGTTGAAAATTTATCCTTAAAAAAAAAGCAAACATTAATTCAACATCAACACTTTTAGTTTTCAGGGTGTTTTTTGCAAAATTTTTGCACAAAAAATTGGTTTTCATTTCCATTTTTAAAACATGCTGAAAATTTACCATAAAAAAAAAAGTGTTATTCCAGCATCAACACTTTTCATTTTCGAGTTGATTTTTCATGTTTTTTGGGGATTTTTTGCAAGAGTTCCTGTTTTGAGTTTATAGTTCTCATATCAAAGTTTATATTGTTTATTACAATGTTAGCGATCCACATGCTTATCCATTTTGGGTTGCCAAGGTTATAAAGGTCACTAAATAAATGAAGATGTTACAGTAGTTGAAGTACACGGGTATGCCACAAACGCACATCCATTTAATGATTTGTACAAGTCAAAGATGGTAATTGATAAATAAATTAGCATAAAGAGAAAAAGAAAGGGTTCAAATATAAATCTTTACTGCATTAACCTCTTAAAATTGGAGGATGTTGACATAATTTTTTATGACTTCAATTTAACAAAGAGAGGAACTCTTTGCTCCAAGACCACATATATTATCAAAAGATTGCTACCACAAGAAAAAATGGCAAGATGGGAGTTTGTTGAACCCATTAATATATCTGGAAGGATTTTGACATCAACAATGTTTTGCGTACATGTAGACTTAGATGGGGCATTGACTGGTGATAGAGAAGAATATGAGTCATTGGAATAAAGGTGATGTAGATTATGATGGTGTGTCAAAATCTATGAGTGAATATGAATAATTGTTTAGAACATTTTATGTAATTTTGATCAATATGATAAGGTAACTTGAAATAATTTTTTTAGCTTGCATATGATCTTACATGAAGTTATGAGTCGAGTGTATGTTTCTTTGATTATATGTTTAAATTATGAAGAATTCATTTATTTGGAATATCCACAATGCAATAATAACTTTGAGAAATGATTTATGTTTCTTTCAATGTACTTAGTATTGATATTTTGATTAAAAGTTATATATATATATATATATATATATATATATATATATATATATAGATTAGGAATTAATGTTGAATTTTTAAATTATACGGTGATATTGTCATGCCATTATGTATTATTATGATTTTATATAACATAGTTAAAAAGATGTTGCACTCTTATTGCCCCATTAAAACGGAGTGTTTCAATTTGATGGTTGATTTTTAAGTTTTAGTTGCAATGGGTCAAGTTGTCTTAAGATAAGATTTCAAGAGAGGTATATTTTTAGCCATTAAAAAAAATGTTCTTGGTAGAATGACTATTTGACTTAGTTGTTGATTTTTAAGTTTCTTTTTAGTCATGATATTTGGTTTATATGTCATGGTTGAAAAATGTTGAAATTTTAAAGTTTTTTGTACTCGTGATATTTAATTTTTAATTCCTTGGTTGAAATTATTGGTATTTTAAGGTTTTCCATAATCATCATTTTGGTTTTAAATGCCATGGCTGAAATTTTTTGGAATTTTAACCCTAAAAAATGGTGATGTAGCAACACCTCTTTTCACTTTTTGGGATTTTCTTCATTTCCTTTGTGCAATGATAGGGGTTTTTTGGGCTACATTTCCCTTTTTGAGGTTATAGTTGTCATTAAGTTGGTAACTTTATTTTGTAGCTCCATGTATTTGCAATGATGACATTGAATTGGGTCTTTGGAAAGCTTGATCACATTCTAATTATTGCACTAGAGGGTGGTTGACTATTTCTATTGGAATCCAAACTTCGAAGGATCGGTTGAAGCTACAAGGCTTATTGACTTACATTAACAGTTGCTCAATACTCTAATTATGTTGATGAAAGAGAAATAAGCTATTGCTACTTACAAGCCCAAGTGGGAGACCCTAGAACAAGACTGAAAACATAACTTGTAATAGACTTTTGATCATTAGGGTATCCAATCTGAATTAGTGAAACTGACCAACAAAGGAGCCCCACTTCAACTATGATGTACCTCAAATTGAACTATACCCTTATTTTACAGAAATACCCCTTTTTTTATTGGGTGTTTACATATAATGAGCAAAAAGATAAATATCAAAGGAAATATTAGGATGAATATGAGTCAAATATAAGAGGCTACCAATTAATTGATGGTATAAAGTGGCATAAACTGCGAGTGCAGTACAAGTGGCAACAAGTTTGACTCCATTGGAAGGAAGAATGGGTTGATTTACAATCATCCATATAAAAGAAATGAAGGTCACATGCATAACTATATTAGGAAATAAAAATTTCTTCCTTGGTTTGAAATACTTTGAGGCGGAGGAAATAATGCAAAAGTCCTAAGTCTATCATTTCAAATTTCTTCTTGAGGCTATATTTCACAAAGTTTAGTATCACTACTAGTGAGGAAAATGTCATCAACATAAAGAACAAGGATTATGAGATGGATTCCTACTTTCCTAGTGTAGACATTGGGCTTAGAATGACATATAAAAAAGTTAGTGTTGAGAAGAAATTTATCTATTTAGTGTATTGTTGATAGTACTGGAGCCGCCAACATGTCAGGGGATCTCCTTGGTAAGAAGTCCCAACTAGACCTCAAATCGTTTGGAGTAGGAGTACTAGAAGTGGGTAGTATAGCAGTGCCTTGACTGCGGTAGCATGGGGAGGTGATTATGATAACTCTGTCGGAAGTAAGTTTGTGACCTTGCAGCGAGTCAAGTGAGATGCATGGGGGTTCTAAAACACATAGGGGAAAAGGAAGTGTGTCCCTTATAATCTTGTAATAGTACACATCCTAAAAGGAACACACGAGCTGAATGAAATCACAGGTTGGAAGCGGAATAGTCCACAATCCAAAGTGACGGGTTAATACAACAACATGCCTTCAACAAGATTCGTACAATCGTATACAAAATAGTTCATACAAAAATGCATAAGTGAAATAAAATACATCTCTAAAGTAACCAGAATATTTGAACTACAATAAAAACATATGCATGAAAACGTGTTGGCTCAATTATATATATTAAGTGAAAGTTTCATCCATACATACACCATTAACAGCCACTAGTCCCAATAATGGAACATTACAGTCAACATCGCCTGCTCCTCCAAAGAGATGTACTCGCTCTACCTTGTGGAGAAGCTAAGGCTCGTCACAATACTCCCCAAGCCTTCTCTAAGCAATTCCTAGCCAAAAGCTTGGCTCCCAAAAGCCTGTACTATGAGTTATGGGGTTCTTTATATAGAAAAGGGTGGGGTGACCCTTGAAATTCCCCTTTGACTCTTGGACTACCCTCATGAATCTTCACATTACATAGTGATTGTTCACATTCCACTGGTGACACTTGGAGTTTCACTTACAACATATTTACAATAATAAAATTTTCCACATGTACCCTTGTGAGACAAAATAGGCTAGAGACAACATAATAAGACAAAAAAATATGACTCCAAGATTTGGGGAAAGACCAACTCGGAAACATCCACTTGATGCTTCTCGATCAGGTACTAATGCTAAGTTTGGTATTGTGTTTTGATGTCCAAAAACTGCTTGATGTTGTCTTGCTGAAAGCAGACACTTGCCTCCATGGTGTCCAGGCATGTGGTCTTGGAACTTGTGTTTGTCTTGTCCTTAAACTTGCGCAACATTGTCCTAAGTGTGGCTGGACCACCAATGTACTTCTGTATGTTGTTTTCACTCACCTGTAAGTCATCACTGGTGGCCTCGCGCATCAACTGCTCCATGTACCTGTCGACCTCTAGTTGGACTTGGTTCTTGTGCTTAGCTTTGGTGAGGGAACTTACATCTATTCACTCTCTTCTTTAGTTGCTGGTTGTTTCAACTTATCAACTTAGCATTGTTTCTATGTCATTGCGCCTTGCCTTTTTTCTTCTTGTTGTTTCTACTTCTCATCTCCTGTTCTTCCTTCGACTCTTGTTCTTCTTGTTGCGATCTCAGTTCTGCTACCTGCAAGCTCTGCTCTTTTCTCTTCCTTTGCTCTGATGTCTATGTCTTGTGCTTCCTTTTGCTTCTACTATCAAAGTTACCTACATGAAGATTGAATGTGCTTTTTCCCTGCTGCTTTGTCCAACCTTTGTTATGTCAGCGATTTCTTCTTTCCCTGATCCTATACTAGCTTGCTGCCTTCTACCACTACTACTAGTTTTGCTGCCATGTTAGTGTTGACTCTTTTCTGTAAACAATTGGGCATCTTCATATATTGGCAAGTAAAACGGTGCTTTCTCAATGACATCATTGGTACTACTTTCAGTGGTAGCTCTTGAAGCAACTCTCTTTGGTGCCATGGTACAATGACTACTGGAGAGAAGCGCTTCATGAATGTGGTACCTGTGGGACAGAACAAAAACTCATGGCAAGCAAACATTATCTCTTATAAATCTAACTTTATAGCATGATCAAGCAACATCCAGGGCATCTGATGAGAGGAAATGCACAATTTTGACTGACAAGGGGTGACTGATTCACTGTGGGAACCACACAATACGCAGTCTCAGTAGTCAGTTTGGAAGCTTGTTGACTGGAACTGCGCAATGGGCAGCTCAGTCTAGGACAAAGCCTGGGAGAGACTACAAATTGCGCAGTCTTAGTGACCAATATGGGAGACTAGCTCCTGGAACTACGTAGTGCACAGTTGGAGCCAGCCCAGGACAACCTCTGCGCAATTCCAGAAGCCAAGGTAGAGGCCTTGAGCTTACAAATTGTGTAGTGCATGCAAGTGAATGTGAGATCCGGGCAAGGGGGGACCAGATCTGTCCATGGGGAGTGTGAAAACAGGCATATCTAAAGGATGATGTAAGGATGAGTGTAGATCTAACTAAGTGTAAATGTATGCATCTAAAACAAGTGCAACAATGGATAAAACTGAAGGAACATGAAGCATGTGAGGGGAGTTACCGCAACGATAACCGTTGCTGCAAAAATAGGAAAACTCATGCGACACTTGGGGAAGGCAATGTATAACTTGAAACAACACTTCTACAATCTAAAAAAAGTTAAAATGTCAGTTGACGTTCAAAAAAATGAGTGAAACAACACTATCACAAAATAAACAAACAAAAGCCACATAAAAAAGAAGCAAAAGGCAATAAAAGAAAAACTCACCCCGAAAAGTGATGACAATGCTCTGAATGCTCCTTGACTCCTAGGGAAGCTAGAGCTTGACGATCGAATGCATAGGTGAGATCTAGAGGTGTCCATTACACATATTTGAGAAAATGGAGTTCATGATGCGTATGTTTGTGATAAAGGAAAATAACGACACTTAGCAAAAACTTCTAAAGATGGAAATGTGTCACCTTCGGGAAGCTAATAATATATTCTCTACTTCCCAGGCATGCTTTTCCTCTTAGCTTCTTGGTTTTCACGAACACTTCCATGCAATTCTTGGAAATATTGCTCAGTTATGGGGAGGACTGAGAAAATTTCTAGTTCATGCACTAACAGCTTCTGAGCACAATATGGTTCTACGCAATTTTTGGGCTGAGTGGCTTTGTGCTTCCTCTCAGGCTCTTCGCAATTTTGCAGTTGAAGACAAGTTGTCAGTTGGTTTTGCACAGTTTTGGATTTGAAGGCTCACTTGTTGTCCTCGACTACTCTGCACAGTTTCTCAGCTAAAGACATGTTTTCATCTAGGTCTGTGCAATTCTGGATCCGAAGGTCACAATTGGGTTGCACTGCACAATTCTTGAGAGCAAGGCTCACTGTTGGGCTGCACTGCACAATTCTTGAGAGAAAGGTTGAATGCACTCTAGGACTGCGAAGTTTGTTAAGGCAGTGCAAGAACCAGATGCAACCAAGTCACAAGGGTCAACTTTTGGTTAGACAACAAAGAAAGTAAGCAACAAAAACTTTAAAGTGAAAGATAAATTCAAATGAATGCACAAGTACCTGAGAAATGAAAGACAAACTACTAAGATTTAAGGAGGGAGGCTCCAAAGCGAAGTGAAGGAAAATATTTGGAGAGTGGTTGTAGCCGCTACAACATTGACGACACACTGGTAGAACTCCAACTCTTTGTATGGACCTTGTCTCGTGTAAAGTGAGTCTACCTCCTTTGAAAGTATTGTTTGATTCTTTGATCGTCATGGCTTCCTCACTAGCTTGAGTTAAAGATATATTATCTTCCATTCACTTGATTGGTCAACACACATACCAAGCTAAGTCAAATGAGTTGTTTCAATTGGAGATGAGGGGTATATTGATGCACACATAATATATATTGTCAGAGTTTAAGTTTCATCTCTGGTGTTGCTCCACTTCCAACAGACATGGAAAGTACTCCGACGGAGTCACTTCAGGAACACAAGCATCGCTCTGCTGCTAGCAAGCCTGGACGACACTCCAACATAGTTTCTTTCTACACCTCTCTGTGTAGGAAGATTTTCTCTTCTTTCGCCTTTATTTACTATTTTTTTCAATTTCAAAGAACTGTGTATAGGCACTTATTTGTTTCATGAGGCAGAAGAGGGATCTCAACTTATTGAGAGAAAAAGAGGTTGGCCCTTCAGAGAATTATGTTATATATACCTATGACATACTTGTTAAGGTTTTCCCCCTCACCTTACTTTACTTGATTGAGTTGACAAGGGTTAACCGAATATAGAAGAACCAATTAGAGTAGGTGGTACTAGTTAAATTGCAAGCGTTGTGTTTTCACCAAGACTCACTTTGAAAAGAACGTATTTTCCATCAAGATATCATTGGCTGAAAGAACGCAAGGTATTCACAAAGAGAGGGAATAGAAAGATAACCAAATGTTGGTAGTTGTACAAGTCCTCTTGTGTTTCATCTAGTTTGTCTCAAGAAGCCAAACACGGTTTCATGGGAAGCTAAACCTACAGGTGCATAAAAATAAAACAAAAAAACAAGCAAAGGATAGAAATAAACGAAAGAAAAAAAACTAAGAAAAGAAAAACATGAAAGAAAAGTAAAAAAGAAAGAAAACACTACTCCTACTAATCTAAACAGTGTATGGGCCTACTCACTTGAAGTGATATTTCCAATGCGGCCACTGATGCATTGGGTGGCCCATATAAGTGAAGGCACGATCGTCAAGAAAGATATTCATACAAACCAATAGACAAGAAAGATAAATAAATTAAGACCAACACGCTCAAATTTTGAATGCATCCACTGAAAAGAAAAAAGTGAACGCACATGACAAACACACTATGGACGTACCATGGTCTGATAGAGCACTATGCGTGGATAACAAGCATGTACACTCTTTTGACCTTGACACACGAGCAACCATGCAGAAATAAGAAAAAATTCACTTCGCATCATGACTTGCTACATATGACTCCTCCAATGCATGAGCGATATGATCGTGTGATTTTGGTAGAGGAAGTGAAATTTGTGGATCAGATTGATTTTCAATGTGCACGAGAGAGTGAAGAGGAGCCTGAGTTGGTTCAACAGATTTCTGATCGGGAGTGCAACTAACCTCAAGACAGTGAGGGCCTGACATAACCATAAGCTTGGGCTGAATTTCCTCGACATCTTGTGGGGTTTCCACTTCGTCAGCAGGTAGATCATCAAAGACCGGTGGCGTGGAAAGATCAACATCCAATGAATCAACATCATGATAAAATGGAGTGACGGGTTAATCCAACAACACGCCTTCAACAAGATTCATATAATTGCATACAAAATACTTCATACACAAATGCATAAGTTAAACAACATACATTGCTAGAGCAACCAGAATAGTCCAACTACCACAACAACATATGCATGAAAAAGTTTTGGCTCAGTTATATTATTAAGTGAAAGTTCCATCCATACATACACCATTAACAACCACTAGCCCCAATAGTGGAACATTACAGTCAACATTGCCTTCTCCTCCAAAGAAGTGTACTCATGCTACGTTGTGCAGAAGCCAAGGCTCGTCACAATACTCCCAAGCCTTCTCTAAGAAATGTCTAGCCAAACGCTTGGCTCCCAAAAGCCTTTTCTATGATTTATGAGGTTCTATTTATAACAAAGGGTGGGGTGACCCTTGACATTCCCCTTTGACTCTTTGACTACCCTCATGACTCTTCAACTCCTTTACAAATAACTCTTTACATGACATAGTGACTATTCACATTACACTAATGACACTTGGAATTTCACTTATAATATATTTACAAATAATATACCGTTTCCACATATACCCATGTGGGACAAAATAAGCTAGAGATAGCCTAACAAGACACAACACTATGACTTCGAAGTTTGGATCAAGACCAACTTGGTAACCTCCACTTGATGATTCTTAGTCACATACTGATGCCAAGATTGGTACTATGATATGATGTCCCCAAACTGCTTGATGGTGTCTTTCTAATAGTGGACTCTTGCATCCATAGCTTATAGTAATATGGTCTTGGAACCTGTGTCCATCTCATCTGGAAGCATGTGTAGCATGGTGTAGACCATGACAAGACCACCAATGTTCTTCTGCATGTTTGGTGTGCTTAGCTCCAAGTCATCCCTAGTCGCCTCTCGCCTTAGCTGCTCCATGTACTTGTCGACCTCTAATCGGTCTTGGTTCTTGTGCCTAGCTTTGGTGAGGGAAGCTCCATTTGTTCACTCTCTTCTTTAGCTTATGGTTGTTCCATCTCATCAACCTATATTAACATTATTTCTATGTCATTGCGCCTTGCCTTTGTTCTTCTTCTTGTTTCTACTTCTCATCTCATGTTCTTCCTTCGACTCTCATTCTGCTTGTTGCGATCTCACATCTTCTACCTGCAGCTCTTCTCTTTTTTCTTCCTTTGCTATGCTGTCTATGTCTTGTGCTTCCTTTTTCTTCTGTTGTCAAAGCTTCTTGCGTGAAGACTGATTGTTCTTTCACTCTACAAATTTGTCCTCCCTTTTTTATGTCAGTTATTTCCTCTTTCCCTGATCCTATACTATCTTACTGCCTTCTGCCACTATTGTTGGTTTGGCTGCCATGTTAGTGTTGATTGCTTTTTTGTAAACTGTTGGGAATCTGCATATATTAGTAAGTAAACTGGCGCTTGCTAATTGCTTCCTCGATACTAATATCAGTGGTCTCTCTTGAAGCATCTTTGTTTTGTGCCATGGTACAGTGGTTGCTGGAGAGAAGTGCTTCACAAGTGTGGTACCTGTGGGACATAACAAACACTCATGGCAAGTAAACATTAGCTCTTACAAATCTAACTTTACAACGTGATCAAGGAGTAGCCAGGGCATCTGATGAGAGGAAATGTGCAACTTTGACTGACAAGGGGTGACTGGTTGACCATGGGAACCGTGCACTGCGCAGTCCCGAGAGTCGATGTGGAAGCTTGCTGACTGGAACTACGCAATGCGCAGTTTAGTTTGGGACAGGGCCTGAGGGAGACTACGCATTTCACTGTCTCAGTGACCAAGATGGGAGACTAGCTCCTAGAACTACACAGTGAACAAATGGAGCCATCCTAGGACAACCTTTGCGCAATTCCAGAAGCCAAGGCGAGGCCTTGAGTTTCCAGATTGTGCAGTGCATGAAAGTGAATGTGAGACCCAGGCAGGGGGGGCCTAAATCTGTCCATGGGGAGTGTGAAAATAGGAAGATCTTAAGGATGATGTGAGGATGGTTGTAGATTTGACTAAGTGTAAATGTATGCATGTAAAACAAGTGCAGTAATGTATCAAACTGAAGGAACACGAAGCATGCGAAGGGAGTGTCCACAATGACGACCGTTGCTGCAAAAATAGGAAAACTCATGCGACACTTGGGGAAGGCAATGTATAACTTGAAACAACACTTCTACATGCTAAAACAAGTTAAAACAACAATGTAAATTCAACAAAATGAGTGAAACAACACTCTCACAAGCTAAACAAACAAAAGCCACAGAAAAAGTAGCAAAAGGCAATAAAAGCAAAACTCACCCCGAAAAGCGATGAAAATGCTCTGAAGGCTCCTTGATCTCCTAGGGAAGCTAGATATTGATGATCGAATGCATAAGTGAGCTCTAGAGGCGTCCATTACATAGATTTGAGAAAATGGAGTTCATGACACATATGCTTGAGATCAAGGACAACAACGACACTTAGTAGAAACTTCTAAAGATGGAAATGTGTCACCTTTAGGAAGCTAATAATAGATTCCCTACTTCCCAGGGATGCTTTTTCTCTTAGCTTCTTTCTTTTTTGGAACACTTCCATGCACTGGCTGGAACAATTGTTCATTTTCTGAGGAGGACCGGGAAACTCTTTGGTTCATGTACTGACAACTTCTGAGTAGTACAATACTGTTCTGCACAATTTCTAGGTTGAGTGGCTCTGGGTTGCCTCTCAGGCTCTGTGCAATTTTCTAGCTGAAGACAAGTTGTTAGTTGGGTCTGCACAATTCTGGAGTCGAAGCTCACTGCTGGGTTGCACCACACAATTCTTGAGAGAAAGGCTCACTACTGGGTTGCACTGCACAGTTCCTGAGAGCAAGGTTGGTTGCCCTCTAGGACTGTGTAGTTTGCCAAGGTAGTGCAAGAACTGGATATAACCAAGTCACGGGGGGTTAGCTTGTGGTTAGACAACAAAGCAAGTAAGCAACACAAGTTGTAAAGCGAAAGATAAATTCAAATGAAAGCACAAGTCCCTGAGCAGTGAAAGACAAGCTGCTAAGATTTAAGGATGGAGGCTCCAAAACGAAGCGAAGGAAAAATTTTGGAGGGTGGTTCTAGCCGTTATAACATGTACCAAGTATAAAGAGCTTGCTTAAGATAATAGAGATATTTCTTACAGTGATAAGCGAGGATAGAATCATTCTAAACATAGCCAAGAGGTTTTTCATGTATATTTCTTTTTGTATATCCCCATGTAATAGGGAATATTTAACATCCATGTAATGGACCTCCCATCCATGTGAGGAAACAATGGCTAAAACAAGGTAGATGGAATTCATTTTGGCTACAAGAGAAAAAATTTCATTATAGTCAATGCATTTAACTTGAGAGAATCCTTTGTCAACTAATTGGACCTTATATATTTCAACACTTCCATTTGATGCATAGTTAGTTTTATACACCCATTTACATCTAATAAGTTTTTCTCCTTTTAGAAGAGGTACAAGTTCCCAAGTATTGTTTGCCATTAAGGAACAATATTCTCCATTCATTTCTTTCTCCCTATCTAGATATCCTAAAGCTATTGCAAATATTTCTAGATCATGAGTTTCTGAAACTTGAGCTAAAAGATGAGGCTCAGTAGAAATGGAAGATGTATTATATGTATATGTAGGTTAATGACTGACAATATCACCAACTACTTTATATGTTGAACATGCCCATCTTAGAAACTATGATGTTGGTGTTGGTTCTTGTTCAATGGACTCATCTAGAGGAAAGTGAGTAGATGGAGGTGGGTTTTCATCCTCGCTATCATATTTTGAAGTATAAAACATAATAGGACCAGAAGATGACACATATGTCAAACATGGCTTGCAAGACGAAGATGGAACAAATGTGAAATAAGGCTTGCATGCTAAGAGATTTTCATCAAATTTAACATTTCTTCTAATAATCATTTCATTAGAATGAGGTTGGAGAAGTTTATAACCTTTTACACTTCAAAATATCTGACAAAATGTTCTTCTCATTTTTAGGTTGTATTGCTTTCCCTTTCTCATCAAGAATGTGAGCACATGGTTCACTACCAAATACATGGAAGTTGCTTCAATCTAGATTAATTTTAGTTCATGTTTCTACTAGTTGTATATTTTTTAAATCTTTTGTGGGAGTGTGATTTAATATGTAATTTTCAAAACTGTTTTCTTATACCCAATAATGAAGAATTAATCCCTTGAATTAGATCATACAATTATCCATTTCCTTTAAAGTGTGATTCTTTCTCTCAACAACAACATTTTTGTGTGTGTGTTGTATATAGAAAAATATGTTGCATCTTAATGCCCTCTGAAGTGTAGTAAGTTGTGAATTTGTTGTTAACATATTAATCTCCATTATCTATTCTTAATGTTTGTAGTTGATGTCCAAATTATTTTTCTACAAAGGCCTTGTAGGCCAAGAACAAGTCAAAAACTTCACACTTAATTTTAAGAAGTATTAAGTGCATCTAGAGAAGTCACAAATGAAATTTAAGAAGTAATTGTGTCCAAAGAAAGAAGGAGAATAAAGTGGACCACGCAAATAATTGTGAACAATTTGCAAAGGGGTTGAGGTTCTCAAAGATGCATGTTTGTCAAAATTGTCTGGATGATGCTTGGCAAGAACACAATTGGCACAAACACTATCTCTGCAAGAAAAGAGAGGAATACCAATCAAAATATTTTGATTACATAGTTGTTTCAATGAGTGATAGTTTAGATGACCAAACCACTCATGCCAAAGTTTTCTTAAGTCATTGATGTGAGCAATAAAAATTCATGGAAAAATATAACGACCCAAAATTGTCAAATTTATCAACCTAGCAATATCATCAACAATTCTAGTGGAGAGGACATGCTTACAATAGTTTAAATCCTTTATTATAACTTCGTGGGATGAAAAATGTGTTGTGTTACCTTCACCTAAATGAGTGATCTAGTATACTCATAGAAGGTTGTGGGAAAGACTTGGACGCATAATACATCAATGAAATGATTATTATATATCTTAATTATTCAAGACCTTAAAACAATATGAGGTTTACCATCACCAAAAAATATTTTTTTTGGTGTTGCAATTATTAAGAGTAGAAAAAATGGATTTATTCTTACCCATATATAGATGCCCTAGAATAAATAAGCCATGAAAAGAAGATATAGATGTTGCATTGAAGGAGAAATTGGAAGCAGAAAGTGAATGGTCATGAAAAGAAGCATTAGAAGAAGAATAAGAAAGATTGGTATTGTGATTTTTCCTTGCTACTTTTAAGGCCTCGATCATTTTAAACATATAGACCCTAGATGACCATATTACCTAGAAAAATTGTAATGCCTATACTCTTCTTACTCATTGATTTTGGTCCTTTGGCATTACAGGTAATAGAAGTTGGTTGAGACGGTTTGAGATTAATAAAAATAATAATTTATGCATGATTGTTAAATCATTTTTCATATATAGATTTCATTTATCATGAGATAGATAAGGCCATTGTTTACCCTCAAAATCCATTGTAATTAGTTTTAACGCCAATATCCATAATCCTTATGTTGAAAGATTCATCAATTAATATCAAAATTAGAAGCATTATGTCATCAAGTAATATATGTCATTGTATCAAAATTTTGACTTCAAAATACTGGAACCAACAATTAAATGCTCGCTAAATTTGACAAGTTCTTCAATCTTAATCAAAACCAAGACAATTAACTTTGTAATTTTAATTGATATGAAACCATAAGTGTACCTTATCATTGGGAAGTAAAAATAAGTATACATAATCTAACATGAATTTGCTATCATTTTTACTTCTCGAAAAATCATCATGAAAGATAAATGAAACTAAAGGATGGGAATATCACCATCCCCTGTTATTGGACCAAACATAACATTCAAATTTCTTTGCCAGTTATTTGTATATCTACCATATTATGGAAGAAAAAAATTCCTATAATAAATATAGTATGCAAAATTTCAAGAAACATACATTCTTCTACCATTTAACTCAAAAGACTTGTTATAATCAAGGTGTAGTGCAAAAAATTATGTATGTATGAAAGGGGTTAAATGTTAATCTTGACATATCACTACTTTACATCATGCACAATACACAAAATATTTTTCTTATATTGGAAAGCTATGTACAAAATAAATTTTTCAAAAATTACATGCACACCTCTTGAAGCCTCAGAAATCGTTGCCTCAACATGGGGGAAAACCACTCGGTCTGGACCTTGGTTGGCAACTCCTTTTCCATTTGGAGTAGTGGCTCCAATTGGGGATAATGGGACCAGTTTCCCAATCTATGTAATGCTTATGCTAATGGGGTGATATGTGTGGTTTTAAAGTAATGTCTAAGCTAAAAGTAATACATCTTAAGCAACAATGGAAATAGGCATCGGCAGAAAAAGTAGAAGTGATAAGGCAAATGACCAGGTTAAACTGGGAGGAATATTGGCAACACTTGATAAAGCCTCACAGCCAATGGATGACCCTTCGATGCCTAACCACTTCTACGGAGAAAATGGCACCAACACTGACTGATGTTGTATTAACTAGACAGTTGAAAGCTGAAGTCAGCCAACCAACACAGCTCAAGCGCATGATGGATATTTGTGATCTGAAAGATCAAATGCAGGATAGTTAGTCACCTTGTTTATTTCCATTTTGATTTTGTTTTTGCACAAATTGAGGTAGGTCGTTTAAACCTCCTCAACTATTTTTGTAATAATCTATTTTTAGTTTTATAGTTTTAGTATTTAAACCCCTCTCATGCATTTAGAGAGGGGTCCAGAATTTTATCAGAAGCAGTCTTCAAAACATGCACTTTTGTTGCTTTGAGGAAGTTCTGGTGAAATTAATGGAACATGATTTATTTTTTATCTGATTTAGCATCTTCTACTAAAATTTCACTTTTATACTCTTAGATGGTGTTGAATGGACTAAAGATAGATCAATATTGTTGAAACACATGAGTAGGATGTATTATAAATGGTAATTTTATCTCGTAATCCTTTTTACTTATGTATTAAGCAATGATTTCTTCTCGAATTGTTTATGTATGAAAGTCTGAATCTCGATTACCATTATTGTACTTCTGTATGATGATGATCTTTATTTTATACTTAATATATGAATAATTATTTATGAGATATATTTTACACAATCGTTTCAGCTAACTTTTTATACCAAACGATTATTGTTAAAACAAATTCACTTCTCATCGCAATTGAATGATCTTTATTACCAATTGCTTTCAGACATTATTGTAGATCGCATATATAAATTCAAATCCCGGGTATATTTATAATTAGATAGTGCTTAAATTAGGATACGATGCATGTGATTGTTAGTTAATATTAGTTATAAAGGAAACTCGGAATGAATTATGCCACAAGGTTGGCACTATGTAAATTTTCATTGATGTTTTCTAGGACACTATTTGCTGCCACCTCCGCGTCTGCTATTGCCTTTTATGCTTCTTTAAGCCGAGAATCCCAGCTCACAAATATGATTTCCTTATGCGATTCTTCTAGCTTGGGCAGGTCAGCCTTTCTCCCATCTTATGTATTTTTCCAGGCGATAAAATCAGAGACTTTTTTAAAGATATTGTCGTATTCAAGTCTCATTTCCATGACTTGACTTGTCAGTTTATCGCTTGTTTCGCAATAAGATTTCTACTATGAAATCTTCTGGCAGAATAATTCCTTTTGGTGCATCAGTTGGGAGGTAAGACCAAGTGCTTCGATAAAAAACTGATCAATTTTTGGATCTTCTTTGTGTAGATCAGCTATTTCCTGCATCTGTGCTTCCTTCTCGGCTAAGCTGGTTTGATGTTCTATTTGCATTTTTTCAAATACCTGTTGAAGCTTGGCCAACTGTATCTCTACATGCTTGTCAAATTTTACTTGCTGTAATTGTTTCTCAAGCGACGTTATTTTATATTCCTTTTCTCTAAGAAACATTTGTATTTCTATTGCTTAGTCCATGGTCGTTGTTGCATAAGCACCTGCAAACTGCGAGAGTCTAGTAAGGTTGGAAAATGGGTCAGCGGGTGAGTCTTTCCATAGAATATCCATTGGTTTGTTTTCAGGGGTAGTAGTAGCTGTTGAGCCTAATTTCCTTTTCTTTCTTTGTCTTTTCACCATGGCCTTATGATGTGGGATATAGAACACATCTAGAGGGGGAATTTCTTCAATTCTCAAAATTATTTTGGAAGTGGGGGTGGCAGGGATGTACTCTACCTCTTGTGTATTTGCAGTCCCTTCTACTGTAATTTCCAGAGTTGTTTTATGTTGTGGAGTTTGCAACTCTGGTGCCTGTTCCTCTGTGTTGAGACTATTATTAAAATTATCCCACTCTTCCTCTAGATCGATTACTAGGGGTTTTATCGAATGTGCGGAGGTAGTAGGGATTTCAGCTTGTTTGCTAGCTGAAGCTTCTTCAACTATCTTCTATGTAGATTGGGTTGTATCCTTTACTGACTCCATGCTTCTGCTTTTCCCATTTTGCGATAACTGTTACGATTCCCTGGTATAATTCTCTTGAGATTTTGCTCCAAAATCGGTGTTAGAGTTTTCTTTGGAGTCACCTTCTATACTCACACTGGGAGTAGGCTCCCTTATTAGTCCAATCAATAATTGGTCCAATGGGACCTTTGCTAACCTCCTTTCTCTGTAACTGTAAATTTTTTCCAGATCTTCACGGTCAAAAAGTAGTTGTGCCATATGCTTCACCTCTGTGAAGGTTTTTTTCTGCAAAAATATATCATCAAAGGCATCTACCTCATTGCTGAATACTTTTATTTTCACTAGAGTGGTGAAATTTTCGACAGTGCCAAACGGTTCATATTGCTTTCCAGGGAATTTAGGTAATCACAGAGATATCATGTTCTCTGCTTCTTTGAATGCATGTCCTAGGTCATGTAATGCAAATGATCCACACTACAGAGGGAATGTAGGCCATATGGCCTTCTTTGAATCCTTTAATGTCTTGCTCATTCCTCCCTCACCAACTATTTGATAGGCTACTTCTCTAGCCATCAATTTATCTGGAACATAGTATGGGAGGACATGGGGGAAGGTGATGCTACCAAAAACCCTGATATATGTAAATGTTTCCTCCCTGAACCATCTGGCCACCGGGAGGATGTCAACTTTAGCTTCTTGGGAAATCCTGGGGGCGTCTTGATTATAAAACCGCTTGTGAATAGGGAGCATAATTCCATGACAAATCTTGAAAAAATGTGTTTGAAAATTGGATTCCCACATGTCCTTGTGGTATATGTGAATGGGAAGTGGATTTCGAATAGTCCATTTACATCCCATGAAAGGGAATTTTGAACTAAAACAAATTGCGTCCATGACATAGGCGCTCATAAAGAATGGAGGGTAAAGCCTCGAGGCAATTTCCTTCTATACTCAATAATTGTTTTTGCTAAAATTTTAGACATAATTTGTGCCCAATTCATTACAGTTGCGTTAAAAATTGCATCTATTAACGACAACCGTTATGGGGATAACTTAGTATTATCGGGCCTGCCAAATAGTCTACATAACATAGCCGCAGCAAAACTATGAGGGGGACAAACAGACGAAGTAGTGTACATACCATTTTTATCTTTCTTGATTTTTTCCTCATTATTGGACCAGGTCCGAGTGCAGTCTGTTGGGTTGTTGTTTTCTTTGGTAAACTTCTCCACGAACTGCCTGTTGTAGATGACCTGTTGCTCTCGTAGGTGGTACATAAGCCGTAGGTTTTCCAGGGTAAAAGATCCCATAACCCCTTGGCTTCTTGTCTTGAATTCTCTGTCTGAGATGTCGGCTTCATCAATAACCCATTTAACCATGTTGGTATAAGGGATTATCTTTCATCGTGCGGCTATGTGGTGTAAAAATGAGCATGCCATTTCTAGCATGGAAGCATCTGAGGAATCACGCCTATCAACTGTAATTTTTTTTTCCATAATCCTCGGCTGCTCATCCTCCACTATGTTATACATAGCCTCCCATGTATAGGTTCCGCCCCCTCTACTACATGTAGTATCTGTAAATAGAGGAGTCATTTTTTACTTCTCATAAGCGAATTCCTTGCCTTTCTTCACCATTGTTCTCAACGCTTTTCTCTATGGACTTTTCCTGAAAGTGAAGAATAATAGCTATCGGATACACAAAGATGAATGTAAAATGAAATAATGTAGATAGCTTGTAAAGGTGGTAAAAGTAGTTTTATTTGAATGCATGTAAGAAGATATCATATCACGCTAAATTTCTTTTCACACATAAATGCAGTTATCTCTTACTAAATTCCCACTAATGATTCATTATCCCTTAGCTTTAATGCTCATAAATGTTTTGTTTTGTTTTTTTGTTTTTAACACAATCCGATATTTTTTTATATTGCAAAAAAGAAAACAAGCGAGCTCCTTGTACATTCGTAAGAAGTCTGTTTCAAATGTAGTGCACAAAATGGGAGGACAATCCCCGCATCTAATCTTGCAACCTTGATTCTATAAACTTCAAAAATTAGGGTGGCGTATTGCCTTACAAACTGTCCTAGAAACAAACTGTATTTGCACTGCATTAATAAAAATAAACAGGTCACAAAAATTGATTGACTGATTCCTCCTACTGGGGGTGGCACTTCTTGCTGTACCTATAGGATTTTTCCCCTTGCTAGCTTTGATTGAGAGTTTTTATGTACTCGACAATTTCTTCCAGGTGTTTGCATTTGTCTTTTAATTCTTCTATTTCAGCTCTGTGAAGATCTATGTCTTTTTGCTTATACACATTGGCTATCTTCATCTCTACCTTGAGGTCCTTTGAAGCTCGATTAAACCTTCCAATCATAAATTTGTTGGACCTGTAAGTTGGGTAGCTGTCATTCTTTTCTACTCTCTCTAGTGGATTGCAAGCCATTTTGTTGCTTTGATTTGCTGTAGATGTTGTGTCTATTTTGGTCCCAGGGATGGTCCTCTTTCTTTGATATATTCTGCTTATTCCTCTGTTGTTGATGGCAAAGTTTTACACATTGGGATCCTTTTGAAGACAAATATCCAAAGCTCTGAATAAAACAATATGACTCTACCCCTGATTTGTATTCCAAAACCAGTCTGAGGAGTGATCTTGAATTCGGGTGCTGGCCAGGAGATGGTGGATTGGTGAGATGTAATGCAAAGGTGGAGAGTTTGGGTCCAAAAAGTTTGAGGCTTGAGGTCACTGAAAAGAGAATACTACTTCTAATAAGTTTGGACACGGAACCTGAGGCTTGAGGGCCTATGGGTATGAGACAACTGGTGTGTTAAACAGGGGAAAACAATGCTATGATCATAAACAGAGATAGTGAAGCAAATGACTGAGGGATAACACTGTGAAGCAAATGACAATGAAGGTGTCCCCCACTGATGAGGATTAGGCCTGGATATGCAACTTGATGAGTCGAGGGGGAGAATTTGAAAGACTGCTATATGCTTTAGTCTATAAAATTCCATCCGACTGCAAGCGAGAGGATCACTAATGAAATGGCCTGACTAAGGATGAGCTGAGTTTTCTAAACAGTGGGAATTACTGAGTTCTGCTACCAATTTATTGATCTCAGGGCGAAGGGGTAACTTGCTGTTGTAGGTAGCCATCGTGATTCGGGTTTCCCTTTTGCTTGCACAGATGCCCATTGTAACAAAGCTTAATCTTGTGCAGCAGTTACGATCCTGTTGCATGTGGTTGATATGGCCATTACCGTCTTTTCTCAGAAGTAAAGGATGCCCGCGTTCCTTATCATATGTGCTTTGTAGCTTTTTTGGGATTGTGTAGATATTATGCTCTAAACCATGTTGATTGCACTTGAGATCAACTGTTATCAGATTTTCATTGTTTTCTACAGACAATCTGATTCTTGAAGTGAAGCTTTGATTCTCCTTTTTTTTCATTTTGTTATGTTTCTTTCCATTTTCTTCTTTCTCAGTCCTCATCATGATTGTGAAATTCATGGTATGTTTTCAGTATAGACTTCATTGTTTTCTTTTACAGTCCCAGCTGGTCTTTCTAGTGCCTTGTTGGCATAGTTGTTTGCTTCCTTGTTTTGATTTCTCAACACATGCTTGAGTGTTATATCTCCCAAATTTTTATGTTTGATCTAATTCTCTGACAAATTTTATTGATGGCGATACTGTTGAAATCATTTTTAGTTGCCATTGTTGCTAGAATTATTGTCGAATCTCTTATAATTATAGGATCCTTAATCTCATGTTTTTTTAAAAGCCTTGTGCCTAAAATAAGGTTGTATGCCTCAGCACTATTGTTTGTCATTTCTCAAAGACTCCATTCATAATTTATTATTTTTTTTCCATTTGGATCTATAATTACTCCGCTTGCCCCTGTCGTTCCTGGGTTAATTTTTGAGGCCCCATTGAAAAAAAGAGTGTATCTTTTTTGTCCTTTCATCTATTCCTTAAATTCTTTGTCATCCATTCTTGATTTCCAACTCTTGGCTATGGAAGCTTTTTCCTTTTTTGCTGCAGGTTCTATTTTTTTCTCTAGAATTGCTTTGCTATACCAATATTTTTCTTCTTGTTGTAGGTTTCTCTGATCTATTTTTGATATTCCATTTGTGCTTATGATCTCTAATACTAGGCTCCAAGTTTTTGACAGAATCTTGCCTATACTTGGTTTTTATTCCTTGAATATGCATTTGTTTCTGGCTAACTAAATCTACTAGCACAGAATTGAGGGGAGGCACTTCCATATCCTACTTATTGTGGCCTTATTTCTCTTTGTATATGGATAGCTTTTCTCCCAAATTTTATGAAGTTCTCATAGCTGAATTGAAAAATTTATATTTATTTCCAGTAGACTTGTTATCTGAGTCCAACACTCTCTAGCCACCCTACAATTCATGAAGAGGTGTTGAATTGTTTCTTCCTCCATTTGGCACATAACACATGTGGAGGGCCCTTGTATTCCTTTTTTATTTTTTATTTTTCAAAGGTTAGAATTTTACCTTTAAGTAGTGTCCAAATGAAAACTTTGATTTTGGGTAGACATTCTGTTTTCCAGGTTGCCTTCCATAGACTCCAATCTTGTTGACTTTGCTGTTCTTGAAGGAGATTATACCCTGATTTCACCGTTTATTCCCCTCCATTTGGATCCCATATAAAGTCTTTCTACTCCTCTCTATTTATGGGAGCTGCCCCTAACAGATACGATTTTAATCTCTCCCACTAACTTTTTAATCTTTTTGGGATTATTGGTAGTTTCCATCCAAGCCAATTATCCTGGTCCCACTAAAAAATTGAGTGTAAAGTATTTATATTTTCTCTTCCATCCAACATTGTAGTCCTCTTAGATTCTATTGAAGGTTTAAAGGATCTCTTCCCATTATGCGATCCTCCCAAATTGCAATTGTTTTTCCATTCCTTGGATTTTTAGAAATTTGTTCTCTAATAAGAGGGATTATCTTTTTTACAAGTTTCCAGACTTGTGTGCATGGCCTATCTAGTATAGAATCAATTATCAACTTTATTCTATGACAATTTAAATATTTCCTTGCTAGAACTTTTTCCCACCAGTGTTTTTTTTCCACTTATCATTCTCCAAATTATTTTTGTCCCTAAAGCAATGTTCATTTGGGCTGGTAATCGAATTGCTATACCTCCTTTTTCATAGAGAAGGGTGACTTTATCCCATCGAACTAGATTGAACTTTTTGTTTTCTTGTTTTCCTCCTTGCCATAGGAAACTTCTTATTATTATTTCCATTTGCTTATGGGCGCTTGTCGGGGCCAGAATAATACCATATTGATAAATGGGAAGGGCCGAAAGGAGTGCCTTCATCATGATCACTCTTCCTGCTAAATTAAGCCACATCACTCCCCAATTCTGAATTTTTTCCTTCATTTTTTCCACTTGCTTGCTCCATAATTCCACTTTTACATTTTCCTTTGCTAGGGGTAACCCAAGGTAAGTGAAATGGGTCCATCTTATTTGAATTGGAATTTCCAGAATTTGTGATATATGTTGCATAACTCTTGGAGAAGTGTTCCAACTATATATTCTGCATTTGGTGTTATTTAACATTCCTCAAGAGGCTTCGAGAAATTCATCCAGCACTCTTTTAAATCTTCTAGCTATTATGCTTGATGCCTCTCCCATAAGAATGGTATCATTTGAAAAAAGAGAGTGATTTATATCTTTGACCCCTCTTGCTATCTGAATACTTGTTATTTTTTTCCCTTTCTCTGACTTTCCAGTGCTGCACTTAGAGTTTCTACCATGATGATATATATGAATGGAGAAAGAGGGCAGCCTTGTCGTATCCCTCTTGTACTTTGAAAAGATTTACTAGGCCTTCCATTTATTAGAGGGGCTATCCAAGGGGATGATATGCATGCCTGGATAGTCTATAATATCTATTGAAAAGCCAAATTTTTTGAGAACTGTTTCAAGGTAATTATGATTAACTGTATCAAAAGTATTTGCCATATCTAACTTTACTATCATTCCTTTCTCTTTCCTTTGGATACTGTTGTGAATAGCTTCCTAAACAATGATCATGTTATCTGTGATTTGCGGCTTGGGTACAAATCCACCTTGATTTTCAGATATGATTTCTGGAAGAAATTTCTTTATTCTATTTGTTAGAATTTTGGTGATTATATTATAAGAAGAATTGCAGATAGAAATTGGTCTATATCTATTGAAGGTTAGTGGATTGGACTCTTTGGGTATGAGTGCTAAATAGGAGTATTTTGTATTTCCTCCATTTTTTTTTTTGAAAGGCATTTTTGATCATTCTCATAAGATGTTTTTTAATAATGTCCCAATGCTGTTTGTAAAAAGCCATTGTAAACCCATTTGGCCCTGGAGCTTTGTTAGGGTGGAGGCTCCAAACCGCTTCTCTAACTTCATCATTGGTGATCTCTTTGTTTATTTCTGTGTTTTGCTGATCACCTTTTTTTTTTTTTATGTGCTACAAAAATTCTTCATTAACTACATGTTGGTCGCTTGTTATAAGTAGTTCTTTGAAGTAGTTGTGAGTTGCTATTTTTATTTCTTTAGCTCCTTTTATCTCATGCCCATCTACTTGGATCTGTTCAATCTGATTTCTTTCCCTCCTTATTTTCATTGTATTATGAAAAAATGTTGTGTTTTATCCCCTAATTTCAGCCAGAGACATCTGGATTTCATTCGGCTTTCCTCTTCTTCTTTCCTATTTTGCTTATAAAATTCCAAAAAGATTTCATTTTCTTGTAGATAATCTTGTTTGCTTTCTTCTTTGTTTTCTTTTTCCTTATGGATGTTGTCCATTTTTTTTTGTAATTCAATTTTCCTAGCGTTATCTTGGATATCATTTTCTCTTGCCCAAATTTTCAAATGCAACCTTAGATTCTTTAAATTTGTTTCCCATACGTATTGAGGAGACCCAGTGACAGTTATTTTCCAAATCTCTTTAATTTGTTTGCCAAATTCTTCCTTGCTTTCCCAAATTGAATTATATCTGAAAGGGAGCGGACCTTGATTTTCCAAATTACCCATGCTTAAAACCACTGGCTTGTGGTTTGAAGTTGTTGTGTGGACAATCTTTCTTTTCACAGGAGTGAAGGCAGCTGATGTGTTTTCTTGTACTAGGATTTTGTCCAACCTTTCCTTTATATTATTCTTACCTGTTCTCTTATTTTTTTTTTTTACAAAATCGGTTGCTAGATGTATTCAAAAAAGGAAGGGGAGACTAAGCTCCGGTGTTACAATGGAAGAGCTCATAGTATGAGCTTGCAGCTGAATTACATTGAAACATTCCGCTGGAATGCTTTTATATTCCGTTTGAAAGATTCTAGCACAAGTGTAGATTCTGATAAATTGAGACAAAAGCAAACTGACTTTACAATACATCTAGTCTATACTTATGTGACTGATCTGTCGAGCAGTGGAATCCTCCGGGTGGCTGTCAGCTTCTGCAACCTTTATACTAGAGGAACTAGTACTTGGGGCGTTGAGCTTGTCCATCATATACTTGAGAATATCAACAGAATCCTGAATGTGCGCACAGGTATTTGTTAGAGCGTTGAATTACTCCTGCAGAGAAGAGATGTGATGAAGGAAGAGGTTGAGATCGGCCTCATATTTGGCTGTGATAATCCTTGTAGCAGCATCGATTTTTTCGTTCTGGAGACACTAATGCGTTCTGACTTGTTCAAGTTCAGCTTGTAAATCACGACAATGAAGGCAATCTTCACTGTGATCCATCCAAAGAGCTTCAAAACTGGCCTAGAGCGACACTGGAAGAGGGCTCTCACAAGCTGTTGCGGCGACACTGGGGACCCAAAGGAGGGTCAGAATAGCAAGGGAGCGAGTTGAAAGAAATCTCTGTGACTTGGGAATAGAACTGAAGGAAATATCAGACTTTAATTCAGGGGCTAAAACTGGGCGAAAGGAAGGATGAATGTGCAAAATAGAAATGCGGTGAGGCAAAAAGGCGAACCTTATCAAAGCGGAGAGGAGGGATCGAGCGTTAGGGAGCCTAAGAAAAGAAGTGTAACCATTAATAGAAATCATAAGCCGACTGTTAACCACTGAAACGAGAGCAAAGGGGTCAACGAACATGAAGATGGGGGCTTGCGGATGAAGGGGGGGCTTCCTGGAATAAATAACCGGCGGGCAGAGACCTATGAAGTACCGGATCACGTGAAAGAGGCATGGGCGATCACGGATTTCACAGGAATAGCTTAGATTCAGAGGAACAACAAAATCTGCAATGAGATACGGAGGGATTTTCGGCGGCTTGCGACAGAATGCATCGGGTTTACTGTGGATTTGATCAGGGTACTTTTTTGCAGAAACGCGGATCATTTGATATAAACAACTTAAAACAATCATGGAAATCAAGGGATGAAATGGTGTAGGTCCTCATTGTTGTAGAGAATGCTTCCTTTGGGCAGAGAGCAAGCTTGACTGACCCGTTTTTCAGCTTCTCGATTAATGGATCGAAGGATGTGATAGAAATGGAACTCCTGATCATGAGATATCAAGACTTTGCATCTACTGATGGTTTGCTGCAATAAAATGTTGGAAGCTTTCCGTCTGCTGTTCATTAAATTAATAATGATGGCAGAGTCGCCAAAGATGAGGGCTTTTTTGATTCCCTGGGCTTGTAACTGAAGAATGCCTTGATAGAGGGCCAGAGCTTCGGCCCTGTTATTTGAGAGGATTCCTAATCCCCATTCAAAGGAGACTAAGGGTTCACCAGAAGGGTTGTATATAATGCCCCATGCTCCCGCAGTTGCTGGGTTTGATTTAGAAGCTTCGTAAAAAAAGAAGGAGTGGGAGTTACTTGAGTGAAGCCAATTGCTGAAGTCGTCCTGCTTTAAGCGAATTTTCCAACTGTGACTGTTAGCTTTGCCCAGATTGCTGCAAACTTTTACTATTGGTGGGATACTGATCTTGTCAATTAAATTTCTTATAAAGTATCTTTCCTCAGCCCATAGACTAGTGATGTCAATTTTTTTGGTAATCTTAGAAGCAATAGTTTCGATCGCCAGACTTTTTTCCTTGATATAAAGATGCCTGATCAAAGTCTCTTTGTCTCTAAATATCATGTTGTTCCAAGCAATCCAGATCCTCCATAAAAGAGCAAATGGGAGGGCGTCCCACACTCTCTTAGTTGGATTATGTTTCATAGATTGCCAGGGGTAATTTCTTTTCCAATTATTTAGAGCTTCGCCAATGGAATGTTGAGGATTCCAGATGGGAGGTGCAGAAGGATTGATGCTACTCCAACATGAGACTGCGAAAGGACATGAGATAAAAAGATGTTGTATAGACTCCTCTGATTCTTTGCAATTAGGGCATCTGGAGGGTCCAGCAATACCTCTTTTTTTTAGGTTCTCTGCAGTGAGAGTTTTTTCTTTCAAGAGGATCCACATGAATAATTTAACCTTAGGAATTGCTTCTGCTTTCCTTAAAGTCTTCCAGTGTATCCATGCTGGCACTGGGTGTTCCTTGCTGTTTAAGTAATCATAGCCTGCTTTAATTGAGTAACTGGTTCCTATAGGGTCCCATCTAAATTCATCCTTGTCATTTTTAGAGGTGGGAGAAATGCTGTGCAGATGTTTGCAAAAGTTGTCAAAGCTTCCTTTGAGGCGTTGAGGGATGGGAGGAAATTTCCATCGCATCCAAGCATGGGTTATTGCATCCCATTGAGAGATTTGGTCTAAATTACATATACCTTTACTTTGGAGAAAGATAATTATTGAATCCATACCTGGGAGGCTGTTGATTGGTGGGTTTCCCATGATTTTATCAGTGCCAATGTTGACTTTCATACCTCCTTTAGGCACCTTGGAAACGTTTTGCGCCATGAATGTGATGGCTTTTTTACAAAGCTTCCAAATATTTGTGCAGTTTATGTTGGGAATCTCAGCTGTAAGTAGATGCTGCCTTGGATGATTGAGGTATTTTGCCTCCAAGACTTTTTTCCACCAGGCTGTTTGGTTTTCCATGTGTCTCCATATCAAATTTCCACCAAAGGCTAAATTCATGAGTTGGAGATCTAATGCCAAGGCCTCCTTTCTCTTGGTTTTGGGTGACTTGTTTCCATCCCACCAGGTTGATTTTTTCTTCTCATTCTTCCCTCCCTGCTAGAGAAAGAATCTGAGAACACTGTCCATTTTGCGAAGAAAGGAAGCTGGAGCTTAAGCCAGGGAAA
Source organism: Pinus tabuliformis (assembly GCA_031772625.1). Lineage (NCBI taxonomy): Eukaryota > Viridiplantae > Streptophyta > Pinopsida > Pinales > Pinaceae > Pinus > Pinus tabuliformis. The sequence continues at coordinate 813,142,246 of CM062820.1, forward strand.
ATTGATAAAGGGGAAGAGAGGAAAGGCCCGATTTGAGGAGCACCAGCCGCCCAGCTAGATTGAGCCAATAAGTTCCCCACTTCTAAACATTTCTTTTCATTTTGTCTAAAGTTGATTCCCAAACATCTGCCCTTGCATTCACTATACTCACCGGCATTCCCAGGTAGCTGAAATAGTCCTAATTTAGCTTGCAAGGGACACCAAAAATGTTAGCAATACTTTGAATCATTTGAGCTGAAGCATTCCATCTGTAAATACAGCTTTTGAGATGGTTAATCTGGTTCCCTGAGTATCTCATGAATTTATCTAGAAAGGATTTGAATCTTCGAGCTATGATTGTGGTCGCCCCACCCAGCAGCAAAGTATCGTCAGTGAATTGGGAATGGTTGATGTTTTTTATGCCATCTTCAAATTTAATACCAGTGATGAGGCCTACCTGCCTCTTGTGGTCAAGCGCACAGCTAAATGATTCTGCCATTAAGAGAAAGAGGTAAGGAGATAAGGGGCAACCTTGTCTTAATCCTCTTGAGGATCGAAAGGAGGGTCCAGGTCTACCGTTGATAAGGGGAGCAATCCAAGGGCCAGAGATACAGGCTCTTATGATATCAAGAAAGAAGGGAGAGAAGCCCATTTTCTGGAGAACCGCAAAAAGGAAAGAGTGCCTTACCCTGTCAAAGGCATTGGCCAAGTCTAATTTCAGAATAAAGCCCTTTTCATTCCTTGAATGGCTAGAATGAATGGCTTCCTGGACCAACAGAATAGAGTCTGAGATTTGTCTGTTAGCCATAAAGCCTCCTTGGTTTTTAGAAATTAACATCAGTAAGAGAGGTTTGAGACGGGAAGCAAGGATTTTTGTGAAGATTTTGTAGGAAAAGTTGCATAATGATATTGGCCTGAAGCAGGAGAATTGGAAGGGTGGTTCTCCTTTGGAATGAGGGCTAGGTGTGTAGAGTTTGTATAACCTCCTATTTTGCCTTTCCTCTGAATCCATTTGAAGTATTTAATGAGATCCTTTTTTATCAAATCCCAATATTCTCTATAAACATATATTGGGAAACTGTCTGGTCTAGGTGCCTTGTTAGGTTGAAAGCTCCAAATTGCTTCCTTGATTTCTTCCTCTTTTATCTCTTTTGTCAAATGCTGCAGGAGGTCATCAAAGAGTTCTTCCTCCCCTGTTTCAGTTAAGAGCTCCTTGAAATGGTCTGAGGCAGCCCCTTTGATATCTGTTTGGTCAGTGTGTTGGGTCCCTGCATTGTCTATGATGACTGTTATGTTGTTTTTGATTTGCCGAGCAGTGGCTTGCTTATGAAAGAAGGAGGTATTCTTATCTCCGCTTTTCAACCAAGTTTGCCTAGATTTTATACGCCATTTTTCTTCCTCCTCTCTTTTGATGCTGCATAATTGATTGTATAGATTTTCTTCTTGAGTCTTTTCATTCTGATGGTACTCTTGATTTTCTATTGCACATTGAAGGTCTTCAATTTTGGATTTCACCTCTCGTTTTTTTCCTCTGGTTCATTATACTGCGTTTTGGCCCAATTTTTGAGTGCTTTTTTCACATTTTTTAATTTGTTCTCCCATATAAAGCCTGGAGATCCTTCAACATGTTGACCCCAGGTTTGCTGGATAAGATTTTTGGCTGCTTGATAATTGCTCCATATATGATTGTATTTGAATGGAAGAGGCCCAAGAGGGTAGTGCATATCCATGGCTAAAGTAATTGGATAGTGATCTGAGACCGCAAAGGGAAAAATGGAGGCGTTGACAACTGAGTAAGAGGAAAGAAAGGAGATATTAACCAGAAACCGATCCAGTCTCTCCATTATATTGCTGCTACCCAATCTGCGATTACTCCAGGTGTATTTTCAATTTTTTGTAATGATGTCCGATCATATCACCGTTTTGCATTATGTTTTCCAGATGATTTCTAAATGGGTCTGGCGTAAAGCTTCACCCACGCTTTTCATTGGCATGTAAAATTAAATTCAAATCGCCTCCTAAGATGGTGTTGCTGTTGTCTTCTTCCATTATGTTCTTGCTGAGAGCATCCTAGCAAACTTCTTTGTCCCTGTAATGATTAGGGGTGTAAACATTAAAAATCACAATTTGTTGTTTGCTCATGTTGTTCCTCAACAATGTCTTTATCCAATGTTGTTCTATTATTTTAGCTTCACTATTCCACTCTTCCTGGCTCCAAATGGTAGTAATCCCGCCAGAGGCCCCTCTAGCTTCACATGTACATCCTTTATAATGCTTATGATAGTCAATGATCTTGTTGATTTCTGACTCTCTCTGTTTTGTTTCCTGTAATAAGATAATGGATGGTTTCTCTTGATTTATAAGATCCTTTAGGGCGTTGGTTTTGGAGGGGTGCCCAAGTCCCCTGTTGTTCCATGAAAGAATTTTAATCATTTCAAAACTGTGATTCGAGGAGGTGCTCTCCCTCCCTTATCTTTGCTTGCTGTTTCTTTATCTTTTGTTCCCTGTATGTAAGATTCTATAGGATTCTAGAGTCCTAGAGCTATGTCTTTTTGTGCGTTCTCATCCCTGTGCTGTTTGGAAGTCTTTCTTCTCGACTTCTTTTGACCATCTAGAGAGGGCTCCTAATCCTTAATGTTGCTACGAGTGATTCTAGGAGGGAGTGGATCAGATGATAGGTAGGAGGGAATGATCATGGAATGGGGGGAAGAGGGGGGCTCAGATTGATTCAAAGGAGCAGGGTCATCTTCAGGGAGGGAAAGGATGTGGAAGGGGTTGGAGGAGGGAGAAGAAGGAAGAGGGTTCAACTGGAGGTCAGAGGATTGAGGCAGATGAGGGGAAGAAGGAAGAGGGGACGAGGGTGAGGGGGAGGGATTATGAGAGGTGGGAGGGAGATGATTGGAAGGTCCAGCTTCATTGGGTAGTTTGTGGCCAGGGGCTGTTTTTTTCTTTTTGACCACTTCCCATTACTCTTCTTGCGTATTATTATCAACATTAGAAAGCTTAGTGCAATGGTTAGCAAAATGATTGTACTCGTGACATACCTTACACATGAAAGGGATCTGCTCATAATCAAGTTGTTGAATGTGCGACCAGTCGTCAACTTTGAGCTTGATGGCTTTTGGAAGACCTTTACCCAGATCAACCTCGACACTTATACGGGCACATGCCTGCATATTATCTCTTGGATCGCTCCGATCAATGTATTTTCCGACCGCATTTCCAATGGCACGCACTGACTCATCTCCCCAACAATGGAATGGGAGGTGAGGGAGACGAACCCAAACAGGAACCGCATTAGGGATATCTAGCTCCGGGTCGAAGTCCGACGCCCATTTATTTAAGTACAAACCTCTGGAATCCATGAAGTAAGGTCCATTGCGGAATATCAAGTCCTTGTCTTCCTTTGTCTCAAAATGAAAAGTGAAGTATCCCTTCCCGCAAAATCTGATAGAAATTTTCCCTTGAATTTTATCTGTCCAATTCCTTTCCACCCACCTCTGAACAGTTTTTGGTGAGGGCCAGAGACTTGTAAATTTCCATATCAGTCCTTTTTCCTCCAGAGCAAGAGCAACCATTCTGGGCAAAGTAGGAGGGAGAGAGACTTCCTGTAACCCCTCGATTTTTTTGACAAACTTGGAAATCGAAGGGTGAGCATGTTGGGGCGGTAAGGAGTTTATCAGTGCAGAAAATGCTTATTGTTGAGCTGCCTCCTCCAGTGGAGCCTCCGGAGGGGCCATCTGAGCAGCTGAGGGTCGATCCGAAGAAGGTTGCAGGCGGTCGCGCGTGTTAGGATCTTCAAACAGGTTGCAGGCGGCAGCTGCAGTAGTAGCGCGCGCGCTAGGTCTCCAATCTATGAGAACTTTTCACACTATTACCTGTTCTCTTATTACTCCAAAGTATACTTTCCACTGCTTGGTGGAATGTCGATTAATTTATGTTCCATTATTTCTTCAAGAGCTTCTCTTAACAAATCTGAATGATAATTCCTGCCGAATTTTTCTTCAGTGTTCCTGATTAGATTTAAGTCTCCTCCAAGGATTAATTTCCCTTTTTGTCTTTCTCCTAGCTCTTCTTTAACCGAATTCCAACAGTGTTGTTTTTCTCTATAGTGATTTGGGGAATATACATTTATAATGCTATACAACTCTTTTGGTGTTGAGATCTCTCAGGTCTGTTCTAATCCAGTGATTGCTAATTTTTTGGTTTATTAGTTCCTATTTCCTTTTGTCCCAAATGATACATATTCCTCCTAAAGCTCCTGTGGCCTCTAACACTATTCCTTTAGAATTTTTTAATTTTTAAATCAGTTTTTGATTTTCTTGCTTGCTTGTTTTGGTCTCTTGGATCATATCAATGTTCAGCTTTTCCTTGACTAAAATATCTCTAGTTGCATTGACTTTGAAGATGGTTCCAAGGCCACGACAATTCCAAGAGACCGCTATCATCATTTACTGTTGTGTTGATGTGATCCTACCTTTCCTCTTTGCTGGATTTTTTCATTATTTCCTGTATTTTTCCCAAGAAAGGATTCCATTGGTTGTTGAGTTCTTAGTGCCATTTCTTTTGCAACTACCTCATTTCTGATTTCCTTATTGGATTTTCGTCCCACTTTTTTTGGCTGATCCCAAGTTTGGGGATTTTATTTAGCTTTATTTATGGTTAATATGTGGTCCACTAAGGGAGGGGGTGGAGAGGAAATGGTGATGGGGGAGGAGTGTGTCAGAGCAAGGGAGTTGGGATTTGATGATGGGGATCTAGGAGAGGGTGGTTCAATAGGGTCTTCCAAGGGCCTAAAGGGGTTTGGAGATGTGTGAATAGGGGGATACCATTCGGTGAGGGCTGAGAGGCAGTTTCATTTGTTTCCTGGAGCTGTGGGGCATTTGGTATTGACTGCTTATTGTTAGGTTTTTTCCTTTTTACTTGTTCCCATGTATTCTCTTATTCTTCTACATTTTCATGCTCTTTTTTTAGGACACTTATTAGAAAAATGACCGTATTCATGACATACCTTGCATTTAAATGGGATCTGCTTGTAGTCCAGCTACTGAATATGTGTCCACTGATCGACCTTGATCTTTATTGCCTCAGGGGGACCTTTTCCAAGATCTACCTCCACACAAATTCTGGCACATGCCTGCATGTTATCCTTTGGTTTACATATGTCTATATACTTGCCCACTGCATTTCCTATAGCCTTGACCAAATCATCTCCCCAGCAGTGTAGTGTAAGGTGCAGAAGTCTGACCCAGATTGGGACTGCGGTTGGAACATCCATTTCTGGGTCGAATTCTGGCATCCACCTGTTCAGATATAAACCTATGGTGTCAATGAAGTATGGACCATTTCTAAATATCAGATCTCTGTCTTCCTTTGATTCGAAAAAAAAAGTGTAATACCCCCTTCCAAAAAAACATATTGCTATCTTCCCCTGGGTGGTTGCATTCCAGTATCTTTCAACCCATTTTTGAACTGATTTGGGTGATGGTCATAACCCCATGAACTATGCCACAAGTTTGTGTTCTGCCAGAGAAATAGCTGCTCTTCGAGGGAGAGTAGGTGGAAGAGAGATCTCTGGTATATCCTTGTGCTTCTTAAAAAATTTGTTGGTTGATGGCCTATTCCTTGGAGCTCCATTCGCAACCATCAGGGATGCAAATGCTTCTTCATTTTCTTTGATTCCTTGGTGAGTGGATGAGGGAGGATCACCCTCCTCATAGGGGTGCATGGTCTAAGAACCTCAACCGCAGGAGGTTGCCAAGAGAGAGGCTTGTGTGGGCAAGGAGGCAGCTAGGTCTGCATAACTTCAAGTTGTAGCACACGTCATTAATAGTTTTAATGCTCATAAATGTTATGCATCGTAAAACATGAAAAAAGCTTCTAGGGTGACGGGCCTTTGAACTGCAATGATAGTGATTGTGCATTTGCGAGGCAATATCGCAGATCACAATATGGCAATATTCCTTTCTGCCTTTCTTACCTCCCGCTATGTTTCTGTGAGATGCGAGATGCGAGCCGCTCGTTAGTTGTTTTCAGAACATGGCGGCTTGCGAGGTTTATCCTATGTAAAAGACCTTTTTATTGAATGGCGGACCTAAAACATTTGCTTATGATATTTTAAGGAGTGGGTCCAAGTCTTAATCGCATTTTGCAACATTGGTTGGTGGTAAGTACATGATGTTTGTTTAAATGCCCGAAATGCGATGCGACAAGAGTTATAACGCCATCGTAGTTTCACATCTCGCATGTTTCGCAATGAATTTTTAAAGCGGGCCCTTTATAAATGGTGCTATACGATGTGAGAAAAAGCTTAAGGACTAATTTATGTCGGGTTTTATGATAGTTTCAAGCATAGAGTCCTTACTTAATCAATTTTCTTGACTTTGGAGGGTTAGAAAGGTCTTTTGGTGGGTTTAAATCATGCTATATGTGTGAAGGTAAATTTCTAGTAGTTTTTCTAAAAAGAGGGTTTTGATTTTTATCTTTGCTTTATTCCAAAAATAAAAGAAACGCCTAAATGCTAAGTTTTGTTTTTTTAATAGATTTTTTGAAGGGTCCCCATTTCTTAACGTAATATTAACTACTATTACGTTAATAAATGGGGGGTTGTTGAATACCACAACAATTGGCGATTCACTTGGAAGAACCAGTTATCTCTGAGAGTTTTTTGAAATTTCTATAACTTCCAAAATAAATATAGTTTTGAAAATAAGATTGTTACATGGAATATAAGGTAAGAAATATTTCTCTTTATTAATAAAACAACATCTACTTAGCTACTATTCTTTTGATTATTCTTTTATCATAAAAAGTCCCTTCTCTACCTCAGTCTTTACTTGGTCTTTAAAGATAAAAGCAAAAATTCTCTCCCCCAGATCAGTTTTTGGTATACTCAATTTAGGTAGAGCCTCTGCTGCCAGCAGGCATTCATAGCCTTGACAGGGTTACCTTTTAACCGACAATGATCCAGTATCCACTTAAATCGGAATGCAATTTTAAATATAAGTTCGTAAGTGTACTTATTGCTTTATTTATTTTTTGAAGTAATTCATTGTTGCTTCAACTCTTCATCTTTTGTTTCTTAAAGGAAAATGTCTTGGTTTAGTGACCAATATTGACCATACCATTCACTTTATTTGTAACTTAACTAAACAAGCTGGCTCGTGATGAGACCCCTTGTCTTTTGATTAATATAATCTTAAGCCATTACCCTATTTTGATATGCAGTGTTGGTAATGTCAGTTCGTTATAATCTTATGATCATGGTAAGTCGGCTCTTGATGAGACCTCTTATCCTTTAAGTTTAAGTATATTTCAGAATTACACGCTAAAAATGAAAGTTGATTAAGTGGGGAGGATCATTAGCTCCCTAAGAGCTCTTGGACGACAATTGTAGAGTTTTGAAGATGTATTTCTGAAGAGGGACTTTGCTTTGTTATAGATACTTTTCTCGACTGATGTAAAGGAGAACTTTCTTTCTTAAAGCTAAGTTTCATCAAAATCAGATAATTAATGCAGAAAACAAGCAATTTAAGAGAAATCGAACTTAACTATATATTTCATATGTGAAAATTACTTTCATAAAATCCTTACTTATACAAGTGAAAAGTCAAAATTAAAAAGAGACTATCCTTTGTAAAACCAAAAGTAAATGCTTTTGAATTGGTATTATTATTTCTGAAGGAACATTTTAACTAAAGGAAATAGTATACAGTGGGCAGAAGAGATCATCTTCTATGGAAAGTATTTCTTTAGAACCTGTCCATTAGCATGTAGAGATTCTTTCTTCCCTGATAAATCTTGTAGCAGAAAAGTTGATGGGCCTAATTGTTCCACAATTTGAAATGGGCCAAGCCACATTTGTTGGAACTTGGTATGCTTACCTTTCTCTTCATGGGCTTTGTCCCATTTTAATACTAAGTCTCCGAGTTGCAAATATTTTGAAGTTACAAAATTTGAATCAAAGGAGGTTTTGACTAACTGCTGATGATGTGCATGCCTGGCCTTGGCTTTTTCCCTTTCCTCTTCAAGTTTAAGAATTTGTAATTGTCTAACCTGCATAGATGAGGAAGGAGTTTCTTCAATGAATTGAACTAAGGCTAAGGAGGGAATAGCTACGTTTGTTGGTAAGACTGCTTCTTTCCCATAGACCAAATTAAAAGGAGAAGTGCCAATGAACGCTTTTTGAGTTATTCGATCTGCCCACAGAGCAAACACTAAAGAATTATGCCAGTTCTTTTGGTCTTGGTCAACAGTTCATTTAATAATCCTGATGAGATTTTTATTTGTGGATTCAGCTAATTCATTTCCTACGGGTAGTAATTGGTCGAATACTTAAGATTAAAACCTCTTTTAAGAGAAAATTCTGTCATAGCATTTCCTGAAAAATAAGATGCATTATCAAACATCAAAGCAGATGGTAAGCCAAACTTGGTGATGATAAATTGATCTATAAATTCAATAATATTTTGTAAATTAGCTACCTTAAGTGGAATTGCTTTTACCCATTTGGTGAAATAATCAGTCGCTGTAAGGATGTATCTATGCTGCTTAGAAGAATGAGGAACGATCCCACCTATTATGTCCAAACTCCATTGTTCAAATGGTTGGTCAATGTTGACAGGCTGTAATGGTAGCGTGGGTTTTCTTTGTCTTCCAACAACTATTTGAAAAATCTTGCATTTCCTTACATAACTGTGTGTATCTTTGAACAATGTTGGCCAGTAATAGCTAACATGCAGGATTTTATGTGTTGTAGCATCACTTCCAAAGTGACCACCAGCTGGTCCATTGTGAAGTTCCTACAACACCTTCTCCGCCTAAGATTTTTCAAGACATCTAAGTAAAGCAGAATCATAATTTATTCTAAAAAGCACATCGTCAACAATTTGATATTTCTTAGCTTTTAATCTTGAGGCTTTTTTCTTTGTATAATTTAATTGGGTTGGTGCATATCTTTTTTTCAAGTAAAATATGATATCATCATACCTTGATTCTGTGTCATTGAGGCTTACCTCACAGATTTGTACATTGTCACATGCATGATGTAATTCTGATAGATTTGATGCTCCTGCCAACATCCTGCAAAAAACTTGACCTTTAACGATTTTAGCTGGTTTAATTTCTATGTCATATTCTTGCAGGGCTGTCACCCAATTTGCTCTGTTTCCTCCTACATCCCTTTGTATTAAAATATTTCTCACTGCTGAGAATGGTACTATAACTTTAGTGTGGATTTTGAGGAGAAAAGGTCTGAAGTGTTTTATAGATCTGAAAACAACAAAAGCTTATTTTTCAACATCTAAGTAATTTAATTCAACTCCTTGCAAATTGGAGCTAATGAAAGAAATTGGGGCTTCAGCTTTATCCTGATTCACTTGTGTCAATATGGTTGCATATGATTTCTCAAAAGCGAAAGTATATAGAATGAAATGATTGGAAAAATTGGGGGTTGCTAAAGACGGGGCACTTATAATTGCTTGTTTTATCAAGCTAAAAGCTTCATGTTCCGAATGTCACCATTTAAATAGATAATTTTTATTTATCATGGATTGAAGCGGTAAAACAATTACCGAGAAGTCAAGGACAAACCTTTTAACAAAATTTATTTGACCTAGGAAATATTGCATTGATTTTTTGTTATGGGGTACATGTATTTCATAAATTTCTCTAATTTTGTTAGGGTCGATATGAATTCCTGTTTTGGACACAATGAATCCAAGGAGCTTTCCTTCACTTAATGTGAAAAAAGACTTCTTGGGGTTTAGAGAAATTCCATACCTTTGGCAACGTTCAAAGATTTGTTTTAAATCTCTTACATGATTACTACATTTTTTGGAGTATACTGTTATATCATCCAAGTAGATCACTACTAATTTGTTTACTAAACCCTTGAAGGCTATATCCATAGCTCTCTGGAAAGTGGCACCGACATTGATCAGTCCAAATAACATCTTCTAATAAGCATAAGTGCCCCAATTTATCCTGAATGTAGTTTTCACCTGGTCATCTAGGTGTATCGAGATTTGATTATAACCTGAGAATCCATCCAAGAAAGACATTAATTCTGAGCCTACCATTGATTGCAAAATTTGTTCCATAGGGGGTAATGGGAAATTTTCCTTTTGGCAAGTTTTATTGAGGTTGCAGAAATCTATACATATCTGAATATCTCTGTTCTTTTTCGTGACTAGGACAAGATTGGAAACCCACCGTGAGTGTCTGACAGGAAAAATAATTTTGGCTTTCAGCAGTTTATTCAACTCAGATTTAATTTGTATTTCTAAATTAGGATGGATCTTCCTCAATTTCTGTCGAAAAGGTATTTCATCAGATATCATGGGAATAGTATGTTGAATAATAGACGTGTTGTATGTCTTGAGATCTTCATTGTTCCATGCGAAGACATTCTTGTATCTTTTCAACAAACCTATAAAACCTCTTTTTTTTCTGATGAAAGACCGAGACCTAAGTTAATATTTTGAGGTTTTAAACCAGTGCCAAGATTGATCAATTCAAACCTCAGAGTTGAACTCTGAAGTTTTGAATTGGTGGGTCGTTTAAATATGTCTTTAAGGTCATATAAATCTTCCAAATTAACTACAAATTTTGGTATAGCATTAATGAACATTTCTTGTTTAAGTTGGTTATCATGCTGGTCCTCATCAACTATATGGTCATCGTAAGATCCTTATGAGGTCAAAAAGCTTATGATATCTGAATCGTTATTAAAGACTCTCGAGTTGGTGATATTGTCAAGAATAGAAGGCCTAAAAATTAATTCAATGGAAAATCGATCTGGGCTGTAATCTTCTGGTGGGATAAGCTTGGAAGCGACATTAGCTAGAAGATCAGCACTAGAATTATGGAGTCTTGGAATAGGGGAAATATTAAACGCTGTAAAGTGGAGAGTCAGGTCTTGGATTAATGACTAATAATGTCTCAAATATACTGACAAACAGTGTATAGTATTTCTCACTTGTTTTATGACAATCTCTGAATCTCCAAATACTTGAAGGTATTTAACGTTAAGGCCAATTTCCTTATACAAACCTTGAACTAGTGCCTCATATTCAATGGTGTTGTTTGTGCAATCGAATTCAAGTCTGCATGCTAGCATATTTTTTCCCCCTCTGGGTTGACTAAGATGCAACCCGCTATTGCTCCATCATTGGATTTAGATCCATCAAAAAATAATTTCCAAAATAATGATTCAACTATAGGTTTATCTACAAAATTTACACATTTAGAAGTGTCAATTTGAGAATAAATTTCCACTTGAGAGACAACAGAGTTTTCTAAGAAAGGAGAAGTATGAGCATTGAAATTTCCTAGAAATGATTCTATAGAATAATTTCCGATGATATTGTTGCTATACACGAGGGGTTTGTTTTCTCCTTCTAATTCTGTCACTATGAAATTTTGATGTTTCTCGCAATCAACCCTTATTTGATTTGGTTTTCCGTTATAGGGAAGCCATAGGTGAGACCAGTCAGTTGTGAAATAACCATGAAGTTTTTTTGGCTAGTCTCTACTAAGGATTAAGCCATAGAATTCAGTAATGTCAGCTACAAGTATGTCAATGACTTGGAAAACTTTAGGGTTTGATGAAAGTTTGATGGTTACTTGGTTAAGTTCCCCAACAACTTCAACTTCAGAGCAAACTAACTAAACTATTCGTACAACATATTTCTGAGGCTGAACATTCAACTTTGCACAAACCGTTCTGGGTAAGATGTTAGATGAAGCTCCAGAATCAACTAAATAGTTGTGTAAGTTTTTGTTAAAGACTTCAAAAGTAAGGAGAAATGGCGAAGTGTGGGATTTTGATCTTCCCCCAATTAAATCTATATCAGTTGGATCAATTTTATTAAAAAAAGCACTAGGGGTTCTTCCCATTTCTTGGGCAACTTGTGAGATCACGACAACATGAAGTGGTGCAGTAGGTACTACTTTAAGTTATTTGAGGAGTAACTTCTGTTGATGTTTCAATTTACTAAGCTCATGAAATGTGATGTTCTTCTTCATGTCATCAATAATATTATATTCCATTTCATCATAAATTATCAAAGTTTTAGATGAGGGGGAAGGATCCAATTGAGTAGGTGTAGTTTGAGTGGATTTTGTCACAGATTTCTTACCTGTTGCTTTATCCCTAGGGGGTGGCATTGAAGCCTTCTGTTTTGGATTTGTTTTTGATAATTCAATAGGAATTTTACTTCAGGTAGCGATAGGTAATGCTTCTTGAGTTTCTTCATTGGGAAGTATAAAATACCACATCCCTTGTAACTCTGCTACTTCCTCACCGTCTGTTTTGTACTTCGTTTGTTGAAACTTCGTCCTCCTCTCCATATGATTCAGAATTTGATATGGCATTTGGGGGTTTAGGATTAGCAGGGGAATTCCTTTTAAATGGTCTAAAAGGTTTCTTAGAGGAAGTCTCTGCTACCTGTTTTTTTATATCAACCATTTCGTTAGACATGGTCTTGAGGACTTTCTGTAACCCTTCAAGATCAAAAGGATATTTTGGTGGTTTCTTCTTAGAGTCATCTTTGAAGGTTACTTTCTTAGATCTCTATTCTTCTAATGCGTTTTTATTTTCCACAGCTAGAATGCGTTTTTCCACAGATATTGCCTCTTTCATATTTTCTGCCAAAGTTGGTTTGGCAGCTCTATCAACAAATATGGTTGTGTTTGATGGTAGAGCAAAGATGTACCATTCATTTTGGACCTCATTGCTAGGCTTAGATACCGTTGGTATCTTATTCAATAATTTATTGAAGAGAGAGTTGAAGTTCCTAATGGGTTCTTTTGGTTTAGCTTTCAAATTGGAGAGATCATTGATTAGGGTAGCCGTAGATCTATCATCTCCAAATTTAGTTAAAAAATTATCTTGAAAAGCATCCAAACTATTAATAGAACCTGATGGTAACGAAAAGTACCATGATCCTGCTGGTCCCTGTAAAGTATATGGGAATAATATTTCAACTGCTTCTTATTCCTCTACTTCATTCAAGTTAATGGACAACATAAAATTATTTATATGTTCCTCATCTAATAGGCCATTATCAAGATTGAATTTGGGCAACCATTTCTCTGGGTGCGCTGGTAATTGATGTAAAGGTCTAACCATCCTAACAACCCCTGGATATGTCCATGGCCTTGGAAGATTCTATTCCATTGCTGGTATGTGGGTAGGGGAAGGTGTAGCAGTAGTGCTTGAAGGTGATTGGGTAGAGGAAGATGGAGCTCCTGTACCTGTGTGAATCACAATCTGGAGTGGTGAGGTGGATGATTGAGCTTGTGAGGGTATAGATGGAATGAATGAAGATGATGATAGAACCTTGCTGTGAAAATTGGATGGTGCTTTCTTAATCTCTTGCGGCTTGGCAGAGGAAATTCAAACAAAGGAATTATGAACTTTTCACTCTATGCTCTAGTTAACCATTGAGATGGAGTGAACTGAGAGGTAACACTATCCTAGGATAGCTCAGATTCTTCTTGAGATAGCGAAATCCCCTGTAATTTATGAATCAAAGCTTGAACTTCAGGGGCTTCGGTAAAAGGAGAATTATCTGGCTTGTTTGGGATTTCATCAATGGGCTGTATAATATTCTGTGTAACTTCTCGCTTAGGATCAGGGGATTTGGAAGACTTTCGAGAAGTTGAAGGTGGGGGTGAGGTAGTTTTACTCTTAGAATGGTTTGTTAATTTAGATTTGCTTTCCATTCACAGTCAGGCCCTCCTTCTAGCGCCAAAATGTTGAAGCCTCGAAAATCGTTGCCTCAACATGGGGGAAAACCACCCGGTCCAGACCTTGGTTGGCAGCTCCTTTTCCATTTGGAGTAGTGGCTCTGACTGGGCATAATGGGACCAATTTCCCAATCTCTTTAATTCTTGTGCTAATGGGGTGATATGTGTGGTTTTAAAGTAATGTCTAAGATAAAAGCAATCTAATATTAACTAACAATCACATGGATTTTATCCTAATTTAAGCACTATCTCATTATAAATATACCCCGGATTTGAATCGATATATGCGATCTACAATAATATCTGAAAGCAATTGGTAATAAACATCATTCAATTGCAATGAGAAGTGAATCCGTTTTAACAATAATCGTTTCGTATAAAAAGGTAGCCGAAACGATTGTGTTAATTATTCATATATTCAGTATAAAATAAAGATCATTATCATACAGAAGTGAAATAATGGTAATCAAGATTTAGACTTTCATACATAAACAATTTGAGAAGAAATCATTGCTTAATACATAAGTAAAAAGGATTACGATATAAAAGTACCATTTATAATACGTCCTACTCATGTGTTTCAACAATATTGATCTATCTTCAGTCCATTCAACACCATATAAGAGTACAAAAGTGCAATTTCAATAGAAGATGATAAATCAGATAGAAAATAAATCTTGTTCCATTAATTTCACCAGAACTTCCTCAGAGGGACAAAAGTGCATGTTTCGAAGATTGTTTCTGATAAAATTCTGGACCCCTCTCTAAATGCATGAGAGGGGTTTAAATACTAAAACTATAAAACTAAAAATAGATTATTACAAAAATAGTTGAGGAGGTTTAAATGACCTGCCTCAATTTGTGCAAAAATAAAATCAAAATGGAAATAAACAAGGTGACTAACTATCCTGCATTTGATCTTTCAGATCACAAATATCCATCATGGGCTTGAGCTGTGTTGGTTGGTTGAGTTCAGCTTTCAACTGTCTAGTGAATACAACATCGATCAGTGCTGGTGCCATTTTCTCCATAGAAGTGGTTAGGCATCGCAGGGTCATCCATTGGCTGTGAGGCTTTACCAAATGTTGCCAATATGCCTCCTAGTTTAACTTGGTTGTTTGCCTTATCACTTCTATTTTTTTTGCCGTTGCCTGTTTCCATTGTTGTTCAAGCTGTTTCGAATTAGGAAGGAAACCTAGAATGGATTCTGCCACAAGGTTGGCACTATGTAGATTTTAATTGATGTTTTCTATGACACTATTTGCTGCTGCTGCCGTGCCTATTGTTGCCTTTTCTACTTCTTTACGCTGAGAATCCCAGCTCACAAATAGGATTTCCTTATGCGATTCTTCTAGCTTGGGCATGTCAGACTTTCTCCCATATTTTTTATTTTGCGAGGCGATAAAATCAGAGACCTTTTTAAAGATCTCATCGTACTCAAGTCGCATTTCCATGACTTGACTTGTCAGTTTATCGCTTGTTTCGCAATAAGATTTCCACTGTGATATCTTCTGGCAGAATAATTCTTTCTAGTGCATCAGTTGGGAGTTAAGGCCAAGTGCTTCGATAACAAATTGATCAATTTTTGGATCATATCTGTGTAGCTTAGTTATTTCCTGCATCTGTTCTTCCTTCTCAGCTAAGATGGTTCGATGTTCTATTTGCATTTATTCAAATACCTGTTGAAGCTTGGCCAACTGTATATCTGCCTACTGGTCGGATTTTACTTGCTGTAATTGTTGCTCAAGTGGCGTTATTTTATCTTCATTTTCTCTAAGCAAGATTTGTATTTTTGTTGCTTTTCCATGGTTGCTATTGCATAAGCACCCGCAAACTACGAGAGTCTAGTAAGGTTGGCAGATGGGTCAGCGGGTGAGTCTTTCCATAAAACATCGATTGGTTCGTTTTCAGGGGTAGTAGCAGCTATCGAGTCCAATTTCCTTTTCTTTCTTTGTCTTTTCACCACAACCGTATGTTGTGGGATATAGAACACATCTAGAGGGGGAATTTCTTCAATTCTCAAAATTATTTTGGAAGTGGGGGTGGCAGGGATGTACTCTACATCTTGTGTATTTGTAGTCTCTTCCACTGTAATTTCCAGAGTTGTTTTCTGTTGTGGAGTTTGCAACTCTGCCGCCTGTTCCTCTGTGTTGAGACTCTTATTAAAATTATCCCACTTTTCCTCTAGATCGATTACCAGGGGTTTTATTGGATGTGCGGAGGTACAAGGTTTTTCAACCTTTTTTCTAGCTGAAGCTTCTTCAGCTATCTTTTGTGTAGATGGGGTTGTATCATTTACTGACTCCATGCTTATGCTTTTCCCATTTTTTGATAACTGTTGCGATTCCCTGGTATATTTCTCTTGAGATTCTGCTCCAGAATCAGTCTTAGAGTTTTCTTTGGAGCCACCTTCTATAGTCACACTGGGAGTAGGCTCCCTTATTGGTTCAATCAATAATTGGTCCAATGGGACCTTTTCTAACCTCCTTTCTCTATAACTATAAAAATTTTCCAGATCTTCACGGTCAAAAAGTAGTTGTGCCATATGATTCACCTCTGTGAAGGTGTTTTTTTACAAAAAGATATCATCAAAGGCATCCGCCTCATTGCTGAATACTTTTATTTTCACTAGAGTGGTGAAATTTTCGACAGTGCCAAATGGTTCGTATTGCCTTCTAGGGAATTTAGGTAATCGCAGAGATAACATGTTCTCTACTTCTTTGAATGCATTCCCTAGGTCGTGTAATACAAATTCTCCACACTGCACTGGGAATGTAGGCTAGATGACCTTCTTTGAATCCTTCAATGTCTTGCTCATTACTCCCTCACTAGATGTTTGATAGGCTACTTCTCTAACCATCAATTTATCTGGAACATAGTATGGGAGAACATGGGGGGAGGTGATGCTACCAAAAACCCTGATATATGTAAATGTTTCCTCCCCGAACCATCTGGTCACTAGGAGGATGTCAACCCTAACTTCCTCGGAAAACCTAGGGGTGTCTTGATTATAAAGCCACTTGTGAATAGGGAGCATAATTCCATGACAAATCTTGAAAAAATGTGGTTGAAAATTGGATTCCCACATGTCCTTGCGGTATATGTGAATGGGAAGTGGATTTCGAACAGTCCATTTCCATCCCATGATAGGGAATTTAGAACTAAAATGAATTGCGTCCATGACATAGGCGCTCATAAAGAATGGTGGGTAAACCCTCGAAGCAACACTTCGTTTCCTTCTATACTCAATAATTGTTTGTTCTAAATTGTCAGACATAATTTTTTCCCAATTCATTACAGTTGTGTTAACAACTGCATCTATTAACGACAACCATTCTGGGGAGAACTTAATACTATTAGGTCTGCCAAATAGTCCACATAACATAGCCGCTGCAAAACTATGAGGGGGACAAACATACGAAGTAGTGTACATACCATTTTTTCTTTCTTGATTGTTTTCCTCATTATTAGACTAGGTCTAGGTGCAGTCTGCTAGGTTGTTGTTTTCTTTGGCAAACTTCTCCATGAACTCCCTCTTGTAGATGACCTGTGGCTCTAGTAGGTGGTACATAGGTTGTAGGTTGTCCGGGGTAAAATATCCCATAACCCTTTGGCTTCTTGTCTTGAATTCTCTGTCTAAGATGTCGACGTCATCAATAACCCATTTAACCATGTCGGTATAAGGGATTATCTTTCGCCGTGTGGCTATGCGGTGCAAAAATGAGCATGACGTTTCTAGCATGGAAGCGTCTAAGGAATCACATTCGTCAACTGTAATTTTTGTTTCCATAATCCTCGGCTGCTCCTCCTCCAGTATGTTATACATAGCCTCCCATGTATAGGTTCCTCCCTCTCTAGTGCATGTAGTATCCGTAAACAGAGGAATCATTTCTGACTTCTCAGAAGCGACTGCCTTGCCTTTCTTCACCATTATTCTCAACGCTTTGCTCTGTGGAATTTTCCTGAAAGTGAAGAACAACAAGTATCGGACACACAAAGATGAACGTAAAACAAAATAATGCAGATAGATTGTAAAGGTGGTAAAAGCAATTTTATTTGAGCGCACGTAAGAAGATATCATATTACGCTAAATGGATTTTCACACATAAATGTAGTTATCTCTTTCTAAATGCCCACTAATGATTCTTTATCCCTAAGCTTTAATGCTCATAAATGTTATTCATCGTAAAACGGGAAAAATGCTTCTAGGGTGACAAGCCTTTAAACTGCGATGACAACGATTGTGCGATTTGCGAAGCAATATCGCAAATCGCAATATCGCGATATACCTTTCCGCCTTTCTTACCTCCCGTTGTGTTTCTGCGAGATGCGAGATGCGAGATGCTCGTTAGTTGTTTTCAAAACGTGGCGACTTGCCAGGTTTATCCTATGTAAAAGACCCTTTTTATTGAATGGTGGACCTAAAACATTTGCTTATGATATTTTAAGGAGTGGGTCCAGGTCTTAGTCACATTTCGCAATATCAAATGGTGGTAAGTACACGGTGTTTGTTTAAACGCCCAAAATGCGATGCAATAAGAGTTATAACGCCATCACAGTTTCACATTTCGCTTGTTTCGTAATGAATTTTTAAAGTGGGCCCTTTATGAATGGTGCTATGCGATGTGAGAAAAAGCTTAAGGACTAATTTATATTGGGTTTTATGATAGTTTCGAGCATAAATTCCTTACTTAATCGATTTTCTTGATTTTGGAGGGTTAGAAAGGTATTTTGGTGCGTTTAAATCATGCTATATGTGTGAAGGTAAATTTCTAGTAGTTTTTCTAAAAAGAGGGCTTTGATTTTTATCTTTGCTTTATTCCAAAAATAAAAGAAATGCCTAAATGCTAAGTTTTGTTTTTTGGATATATTTTTTGAAGGGTCCCCATTTATTAACGTAATATTAACTACTATTACATTAATAAATGGGGGGTTGTTGAATACCACAACAACACCTTAACAAACTCAAGTATATTTCTTAAAGACTCGCTATGTAAAGGATTGTTGATCGAGTTTCGTTTATCAATATTTTAGTGTTTTTCTAGTGTTTGGTTTCTCTCAAGATGTCTCATACTTAATCATTTTTTGTAAATGTGAAATTTGGGATACTCTTTCTCCAAGTCCGCAAGTACACAAGTTCACAAGCTTCAATACTTAGAAAAATTTCTAATTCATCCTTTTGCAAGCCCTACATTTCTCTACCTATGCATTACTCTCTTAGGAAAATTTTTGCTTCATCCTTTTGTGGGCTCCACATTGCTCTACCTTTGCATTACTCTTTCTCTGCACCTTCCATACTTTTCCTTTTTCTCAATTGTTGGAAGCTTTGTTGCAAAGCCAAGTCTCTTGTGGAACATTCCACAACCTTGCATTTTCGCATCATCCAAAATGCACCCATTTTGACAACATGCAAAATACACCTAAACATATCATATCCCATTTCTAAACATCCCATAAGCCCACACGTTTGCATTGCCTATTTTGGCCTCTAGAGAAATCATAGTGCACCTCTTATACTTAGTAAGTTTTCATCAATCCCATCACTTATACACCACTTTTGAGGAGGATTAAAGTTCCATTTTCACCACATAAAGTTCCACACTTGGATTGATACCATTATTAATCTAATGTATTTTTTATGAAATCTTTATATGAATTCAAACCCAAGTGATAATTACCATAAATAAATCAAAGGTCTCAACTTATAATGTTATGGGGAACCTATGATGATTTTAGTAGTTCGCATATCCCCGTTAAATGATATTTTTTATTAATGGGATCCCCAGCTACTCTTTAAAATTATGTAAGAAATAATGTCCGGAAAAAGGTAAGAGGCTTATTGGTTGAGAAAAATTAAATGCTTAAGAGAAATGATTGAAGAATGCGACATCATTAATTATAAAAGAAGAGATTTGTTTTTTAAGCTTGTTGATGTAACTAAAGAGTTGGAGCCCATACCTCATTTAATAATGGACATTATATTTCTTACAAAGGATCGAATGAAAATGTGATTGAATGCTCTAAAGATATCATAGTCTAATGAGTTTAAAGTCCTAACTGATTTTTCTCAAGAATAATTTAAAAAAAAGGGCAATCCACTTAGTTAACATAAATGAAAATCAAGCACATAATTCATCGGTTAGGCTTTGAAATTAATAAGATTGAATATGGGCTGTTTGAACTTAAGATCATGCATGAGTTAAAGGTTGCACCATTGTGAGAATATTTTGAAAAATGGCTAAAGAATGATTTGGTCATAGTATCCAATCTTGATTCTCAAGTAATTATAATGGTTAGGCCACCTCCAAAAGAACATCATATAAAGAAAACTTCAACAAGAAAAATGAAGGGAGAGAGTTTTCAACACAGTAATTAGAGTAATCATTTAAATAATATTTTAAAACTTTCTTTACTTCCTCTCAATTAACAGTCATCCAACCTCTCCTTTTCAAAGTCTACAACTTCAGTGGTTGATCTCTAGCTATATTTATATTTTCTTTTAGGTCTTTTTGATTTATATGTGGTCCATAGGAGCCCCATCCTAATCCATTAGGGAGAATTCATTTATTATTTTCCAGATATTTCAAACTTTTATATAAAACACTTGTATATTTAAAAATATCTCAGAGAACTACTTGGGGCACATAGGTAGTGTTAGCTCAAGACTTTGAGTTTAAAGTGTGAGATTTCAAGTGTTTGTCTCCGCAAATCCCTTATGATTTAATTGCAATATCATGTTATTTTCTCTTTATATGTGGTTTATTACTCTCACTTTTTCAAATGATATGCTTGACTTTACTCCATGTTATGCTAGAAATGATATGTTATGAGATTCATCAATTTATTCTTTCGAGTCTTATATAATAGCAATCTTCATTAATGTTATTATTGTGAATATTTATTCTAAGTAGGTTTTGCCCTATCCTTGGTATTTATTTCTTTATGCAAGTATTATATCATATTTATTAAAGAGGAGTGTCACCTTCCAAAAATGAAATATATTTCCTTGTAATTGTGTCTCCAATACTTTGAATAGTCTTAAACAACAACATTTTTAGCAACTTGACAAGGGATTGATTAAAAAAATGGTTTCACAAACCATGAAAGTTGAATGACTCACCAAAATCTAGTACAACCCTAAGTACATATTGGACTTGAATATATAAGAAGTGTTATAAACCAACGATATAACTTGGTCCTGTCAAAAACAAGAAACCAAGAGGAAATCAAACACACTTGGCAAGTTTTGGCTCAACAAGAGAAAATTGCTCAAGAAAAAAGGCAAATAAGACCCTGATAAAATCATGAAGTTGGAATAATATAAAGGACCTGTAACAAGTATCAAAAAGAATATTCTTGAAATTGTTCAATAAATTCACTCTCAAGGTTTTAGAACACAATCTTTAGTTACACTGCCAATGGGAGACTAGGAATAATAGTGGCAAGAAATTCCTAACAGTAGAAGAAGGGACAATGACAGAAAAATAAATCAAAGGAGAAGACCATGATCAATTCTCTTGGACTTATGAGGGGAGAAAATTAGTTGTTGAATCTTCTTATTGTAGCTACTACAACAAGCCTCTAGAGTTCCTCCTCGTTCCTTATGCCTAGAAGACAATGAGAAACACACCTAATCAAATCAAATTAGAATTCACCTTACAAAGCCTTGTTATACTTTGTCTAGCTATGATAAGATATTTGTTGACTTAAGACATTGTAGGAATACTTATAAGCTAGGGAAACATTTCAACTTGCGTTTCCTTGCAAATCGGTTTTTCCAAGGTAGTGTAGCACCCTTTTGAATCTATTTATATGAAATTTCCTCAGACTTGGACTTACAACTTAGTTTTCAGCCGTATAGCCTCTACATATCACACTCTTAAGCCTCTACCCAGCATTATAATTCCCTTGTGAGCCTCAAGGCAGTGCTACAACTTTGGGAAAAGCCTTCTCTTGAGTCTTTCTCTTGAAATATAACCTTATCAAGTTGTCATAGTGCTCTCTAGACTATCATTTTAGTGTTATAGTGCCCCTTTGGTCCTCAAGGTAGTGTTATTGTCATTAATCTTAAAACTTTATGCTAAATTTTCTTCCTCCCTAAGCCTTCATAGTGATTGTTGAGTTCCAAAACTACCTCTTTCTTAAGAAATTTCTTCATCCTTATTCCTTTGTTTTCCCATGCCAATGCATCCTAAACCATCAAAATCCATTGCATGTTGCCTCCAGGAGTGAATTTCAGTGATTTTCAAATTATATTATTATGTTTGTTATTTGGATAGGCTTTTGTTTTTCAGCTACGGAACGTAGCCACATTCCACAGCATCTCCATACTTTTGCAGGTTATAGGTGTCGAGAGAAGAAACGAACCATATGGGTAGCTGGGAAAATGTCAGTACATGGATGGTGTCCTATCCATTTGATCAAAGTCGATGAGAAAGACCCTGGTCAAAGGGGAGTCAATGGAGAATACCTACAACAACTAGAACTCTGTTTTTGCACGTTTCCTAGTAAATGAATCTGAGGTAGGTTCCTGAAGCTGAGGATGTCGTTCGCCACCTGCATAACTAGTATCCAACAACCACTATTTGGAGATTTACTTTTCAAGCCAACTGAAGACTAAATTTCCAAATACACTACTTGTTTACATGTTTGTTGGAGAAGACTTCTCTCTTAAAACAATTGTGTATTTTTCCTATAATATCAGCTTTTGGAACGCAGAACTAGTTAATGTTTTTGATGATGAAGTAGTGCAATTTCCGCCTGTAGCACAAGACATTCAATACTCTGTTTTTAATATAAAAACTCTGGTTTTCTTATATGGATACCTAAAGCATGTGAAGTGATTTTGCGTTGCTAGTCCTAGACCTTGCAGAGGGCCCTACTTGGTCGAGGTTACTTTTCATTTCTGTACATTTTCATTTGTTGTCTTCCTTCGTTCAGCTGTACATTTATTGTGTTTTTATTATGTTCATAATTGTTTCTAACACCATGTTCATTGCAGCTTTTGTCATTTGTTTCCACTAACTCAGATAGGTGCATTCCAATGTAGAAGTAGTTCTTTAGTTTCCCTTATTCTCTAGCTTTTTAACTGTAGTTTTTAAATTGTTGTCAGTAGCATCATTAGACTTATTTCTTCTGTTGTTCCTTAGTTTTTAGTTTTAAAATTTAAGTTGTTTCATGCCTTTTTCTTATTAGGATAGTCACTCATTACATAGATGAATGTTTCCAAATCATTTCGTTGATGGTTTATCCTCAAACTAAATGGTGAAATATGGAGTTTATGAATGAGATTTCTTGTTGTTCAGTGCCTTTTCCTTCTTAGTGTAGTCACTCATGATATAAGCAAATATTTCCAGAGCCTTTCATTGATGATTAATCTTCAAACTAAATGGCGAAATGTTGTGTTTATGAATGAGATTACTTGCTATTCATTAGTTTAGAGTTAGATAGCTTAATGCCATTTTCTTATCAATTTAAGTAACTCATGATTTAGATAGATATTTCCAAAATCCCTTCGTTGATGGTTGAACCTAAGACTAAATGGTGAAATTTCTTACTAATGACTGAGTTTTTGCTTGCATTTTCATGTCTACTTCTTTTATAATGATGAAGAATGGAATCTCTCAAATGTTGTTATCATAAGGAGTCAATTCTCCGTAAATTTTATAGCAGATTGATAACAATACTTCATTTAGTTTTGCTTTCACAAATAGAATAGCTGCAGTTTCATTTTTGTTTATTTTTCTTAGCATAGTTGTAGTTCCATATTCAGTAGTTCACTGAGCTCTAAATTTGCAAGTAGATTAACCAACAGAAGAAGTTTTGTTTCCAATATTTCATTCTCAGTTTTTTATAAATAACTGCAATTCCATTTTCTCACTTAAATTTTGATTTTGTAATTAAATAGACAACAGTTTTAAGAGTCTTTTCAGCTCATATTTTGAAAACCATTACAATAGCAAGAAGATAAACTTTGTTCTTCACTTTCTTGTTTTGAAAAACCTCACTTCCAAACTTGACCTAAAAAGCACTTTTAGACTCTCACTTCATTCTTATAGGATCTTGTCAGCAGTAGATTAAAATTTCAACTACATTGAAGAACTTTAGGAATCAAAAGAACAAAACCCCAAAACAAACATAAACTTGAAAATAATGAGGTAAGAAAGGGTTATTTAGCACATATAGTGCACTACACTTCATTAGTTTACGACACCCGGATTGATAATTTATATAGCAATTTAGGACACTAAATTGACTAGACATTTTGGCGTTGTTGCCAGGGAAGTATAACTAGGTAGCCTTACTTCTTACATTCATTAAAAAAAAATATGAAAAACAAAAAAACAAAAAAAAAATGACATGCATAGAGAAAGAGATTCTAAGTGTAGATTTATAGCTAGGGGTAGAAGTTCGATTTTCACAACTCCAACTACTCCATCAAGGATTAGAAAGGACACACCTCCATCCCAGACTCATACTCCTAGTCTTAGGATCCCTGGAATTCAAAGGGTAGCAACTCAATTAGAAGATTCTACCACTTCATCTACTACCCAGACCTAGGAGAGGAACCCTTTTTTACCTCTATAGGGGAGCCTATTGTAGTTGAAGAAGTAGGAATACCTAGAGAAGAAGAGGAAGTAGAAACTCTCTATCATCAGCCATTAATAGAAGAACCAGAAGATACTAGGGAAATTATCATGGCAAAAGAAGAGCAAGATGGAGAAATTTCACTATTTGGAGGAGGGGGTAGAGGTAGAGGTAGAGGAAACAATAATGGAGGTAGAGGTAACAATGGAGGAGACAGAGGAAATAGGGAAGGAGATAACTCATTTGGATTCCCTATAGTAGATGAGGAAACACATACAACAATGAAAAACATTTCACCATCTATCCTCCCAAACTTTTATGGGTTAAGAAGTGAGGATCCTGAAACATTTTTGTTTGAGTTTGAAGTCTTATGCCGAACCTATGACTATCTAGAAGACTCTCAAAAACTCAAATTGTTCCCTTCAACACTAAAAGGGGCTGCTCTGAAATGGTTTATGGGATTAGTCACTCAATCCATTAGGACTTGGAATGATATGAGGCAGACATTTTTGGATAGATTCTTGGATTATTGTATGCCTACCAATCATGAGGATGAGGTATTCAAAATGATGCAAAAGGAAGATGAAAACTTAGAGGATTTGCTTGAGATGTTTAATTACAATTTGAAAAGAGAAAAAATGAACAATTTATATGAAGAGACCTTGAAAGCTCTTTTGTTGAAGGCCATTAGAGATGAATGGATATATATCCTAAACATGACGGGGAAGGGAGACATCTCTCAACTTCCATTGAGTGACATAGCAGAACTATGTGTCCATCTCTCAAGAGGGAAATCTAAAACTGGGAAAGGACCAAGAGATCATTCTCTTATTAGAGCAAGCAAATCTGCAACTAGAACTGTATGTAGGGAAGAAATTGGCAATATGCTTCATGAGTTCAAAACTGATATTTTAGGGAGCTTTAATGAGTAACTAGACACCCTCAAAATAAAAATAAAAAAACAAGCAGAAAAAAGAAGCTAATGCTTTAGCCATCTTTTGTCCAAAATGAAAAAAGAAACATGCTCTAAGGGAATGTCCTTTAGATGAAAAAATTGTAGAAACTTGTATGATTTTTTCAGAAAGTCATGAGACCAAGGGTTGTCCTTCAATCCCAGGTCTTAAGGTTGTCTTTCAAGAGGAATTAGTCCCTAATTCTATAGAACCTCTTTGTTTTGTTGCAAGAAGATCTTGGCAAGGGCCACAAAATCAAGGATTTAACATTCTAATGAATTTTTAGCCCCCACCAAACTGGAACTCTTGGCAGCAACCTTGGCCTCAACCTCAACATCAGTATCAATCTCAACCATGGGCACAAGGGGTACAAAATCCTTATGGGATATTTGCTCAAAATTATCAATATCCTCCATCTTACCAGAGCTATGCCCCCCCTCAAAATCAACAGCAAAATCACCCACAACTTCCAAATCAAAGCCCTCACCTTTCATTGGCATTTCCACAACAACCTCCACAACAAAGTCAAAATCCTCAACTCTTACTTCCATTTCAACAAAATCCAAATCAACTACCAGCCCAACCATTGCCAAACCCCAATAATAAAAGCCCTCATAATGCTTACATGGTAGAAGGACAACAATTTCCTATTTACATGATTGTTCCTCTAGATCTTAATGATGTTCAACTTAGATTTGGTAGGATTTTAGAAAAGGAAAAACCTTCTATAGATATTCAAGAGCAAGATGCTTCTGAGGAGGATTCTCTAAAAGTCAATAAAAGTTTTGAGGGAACATCCTTTCAAAAGAAAAACAAAAAGAGTCAACAAATACAACTCCTATAATTAAGCAATCTGCATCTACTTCTACACCTCCTTTTCCTGAGAGATTACAAATTGATAGAGGAGTGGAAAAACAGATCTTGTTGCCCAATTATAACTTCCTAGATGAATTAAAGTATGTCTGTATCAAGATTCCCTTGTTACAAACTATTAGAGAAATTCCTATTCTAGCAAAAACAATAAAGGAGTTGAGCATCAAAAGACCAGGAAGAAAACCAAGAGACACAAAAAGAATTCACCTGGTAGGAAAAATAGCAAATATCATGATGGGAAAGATTGCCATGCAGAAATATGTGGATCCAGGAAGTCCAATTGTCAAGACACACATAAATGGGATTGAAATTCCAAACACATTGATTGACTTAGGGGCAACTATAAACATTATGAGTAGACAGACTATGGAACAACTTAAACTTCCTAATCTTCTTTACACACCTACCTTACTGCAACTTGCAGATAGATCAGTAATCAAACCAAATGGTGTGCTAGAAGACATTTCAGTCTCCTTATATTCTTGGGAATATCCTGTTGATTTCATGATTTTAACTCCCAAGAATAATCTAGGAGGACACCCACTTATCTTAGGAAGAGCTTGGCTGGCCACAACAGATGCTTTTATTAGTTGTAGATTTGGTGACATGTACATTTCTGATGGTAGTTCAAAAAAGAAATTCACTTTGTATCCTCCAGCGAAAGCAATCACAGAAATAGATGACAGGGAACGGATCAAGGATGAAGATGTTATATAGCCTATCTTTACTATATCATAAATTAGTGAGGATAGTCAAATTTTGAACACATTAGAAAATTTTGAAACATCTTCAGAATATGATCATGCACAATTTCAGGTAAAATCTAATGTAGAATACTTGTCATCTAGGCAGATGTCTCTCTATTCTATGGAAGAATTTGGTAGCTCTACAATTAAAAATTTTCCAGGTATAACATTGAACATAAACAAAAACTTGGAGAAATTCCAACAAGAGGAGCTAACCAAAATCTTACAAAAATATTCTACTGCATTTGCATGGGAGTATACTGATATGAAAGGTACTGACCCTAAGACTTGTATCCATCATATCTATATTGAGGAAAACAGTAGACCAATCATACAACCTCAGAGAAGGATGAATCCAAATCTTAGGGAGATTGTGAAAGAAGAGCTCCAAAAACTACTTAATGTAAACTTCATTTACCCAATCTCAGATAGCCAACGGGTTTCTCCTTTAGTAATTGTGCCTAAAAAGAATGGTAAATGGACGGTGTGCATTGATTACAGAGAATTGAATAAAGCAGCCTTGAAGGATCACTTTCCTTTGCCCT
The DNA here is from genome assembly GCA_031772625.1 of Pinus tabuliformis. Lineage (NCBI taxonomy): Eukaryota > Viridiplantae > Streptophyta > Pinopsida > Pinales > Pinaceae > Pinus > Pinus tabuliformis. The sequence continues at coordinate 813,169,681 of CM062820.1, forward strand.
TTATAGATAAGGTATTAGATACATTAGCAGGTAAAAAGTACTTTTCATTTTTGGATGATTTTAGTGGTTATAATCAAATTCAAGTAGCACTTGAGGATCAGGATAAGACCGCATTTACTTGTCCATGGGGAACTTTTCCTACCGAGTGCTTCCTTTTAGATTATGTAATGCACCTGCAACATTCCAAAGAGCAGTACTAGGAATTTTTTCTGATCTAATACATGATTGTGTAGAGGTATATATGGATGATTTTACAGTCTATGGTAACACATTTGAAGAAGCCTTGGAAAATTTGGAAAAAAATCCTTAAAATATGTAAAGAAACAAACCTTTCACTAAGCCATGAAAAAATCTTTATGATGTTTATGGAAGGTATTGTTTTAGGACATCACATTTCAGGAGATGGGATTAAAGTAGACAAATCTAAAGTTGAAGTCATATCTAAGCTACCAATTCTAAATTGCAAAAAAGATGTTAGGAGTTTTCTAGGATTTACAGGATATTATAGAAGGTTCATAGAAAACTTTACTAAAGTAGCATCTCCACTCTTCAAATTACTTAAAAAAGATTGTGAATTCAAGTGGAATCCTGATTTCCAACTAGCATTTGAAACCTTGAAAACAAAAATATCTGAAGCACCTATCTTAAGAGGACAAAATTGGAAACTTCCTTTCCATATTTCTACAGATGCTTCAGATACAGCTCTAGGAGCTGTATTGAGACAAATAGATTTGATTCCTTATGCCATTTACTATACGAGTAAGAATTTGACTCCCACTGAGTTGAATTATACTGTGATTGAAAAAGAGTTCTTAGCTATTATTCATGCAATTAACAAGTTTAGACATTATATAATAGGCTATGAAACTTTTGTTCATACAGATCACTCTGCAATTAGATATTTGATGAATAAACCTATTACTAATGGTAGAGTTACAAGATGGCTTTTACTTTTGCAAGAATTCAATATTATTGTGCTAGATAGACCTGGAAAACAAAACACAGTTGCTGATTTCTTGTCCAGGATTCAGAATATCAAAGAAGACTCTCCGGTTGAGGATAAGTTCCCTGATGAATATCTATTTGCAGTAACTACTCAAACTCCTTGGTTTGCAGATGTTGCTAACTATTTGGTTATAGGGAAGTTACCTTCACATTTATTTCCTAGGGAGAAAAGAAAGATTATTAAAAATAGTTCAAGATATTCATGGATCTCTAACGAATTGTATAAAACAGGGCCGGATCTTATGATCGGAAGATGTGTCAGGGAAGATGAAATGCCTGATATTCTCAAAGCATGTCATGATGAGCCGTGCAGTGGACACTTTGCTGACAAGAGGACAACCTATAAAATCCTTTCTTTAGGATATTATTAGCCATCCATATTTAGAGATGCAAAAGAATATGTCAGAAGGTGCGACAACTGCCAAAGGGTAGGGAAACCTACTCCCTCAAATGAGATGCCATTACAACCTCAGGTACTTATCAAACCCTTTGAAAAATGGGCTTTAGACTTTATTGGACCTATTAATCCTCCATCCAAGCAGAAAAAGTATATACTAGTATGTGTTGATTATGTCACCAAATTGGTAGAAGCCAGAGCATTACTTTTTGCTAACGAAAATTCAGTAGTTAGTTTTCTTTTTGAGGATATTTTTACTCGCTTTGGTGTTCCAAGAGAAATTGTGGCAGATCAGGGATCTCAATTCACATCCAAAATGATGGAGAGGCTTATGGAAGAGTATAAGATCAAGCATAGGAAATCCACTCCCTATCATCCACAAGAAAATGGTCAAGTGGAGTCTACAAATAAAGTAATTAAAGGAATCCTCACTAAGATTGTGCATCTACATAGAAGAGATTGGGTAGAAAGGCTTCTTGAAGCCTTGTGGGCCTATAGAACTACATGGAGGAACACAACAGGACATACACCTTATGAACTTGTTTATGGAAAGCAAGTCTTGTTCCCCATTGAGTTCCAAGTCAAAACTTTCAAGATGGCAGTTAAGTTGGGGATGGATCTATCAGAAGCTCAAAAGCATAGACTGGAGCAGTTGAATGAACTTGATGAAATCAGACAAGAAGCAGTTCAAAGGACTGGTCTAGTTCAACAACAGAGAGCTAAGTGGCATGACAAGTACATCAAGGACAAAAGGTTTCAAGAGGGAGATTGGACATTGCTATTTGATTCAAAGCTCAAGGATTTTCAAGGAAAATTTCAAACTCATTGGCTTGGGCCATATGAGATTGAACAAGTTTTCAGTAATGGAGCAGTAAGAATCAGAACCATAGATGAGCATCAAACTCCTCTCCTTGTGAATGGTCATAGGTTGAAGATTTATCAAAAGCCAATCTCAAAGGAGGAATTTATCAAGATCTTTCAAAATAATTCTGAAATGGAGTTGGTGAAGAAGAATCATTCTTCTCCACCAACTTAGTCTTTGTTTTTTTATGTTTGTGGAAAAACTTGTGAACAGTTTATGAAACCCACGTTTCAGACTAGCTCAGTGAGTCCATCATCAGGGCAATGTGATTTGTATTTTGAGAACAAAGAGCGTGAAATTGTGGAGCTATTAATAGTAATTTGAAAATATTTGATGTCTTTTTTAATGTCGGCCTAACTGATTCATAATTATTAATTCATATATATATATATATATATATATATATATATATATATATATATATAAATAATTAATTAATTAATTTTATTTTTTTAATGACTGGTTTAATTAAAGATTGATTATATTTAAATGTATTCATTTGATTTATTTTTTTATATTTATTTATTATTATTATTATTAATATAATATATATATATATATATTTTGGTTTAATTAGTGAGTTGATTATGTACATATTTAAATTTATTTATTCATTCATTCATTCATTTATTATTATTTTTTTTTTTTAAGATTCTATGTTATATATATAAGTTTTTTGCTTTGAAGTAATAGTTTGAAGATTCATTTATGTTGACTTATTAAATTATATTTAAAGGGAGTTAGATTTATTTATTATTCTATTGATTTGTATTTACTGTTTTTTTATTTTATTTAATAAGGGTTTCTAGGTGCTACTTAATTTTAGTCTGTCATCTCTATTCATGTTGTTGGAGGATTTCTCAATTTCAATTGCATCTTTCACCCTTCTTTTTAAATAATGGTCTTCCTTGTGAATTAATTTTGCTTGTTCCATACAGATATAGTGTGAGGAAGAACATGCGTACTCTTCCATACCTAATTTTTCTGACCTGTTTCTTGTAATATCATTAATGTGTTTTTTTAATCTTATGCCAAAGGATCTCCCTGTTTCACCTATATACACTTTTCCGCATGAGCAGGGAATCGAGTATACTCCTTTGTGATTTTTTGGGTCTATTAAGTCCTTAGCAGAATCAAGCATGTTTTTTATGGTGTTAGGGGGCGTAAAGGCAACCAGGATGTTATGCTTGGCGAGAATTCTGGCAATTTTGTCTGTGGTTCCTTTTATATAGGGTAAGGAGATTCTAGGGTTTTCAAGAGTTTTCCTTTTTTGGTTATTGGTTATGGATTCTTTGATTATTTTTTGGATAATGTGTTTCTGATAGCCATTGTTTATAAAGACCTTATGGAGATGGTTAAGTTCTTCCTCTAGATGTTCAGGGTCAGAGATTCTAGAAGCTCTGGTAGCTCTGGTAGTCTTTGTTCTTTTCAACAATTAAAATATATATATATATATATATATATATATATATACATACATATATTTTAATTTTTGAAAAGAACAAAGACTACCAGATATATATATATATATATATATATATATATATATATATTATATATATATATCTGGTAGTCTTTGTTCTTTCAAAAATTAAAATATATGTATATATATATTGTATAAGGTTGAAAACCAATCACTGATTGGCATTCTTATACAGAAAATACAAGGTGAAAATCAAAAGACTCTTACACCCTATATTTTCCAAAAAAAAGGGTTCTTCATTATGCATTCTGAAAACTCATGGTTTATTTCATTCCATTCCATTTTATTTATGCAAATTTCACTCCATTTCACCACCACATTCCATCAATAAACTTTTCTTCATTATTTCTTCCATATCCACTTTTCATCTCCATTCTGCCATATTTCATCCACACAGTCATTTTCTATTTTCATTCATTCATCAAGTCATATTTTATTCACTGTGTTACATTCCACAGTTGTTCTCCAATTCTGCAGCTGTTCTAATTCTACAGCTATTCTAGTTCCACAACTAATCCTTTTCTGCAACCAATCTAACTCTGCAGTAACAGTTTGATCATTAGCCAAAAAATAAAAATAAAAAAACCAAATGCAGGTACTGAAGGAGAAATCAACTTTTGAAGACACATCAGCACCTAAGCACCTACAAAAGCAAACAACCAAAGGTTAGCAAATGGAAAGGTATGGTTCTAGAGGTGAGAATAAAAACCTATTTCAAATAGCATTATAAAAGCATAAGTTGTATAATTTGAATAATCACTACTCCTTGACTTGTCATCATGCGATTTGATTGTTATCATTACTCCACCATGCCTTCCGACTTAATGCTTAACAGTCTCATGATTTGCTCTCCGACTTTAACTCGTACTTCACTATACTTCTCTACTCCACCTATTTAAATGGCTAATTATGTGAACTTAACCCAGTTGGATACGACTCTTTTACATACCGAGTTTCTTGTTTTCCTTACTCCCGCAGCCTTCTTATGAATACAAGCACTCGGACTATTCATTCAGTTTTCGGTTCTGTGTATGAGCAATACTCTGTCTCCACACAGTCTACGTGTGCACTAGTCCTTATATCCTCCACACTTTTTCTGTGCATACGGCCTCCCTACTTCGTATACCCTCCATATTTCATTCTCATATCCATCATTTTTTCCACAGTTCCATATCCACCGTTTTTTTCTACAATTCTTTGATATTCCATTTTCGTCCCTGTAACTGTTTTGTTTCCATATACCACCATTTACAGAGTTTTCTACACAGTGAAGAAAAGCAGAGAAAAGAATAATGGGTCCCATTGTAAGAACAGAACCTATAGGAGTAAAGTTTATGGAGGGATACCCTCAGTTGAAAGGGACGTTGAAGAAGGCTAGCTGGCTAAAGTTTATCAAGAAATTCGATGGCCATCACAAAGAAGTCACCAAGACATTTGCTAGATCTTTTGATGGGGTAGAAGTGGAGATTGGTGATATAAAGTTCTAAGTGACTGAGTCTTCCATTGCAACTGCAACCGAACTACCAAAAGATGGAGAGAGGTGGTTCAAAAATAAGGAACTCCATGATGAGGCTTGGAAAGTAATTCTCCAAAACCCAAGTATGGATATCTCAATTTTCAAAAGAGGAATTCCCATCTCCGCACTTAAGAATAAATGGAGTAGTTTGCTCTTGATTATTCATAAATTTATCACATGTGAGGGTAGATATGGTTCAATGTATATGTATCACATAAGGTTGTTGATGAACTTTCTTCAAAACGAAACCATCAATCTCCCTTACTTTCTGTTGAATAGCTTAAGGAAGATGTCCACCACTGTTTAGAGAAAAATAGAGGATATAAAACCTCACCTTTATCACCATGGTCTCATAAAAATTCTAGTTGAAAATTACTTGAAGGATATGGTAGATACATGGGAAAACTTCTTGATCAGGAACTTTTTCCAAGATCCACCTGAGTTACCTAAAGGAAGTTTAGTAAAAAAGAGTAGGAGGAGGAGAACAAATCTTGCAATTCAAAACACTCCTACAAGTTCAGCAAAAGAAAATAGTGAGGAAGAACCTCTCTCTGAAAATCTATCTGAGATCATAAAGCAAACAAAACAGAGAGGAAAAATGAAAAGAAAATTTGAGGAAATCTATCAAACTCCTGAGCCTTCATCAGAGGAGGAACAATTACTCTCTGAGAAATTAGTCCACATTAAGGAACAGTCCAAGAAAGAGAAAGAAAAAGGGAAAAGAAGACAGGTCATAGAGGAAGAAAACATAGGCTCACAAAGTCTGAGGAGAAGCTCTAGGCTTAAGGGAAAAATGAAGAAAACAAAGACAAAATAGGTCCAATTCATAGATTTGGGAGAGGAGACTCCAACTCAATCCCAAGACAACATCTCATTTGAGCAGAGTCCACAACATTCTCCTCAACTAGACTTTGAAAGTAGTCCAAAAAGAGTATCTCCAGGGATTGACCCAGTTCAGCAGCAGATCTATGATTATATTGAATCATTGGAGGAGAAGAATACAATAGTAGATCAGGGGACTTCATCCAACCCTGAGCAGCTAGCTACATCACAAGAGACTCTGATTCACTCACTTAAGCAAGAAATCTATGAGTTAGAGGTCTTAAATAGGCATATTCAGAAGGAAAATGAAGCTTTAAAAGAGAAAAACAAGCTGGACAAAATCATTCATGATAATACCATGCTTCATTTGGGTATGTGGCATAAGAAGAACAGAAGATTGAAGAGGAAAAATAGGGAGCTAAGCCGGGCCCTCATCAACCTTAAATATAGATTCCTCATGAGAAAGCCTAGAATGGCAGTGCTAGCAAAGAGAAACAAGAAAAGGTTGGATGTTTTAGCTGAGGTTTCAGAGCAGATGCAATAGAAGAAGGTTGTTACAATTTTGGTTGCATAAGGACATGCAACAGCTTCACAGTGGGGGTATGTTGAGTTCCAAAATTACCTCTTTCTTAAGCAATTTCTTCATCCTTCTTCCTTTGCTTTCCCATGCCAATGCATCCTAAACCATCAAAAGTAATTGCATGTTGCCTCTAGGAGTGAATTTAAGTGATTTTCAAATTCTATTATTGTGTGTGTTATTTGGATAGGCTTTTGTTTTTCAGCTACGAAACATAGCCACATTCTGCAGCTAACCGGCCATTCTACAGCCATCTCCATACTTTTGCAGGTTACAGGTGTCGAGAGAAGAAACAAACCATATGGGTAGCTAGGAAAATGTCAGTACATGGATGGTGTCCTATCCATTTGATCAAAGTCGATGAGAAAGACCCCGGTCAAAGGGGAGTCAACGGAGAAGACCTACAACAACTAGAACTCTGTTTTTGCACGTTTCCTAGTAAATGAATCCGAGGCAGGTTCCTGAAGCTGAGGATGTTGTTTGCCACCTGCATAACTAGTATCCAACAACCACTATTCGAAGATTTAATTTTCAAGCCAACCGAAGACTAAATTTCCGGATACACTACCTGTTTACGTGTTTGTTGGAGAAGACTTCTCTCTTAAAATAGTTGTGTATTTTTCCTATAAATATCAGCGTTTGGAACACAGAACTAGTTAATGTTTTTGATGATGAAGTAGTGCAATTTCCACCTGTAGCATGAGACATTCAATACTTTGTTTTTAATATAAAAACTATGTTTTTCTTATATGGATACTTGAAGCATGTGAAGTGATTCTGCGTTGCTAGTCCTAGACCTTGCAGAGGGCCCTTGCGTGGTCGAGGTTACTTTTCATTTCTATACATTTTCATTTGTTGTCTTCCTTCGTTCAGCTGTACATTTATTGTGTTTTTTTTATGTTCATAATCGTTTCTAACTCTATTTTCATATCATCTTTTGTCATTTGTTTCCACTAACTCAGATAGGTGCATTCCAGTGTAGAAGTAGTTCTTTAGTTTCCCTTATTCTCTAGCTTTTTAACTGTAGTTTTTAAATTGTTGTCAGTAGCATCATTAGACTTATTTCTTCTGTTGTTCCTTAGTTTTTAGTTTTTAAATTTAAGTTGTTTCATGCCTTTTGCTTATTAGGATAGTCACTCATTACATAGATGAATGTTTCCAAAGCCTTTCGTTGATGGTTTATCCTCAAACTAAATGGTGAAATATGGAGTTTATGAATGATATTTCTTGTTGTTCAGTACCTTTTCCTTCTTAGTGTAGTCACTCATGATATAAGAAAATATTTCCAGAGCCTTTCATTGATGATTAATCTTCAAACTAAATGGTGAAATGTTGTGTTTATGAATGAGATTACTTGTTGTTCATTAGTTTAGAGTTAGATAGCTTAATGCCATTTTCTTATCAATTTAAGTAACTCATGATTTAGATAGATATTTCCAAAAGCCCTTCATTGATGGTTTAAGCTAAGACGAAATGGTGAAATGTCTTACTAATGACGGAGTTTTTCCATGCATTTTCATGTTTACTTCTTTTAGAATGATGAAGAATGGAATCTCTCAAATGTTGCTATCATAAGGAGTCAATTCTCCCTAAATTATATAACAGAGTGATAACAATACTTCATTTAGTTTTGCTTTCACAAATAGAATAGCTGCAGTTTCATTTTTGTTTCTTTTTCTTAGTATAGTTGTAGTTCCATATTTAGTAGTTCACTGAGCTCTAAATTTGCAAGTAGATTAAACAACAGAAGTAGTTTTGTTTCCAATATTTCATTCTCAGTTTGTTATAGATAGCTGCAATTCCATTTTCTCACTTAAATTTTGGTTTTGTAATTAAATAGACAACATTTTTAAGAGTCTTTTCAGCTCATATTTTGAAAACCATTAAAATAGCAAGAAGATAAGCTTTGTTCTTCACTTTCTTGTTTTTAAAAACCTCACTTCCAAACTTGACCTAAAAAGCACTTTTAGACTCTCACTTCATTCTTCTATGATCTTGTCGGCAGTAGCTTAAAATTTCAACTACATTGCAGAACTTCAGGAATCAAAAGAACAAAACCCCAAAACAAACATAAACTTGAAAATAGTGAGGTAAGAAAGGGTTATTTAGCACATATAGTACACTACACTTCATTAGTTTATGACACCCGGATTAATAATTTATGTAGCAATTTAGGACACTGAATTGACTAGACAATGATCCATTAAGCCTCAAGATAGTTCTATTGCCCCATTGACCCTCATCTCATTGTTATAGCCTGAGGAAATCCCTCTTAGTCTCGAATTTTGGCCTTCTCTCTTTAGTGTATCACTCCATTGAGCCTAAGTGGAGCACTACATTGCCTCATTAGGCCTTAACACAACACTATGGTGCTTTGCCGAGAATTAACTCAATGTTATAGTGTTCTCTTAAGCCTCAATCCAATTTCATGATTTCTATCTCAAGCTTTCATCTCATTCATAATGCCTTCTCTTAATATTTTATTGAGTAACACTAAGTTAAATAAATGTAAAATTCAAATAAATAAATAAAAAGGTATTTACTTGAGCAATTAATGCATAAAAGCTCAATGAAATAGCATGCATATCCCACCCTCTTCCTCACATCAATTATTACTTATGCCCTAAAGGGTAAAAAATTTATTGATGACACCTCATCTTTCCTAGTCAACGCTATATTTAGCCATCTCAACCCAAGTAAGTGATTATTCATGCTTATTTAGCTTAATTTTTACTTTTTATGGTCATTTTAATTGCAATTAATTGCCCAAAAATCATTTTATTTTCTTGAAATCATTATCTTACTTCATGTTTAATCAAGTAAGTGGGTTTTGAGTGAATTCTTATCGATATTTGGGTTGTGCTAAGTGTTTCCCTATAAACTCTCACCTTCTAGTTGTTGAGTGTGCACATGTACAACATCTTACAACCCATGTCAAGAGGAGAAAACCCTTCTCTCAACCACAACAATAGTCTAAGATAAAAACCAAGGCCATTCGACCTTCAAAATAGATACTTTGTTATATTTCCTTGATCAATTCGACCCTAGAGATCCTCCCAAGATGACCATCAATTGCTTTTTAGCTTATAAAACCTTTTCTATGGCAGCAAATCACAAAAACAAATTGTGTTGTCCTAACAACTTCCAACTATTCTTTTCTTAGATGCCTACAGTTTTTCCTACCATAGCACCTAAGATGTCATTCCTGAAGCCATTCCCATGCTCTCAACTAAGATTTTTTCATTAAATATTGACCAATTTTCTATTTTCAAGGATGGGTACATGAGCGAGTATTTTTATTTCCCATAAACCCTAATCCTTCTTGTAGCACCTTCAAGAAAATTCTCCACGGGAAGGTACACAACCATCCTAGTCAAGATTGTGAATGTAATAGCCTTGCATTTTCCACATCATTGGAGGTTGCTACAATGCATAGACACATTCATCCTTGAAACTTGGATCTCTTAGTTCTTTACATCTAGCATTGTTAGCTAATCCATATAATGGATTCCTATTGCTTTTATTGGGTTTGTAGGAGAACCATGTCATGTCCAAGAAACAGGCTTGCAAAGCTCCAGTGGTTGAGACATCAGATGAATAAGAACCTAATATTCCTTTAGTTCTAAGGTTTGGGACACTATGTGTTTCATTGAAAAAATCACCATGTACATATGCTCATAAATGTATAGGCTATTTTAGAGAGAGAATCCACTTGCAGATGACCCATATTCAAAAATATGCAACGCTACTAAGAGATCTTGGCCACCAAAGGCGGTTGCCCATATGTTTGTGTTCCCATGTACTGAAGCTATAGAATGGTTGATCAAACATGTAGACCTAGAAGAATCCAGTATCATAGATAGCCATGGGAATCCCATTACTTCATTTAACACCTATGATATTCAAATGTACAACATGTTACCCAAGGAAGTGTTGGCATTATGAAGTGGTGTCCTTGATGGAAACCTACCTAATAAGTTGTCCCTAATGAAAACTTATTTGATGAATGGAAACCTACTTGATGAGTTTTCTCTTGATGAAGGTATAAACATATGAGTTTACAGATGTGACAGAGAAATGATAAAGATGACTAATGTATTGAAAGGAATAGCAGTTCAGAGAAAGAGAAATGATGAAGATGAAGGTTGAAGAACTAGACACATATTATATGAAGCAAAGTCAAGTATACACACGTTTTATGAAGAAAAGTCGAGTACACACTCAGGTTTTGTGAAGAAAAGTAGAATATATGTGGGTTTTGTTAAGAAAAACCGCGTACACACGTAGGTATGAAGAAGAAAGGCATGTATAGTTTTCGTACCATGGTATTCTAAATATCAAGAGTACTTACCATGGTATTGCACTATGGTATTGAGACGGGTAACAGATGTTTTGATCTTGTCTAAGAAAACCATCAGCTGGAGCATGGTTTTGACCTATGGTATTGAAAAAGGCTATAAGCTATATAAGGTGATGAAGATCAAAGTGGTAAAACATATAGTGAAAATTGTGCAAGTGATGGAAATATTATGAATAGTTAGATCTGAAGCAAACATGCATGTTATGGGCTATTGATGCTTTGCTTGATCTAAACTAAGTATGCACCTAAGATTTTGATGATGGATCAGATATAATAGCTATGAGATGACAATCATGGTTATGGGATGATTTGTTTTGTGTTGATGGCGTCTTAACATGTGATTTGTCTGTGTATGTCGATATCTAGGTATGTATGAAGTTTTGTGTTGTAGCAAAAATTTGACTTTGAATTTGCAGATCTGTACACGGGTTTTATAGCCTGCAAGGCATGTACACATGTAGATGTGTTTATAGTAAATCTCGTACACGCGGGTTTGATTCTTGAAAAGCGCGTACACACATGGCTATGCTTTGAGAAAAGCGCATACATAAAGTACAGATTTTGATGAAAAGCTTTCTGATCAGTTTTATTAGTTTTGACGTATTTTTGTTGTCTTTCAATGAAGTCTTCTTGTTAATATGGGTATAAACAATGATTTTTTTATTGTGGATAGATTGATTGAAGAATGTTGAGATAACTTACTGATTGTGTTTAAAGATCAGAGATTGTTCTATGACTGATTCAGAATGTTGCAGTAGATCTGAGTATGATTCAGTGTTTGTTTCATAATGACATTGGTCCAATTTTTAGTTTACAGAAGTTTAGTATATGTACGCGGGCATGCTTCATGAAAGCCACATACACATGCGGGTTTTCTACAACAAAATAGAATATACATTCTGACAGATGGTTGATCAATATTTGCAATAATAGAATCTGGTTTCTATGATATGCAGTATGATGTTTGATGTTCTGGTTATAGTGATCTGACTATTTCAGTTGATTGGTTGAGTTTTAGTTTATTGGTTTTTTAGTCATTGGTTGATTCAGTTACAGTGATGAGTTATAGTTTTATGATTAATATTGAGCTTAAGTGTTGGTGGTGGGTCTAGTCTTAAAATTTGATGAAACGTGGCCTACAAGTTATGATGTATTGTAGCAGTTGGATCCAGTATGAAAAATTATGAAACGTGGTCCCTGGAGTTGAGGGAGTTGGAGCTTCCTTCCAGTACTAGTTATTAAATCACATTAGGGGGTTGGAGCTCCATTCCAGTAGGATTTGGATAATGAGAGAAGGTTGTAGCCTTCTGTAGGTGGGTGCCTGCGTACTAGTATGAGTCTACACCAATACAAAATTGTAAAAAGTTTTTCTTTATATCAAAATAAGACAGAGACGACAACAACAGGTGGTTTTTTCTCGCATTGGGTTTCCCCCTTAAATCCTGATGTTCATGTGCGTTTCTTATGTGTGATGGTTTATTTTTTTCTTACTACACATGGTTACTGTCTATGTAATGTTTAATAAAGTATTGATGCATTGGCTAAAGGTAAACAGATGATGAATTAACGGAAACATAAGTTTATTGATGTAAGCTAGTTGTATTTAGAACAGTCATGAACACACACAGGTTCCTTTTAGTAAAGTCGCCTATAGAAATCACAATATGAAATGAAAAGTTTGTGACTTTGAAAATATCGATTCACTGCCCCCCTCTCAATATTTTTCCCAACAATTGGTATCAGATCAGGTCCTTTCGCAAAATCTTTAACACTTGAAGGAGATTTGTTAAGACAATGAGAAAGGAGAAAAAGAAGAAAGCAACACAAAATAAGAAGACATATCAAAGAGACAGTGACAATGACAGAGATGATTTTCTATTAGCTAGAAGCAAATATTCATATTTAGAATCACCTCGGAATGAAGATGACCAAGCAAAAGAATTATCAGGGATTTTTGGTCCTCTGGTGATCCCTTTCCCTGTTCATGCAATATTGAAGATAGTGAATACAAAACAAATGAATTTTCTCTTATGGGTAACGTGGAAGAAATATAATTTCCCTGGAAGTAGAAGTTAAAAGGCTCACAGATAAAATTAGAGATCAACAAGATCTATTTGATAAAAAGGAATGTACCTACAAATAAGAGGTTACCAGGTTAAAGACTCAGTAATTGGAAGAAGGAAACAAAATAAGGAAGGAGTACAAGGAAAAGGAAGATCAATGTCAAAAGTTGTAGGATGAAGTAACATCATTAAGAAACCAAGTGAATGAAAAAGGATACAATACCCAAAGAACTTAAAGAAATAACCAGTTACTGTAAAGGTCTTGAAGTTGAGGTCGTCTCTCTAAAAGCAGATCTTGAAAAATCAAATAAGCAGAATGAAGAACTACTTCAAGCATTTGAAGAACAAGAAAATGGGATGAAAGAAGAGATTCTCATATTGAAATAGCAAATGGAGGAAAGAAGGAAGGTTGAAGAAATCATGAAGAAACTAAAAAAGAAATATCAAGTTGAGGTAAATATCATAAAAGGTAAATTAGAAGAAAAGGATAACCATTTACGATTTCAAGATAGTACTAAGATTTTGGATAATATTATTAGTAGTAAAAGGTTCCCTGCCATCAAATATGGTCTTGGTTTTCATGAAACTGTTAAAGGTGAATCTAGCTCACAAGCTGAGGTAAGGAATTCTGATGCAAAATCTGAAATGCTTAACAAGGAGATAAGAAGTCATCCTCATCAACAACCAAGGAAATAAAGTCTTCAAAGGAAATCATTTACACCTAAATATAGAAGTGTTAATAGGTTTTCTCCTCTGATCAATAATGTTGAATGCTCTATATGTCATAATTTTGGACATGTTGTAGCTAGCTGCAAAAGTAGAATGTTTCAAGCCAATAACTGTCTTACAGAAAAAATCATCACCTTCCAGGTACTTTAAAGGATATTGTTTTTCTTGCAATATGTTTGGTCACAAAGCCATTGATTGCAATAGAAGGAATCTGAGATATATAAGATGTTATGCTTATAACAAGTTCGGGCATGTAGCAAAAGAATGCAGGAACAAGTCTATGTATCGCTGCAGACAACCTGGTAAGCAACCAGATAAGGATATTGATATTAGAAATTTTGAAAAAGATGGATCCACCAATAAGCAAAAAAAGGAGGAACAAATAAGGTGTGGTGTTGCTCTCTGCTCATTTGAAGAAGATGATGAATGGTACATAGATAGTGGATGTTCTCATCACATGACTGGAGATAAGAGTAAAATGGAGTCTCTGAGGAAGAACCATCAAGGTAATTTTATTCTTGGAACTGATGTTTCAACAAAAGTTTTAAGACAAGGTAAAGACAAAATTAATAAAAATAGAGCAGTAGTTGATGCTTTATTAGTTCAAGGAATAAAACAGAATATTTTAAGTGTCGGACAAATGGCAGATAAGGGAAATAGAATCGTGTTTACATCAACCAAGTGTAAGGTTATGAATGAAGTAACTGGAAAATTCATAATAAGAGGATATAAAAATCGAGACAAATTATATGTGTTTGAAGACACGAATAAGAAAGTTTCATCCTTAAAGTAAAATAATATAGTGCCTATTGTAGTCTCTTATTCTTAAATGAATATTTCTAACATTGACTTCAGAAGTGGTGAGAGGTACTTGACCTCATGAGAACAGAAGATGGTTATCAGGTCCTCAAGATTAGTGATATGTAATCACAGGTGGAGTAATACATGTGTTGTCTTGATGATGACTCCCATTGTTGTTTTTTATTTTCATGTTTCTTATATTACTAAAAGTGGCTCTGGTATAGTAATAATGTACAGGTACAGACAGGACAGATTCAGGAGGAGCTAAAAGTATTTCACTTTCTGTACACGGATCTTATGAATAAAATTCGTGTGTATACACGAGTTCTAAATGACACAATCGCGTATATTTTGGTTTGATGAAGAAACAATGGGACAGACTCAGGAAAAGGGTCTGATACGGTTCAGTCAATTATCAATTTTATTTTATGTTCTGATGGTTAGAGGTTATAGTCTGTTGATACTATTTGAAAGTGATTTTTATGACTTGATGGATAACTGGTTGATGAAAATGCCTTGATTATTCCTACTGATATATGAAATGATAAGATTAGATCTGACAGTGAACATTTGGCACAGGTTCAGGGGGAGCATTTACTATGCTTCTAATAATGTATTGTTGGAATTATGTTTACTTAGAAGACATTGGGATGTAAAGATGCTTATATTGTTGAAGTGTTTAAATGATGCATCATGCTATGCTGCGGTCGTGGGTTGCATATGATGAAATCACAGATGATACATATATATTTCTTGAGAAATATAGTTGTTTTGATGCTACTGATAAGACGTATGGATGATTCTCTTGATGATGCATATGGTACATATGTTATGTTGCTTACATGGTGATCTTCATAAGTTGAAGGAGATAAACAAAGCTTGAGTACACAACTTCACTATTTGATGATGATAAATGTCACTCATTACTTTTATGTTGTTGTCATCATGCATTCAAAGATGCATAAATTCCATATGGTACATTTATGGATGAGGATTCTTGTAGTTCTTGACTCTCACATTGTATAGTGTTTGAGGATTGTTTCTTTTTTATGGAATTAAGGAGATGAGTTACTAAAAATGCCTGATTGAGAGCTCTTAGCTTGATTTTCTCATTAATGAGAAGCTAGATACATAATGCTATCTCTATTATGGATGCATTACAGATAAGGATCTTATGGATCTCAAGTTGCATATTGGTAAAATCATGTTGGTATGAAAATATCTTCTTATATGAAGAAAATTGACCAAGAAATGGTGGTATTGCAGGTTTCATGAAGACATGGCTATTTGGAGACGTGGCTTACTTAGTCACATATTGATGATGTTAAGGAATGATGAATACTTCTCCCTATCTTACTTCATGACAATAGGCTTGGTTCTCACATATGTTGATTATCATGGTTGATTCTTATCGGATGTGGGATGTTAGAAAACCGGATGTGGGATGTTAGAAAACTCCCTAGTGATGATACGTGTTTGATATGATGAAAGAACATGGAGTTATTTCTATGATTATTTAATGGTGATGTTGTGGTCATGAATGATGACTATGGTGCTCACACATGTACATGATATGATGCAAATGGTTTCATGAATATATTGTTATTTCTTGGATGATACTTGGAAACATAGCATATTGAAGACTGATGATCCTCTCTTATGGTGTTATAGATGCATATCAAGTCACAGGTTGATGATATTGAAGCTACATTATTCTATCTTACATATTTGATGATGGGTTGTTGCTGACAGATGCTTATGATGCAGATCATGTATGGTGCATGATAATTGATGATAACTATCATGGTATTTTTGAGATCTTTGGTCTTAGTTATAAAAGTATTATATATATTTTGATGTAAAGGTCGTGTAAAGACCTATGATGTACTCATTGTAAAATTCAGTATGGAAAATTGTGGTCAAGTCCTTTTGGACATTTGATGTAATTTGTAATCCCACTATGTTTGGGAAGTTGATGTAATAATGATGTAAAATATGTAAACCCATTGTGATTGGGTGATTGATGTAATTTTGAGTCCTTGGTGATAGGACAACTCTTATGAGTCAAAGAATCATGTACTTCAATTTACATAGGTCAGAGATTTCGGCATGTGCTCAAGAGAACATGATCAGAGATTTCAGCATGTGCTCAGGGGGAGCATGGTTAATGTTTATATTCAGCAGTTCAGATATGGAAGTATTCATTCATAATTGGGCATCCCTTTTCCCTTGATGTCAAAGGGGGAGAGTAGATTGGTGTTTGGAGAGTAGCTTGGTTTGGTGCTTGGCTACAGGTTGTAGTGACCAAACACCGATGTGGTTTCCATCAAGTCCAAAGGGGGAGATTGTTGGCATTATGAATTAAGTTGTGTACTTGATGGAAACCTACCTAATAAGTTGTCCTTAATGACAACCTATTTGATGAATGGAAACCTACTTGATGAGTTGTCTCTTTATGAAGGTATAAACAAATGAGTTTACAGATGTGAGAAATGATAAAGATGACTATTGTATTGAAAGGAATAGTAGTTCAGAGATAGAGAAATGATAAAGATGAAGGTTGAAGAAGTATATGCAAGTTCTATGAAGCAAGGTCGAGCATACACAGGTTCTATGAAACAAAGTCGAGTACACACTCAGTTTTTTTGAAGAAAAGTAGAGTATATGCGGGTTTTGTTAAGTAGCTTGGTGTTTGGAAAGTAGCTTGGTTTGGTGCTTGGCTATAGGTTTTGGTGACCAAGCACCAATGTGGTTGCTATCAAGTCCAAAGGGGGAGATTGTTGGCATTATGAATTAAGTGTTGTCCTTGATGGAAACCTACCTAATAAGTTGTCCTTAATGACAACCTATTTGATGAATGGCAACCTACTTGATGAGTTGTCTCTTAATGAAGGTATAAACATATGAGTTTACAGATGTGACAAAGAAATGATAACAATGACTAATATATTGAAAGGAATAGTAGTTCAGAGACAAAGAAATGATAAAGATGAAGGTTGAAGAACTATACATAGGTTCTATGAAGCAAAATTCGAGTATACAGAGGTTCTATGAAGCAAAGTCGAGTACACGCTCAATTTTTGTGAAGAAAAGTAGATTATACACAGGTTTTGTTAAGAAAAGTTGCGTACACATGTGGGTATGAAGAAGAAAAGGCGTGTATAGTTTCTACACCATGGTATTTTAAATACCAAGGGTACTTACCATGGTATTTCCCTATGGTATTGAGCCCAGTAACGGATGTTTTGATCTTGGCCAAGAAAACCATCGACTGGAGTATGGTTTTGACCTGTGGAATTGAAAAAGGCTAAGCTATATAAGGTGATGAAGATGAAAGTGGTAAAACATATAGTGAAAAGTGTGCAAGTGATGGAAATCTTATGAATAGTTAGATCTGAAGAAAACATGCATGTTATGGGCTATTGATGCTTTGCTTGATCTAAACTAAGTATGCACCCGAGAGTTTGAGGATGGATCAGATCTAATAGATATGAGATGACAATCATGGTTATGGGATGATTTTTTTGTGTTGATGGTGTCTTCACACGTGATTTGTTTGTGTATGTCGAGATCTAGGTATGTCTAAAGTTCTATGTTGCAACAAATATTTGACTCTGAATTTGTAGATCTGTACGCCGGTTTTATAGCCTACAAGGCGCATACACACGCGGATGTGTTTATGGTAAATCACGTACACGCAGGTTTGATTCCTAAAAAGTGCATACACACGCGACTATGATTTAAGAAAATTATGTACATAAAGTAGGGCTTTTGATGAAAGGATGTCTGATGAGTTTTATCAGTTCTGACGTATTTTTGTTGTTTGTCAATGAAGTATTCTTGTCGAGCTGGATTTAAGCAGCGATGTTTTGATTGTGGATTGATTGATTGAAGAATGTTGAGATTACTTGTTGATTTTATTTAAAGATCAGAGACTGTTCTGTGACTGGTTTAGAATGTTGCAGTAGATCTGGGTTTCATACAATGTTTGTTTTAGAATGATAGTGGTCTAGTTTTCAGTTTACAGAAGTTTAAGATCTGTACACGGGTATGCTTCATGAAAGGCGCATACACATGCTTGTTTTCTAGGACAAAGTAGCGTATACATTCTGACAGATGGTTGATCATAATTTATAGTAATAGAATTTGGTTTATGTGATATGCAATATGATGTTTGATGTTCTGGTTACAATGATTTCATTGTTTCAGTTGATAGTTTTTTTCAATGATTGGTTGGTTCAGTTATAGTGATGAGTTACAGTTTGATGATTGATATTGAGCTTAAGTATTGGTAGTGGGTCCAGTCTGGAAATTTGATGAAACATGGCCTACAAGTTATTATGCGTTGTAGTAGGTGGATCCATTATGAAAATTTGTGAAACGTGGCCTACAAGTTATGATGTGTTGTAGCAAGTGGATCTAGTATGAAAATTTATGAAACATGGTCCCCGAAGTTGAGGTAGTTGGATCTTCCTTCTAGTAGTAGATGGTAAATTAGATTAGGGGGTTGGAGCTCCCTTCTAGTAGCAGCTGGAGAAAGAGTGAGGGTTGTAGCCTTGAGCAAGTTGGTGACTACATATTGGTACAAGTATACACCAGTACAAGAGCCAAGGGGTTGGATATGCTTTCCAGTAGGAGCTGGAGAATGAGCAAAGGTTGTAGCCTTCTACAGGTGGGTACCTACGTACTGGTATGAGTCAGCACTAGTACAAGATTGTAAAAAGTTTTTCTTTATATTAAAAGAAGATAGAGACGACAACATACAGGGAAAATTTTAAGGATGGAAGTTTATCTTAAAGTTTAGAAACCTTGGCGAATCTTACTAGTTCCCAATATGTAAATTGTAAAAATTTTGATGATATTTTTGTAAAATGTTTACGTTTCTGATTTTTTTATATTAGTATATATAAAATTTTGACAATTTTTAGGGTAAAATAATTTTATACTATAAAATCTGGGCTAATCAATTTTCAGAAAAATGGAAATTGGCAAATCTGTTTTTTGAAAAAACCACGGAAAATTAGCCCACTTGTGAATATTAGCCCCTAAAATTTTCCCTAGATAGCAACAGGTGGTTTTTCCCACATTAGGTTTCCACCTTAAATTTTGGTGTTCGTGTGTGTTTCTTATGTGTGATGGTTTATTTTGTTCTTACTGCACATGGTTACTGTATATCTAATGTTTAATAAAGTATTGATGCAATAGCTGAAGGTAAACAAATGATGACTTAACTGGAACATAAGTTTATTGGATGTACGTTAGTTGTCTTTAGAACAGTTGTGTACACATGCGGGTTCCTTTCAGTAAAGTTGCATACATAAATCAGAATATGAAATGAAAAGTTTGTGATTTTGAAAATATTGATTCACCCCCCCCCCCCCCCCCCCTAGTATTTTCCTAACAGGAAGAAGTGCGCTTAGATGAATATTGGTGAACAAACTTAAATATTTTTCCTAAAGAACTGCTTGACATGGTGGGCCAACAAAGGAAATTTTAGAACATAGGTAAATAAAGAATATCATATGAATATGTTGAAGACCCCATTTTAGTTAGTGGTTTCCATGTTGTGTTGGCTATATGTATTATGGTCGAACCAATGTTGAGACCTTCCATGAGGTTGGTTTTCGCTCATGTGCATTACAGTAGTTGAGGGAAAGATATTCAAGTAGGAAGACATCCTATCAGGTTCTCTAAGGGATAGCATCAAAAAGGATCATAAGCCTAAGGATGTCCAACAACCTCAATTTTCATTGGCCTCTTATCTCTTGGACATAGTTTGTTATAAGATGGCACTCCAAACCATGAAATAGATGTGCACAATTCATAAGAAGCCAGTCAATATTTACTAGAAAATCCTTTGGAAGGATCACTACATATAGGGGTATGCATAAACTTGCTAAGATTTTTGTGTGCCATTTTCGGAAGCTTTATTCAATGAAGCTACTTTGTGTATGTTTGAAAGGGCCAAACATGTAGTACCCTAAGTTGTTGACTTCTTATGGACTAGGATGGAACTTACATCAGAATTTTTGGCTCAACTAAACCTCCCCACCTACTACCTACATTTGTAATTGACATAGTAGTGATTCAAGAAATAACTTATCATGTTTACACAAGGGTTGGTTAAGTTCTCTCACCAAAAAAAAAACATCCCTAGACACACATTCCTTTCCACTTGGGAGCATATCAGTTAAAAGACATCAAGAGATTTTATAAAGAAGATTCTAAGGCACTAATGTTTTTTTTTTGGGACCAAACGTTCCATAGTTATAATCTAAGATCCACAGTTAGGGGAATTTTGAGGTAAACAATGGGCCTCAAAACAAAACTTGTACCAATAAAATTGACTTTAAAAGAGCCAATAGGATTCAAGATGTTGATGTCATCCCCAGGGGAAAATATTTTGGAGGGGAAATAAGAAAACTACTTTTTTTTCTAGTTGTATTTATGGCTTATCTCCTTATATGTTTACTCAAATGTCAAGTGTAGACACTCGTTGGATGCAAAATTAAATTCCACATCCAATGAGTACCCACTCTTCATACTTCCAAGTAGACTCACATCGAAAAAATTTGAAAATACGTATTTTCAATTTTTTTCGATGTGTTTTTACTCCGAAGTATGCAGAGTGGGTACTCATTGATTGTGGAATTTAATTATGCATCCAATGGGTTTCTACACTTGACATTTAAGTAAGCCTATAAGGAGATAAGTTGAAAATAAAGTAAAAAAAAAATAGATTAATCTCTTTTTCTTTAAAAATTCATAATTCTTATTTTATTATTTTAACTATTATTTTATTATTTTCCTTAGGAATCCCATTTTAGACTTCAAAATCCCCCTAATGAGTAAAATATCATTGTAGATCATGCAAGTACATGTGGGAGTATCAACCAAAGACTTGGAGAAAAGAAGAGAAGCAAACAAATGCTTTAAATTTTGCATAAGTTATTTCAAGAATGCATTACAATACTTCCTAGACAAAAGTGGAAAAGGTTCAAGGAATATTAGGAGCATTAGTCCAAGAACAAGCAAAACAACAAGAAGCAACTTGAAAAGTGCATGAAGAAAAGTTGAAGCAAGAACAAGAGTTAGCCCAAGTAACATAGGAAGTTGCCAAAGTAGCTCAATAACTTGAACTAAAAGAACAAGCGGAGGAAGAAATGAGCAAAGAGATGGAATGGAGAAAAAGAGTTGAGTAGGACAAGAAAATAAAAGAAGAATAAGAGAAGAGATTTTCGGATGAATCAAAGGCTAAAGCTAGGGAAGAAACTCTTTAGACTCATTAATAAAAACCAAAAACAAAAGCTCACCAGGATTCAGTTTCTATGGAGATTGACCTAGTGCCGCTGATAGTTTCAGATATCACAAGAGGCCACCTACCAATGACATAATGGCATCATGCCATCCAAGAGTAAGAAGGTGGATAATTTGAATAAGTTCAGGTTCGATCACAACCTGAATAAGATTTTGGAGCACACAAAGAAAACATATGTCATGCCACATTTGTCACTACTATAGATTACTACTAAGAGGCCCATAATGTGTGACACAAGAAAGGATACCCTTGCCATGGCCTCAACAGGCACGACATTCTCTCAAGCCACTAATAGAAATGTGAAATATATCCTAGAGCATATGAATAAGAAAGATGTGCATATATTTGAGCTAGAGAAGCATGTGAAATTGATGAAAATAGAGACCAATACAATGAAATAAATGAGCATCAAGGTGGAATACTACAAGGAATTTTCTTCAAAAGTACATTATTCTTATAAGAATCTGGTCTTACAAGTGTACCCATGGTTACAAATCGTGTAGGAAATTTTGACTCGACTATTGTTACTTTGGAAACTAATCAAGGAGTGAGGCAACTACGAAGAGTAATGAACGTTTTGAAACAGCTAGAGAAATGGCCCAAATAATATCCTCTTTCCACACTAGAAGTCCCCAGGGTCAACACAAAGGAATTGACATATGAATCTACCACTGTTAACTAGGTTTTGAAGATATAAGAAAAACTAGAGAAGGACAACGGCACAATACCAACAACATTACTCATTGGCTAAGACAATCATTAGGATGAACAAACTTCCATCAATTAGGATCTAAGGAGAAGCTATATTGAGTGAAGAAGTAAGAAAATAATTAAAGAAGATGTTTAATGCGAGGGGGTTGTCTTTTAGTGTCTTCACTAGTAAACATAATAAGGACAACTTGAAGAAACATCTTGTGGATCATAGTCAGCAACAGAAAATTGTGAAATCATTCCTCATTTCACTAAAGAAGGATATGCTAATTCTCTCCCAGGACACCTCAAAGTACCATGTAGTCATGGAGAGATTGCTACCTAATAGGATTAAGATGATTGATTCACACTATGAAGTTTAGGTGGTGTATCTTTAGGAAAAAATGAAGCTCCCAATTGAAGATCCAATTAGATCATAGCCTCATTTTTTAGAGTTTTAGAATTATTTCCTTTATTAAATTTGTAAATCATGAGAAGCTAAAGAGTTGTAACTAACCCTATATAATTTCAACAGTCACAACGGGTAATTACTAACTTGGTCTATAAATGCTAGGAAAATCTCGATATTGGGGACTTTCAAATTTTGAACTTTATTGAAATACCTCCAAACTAGTGCTAGGAAGTTAGTACTTTTGTATTCATTGCTATAATATGAGAAACCTTGAAGGCCATCGTTGAAGCCATATTTCTACATGCATTATGTTTTGTTTCAGTCCATTATTGAACAAGATCATTTGTGTATGCACTTATCTATGGAAGAAGTTTTCTCATCTCTCATGTTTACTGTTTCAATTCTGTAGCTTTTATTAATGAGCACTTATTAAACCAAAAAAATTGACTATTCTAGAAATTTTCTAGTAAGTTAAGCATTCGTTATTGTCTTGTATATCAGTTAATTTTCTCCTTGACTATGCATATGTGCGCTTCTTAGCTCATTGCTTCCTAATTCTTATCTATCTTTTAGTTGTTAGCTAGGTTAAACTAGTTTCATTTCACATTTATATAGTTGTATCTTAGAATTTGCATTCCCTATTGTGATATCTATATCTCACAACACTTTCAAAAACCAAGCATGGTTACCCTAGATAGTGTGAGATTTAGTTGGGACCTCATACTGGAGAGAACCCTTCAGTAATGATTGTTGAGTTATTTATTCCTATCCACACTTCCTTGGGGTGTTCACACTATTTTTAGTGGTGATGGAATCATGAATCCTAATAATCATCTTGATCAATTTCTCAGTATTTGTGGAATTTATTTACTAAAGCATGATGATGTTATGGTTAGAGTTGTTCTCCAAGAATTTCTCTTTAGACGATATGTTATTGTATTTGTGGCCAAATATGTTCAACATGTTGCATATCATACTTTAGTTACACAATTCACTTAAATACATCTTGAGAAGAATGAAAGAATTAGATATTTCAACCAAGATTTTTTCAGAACGTTACAACAAATCCTAGAAGAGAAGTGCCCAAATGATCTAGTCATTATTGGGTGTCACAAAAATGAATTTCCATCAAATGTAAAGTACACATTAAAATCAACACAAATAAAAACATTAAACGAAGCCATGAGGAGAGAAACAGACATGGAAGAAGACATGTTGGAGAGTAACGTAGACCCATAAAATAGTCTTAGATGATTCCAAAGAAAAGTGTCAAGCTTGTCTATATTACCTCAAACTCCTTCATCATATGGAGCTACTAAGGAATGAGGCATTGGAAAGGTTATTTTCTAATGAAAACCCATAAATGTAAGAAACATATTGCTCCAAAAGATGTTCATATGACTTGAAAAGATGGAGGGATAACACAACAAAATATAACAATCAGGCAAATGCAATAAAAAATAATTTTTTTGAAAAGAAATGATAATATTCTTCCACCATCTTAGGATGCAAGACCTACATAGCCAAATTATCAAGATGGAGTTAACAAAGGTCAAATAAATGGTTAACATAGGCCCAAAGCACCTCGGCCTCCAAACCAGATGTTGTTGTATTATAAAAATTACAAAAGAATAAAATTTTCTTTATGAGAATGAAGAATTTGCTGAAGCACCAATGGTTTATTGAAATCAACCAATGGAATCAATACAACTAGAAGAAAATAAAGTGCCTCAAATTCAAGAAGATTCATTGAGCAAGAGTATTATGTAAATAAAGATCAAGAAAATGTTATCCAAATAAGGAATCAAGCAAAAAAGCTCAAATCCATAAATCAATTGGACAAGGAAAAAAAAATATTCCAGAGGAAACTAAATAATAGTCAATTCATCATCCAATTGTAAACCAATCACAACAATCAACACAAATGACTATATTTCTTGAACTTACGAAATTTTAGCTTACTTTACCATTTTTGGAGATAGTAAAGATACCTCAACAAAGATATAATCTACTAAATATATTAGAAGATACAAGTTCATCTAATTCCAGATTAGAAGAAATTTTTTTATAATGACAAAACTATATGCCAACAAGACTAAGAGGCAAAGTTCCACCTTTTTATGTATCACTTGAAAACCATGATTTTACAATATATAATTGCAAACTTTATAATGGTGCTACCAACAATATTATGCCACTATATATTATGGAAGATTTAGGATTGGAATGCACAAAATATTATGAAATTGGAGAAAACATCTATGCAATTTATTCCAAAAGGTTCCTATTTTTGGGGAAATCAAATATTTGTGTGTTTGAATCAACTTAGCACCCCGTAGTACCACAATTTTCACTGTCATAGTGGTGGATCTCCCAACTACATATGGTGTGATCCTTGGTTGCGATTGGTGTTCCATGATTGGATGATATACCATGAATAACAAAATTTGCATGATTTTACCAAACAAGGATGGGATTCTAACCAAAGCTCCATAAGAACAAACCTATATAATTGAAAAATAAATGATGTGGAATTATATTGATTTTGAAATTGGAAACTATGGTGTTTTCAATGTCAAAAAAATTGGTTATGCTAAAAAGGTGACAAATGATACTTTTCAAGAATTTTCAAAAACGTCATTTGATTGTGTTTGTTCTAAATTTAGCGTTAGAGTGGGTATTCTTTTGAAAATCACAAAAGGCTTTTGTGCAATCATACTTGAGTTTCCATGTATGAATAATCAAGCTCAATATGAGACTTTCACTTCAAATCCAAGTCAAAGATTTGATAATATCTAGATATTTTGAGTTTATCATAAACCATATTAGGAAATATATAAGATCAAAAAGGAAAGCTTGAAAGCATATGCAAGAACAGTTTGGGATATTATTGAAGCATGTAATTCCTTTAATAACTTTTTTACTTGTCAGAAGATAAAACAAAAAGGAAACTCATTAGTAGTTGCAACATCACTTTTAAATCCAAATGATTCTCAAACTATTAAGATAATTTGTAACCTATTAATACTAGATAATGAAGATAATTGGTGGGTGGTTGAAAATGATGAGCATGTTACAAATGTCCTTTCATATTTACAACCAAAATCACTAAATGATGAAATGCATCTCTACATTATAGATGAAGAGACTCATCAAAAGACAAACTAGAAGCCAAATTATGGATCTCTTCCAAAAAATTATGTTATTTTTGAGTCATTCTTCATAAGAGACAATCAAAGAAGGAAAAATAATGCAAATGATGAGCCTTCCCTTAGGAAATTTCAAGACCCAAAATATTAATATCGCTCCACTTGAAGCTCCAAAGTGTATAGATCTAGGTACCTACTATACTACTAAATAAATTAAGCAATACACCTTTATTTTATAGAATTTCAAAAAAAAATTGCATGGATCTATGATGATTCGAAGTAATATGATAAATCCATATTTTAAAATACTACACCACTTAAGGAAGGTTCTAGACCGTTCAAACAAAAAATAAGAATATCCAATCCAAACTTGAAACCACTTGTAAGGTTGGAACTGGAGAAGCTAAAGAAAGTTGATATAATTTTCCCAATTAGACATTTAGAGTTGATCTCCAATCTAGTGGTGATTAGAAAGAAAAATGGTGATATTAATATTTGTATAGATTTTTGTGATTTAAATTTAGCATCTAATTCCAAAGATAATGACCCACTTCTTAGCATGGATATTTTTTTACAACAAATCATTGGTTCTACATTGATGTCCTTGTTAGACGGATTCTTAGGTTAGAATCAAGTGCTAGTTGCAAAAGAGGATGGACACAAAATTGCTTTTATAATACCATGGGGAATGTTTTCTTAAATTTGTATGCCTTTTGGATTAAAACATGATGGTTTTCTTAAATTTGTATGCCTTTTGGATTAAAACATGATGGATTAAAACATGATGGTTCTCATTTTAAAGGGCTATAGACCATCCATTCTATGATTTGATTGGAAAATTCATGGTAAATTATCAAGATGATATAACTATGCATTCAAAGTTGATAGAATGTCACCTAAAGCATCTTATGAAGTATTTCAATGATGAAGAAAGTATGTCATATCTCTCAATCCTAAAAATTTCTTATTTGCATTATTAGAAGGGAAATTTCTTGGTCATATGGTAAACAAAGAAGGCATCTATGTTGATCCGAAATGAATTGAAGCCATAAATTATTAGAACCCAAATACATCTCTAAAAGGAGTTCAATATTTCCTTAGAAAAATAAATTATGTTCAAAGATTTGTCGTTGTTTATGCTTTGATTGTAAAACTAATAAAAAATGTATTGAAGAAAGATCAAACATTTGAATGGATTCTTGGAACTCAAATTGATTTTTCAAATATCAAGAAAGTAATCACCACTGCACCTATTCTTGTTAGTCCTTATTTTGATAAGGATTTCATATTGTATTCATTGGCTTTCAAAGAAACTATTGCTACCATATTAACTCAGAAAAATCTAAAAGGAAAAGAGTTTCCTATCTCTTTCATGAACAAGGCGTTACACAATTGAGTTAAGATATTCCTCAGTAGAAAAACAAGACTTCTACTTGGTAAAAGAAATTTCTCAATTTAGAACTTATATTCTCTCAACACATGTTATTTCTTATGTGCCACATTCTCCTATCAAGATGTTTCTCAACTAACAATTTATGGAAGGGATATGGGAAAATTGGTTGGAAAAATTACAAGAATATGATATTGAAATTAAACCTCTCAAGGTGGTCAAAGGACAAGGATTATGTAAGCTAATTGTTGGCATTGGCACTATGAATATTAGCCCTCCTCATACTGACAATGTTTTTATACAATATTTGTCCATATCAAGATCTGAATGGTACAAAGACATAGTCTTTTTTTTTTAAGTTAGGACAATTTCTTGTTGGAATGTCTAAAAAAGAATGGAGATCCCTTAAAATGGAGGCTAATCAATATGCAATAGTTTTGGCAGTTATGTTTAGGATAAATCTTGATGTCATCCTACTAACATGTTTAGATCCTTCAAAATCTCATCAAATTCTAAATGAGTTGCATGAAAGGGCTTGTGGGCGACATTTTCCACCTACAGTGATTTCTCATGGAATTATCAGAGCTAGTTATTATTGGCCAACTATTTTTAAATATGTTTACGTAAGGACTAGAAAATGGATTTTTTTTCAAAATATTTCTAGAAGGATGAAAAGAGTTGTTATGAATTTAAAATATAATTTGGCTAAAATCCATTTGTGCAAGGGGGTTTAAATGTTATTTGCGCTAAAAAATAAATTAAAGGGAATTCATATATAATCATTACCACTACCTATTTCACAAAGAGGTTAGAATCCATGGCATTGAAAGCGCTAATTTAGAACAACTTATCCAACTCTTGAACTATAATATCTTATCTAGATTTGGTATCCTCATAAAATTCATAATTGATAATGGTTCTATCTTTATACGATCAAAATTCACAAACTTTTGTGAAGAATATGGAATATTAATGGGATATCCATCTAATTATTATCCTCAAGGTGATGGTTTGGTTGAATCTACCAACAAATTATTAATTCAAATTCTCAATAACATAGTTTTGACAAGTCAAAGGGGTTAGTGAAAAACTGACAAATGCTCTTTAGGTAAGCCAAATCAATCCATAGGGAAGCACAAGGAATTCACCTTACACTTTGGCATTTGGAAAATAAGCTAGACTG
Source organism: Pinus tabuliformis (assembly GCA_031772625.1). Classification (NCBI taxonomy): domain Eukaryota; kingdom Viridiplantae; phylum Streptophyta; class Pinopsida; order Pinales; family Pinaceae; genus Pinus; species Pinus tabuliformis. The sequence goes on from CM062820.1 coordinate 813,198,438, forward strand.
CAAATTCACTTGCAAATTCAATGCATTAGAAATTTATAATGCATCCTCCCACATTTACCCACTTTTACAAACTCTCAGGGTAAACATGAGTTGAGTGTCACTATGACATGACCAAACCTCTATGTTATAGTTATGGAAGTGGGGCCTACAAAATGGAAGTAAACTGACATCCCTAAGAGACTACAAATCACTTAGGAGCTTACCAACCACCCCAGGTGATCAATCCCTAAGATGGAATTCTTTTTCACTAGGTTTACACCCCAAGTGCATCCTTTACACACTGTGCATGTGATTATGAGGCTCCAACCACACCCATAAGCCTACCTGTGTGCGGTTATAGCCCAAAATTCCTTGTTTTGAGCATGTGGTCATGAGATCTATGCCAATTTTTTAGGCTAGCCTCTATACCACTACCCAAAACTACTTGTAACTTTCTAGAGTCATGGAAATGATGATAACAATGTTAAACAATTAAAACTTCAACAAGGTCTTGAGCTAGACATGCCTAATGCAAGATAGACATTTCGTCAAACACGTGACAAGCATATAAGCTACAGATCATGAATGCATATATGATCATAAACTTTGAACTTCATGTGAAAAGCACCAAGAATGCTCTATGCCCTCTCTAGCTAGCTGCAACAACACTTGTTAGTCCATGCATTTATCAACCATCCAATAACTTATACAATCATGAGAGAGATCCATAGCTAGAGAAAATCTTAAAACCATTCATATAGCCAACATATAACTAGAATATAAACTATGACAAATCAACCATAAGATCACCATAATAACGAGTACAAGTGCTCATAGATCACAATAGGAAAATAGCTCATATCAACATATGAAAATGCCAACCAAGTCACGAACTTCTACGTACCACTTGATCATAGATTAGGCTGAACCAAATCTCTCTTTTAGCTAATCATCCCCATTCCATATTCCAAGAATGAATGTGGGATTATAAGGGTTAAATAAATAAATAAACGATCAGGGCTTCTAAAAGCCAAACCACCTCAACCCTCAAGCACAGTGATCTCACCTATACGACCCATAAATCACTAACATAATCCATATTGGTCTCTACCCAAGTCGTCTAGGGCTCCAAGAAATAATAACTCAACCCACTGCTTCCAGGGAACCCAAGTTATTTTAGGGCTCTAGAGTGTGTGTCCCAAGCTGCAGGCTTTAGGAACTAGTAACTCAACCCACGACCTCTAAGGAACCCAAGTTGTTTCAGGGCTCCAGATAATTTGTTCCAACCCATGGCCATAGGAAACCTGAGAACCAATATAAAAAAACAAGTGGGGAACCCACTACTCCATGGTTATCCAGGAAATGGAAAGAAAATTCTAAAACCATTGTCAATCTAGTAAAATATCCATGCCAATGGCATCACATAACCAAGGAACCACATGCATATACCATGCATCCAAAAACAAACAAGGATATCACACATGCAACCTGTTACCTGCAAAGTAACCTTGTTGTAGCTACTGATCCAACTGTCTCCTTGCACTTCCTTTCTCTCCTTCACTTTCTTTCTCCAATCCAAATGATTGCTAGAATTCTCTAAGTGTGCAAGAGTGTATGAAAGAGAATGAAAGGAGAGAGCCAAAACTGAACTAAAAACATTTGTAATGACCAAGAGCTATAAAATGATTCTCTGATGCCTTTTTATTATTGATGTCTCTTTTTTCTTTATTTTCCTTCATTTTTCTCTAATTTCTCTTGCATGCAAATTTGTCTCTTCATCTTCCTTTTCTCCTATCTCCACTATTTTCATAATTAAATGTCAATTATTGCCTCTTTTCCTTTGCCAATTTCCATAGCCATTAATAATCCAAAAGTGATGCCCGCTATAAGGGTTTTCCCACCATTTAGATTGGAATACATGTCCCATGACCTTGGTCTTATTTTATTTACATGGAAAATAAACTAGGAGTTGCTACAAACCCCTCCCCCTTGGGGCAACACTGTCCTCAATGTTCTATGATGCTTATAACCAGCAAAACATGTTTCCCATGGATCTTTATAACACAACTCGATGCAGTATTTACAATATACTGCTTATTGGAGATTTATAACACATCTCATTGTAGTATTTACAATGCACATATGCATATATAAATACAAGTGAAAACACATAAACCAAATACATTTTCTCAACCAACAAATAAAGAAGGATACAAAGACCGCATCTGATCGGCCATCTCCCATGTAGCTTCTTTGGGCCCAAAGTGCTTCCATTTCACTTTAACTTACTCAATTGTTTGGTTCTAGAGTAAGATTTGTTTCTGCTACAAAATGCATTGAGGTTCTAGTTGGAATTATCCCTTTGGTTCCAACTGCAATACAAACCAATCAATCACATGCTCAACATCCTGGACATATCTCTTAAGAAATGAAACATGGAAAACATCATGGACTTTCATTGTTGGAAGCAGTGCAATTTGGTAGGTCACTGATCCAGTCCTCTCAAGGATCTCAAAAGGCCCATAATACCGAGGTGCCATCTTAACACATGATCCAATCCTCAAGGAGCTCCTCTTGGGCTTGATACACAAATACACATGCTCCCAACCTGAAACTCTTGGAATGTTCTATGTTGATATGTATAACTCTTGTGTTTGTCTTGTGCTACCTTTAAGCTCCATTTAATAACCCGCATCTCCTACTCCATCTCATGAACATATCCAGTCCAATCAGCACCATGTTCACTAGATCACTCCAGTTGATAGGAGTATTACAACTTCACCCATAAAGAGCCTCAAATGGACTCATCTTCAAGGATTCTGGATACCCATTATTATATGAAAAGTATACCACTGGAAGATACTCCTCCCACTTCCTCTACCAATGCATGACATACATCCTCAACATATCCTCAAGAATCATGGTAACCCTATTTGTCTGTCCATCTATCTACATATGATAAGTTGTACTGAAAGCTAACTTTGTCCCCAAACTTGGAAACAACTCCTTCCAAAACCTAGAAGTGAACTTGGCATCCCTATCTGATATGATCTTCTTGGGAACACCATGCAACCTCACTATCTCCCTGATGAATATCTGAGTTACCTCACTAGCTGAATTAGTAGACTTCATTGCAATGAAGTGAGCTACCTTGCTCAACCTGTCAACCACAAGCATAATGGAATCATGTTGCTTCGATGTCCTTGGAAAACCTATAATGAAATCCATGGAAATGACCTCCCATTTCCATTCCATAATTGAAATAGGCTACAATAAACCAATTGGATGCTTGCACTCTACTTTCACCCGCTGACAGTCCAAACATCTCATAACAAATGCAACCACCTCTTTCTTCAAGTTGGTCCAATGATAAAAATTCTTAACATTTGTCAAGGTCTTTTGGTATCCCAGATGGTATGAATACGGCTTGACATGAAACTCCCTCAAGATAAGCTTCTTGAGCTCACTTTTATCTGGCACATAAATCTTGTTCTTGAATCTAACCAATCCATCTATCGTGAGGTGATACTCCTCATATCTATCACCCTACTACTGTTGGCATTGTAGGGTTGGAATTGATGTCAACAAGTTCTTGGTGTTGCCAGTCATATGCATGAGTGATGAGTGTGTGATGATGTATGATTGGTGATGGTCTTGTTAGTTTGAATTGATGTCAACATACATATGACTAGACCTAGTGGATATTACGTTATGGATACTAAGGAGATGGATTCCATACATGTTGTGTTGTAGATTGGAAATGTTGTTGTTGCAGGTGGTTGGAGTGCTTCTCTTGGTGCTACATATGTCTCTACATGTCTTGGAGACATTGCATTTGTTGCTACATGTGTGAGATGTGGTTTCTTGTGTTGGAGGTGCTTCTACCAGTGTTGGAGGAAGTTGGATGTGATGTTGTTTTTGTAGGTGTTCAGGATGATGTTGTTGTAGGTGTCAGAGATTCTTCTACAAATTTTTCCAGTGCCAGAGATGTTATGGTTGTTTCTTGAGGAGCTAGAGGTGTTTTTCTTTGTGTTTAGATTGGTAGAATAGGTCTTGCATGTTCTTGACTTGTTCTTGGCCTATTTCATTAGTTGCATACTTGTTGCAGAGTTTTGGATGAGTGTTCAGGCACTGCTGAAGATGGTCCCTCAAGTGGCAGAGGTTCTGGACTGAAGAATAGATGATTTCCCTAAGTTTTAGCCCCAGTGGCATGGAGGATGGTTTAAGGGAGTGGTTGGAGAGCTCCATTCACATGGAGGCATCCCCAAGGGAGTGGTTATAGCTCCAGTCCATTGCAAGATAGTGCTAAGGGAGTGACTATGGTTTTTTCAATAAAATTGCCTACATTCCTCATGTTATTCAGCTATTTTTTGTGGTTTGACGACATCCTTGATCGGACATTTTTGATTTATGGTTAGAAAAGTTTGTGGGACTTCCAGAAGATGATTAAAGTTGAAACTTTAAAAAAGGCTAATGGAGTTAGTGGTTGATTGAATCAATGAGCTGAATCTGGATCAAATCTAGCATATGAACAGGATTGCTGAGGTCAGTAGTTTTGTGTAATTATTGATTTGAACACTTGAGTTCGTCTACATATTGGAGAAATCTCATTGTGAGTTGGTTAATTGTATAGTGTGTTGATGGAGTGAGTGAGAGCTTGGATAAGGGCCTGCAAGTTGCATGTGTTTTTTAGTGCATAATTTCTGAAGCAGATTGTAGTTTTAGCAGTAGTGAGCCGAAGTATGTTTCAACCATGATATTATGCAGTGAGTGTGATGTTTGATGTGTGGATTGGTGTAGAGTTTGAGGAGATTGTTTTCTAGCTGGTGTGGAGATTTTGTGTGGAGTTTGATGGCAACTTGTCCTGCAAATATTGATTGAGATTTGATTCTATGTTGTTACACATTCATGTTGAGGAGGTTGTCAAAGTCTAGTTTGAAAATATATGAAACGAGGCTCGCATGGAGGAAGCGAAGGAGTGGAGGCTTTGAGTATACAGTAATTGGAAGATTCAGTAGATGGAAGAGTTTTTTTTGTCTAATGGTAGTTGGATAGTTCAGTAGAAAATAAGTGAGGCTCATTGGTCGTGATAGTACCAGCGGATCAGAGTCTGTAGAGTCATTTTTAATTCAGGGCTAATCAGGCGAGGATCATTGATCGTGGTGGCCTTTAGTAGATGTTAGTCCATAGATCCAAGAGAGAAATAGTTTCCTCTCTGATAGCATTAGCATACTGTGAAAGAAGTCGGGTCTTTCGGCTCATGGGAGTGAGTTGATCCATGTATAATGTGTTTGATAGTTAATGAAAGAATTGAGAAGTGTAGCAGCAGCAGGGTAGTTTTTTTCCCGAGATGGGTTTTCCACGAGAAACACTTGTGTCCATTGTGTTATTGATTTTATGGTTGCATGTTTATTTTGATGTTATGATCTATGGTTTTTTTATTCAATTTATGCATGCTTAAAGATTTAATTAATTGGAGAAAAAGTTTAAAAGTGCCACACTACCGATTCACACACCCCCCCCCCCCCTCTTAGTAATGATCTAGTTTCCAACAATTGGTATCAGAGCGAGACTCTCTGGTGCAGCTTGATTTTTGGAGAGTGGATCTTGGAGATTTTGGTAGAAGTTTTGCAAATTTTCGAAATGGATCAGTAAGGAATTCCAATGCTTCATAAAGGTGAATTTGTAACTTGTAGAGCAAATTTGGATCCATATTTTCCATCTCTTGATGAAAATATTTTGTTATTCATAGATTATGGAGTTACAGATGTTTTTAATGAAAAAGCCAAAGAAATTATTTTACATGTAATTCCAAGATCTAATAAGTTGTATGTGAAGCCTTGTGATATTACCAAATAAATGTTGAACATGTTGGAGCATTTGTATCTGGGAGGAAAATTGCATTTTTCAAAAATGGAGAAAATTGCAAACGATTCTACTTTTATTGCAGTAACTAATCAATCCTCCTCACAAGAAGATGAAGGCACTAGTGATTGCAGTGATATATTGAGAATCAATTGCAAAAATAATGAGAAATCCAAGGTGAAGGCACTAGAACCAAAAATTAAAAGGCTCATGACTGAAAATAAATATCAACAGAAGGTTATGCAAATTTGTGATGAAAACGAGTGTGCACTCAAAGAAGATATTTCAGATCTGAAAATTCAGCTGCAAGAAAGAATGAAGATTGAGACTGGAATGAGGAAGCAATACAATGAGTTGGAGGATGAATGCCAAATATTGAAGACATAATTAGAGAGGTTTAGATCTAGTGCTCAAGCATCTACAAGAAAATTAAAAATTATTGAAGCGCCTAGTTGCAGCAAAAAGATTGAGATACATGAGTCATGCAAGAAGCAGCACAATAAGTGAAGAAGGTCCAAGACGAAGAATAGAATCAAAAAGTGTTATAGTCGTAGAATTCATGCACATAGCAGCAAGTTGCAAAAATAGAGAGATCAAACTTTCTCATCAAAAGGAGTAGCCAAAAGAGAAGCCACATCAAGCATGCATGCAAAGGAGATCTCCATCCATCAGGTATAATAGTCCATTTTATGGTTATTGTTTCTCATGCAATGATTTTTTCCATAGGGATATTGATTGCAAGGCACATGCAAGGAATAAAAATTGGTTCAACAGAAGATATCAACCTATTCCTCATTTCATTGATCACATTAGATGTTTTATATGTGATAATATTGGCCATAAGGCCAAGGATTGCAAGTTTCCCATGTAGTTTAGGAGATCCAACCAGAGAGAGGAGAATATGCAAAGCCAATTGCATAAGAAGAAGAAGGATCAGAAGATGAAAGTTTGGAGGAGAAAATAGCAGCCAGGATTTTCCACCAAAATTTGAGGCATGCTTGGTCTCAGGGGGGGTATATGGTTTCCTTATGAGTTGCATGAAAATTCTTATTTATGCAACCATATGGGAATAATATGAGAAGACAAATCTGCATTTTTAGAGATGCATGTGTTCAGGGGGAGTCCTTGAGGTTTGAAGTGTTATTTTCATTTTTTCTCTTTTTCTATTTTAGTATTTTTTTAGTTGGAGCAGTCATGTACATCTGTTGATTCTCTTGGAGCAGCTATATGTTTTGGTTTGTTTGATGCTAATGAAGATATATCACACATTCAGGGGAAGCATTTGTGCTTCCAAATGGATTTGGATTTTGTTGGCATTGTGTTTCAGGAAGATTTTTGTTGTTGTTGCCACACATTGCATGTTGGATGAGATAGTATGGTTTGCATGACATAGTCGGTATTTTGATGATGATCATTTTGCTAGATCATATTCATGTGTTGTCATGCATATGTTTGCTTCCATGGAGATCATATGTTGTGTTGGAGATAGTTTATCTAGATTATGCATATTATTGCTTATGTTTTTATTTCTAGATGAACCATGAATGTTGTTGATATGTGTTAGTTGATGCTCATGATGTTGAGGCATGGAGAGAGATTAATATTGTTTCTTATGATTTATAATGATAGATCTTATTCTATTGTTGTTGTTGTTAGTATTGATGAGCTTCTCATGATTTGTATTGATGATGTTTGATGAACCTCATGGATGCTTTGTGATGATGAAGATGTGTATTTGTTGATGCCTGTACGATATACTACCATATTGTTGCTACCATGATTTTATTGTTGATACACATGGAGCATGATGATGGTTGTCAGTGGATGTTATGATCTTGCTGCAGGATTTTCATTGATGGGATAATGATGGCCAAAGAGTTGAGTGGCCATGTACTAGCACATGATATTTCTAGTTCCTCTATGTTGTTGCTACACATTAAGAGATTATATCATTACTCATGGAGGTCTTATGATTTGATGTATATGCCATGTATTACATTTTATTGTTGTTGCCATATGGATCATATTCATTGTTCATTGATGGCATTTATTCATGATTTTTCATATTTTGGGCATGTATTGATTAGAGCACCATTGTGTGCATATGTAATAGCCATGTACTATCATTTTATCATATTTTGGGCACATTGCTCATGGAGAGACCCTTGGTGTCTAGTATGTTTTATCATTAGCTATATATGGGTAAATGGAGACGAAGTCATGTATTATGTTTAATATCCTTGATGTAGCCCCACATATTGGGTGCATGATGTAAACTTGGGTCCATAAAAGTCTTGGTTGATGATAGGTATAGTGGAGACATTTTTCAATTCTATGTACTTGTCATAGCCTTGTACTTGCTCCATGAAGCATGGTATGTATTATAATGTATTATATATCATGTCCAAAGTAAGTTGGAGTCATGGACCTTGAGTAGTAGTCTCTTGCACTTGGAAAGGAGGCTTATTGTAGCCGGAAGATGTGTTGTTTTAGCATACATAGTATGATTGCAGCCCCATTACATGATTAGGGGGAGCATGTTCAGTCTTCATAGTTGGCATGGAATTAGTTAGAGACATGATTGGCAGCTGAGCTTCTTGGTCTACATCAGCCTTGTATCAACACGATGTTGAGTATGACAGGGGGGGAATTTATCTCACCCAACACATTTATTGGCATGGTACTTCAGTGATTGTATGAACTTTTCCATTGATGTCAAAGGGAGAGAGAGTTTGGATTGATGAGTCAGCCTCACATGTTGTATTGAGGTTGACATCAATTCCAAAGGGGTAGTTTGTTTGCATTGTAGTGATGGCATTAATGCCAACAAGATCTTGATGATGTTGGTTATATGCATGAGTGATGACTGTGTGGTGATATATGATTGGTGATGGTATTGTTAGTTGGAATTGATACCAACATACCTATGGCTAGACCTAGTGGAGAGGATGTTGTGGCTACTGAGGAGATGGATTTTAGGCATGTTGTGTTGTATATTAGAGATGTTGCTGCTGCAGTTGGTTGGATTGTTTCTATTGGTGTTTCATATGTCTCTACATTTCTTGGAGACATTGCATTTTCTGCTACATGTGTGAGATGTGGTTGCTTGTGTTGGAGGTTCTTCTACCAATGTTGGAGGCAGTTAGATGTGATATTTTTATTGTAGATGTCGAGGATGTTGTTGCTTAGGTGTTAGACATGTTCCTACAGATGTTGCAAGTGTCAGAGATGTTATGGTTGCTTCTTGAGGACCTAGAGGTGTTGGTCTTGGTGTTGAGATTGGAAGAATAGGTCTTGCATGTTCCTGACTTGTTATTTTCCTATTTCATCAGTTGCATACCTATTGCAAAGGTTTGGAGGAGTGTTCATACATTGGTGAAGATGGTCCCTCAAGTGGCAGAGGTTCTAGACTGAAGAACTCATGCTTTCCCTCATTTTTAGCCCCAATGGCATGGACGATGGGTTAAGGGAGTAGTTTGAGAGCTCCAATCACATGGTGGTAGTCCCAAGGGATAGGTTATAGCTCTAGTCACTTGCAGGACAATGCTAAGGGAGCGACTAGAGTGTTTTCACTAAAATTGCTCTACATTCCTTGTGTTGTTGAGCTAATTTTTGTGTTTTGGTGACATCCTTGATTGGAAATTTTTGGTTTATGGTTGGAAAAGTTTGTGGGACCTCCAGAAGATGATTAAATTTGAAAATATCAAAAGGATAATGGAGTTTTTGGTTGATTGAGACAATGAGTCGAATCCAGATCAAATCTAGCATATGAACAAGGTTGTTGAGCTTAGTAGTTCTGTTTAATTATTGAGTTGAGCACTTGAGTTCATCTACATATTGGAGAAAGCTCATTGTGTGTTGGTTGCTTTTCTAGTGTGTTGATGGAGTGAGTGAGAGATTGGAGAAGAGACTATAAGTTATGTTGTTTAGTGCAAAAATTCTAAAGTAGTTTGTAGTTGTAGCAGTAGTGAGATGAAGTATGTTTCAACCATGATATTATGCAGTGAGTGTGATGTTTGATGTGTGACTTGGAGTAGAGTTTGAGGAGATTGTTTTCCATCTGGTGTGGAGATTTTGTGTGGAGTTTGATGCCAGATTTTGTTGCAAATATTGATTAAGATTTAATGTTATGTTTTTGAAGTGCTCATGTTGAGCAAGTTTTCAGAGTCCAATTTGGAAATATATGAAACAAGGCTCGCATGGACTAAGTGAAGGCATGGAGGAATTGAGTAAACAGTGATTGGAGGATTCAGTAGATGGAAGAGTTTTCTCTGTACAATGGTGGTCGGATATTTCGGTAGAAACTAAGAGAGGCTCATTGGTCATGATAGTACCTATAGATAGAAGTCTGTAGAGTCGTTGTTAGTTTAGGATTAACCAGGTGAAGATCATTGATAGTGGTGGCCTTCAGCGGATGGTAGTCCACATATCTGAGAGACAAATAGTTTCATGTCTGATAGTGTCAATGTACTGTGAAAGAAGTTGAGTCTTTTGGCTCATGGGAATGAGTTGATCCATGTATAATTTGTTTGATAATTAATGAAAGAATTGAGCAGCATAGTAGCAACAGGGTGGTTTTTTTACCCGGGATGGGTTTTCCACCAAAAACACTTGTGTCCATTATGTTGATTAATTTTATGGTTGTATGTTTATTTTGATGCTCTGATATATGGTTTTTTGTTTCAGTTTATGCATGCTTAAAGATTTAATTATTTGGAGAAAAATTTTAAAAGTGCCACACTATTGATTCACCCCCACCCACCCTTCTCAGTAGTGATATAATTTCCAACATCTACAACCTCTGCTTCAGTTGTTGGTACCTCTGGTCATGTTTTCCTGTAGGCAAGATACGCACCTATAAATCTATCCCATAAGTGCTCACAATTGAAATATGATTCACCCGCACTCTCCTACAGAGAGAATTTGCAACCTTGCTCTCTTTTCCATTGATGTACCTGATCTCAAATTCAAACTCATTAAGGGTATCCAACCATCTAGCTTGCATGGAATTTAGATTGGGTTGGTCAAACAAGTACCTCAACCCACTATGATCACTCATCAAAATAAACCTCATGCCAAGGAGATAATGTCTCCACATATTCAATGCATGAATGATAATTGTCAACTCGAGATCATGAGTCACATAGTTCCACGTGTGCTCATTCAGATTCCTTGACTCATAGCATACTACTAGCCCTTCTTGCATCAGGACCCCACCTAGTCCTTCCTTGCAATCATTTTTACATACCACGAACTCCTTATCAGGATCTACAATCTTCAAGACTAGATCATTTGTAAGAAAATGCTTCAACTACTCAAAACTAGTTTCACACTCCTCAGTCCATTCAAAATTCTTCCCTTTCCTCTGCAAGGATGTAATAGGATAGCCAAACTATGAGAAGTTCTTGATGAACCACCTGTAATAACCTGCTATTCCCATGAATGATCTTACCTCATCCACATTCCTAGGAGTTGGACACTCCATGATAGCTTTAATATTTTTTGGATCCACTGTTATACCTTCCTTGGAAACAACATGCCCCATGTAATGAACCTGATACTGAAAGAAATTTCACTTGTTAAGCTTGGCATACAATTGATTCTCTCCCAACAATCTCAACACTGCTACAAGGTGCTCAGCATGATCTTCCTCATTCTTAGAGTATATCAATATATCATCAATAAACATTATCACAAACTTTTCCATGTAAGGATGCAACACATTATTTATCAAACACATGAAAGTGGTTGTAGTATTGGTAAGACTTAAAGGAACCACCACAAACTCATAATGTCCATACCTTGTATGGAATATAGTCTTGTAGATATCTTCTTCTTTGATGTGCACCTGATGATATCCTGGTCTCAAATCAATCCTTGATTGTTTCTCCCTTCAATTGATAAAATAAGTCATCAATCTATGGAAATGGATACCTGTTCTTGATAGTCACATTGCTCAATTGTCTGTAATTAATGCAAAATATGAGAGTGTCATCCTTCTTCCTGACAAACGATATCAGTGCACCCCAAGGTGATACACTTGGCCTTATGTATCCCTTATCAAGAATTTCCTTAAGGCGCAACTTCAATTCCACCAACTCTGGAGTACTCATTCTCTAAGGTGCTTTAGATGTTGGTCTACTCCCGGCATCAACTTAATAGAAAATTCCACTTCCCTATGAGGAGGAAACTCTAGAATCTATGCAGGAAACACATCTTGAAATAGTTGCAAAATAGGATACCTCTTTGAGACTTCATCATCCTCGACATCCTTCCCTTTATCACTATAAATATGCACTGCAAATAATAGACATCCTTTCCTGCAACTTGCTTTTCTTGTATAGTTGTAACCATTCTCATTGATGTAGGCTTCTTCTTTCCCTACAAAATTCTCCTTTCCTCATCATCATCTAGGCACTCAATAGCCTTGTCATAGCAGTCCACTTTAGTCTTGTGAATGAACAACCAATCCATGCCCAAAAGCATATTATATGATCCCAAAGGAAGCAAATTTAGATGTGTTGATGTGGGCATACCATTTAGCTCAAATGAACAAGATCTCACCAAATGATGAACTCTTCTCTTTGTCCTTGTAGCCAATTGCACCAACCAAGATTCTGTATGCACTTTTTTATTCAATCAACACTTATCCACTAGGTCAGGACTAATATAGATATAATTAGATATAGCATCAATCAAAATGGAAACAAAGTGATTATGAAGCTTACCTTCCATCTCGATAATGGATGTTTGATGATCATCCTGCCTATTATCCATTATTTTATAAATCCAAGGAATAGTCTGACCAACATCTCCAACTTTCTATGCCTCTTGAGCACTGTAAATTTGAGGCCTTCCACCCTAGTACAATGGGAACTAACTCCTGCGATGCTCTCCATCATAAACACCTCAAAGGCTTCCTATCATTGCCCTTATTCTACTCCTCAGGATTAAATCCATGTCCTTTATCAACTACATTGAACTTCTTATAAGGCGCTACATTCTCCTTATCACATGTATCCTATGGTATTCCTCACTTCTTAGCCCACTTTCCTTTAGTCTTCACATTCCCTTTCCAAACCTACTTAGGCTCATATTTGAGCGTAGACTACTCATAACAATGCTTCAGCTTCTCGACGACTTCCTTCAATGACCAAGGCTCATCATACTCAATCTAATCTTTAAATGCTAATCCACTAATGAACCTTTGCACATTTGTCTTCTTATCCTTAAGGTAGGACGCATACCTCAAAAGCTCCAGAAACTTGGTCATATACTCTTCATCTATCATGGAACCCATATTCAACTCATAGAACTCCTTGGCATTTTTGTCATAATATCTCTTTGACACGTACTTCTTCCTAAAGAGTCTTTTAAACTCATGCCAACTCAACTTCTTTATCCTGATGCCTCTGACTCGATTAACATCTTCCCACCATATATTTTTTTTCCCTTGAGACTGAAGATCTCTATCTTGGCTTTCATGTTCTCTTAATATTCATGCAATCTAAAGAACTTTTTCATCCCAAGCATCCAAACTTCTACATCTTATAACTTCCTTACATCCCCATCAAAAGTAGGAGGATTGGATTTCTTGAACTCCTATGGAAAACACTGCTTCTCACTCCTCCTATAAGGATGTTGGTTGTAATAAGATGATGTCTCTCATAATTGGAACTAGAATAAAATCCATGAGTGTTAGGTTGCATGTCAGGTGTATCCAAATATCTGCCACCTCTAACGGTATCATCTCTGTCAAACATGTATCCTGATCGAGACCCACTACCATAAGCCCCATTAGTCCTTTATTCCTGTCCATGGTTGGTCCTCAATTGTCCCTGCTTATACAAATATGAAATTCTCTGAAGGATGGCTGCATTAACCTCTGCTTGCTTCTCTTGAGCTTTGGCAAGCCTTTCATGTCCCTTAATCAACCTATTATTATTTGCCTTACAAATTTTGATTTCTACTTTCAAACTTCTTAGTGTATCTGCTATATCAGGAGAGTACTCTTCTCCTTGTTTCTCAACTGACATGTCTCATTCCATTGAATTCACATCATGCCTCTAGGGGATTCATGGGAACTGTAGTCCACCATTTTTCTCTTCATCTCTTATCTTCTATCTCCTACAAACATGTCATGTTAGATAAACCAAATAGAGACATAATCAAAATCACACCTCAGTGTATTTCAAGGGAGGCTATCTCATCTGCACAACCAATCCAGGTTTGTAAGTTTTAACCTTGTACAGAAATTACCTACAAAGGAATTCTGAAAACAAAAAAATAAACAATGGTGAGAACATAAAACAAATATACATAGAGATTTTCTCCTAGATCCCAATACTGGGACTACCAGATTGATTTTTTTCATTATATTCATTTCAATGTTACAACACATATATGTACATGTTGAAACATTCATAAACCTTAATCCATTAACCCTTAATTAGAACATAACCGCAGTTTCCTTGACTGAATCTACAAAATACCATGGGTAGAAAACCATCATGCCCAAAACCATGTGCAAAACTCATGCACAAAACGATGGGTAGGTTCGCCCACCATATTTGGGTCCGCAAAAAAAAATGGGGAACTGCCCCGGTCCCCGACAGGGGAGCCTATTGCTCCCCACTACGCCCAGCGTAAGGTACAACATGTGTTGCTATTCATGCAAAGAACATAACGCATAACCAACAAGGTTAGAAAAATATATATACATAATGACATCAACATCATGCATGATAACACAAAACTGTAATAATGATCACATGCATAATAACCATAACCATCATAATGCATGCATAACATGCATTTAGCCCATCCAGTCCAAGTGTTTGAACTTGTAAATTTGATACCACCTTGTAGTATTATAAATTACCCAAAGAGAACGGAACCTGCTCTGATACCACCTTGTAACGCCTCCTCCCACTTTTACAAATTCTCTAGGGTAAACATGAGTTGAGTGTCACTATTACATGTCCCGACCTCCAATTTCTAGTTATTGAAGTGGGGCCTACAAACTAGAAGTAAATTGACATCCCTCAAAGACTAAAAATCACTTAGGAGCTTACCGACCACACTAGATGGTCAATCCTTGAGTTGGAATTCTTTTTCACTGGGTTTACACCCCAACCGCACCCTTGACGCATTGTGCATGCAATTAAGAGGCTTCATTCACTCCAATAAGCCTACTTGTTTACGGTTATATCCCAAAAGTTCTCATTCTCTACATGTGGTTGCAAGATCTATGTCACTTTTCCAGACTAGCCTATAAACCAAATAAAATTATCGATCAAATGAGCACTCTAGCCAAAAAAACCCTAAAAACACATGAAAAAATAGCTCAAAAAACGAAAAGTGTTGATGTTGCATCAACACTTTTTTTGGGGTAAATTTTCAACATTTTTTAAAATGACAGTAAAAGCCAATTTTTTTTGTGCAAAAAACACCTTGAAAACAAAAAGTGTTGATGCTGGAATAACTTCTTCTTTTTTCAGGGTAAATTTTCAACATTTTTTAGCAATAGTGTTAAAGATAAAATATCATGACTCCAAAAAACCTTAAAATTCCAACGATTTTCAGGCATGGCATTAAAGATAAAATATCACATCTCTGAAAAGCCTTAAAATTCCAACAATTTTTAGCCATGGTGTTAAAGATAAAATACTTATAATTGTTTTCAACCATAGCATTAAAGATAAAATATCATGACTTAGAAAAACCTTAAAATTTTGATAAATTTTCAACCATGGAATTAAAACCAAAAATCATGACTACTGAAAACCTTAAGTTTTCAACATATTTCAACCATAGCTTTATGGAAAAAATATATGACTAAAAACACTTTAAAAATGAAATCTTCAATGAAAGAGTCATTATACCAAGAGTAATTTCTTTTTTAAATGCTAAAAGCATAATTATTTTAATCTTAGGTTAAGACAACTTGACACATTGCAACAAAAATTTAACCATCAAATTGACACAAAGTGTAGGCGAACTCGACCCATTGCAATGAAAACTTAAAAATCAACCATGAAATTAACACATTGTGGGGCCAGTCTCGATCCATTATAACGAAAACTTTAAAATCAACAATAAAATTGACACATAATGGGATCGGATTGCTAATTAAGGATCGACATGGACCCTGCAAAAAAAATAAAAATAGCAAAATTAAAACATTGAAAAAAATATTACTAAAAGAACAAAAAATAAAATAATAACAACTAAATAAAAAAATAAAAATGAACCAAAAAAATCAAATATAAAAGAATATATAATAGACAAACAAAAAGAGAAAAAAAAATTCAAACATATATATATAACTTGTAAAATATAAAAATTTAAACAAAAAGAATAAAAATAAAAATAACATTTTTCCAAATTAAAAAAATAATTAATTAATTAACAAAAAAAATAAAACCAAATTGGATAATTTAAAATAAAAAAAACCATTAAAAAAATAATAATAAAAACAAATCAAAATAATAAAGAAATAAAAAATTTAAAACAATAAACAATAAAAAAAACATTTAAAAAAAAAATTAAACCATGCCCTGACCTGCGTAGGGAGGGTTGCACGTAGACCCTCCCACCCAAGCTCGCAACACATTAGGTGTTGGCCTAGGGGTTGGTCAATTCCCCGGGCCAGCGCCTGAGTGGCTACGTGCTTAGGCGGGGGGAGGGCTGCATGGAATTGGCCAACCTATAGACCAACGCCCGAGGGTCCACAATGCTAGGCGAGGTGGGCGCTGGCCCCGGGTTGCCTGATTCTCGACACTAGGTGGCCCGCTCAGTGCCCGAGGAGCCGCAGGCCTAGTTGAGTTTTAATTAATTAATTTATTTTTCAAATTTAATATATTGATGTTTTTTTAAATGATTTTTTTGCTATTTTTTATTATTAATGTTTTTTTATTTTAATTTTTTTATTAGTTTAATTTCTTTTTTCATTTTATTTTTTTATTTTAATTTTCTTTTAATATTTGTTTTTTTATTTTAATTTAATTTTAATATTTTATTTATTTATTTATTTATTGGTTTTTTTAACCGTCTTTAATTTATTTTTATTTTTTAAATAATCCAATTTTGTTTTATTTATTTGTTTTTTTGGTGTTAATTTTTTTTTATTTTTCCCTTAAATTATGTTTTTTTTAATATTTTCTAGTTTTTTCACTTTTTATATTTTTAAATTTTTATGTTTTATTTGTTTTTGTATTTTTTTGTTATATATTATTTTATATTTGATTTTTTAATGTTTTAATATATATATATATATATATATATATATTACTTTGTAAAAAAATTTAAAAAGTTAATTATCAAAAAACATTGTAAAGAAAAGAAAAAAACAAGTTTGGAAAACTCTTAAAAAACAAGCATCACGAAAAATAAGAAGAGGAATAAGACAACTTGAAAAAGGTTAAATAATCAACATTTAAAAAAATTTGCATACACACATAAGAAAATTTAAAGTGTCAAAAATGTGTCTAAAAATAAGTTGATGTTTTTCAAAGTCCGCGTGAAAATCACTAACACTTAAAAAAAAAATCCATACTTAATATATCAAAAAATTTAAAGTGTCAAAAAAAAGCCCAAAAAAAGGGGTTGATGTTGCATCAACATTTTTTAAATTGGCATTAAAATCACTAACATTTAAAAAAATTGTGCATACTTAATACATGAGAAAATTTAAAGTTTCAAAAATATGCTAAAAAAAAGGGGTGTATTTTGAATCATCACTTTTCAAAATCGGATGATTTTTTGCTACTTCTAAAAAGTGAGAACTCGATTCAGTACTCGTTTGATTAGGAACTATGTTACCACTGCCTATAAATGCCTGTAAGTTTTCAAAATCATGACAATGAAGATAACAATGCTAAACAATCAAAATTTGAACAAGATTTTGACCTAGCCATGTCTAAAGCAAGATAGACATTTCGTCAAACATATGGCAAACATATAAGCTATAGCTCATGAATGCATATTAGATCATAAATTTTTGAACTTCATCTAAAAATCACCAAGAAGGCTCTATGCCCTCTCTAGCTAGCTGCAACAACACTTGTAGTCCATGCATTCATCAACCATCCAATAACTTATCAAATCATGAGAGAGATCCATATCTAGAGCACGTCATAAAACCATGCATATAACCAACATATAACCAAAATAGAAACTATGACAAATCAGCGATAAGATCTCCATAATAACTAGTACAAGTGCTCATTGATCATAATGGGAAAATAACTCATATTGACATATGAAAATGCCAACCAAGTTAGGGACTTCCACATACCATCCGACCATAGATTGGGTTGAACCAAATATCTCTTTCAGCCAATCACCCTTGCGCCATATTCTAAGCATGAATGTGGGATCATAAGGGTTAAACCAAAACAAAATCAACCAGGGCTTCCAGAGGCCAAACCAGCTCAACCCTCAAGCACATTGATCTCACCTATACAGTCCATAAATCACTAACATCAACCATATTGGCCTCTACCTAAGTTGTCGAGGGCTTCGGGAACTAGTATCTCAACCCACAACTTCTAGGGAACCCAAGTTGTTTCAAGGCTCCAGAGAATTTGTACAAACCCGCAAGCTCCAAGGACTAGTAACTCAACCCATAGCCTCCAAGGAACCCAAGTTGTTTGAGGGCTCCAAATAATGTTTTCCAACCCATAGCCATAGGAAACCTAAGAACCAATTATAAAAACGAAGTGGGGAACCCACTACATCATGGCTATCCAAGAAATGGCAAGGCAAGGCTGAAACCATTGTTAATCTACACAAATCTCCATGCCAATGACAACACATAACCAAGGAACCACATGCATATACCATGCATCCAAAAACCAGCAAGGAGATCAGATATGCAACTTTTTACCTACAAAATAAGCATGTTATAGCTATTGATCCAACTATATCCTTACGCTTCCTTGCTTTCCTTTGCTTTCTTTCTCCAATCCAAGTGAATGCTAGAATGCTCTACGTGTGCAAAAGTGTATGAGAAAGAATGAAAAGGGAGAGCCAAAACTGAACTGACAAAAGTTGTAATGACCAAAAGTTGTGAACTGATTCTCTAATGCCTTTTTATTATTGATGTTTCATTTTCCTTCATTTTTCCCTAATTTCCCTTGCATGCAAATATGTGTCCCTTCACCTTCCTTTTCTCCTATTTTCTTTTTTTTTCATAATTAAATGTCAATTATTGCCTCTTTTCCTTCGCCAACATCTTTGTCAATTTCAATAGCCATTAATAATCCATAAGTGATGCCCACTATAATGTTTTTCCTACCATTCAACTTGGAATACAGGTCCCATTACCTTGGTCTTATTTTATTTACATGGAAAATCAACCCGAGGTTGTTACACAATTACCACAAGAATTGAAGATGAAAGAGAAATCACCCCTCTCCAAGTGCATTATTATCTTTTAATTCAATTAGAATTAAAAAGGATGCGAGCAATGATAAATGTGTGCAAAAAACATCAAGCAATTGAGAGGTATGTTGATCAAAGCATTATTGTCAAAAAATTCCATAAATATTAGTTGCTTTTATGCTAGAATAAATTGTAAAATAAAATCCATCTCTACACATTAAGTTCAATGCTCTCTGGATTAGACAATAACTAATTGAGAAAGTATGCAATCTCAACTCTTATTTTTTGAAATTTATGAAAGGAATAGTTCAAAGATTGCATGTAAATGGGAAAAATCTCAAGTGTGTATTCGTTTGATCCTTTGTCACCATAATTGTACATATTTTTTCTTTATATTTGTGCTTTGTATATCTCCAATGTACGTTTTTCCCTCATTGGTTTCCATCTTTCCTAAAAGACTGCCCCATTTTTATTTTCACTCCATCACATAATGCACAAGGCTCTCTAGATTCTCAACAACTCACCGTGGTTTATTATCTCATAGTTGAAGTCAAATGTTGATAAGTTTACTTGATCAGTGTTTTGATATTATTTGGCTTCTCTCTTGAAGTGTCCCATACTTAACCATTTTTTTCAATGGTAGAATGTAAGGGAGTATTTCTTCAAGTCTACAAGTCCAAAAACTAAGACAAATTTCCACTTTGTCCTTTTATGGGATCCTCATTGCTCTACCTTTGTAGTTCTCTTTCTCCACGCCTTCCATACTTAGTTGTTTTCTCAATTGCGAGAATCTTTGTTACAAAGCCAAATCTATTGTGGAACATTCTACAACCCCACATTTATACATCAACCAAAATGCACCCACCCTATGTTTCTACAATGTGTAAAATGCACCTACCTTAATACTTAATCATTTTATCAAATTACAAATGCAAGATACCTCTTATTCCTCAACATCACACAACCTAGCATTTTTTCAATTTTTTATTTTGGCTTATGTAGAAATCATAATGCACCTCTTATACTTAGTTTATTTTCATTAATATCACCACTTATGCACCACTTTTGATGGGCATTAAAGTTTCATTTCCGCCACATCAAGTCTTATGTTTAGATTGATATTGTTATTAATCTGAAGTAATTTTTGTAAAATTTTTATATAAAACAAGGCCACATAACTAGCATTCCCTGCCACTTAGTTTAATAAAATATTTTAATGTCATGATGTGTTGTATGCACTCCAAACAATAATAAAACTGTAAAATGAGTATTTGTTTAACCTCTTTTATTAATTTTTTTAATATAATTAAACATTTTTTTTGGTAGATAAAGGTTATATATATATAATTGACAGTGAAGAGAATGATAACAAGTTAATAATTATTTATTTAATATTGAATAATGGCAATTTTTTTATATAATGCTCATATTATAGTACACATATCATGTCATTAGAGTATAGATTGATATAATGAGGGTTGTATAAATTGTACACATGTTATTTTTACATTTTTTTTCAAATTTATATTTTTTAAATTAGTTTTTGTAAATTAAAAAATAAAACACATAAAAATTGTCTATTCAATACTTTACACTAATGAGAAAATAAAATTTTTGAATTTAATTACAAACCATTTGTGTTTATGGTACATAGTAATTAATATATAATGTTATTTTTCAAATTATTTATATTTATTGTACATCGTAATTAACAATAAAGTACACAAAAGTCAATTCTTACATCATTACACAATAAGAGAGGAGACATTTTAACCAATCATATTTGAGATAAATAAAAATAAATTTTATTTAAAAATAATAATTTAATTTCATAATGTTAAATTTCGGATAGATTTTAAATTTTCTTAGTCAAAAAAAAACTAATAGCAAATCAATAAAAAAACTCAATACGTTATATCCGACCAACAGCAAGTATAAAAAATCCAAGTGATAATTACCAATAACGAATTGTAAGTCTCAACTTATAATATTAAAAGTAAACAATGGTGAATTTAGTAATACTCGTATTCTCATTAAACGAGATTTTTTATTAACGAGATTGCCACTTACTCTTTGAACTTACGTAGAAATCGTGTCTAGCAAACAAAAAGAGGCTTGCTAGTTGAGAACAATTAAATGCTTAAGAAAAATGATTGAAGAATGTGGCACCATTAATTATAGAAGAAGTGATTTATTTTTAAGATTCTTAATGTAACTAAAGGGTTGGAGGGACCACATTTAATAATGGACATTATATTGCTTATTAAGGATCAAATTCAAGAGAAATTGGATGCTTTCAAGTTCTCGTTAACTAATGAGTTTAAAAACCTAACTGGTTTTTCTCAAGAAGAAGTTGAAAATTGGTTAAACCATTTTATTAACAAAAATGAATCTATCAATTAGGATTTGAATGGAACAAGATCAAAGATTAGTTGTTAAACTCAAGATAAAGCATGAATTAGCATTTGCAACATTACCCAATTGTGATTCTCAAGAAGTAATTACAACAATTATACCACCTCCAACAAAACAACATATACATAAAATTTCAACAAGCAAATGAGGGGATTTTCAGCGTAGTAAGTAGATTAATCATTTCAATAAGCTTTAACCTAAGAAGTAATTACAACAATTATACCACCTCCAACAAAACAACATATACATAAAATTTCAACAAGCAAATGAGGGGATTTTCAGCGTAGTAAGTAGATTAATCATTTCAATAAGCTTTAACCTTCTCATTTCTTATGAGTTATTAGTAATCCAACCTTTCTTTTTTTAGATTCTTGAACATGAAAGATCGATCCCTAATTATATTTTATCTTTTCTTCCAAGAATTTTTTATTTATATATGGTCCACGAGATCCCCATTCTATTGCATTTGGACAAACACATTTCTTATTTTTTCGATATTGCGAACTTTTATTTAAAACATTTGTATATTTTAAAATATCTCAAAGATCTACTTGGCGCACATAGCTCGTGTTATCTCAAGACTTTGAGTTTAAAGCATGAGATTTCAAATGTGTGTCTCTTCAAATCTGTTATTATTTAATTGAAATATCATGTTAAGTGCTCTGCATATGTGGTCATTTACTTTCATCTTACCAAATGATATGCGTTACTTTAATTCATGCTATGTAGAAATGGTGTGATGTGATATTAATCATTTTATTCTTTTTAGTCTTGTATAATGGCAATCTTTGTGAATGTTATTATTGTGAATATTTATTTTGAGTAAGTCTAGTTTTGTCTCGGAAATTTATTTCTCTATGTATTTATTGTATTGGAGTACCACATTTTTAAAAATGAAGAAGGGTTTTTCTTATAATGTTAACTCCAAGACTTTGAATAATATTAGAGATCAACAAGGATATAAAAATGATGCAAATAATATGTTCCTCCAAAATCAGAATCTTGCTTCTAAATTAATTTTCTAAAGCTAATATAACTAAGGCTTGGTTTTTTTCATTTTGGCTTAATGATAAATAAATAAACTATTAAAATAAAATTTACAAACTACCTTTAAAATGAAAAGGAAAACCTTTTTCCAACTGGGATCTCCAAATAAGTTGTTGATTACAAAGTCTAATTTAATCCATAATCTAAAATACAATGTCAAAAAGGAAGTATACATCTTTATTATTGTCATTAAATATTGGAGTTTCAAAATTAATAACTATATGTGGGTCACCAGAGAACCAAGACTCATGGACACCAATATGTGTAAGGTTTCTACTCTAGACCCCTAAGTAGATGACTAGGTTGTTATGTGTGGAGGCCATATTTAGTGAATAAGACCCATGTAGTAGTGTGGAAGCAATAATTGTAAGAAGGCTTAGTAGAAGGTTACACCTACTAGAAAGTTCTTTTTCTAGAATTTTCCTTGAAGGTTGATATAACTATATAAATAAGTAGAAGCAATGTAATGAGATGTCTTGTGAAGTATATTGTAATTAAAGATTTGTTCAATTAGAGGTTTCCCCCTTGAAGAGGAAAGTGAATTTTACTCACAATAATAAAGTTTTAACATTTTATGATATTTTAGTTTTTATTTGGCTATTTTGTTTGAAATTTGTCATTTCCACAATAAATCTAAAATGTATGATTTCTTCTTTGCATCTTATAATTTTTTAATAAAGAACACCACAAGTAGTATCAAAATGCTTTCTTGAGCCCATATTTTAGATCATTTTTTTCCAATTACAAACATATTTCGACATCTATAAATAACACAATGATCAATCATTCAATAGATAAATCTATTGTATGGAAATAATATACGAAGGAAATACAAGTGATTTCACCTTGTTGGATACCCTTGTAACCCTTATTGATACCCTTTCAAGAATTATCACATCAAATAACACCTATTTATGGAATTTCATTTTCACATACCCTATGGTATATTGAAAGTCTTATAGGTTATCTAAAACAAGATTTATGATGATGATGATGATGGTGATGATGATGATGATGATGATGATGGTTAATGTCCACTGAGACCAAACTTTGGTCTATCGAACCTAAAGAAACAAATTATTTAGTTTGATTTAAGATTTTATTCCTATGCTCAAAAATCTTGGAGAGAAACCTCTCGAGCTTACTAGAATTTTGACATCGTAAAAGGCTAGGAAGGTCAGTATTGCGACAAAGATTATGAAACTGAGATCTAAAGTGGTTATACGAGGGGCACTCTAAGAGGAAGTGGTTTTCATCCTCGATGTTCCTATTCTCACAAAGATGGTAGATCCTTTCCATCCATGGTGTTTTAGGAACTACCCAGCGACCTGTTTCACTATGGAGCTCATGAGAGTTTGTTCTAATCTTCACTATATTAATTTTCTTCTTTGAGCTAGTTAAAACAGAGAGATACTTTTGATCTTCTAGGGTGGGGTTGATGACTTTCTTATAATAACTTAAATCTTTCTCACACCACATTTTAATCAACCACCTTGCTACTATAGTGGCACTAAGAAAAACATTTAGAAAGATTACTCTCTAGCGCCTAGGTATTTGAGTAGTATGGCTAAGGGTATAGTTGATCCTCCTTAGTTAGTTCCTTAAGAAATTGGTTCAAGTACTACAATTAGACCCAACACATATATCAAAGAGTTGTAGCACCTATCACTCCTTTCCCCTTAGGACCCTTGAAACCCTATTCCCTATTGTGAGTTATTTAACTTCCTACGTAAATGCATGTATTACAAATAGATGCATTCTGACACTAGAAACCTTGCTTCCCTCTACCAATCTACAAAATTCCTACATAAACTACAATCTTGAGAATTTGAGAATTTTGTAGCATAATATTACTTAGGTGGGAGTATAATTGTGGAGGATTTAGAAAGAAAAATTTAAGTCTTAAGCACACCCTTATTTGAGACTTGTATCAACATAATCCTTCTTTTGACTTAATCATTGTGGTACCACTTTCTAGTAATCCTTTTTGGCGGACCTGCTCACCCCACTACTTAATAACTATCTTAATAGACCGAGAACATAGTGTTGATCACATTGGTGCCACTCTCTAATTCCCATTTTCTTATGAACCCACATCTCTATGGCTACTAGAGGCTCAAAGGTGCCCATTAGAGTCTCTTTTTTGGAAACTTAGTGTGATAAGTTACATCACAAAATCAATCATAACCACTCCTTTTCCTAGCAAAATTTTCATTCCATCAATGGAAAGCTTGCTAAACTCAACTTAGCCTTGTACCAACTATCCCAACTCATGGAAATGTGTGATCAATCCATAGGTTATTAGTGTCAAGACCACACATCCCAAAAGGAATAAGTTGAATAGTAGAAATGCATGGGACCTCAATCTACCTACTTTGTCACTGAGCCTATGGCTCAAATGTCGCACAAACTCCCTAAAGTGTAATTCACAAATTTGATGGATTCAACCCCATAATTTGGGTCGCTCAAATGGAATATTAGTTTTTTGTATGTGACATCATAGATGAATTAATGAAATTGCATGTGGGTGACTTATATTTAGATATTGAACACTAGAAATGGTGGCAGTGGCATAAGAACTCCCACAAAGATTATACTACTTGGATCAAATTTGTCTCTACGAATATTTTGAAACTAATACTCATTATTTATGTCACTTAACCAAGATTAAACAATATCTTATAGTCAAAAATTCCATCTATGCTTTCGATAAACTCAACATTTGCATTAAAGGCACATCATATCCCATTAAAGGAATGATTTATCAATGATCTAAAGGAAGAGAGACATGCATAAGTCTTAATGGCTCATCCTACTACCTATTTTTGGAAGTATTTATAGGGAATCACAAAAGTAAATGAGTGCTCAAACTAAAAATACTTCTATTATTCCCCATCCCCATCCCACGATTCCTCCCCATACCAATCCCGCTTTGTTGTCTCCACCGTTTAAGATCCACAAGTTAAATTGTGCAAATTTTGGAGCACCAACTTAAAGGTATTTTCTATACTTATGATGAGAAATTATTTCTCAGGCATAAATGTAAGGATTAAAAAACATTTATCACCATTTTGGAGGATATTTTGGATGATGAAGTTAAATATATACCTCCAGATACTCTACCTTCACATATTAAAGACATTTGCTATGAACCTTTTACCCTAAAATTAAGAAGAAACAAATAATTATATTCCACTTTGAAGGGGAAAACTCCTTTTACAATGAATATAATGTATAAGAAAAGTTTTTATGATACTATGAATATGTCTCCTTAGCATATATATATGAGACAAAGGATGCAATGAAATTTTTTGTCCAACCTAACAATATAAAATACAAATTTTATAACTCAATACATAGGGTTTAATAGGGGTTTTCGGGTTAACATGGGGATTACATGTTCCTCCCCTTTAAACACATATTTTTCTCAACACTTGACTGACTATGGATGTTTCTACATGAACAAATCATCTTCCCATGTCACCTCTTCCATTGGTAGGTTTTTCCATTTGATGAGGTATTCAGTAATTGCTCGATTCCTTAGCTACTTAATGCTTGCTTCTAGGATTGTTTATGGTTCTAGTATGTTTTTCCCTACTTCGTTAATATTTGGTAAAATAGTTTTGACTATGATCTTGTCGATCACTACTTTTTCTCAATTAGAAACATGGAATATTTGACGTAGACATGAAGATGTAGGAAACTCTAATTTGTAAGACATACATCTGATCATATGCAACACCTTATAGGGGCCATAATACCTTGGTGCTAATTTATTTTCCTTATTTTGTTGCTTGAAGGACATTTATTTATATGGTTATAGTTTGAAAATACCGAGCCCCCCACTTCAAATTTCTTTTCACTGCAATGTTGATATGCTTGTCGATTCATCCTATTTTTTGCTATAACCAAGTTGTCCTTCAATAGTTTGAGAACCTCTTGTTGGTGCCCTAGTGGTCTTCCACTAATTTATCCTTTACAATCCCTTTCAAGAGTGATGTGGTGGATGGAGGATGATATCCATAAAGTTCCATAAATGGTGACATTTTTAGTGAAGTATGGAAGGATATGTTGTACCATAATTCTACAAGGACAAGCATTTGACCCATTGTGTCTATTTATCATATGCAAATCAATGTAGATATCCTTCTAAACATTTATTCACAATCTCAATTTACCCATCAGATTGAGGATGGTAAGATGAGTTGTGAGCCAATTAAGTACCCAAATAGAAAATAATTCAATCCAAAAATTTCTAATGAAAATTGGATCTTTGTCACTTGTAGTAATATTCAGTATTCCATGTATATTTTGGACTATTTCCATGAATGTTTTGCCACTGTACTTACTTTAAAAGGATGAGAAAGAGATAAAAATGGGCATCTTTGTCATTCAATCTACCATTAAAATAATGACATTATTTCCTTTAGATTTGGGTAAACCTGTAATAAAATCCATTGAAACTTCTCCTTAATGTTGTCTTGGTATGGATAATGGTTGTAGAAGCCCTCGGGTCTATATTGTCTTCCCCTTGTTATGTTGGCATACCATACATTTAGCTACAAAATTTTGCACATATGTTTTAACACCACCCCCCCAAAACAATTTCTTGATCCTATTGTATGTTTTCAAGAACCCATAATGTCCTCCTATAGGAGTTTGTAATTCCAAAAGGACCTTATATCTAAGTTGATAATTCTTACATAAAGTGATATTGATATGACAACAAATCATTCTTCCACATAATTTTTTATATTGCATCGAGGTCCTCTCATAGTTGTTGAATGATCTTGCATACCTTCTCATCTTGCTTTCATTCTATCATTGTTTCTTCCACGCAGTTAGATTGTGGAATGAAAATAGTATATAGTAAACCCTATATTTCTTCCTCTTTCCTATAGAATGCATTTACCACAATATTTTGTTTTAAAAAAAAAATATTTGTAAACCATCAGCCCATGGGAATTTGAAGGGGAGAGTTTAAACCATGGGAATTTGAAGGGTATTTGTAAACCATTAGCCCATGGGAATTTTAAGGGTATTTGTAAACCATTAGCCCATGGGAATTTGAAGGGGAGAGTTTAAAAAATTATTTTGCCTTGCAAAATTCAAGCTACATTCTCTCATTCACCCTATTTTTATGGTAATGGAAAGTATAAAGATATATTTCACCCTATTTTATGGGAATACAAATTATTTGGATTTGCTTCTCCTCGTTATTTTCACTCTATTATATTTTTCTATTAACCCAAAATTGTTGGAATTTGTTTTTTTTCCAATAAAATTCAAACTACATTCTCTCATTCACCCTATTTTTATGGTAATGGAAATTATCAAGATATATTTCACCTTATTTTTATGGGAATGCCAATTATTTGGATTTGTTTCTCCTCATGTAATTTATTTTCACTCTATTATATTTTCTATTAACCCAAAATTGTTGGAATTAATTTTTTTTCCAGTAAAATATATCCCGCAGTTCATGGAATGTGGAATCATGGGTTTATAGAAATTGGGGGTTTATATGAAATCCATTCCATCACTATTTAACCAATAATTACAATGGAGAGATGAGTTTTTCTATTCTTCCCTATTGATTTGACATCTAGCTAACATAGTTATTCGTCTATATGCATTTTAATTTGGTAAGCATTCACCCATATATGTGTTCTTTAAATGTTCAAATGAAGAAACTATCTAACATAAAAATATGATTATGATTATTAATTTTTTACCTTTTATTTTATTTTTTAACTAAATAAACTATTATAAATTTTTCTTATTGTAATAATAAAGACTATCAATAAAGCTCTATATAAATAGTAGAGGATGTACCATCTTTTTATATTTTTATATGTCTATATTGAAAAGTTGTTTCATCTACTAAATCATTTAACCCTCTATATAAAAGAGAGAGTTGATTTTATAAACCTAAAATACTTTGGTTGTAAGATAGAGTTAATTGTAGATGTCACTGCATTCACCATCGAAGTCATCAAAATTGTTCAGGAATCAATAAAATAATAGTCCAGTGAAGATTTTTGTGGGAGTTCACAAATTCCATTAGCATGGACACTCTAGAACATTCGCTCGGCTTGATACACCATGTATCATGAAAAGGTGATTGTTCTCATAATTGTAGCAATCTCTCCTTTCTAATTCAATTAGCTATAAATGATGGCAGTGAGGGTGGTGGAGCTATATTCCAATGTAGATATAAAAACTACTAACTTGTAATGTCTCCCTTTTACTTACCATAACATTTTTAAAAAGGTTACAAAATAGTTAGTTTCTACACGTTGAGATTCACATTAACTCATTTTCATGCAGCTTTAAAGGTTTGAAATCACCTTCAGAAATAATAATCTCTAAATTCCTTTGATTTTACATCCACCTTTGTGTTTTGCTTGAGTGTAATAGTTTTATATGTTTCGTTAAAAGCTTATTCATGTTTAAGGTATATACTATAAATCCTAGCACAATAGGTTGCAGATATTAGCTTTCCTCGCTGCTTAAAAATATTATGTTTCTTACATGTTGTAGTTTTATGGTAAAAGTTTGTGTATAGAATTAAAAAAATATAATCAACAGACATATATAGGTAAAAAAACAATAATTAAACATTTTTTACAAAGCATTATCAGAGATACTAAGTTTGTACATGGAATAAAATATATAATTACTTATATAGATGAAAGAGATATCAAGTTTGTGCATGGAATAAAAAGGTATAATTACTTATATAGATGAAAGAGATATTAAGTTTCTGCATGGAATAAAAAAATATAATTATTTATATAGATGAAAGAGATACTAAGTTTGTGCATGGAATTTGGTACAATTTAGATAAATTCGTTTACAATTCAACTCAAGGTTTTCTCAACTATATATATATATATATATATATATATATATATATCTTTTGAACCATATATATAATTAAAATGTTGTAGTGTAGTGTTGGAATGTTTTTAAATGGATTTTGATGTAAAAAGTTTAAACGAGTTTTGATGTAAAATTATAGTAACACTTGAGTCTGCATTTTCCTTAATCAATTCAATTGTTCCGTTTCATTTTATTACATTGTATTTGAAAAAAAAAAAATTGTTTATTGCTCATATTATTATTATTACTATCATCATACACTACTTTGAGTAAACAAGCAAGTGTTTCACTAATTTTCTCATTTAAAATTAATAATTTTATAAATTTGAAAGCGCCTAATAGGGTAAGTTTTCTTTTTTAAGATATTAATTAAACAATCTCAATTTTTTTAGAGATTTTATATATTTTTTTTTTCAGAGAGAAAAAAGCTTAATATATTATATGAGGAATATAAAGTCCAAAATTTGCTGAGATACATCCGCTTGGTTTGATTCAGATCTGTATGCCACAATAGTCTCAAAAAAATCCTATGATCTATAGAGAAAACATAATGTCTATGAAGCCATCTGAAACTATCTGCTATCAAAATCTCTGTAAATGGTGTGGCTAACTTTCAAAACAGAGCACTAAAAGTCTGGTAAGACAAAATCTTTGATCTGATAAGTGGATTCATCCGAAAAGTGGATTCATCCGAAACTATCTCAAGATGCCAGAATCCAGGTGAGGAAGAAAGACCCATTTTAGAAAGTGCATCGGCTGTTGAGTTTTTGTCCCTGTTGATGTGCTGAATAGTGCAATTCACCATGCGGCTCCAGTAGAAGTTGATCCTGTCTCTCCAACCGGTCAGGTGCTGCGCCAAAATGGTATTTTTCCTGTTTACCGAATCTACCAATAGCTTCGAATCTCCATAGATAGCCACCTGCTGAATGTCTAGGAATATACAAAATTTTAAAAGACCTGTGAGGGCTAAGGCTTCAGCCAGATTGTTGGAACCATGACCACCGTGCCAGAAAGAAGAAAAATGAGAATTTTCAGATATCTTGATGTGGAATCCACATCCACATTGACCCTTTTGAGCAGCCCCGTCGAAGAATGCTGTCGGCTGAGAAAGCTGAACAGAAGAAGACCTGTCTGGGAAATTGTTTTGGTACTTGATTTTCTTCTGAGGAAGCGATTCCAAACAAACAGAGATAGAATCAAAAGCTTTGGCAAAAGAAAATTTCGAGTTGTTGAAGATACAGTGGTTGCGCCATTTCCAGATATACCACATGGTTAAAATACAAATTCTACGCCATAGGATATGGCGCTTACTGCATTTTATGAACCATTCCTGGATCGAATCGTGCATTTCCAGC
This sequence comes from Pinus tabuliformis, assembly GCA_031772625.1. Lineage (NCBI taxonomy): Eukaryota > Viridiplantae > Streptophyta > Pinopsida > Pinales > Pinaceae > Pinus > Pinus tabuliformis. Next base: position 813,229,370 of record CM062820.1, read on the forward strand.
TTAAAGCCATAGACTCTATCTAATTCCTGCCAAATTAGATATGACTGCTTGCATTTAAGAAATATATGCAAGTTTGACTCCTCGTCCTCTCTGCATAAAGAACAGATGTTAGGTCCATTCCATCCCCTCTTCAATAAGTTCTCCCAGGTAAGGTTTCGATTGTGAAATGCAAGCCATGAGAAGAGAATCATCTTCATAGGGCAGCCATCTTTCCAGAAGATTTGTGGGAAAATAGGGGATCCAGTAGTATGTTGTCCGATCAACTGCTGATAAATTCCCTTTACTGATATATTCTCCGCCTCATTCGGGATGTTCCAAGTTAAGAAATCTGAATCTCTTGTTCTGTAGAGACCTCCATTCTGTAGCCTCAACCTTATGCTATGCCACTGCTGCGCAATCTCTTGGGGGATGTTCAAATCGGCTGCATCTTTCCATCGTGGAATGGGGCCATTCCATTCTGCTATCAATTTATCCCAATAAAAGATTCCGCTTCTGTGGAAGTGATGAAGAAGGGATTCAGGAATATCAATATCATCAGCCCCGCATTTGAAATGGTCTCTGCCTATAATGATGTTATTCCCCGATTGAAAGCGCCAGATCAGATGCTTCAAGCAGAGCGCCTCAATCCTTCGAAAACTAAGCCATATGGGGGATCCATATGCTGCACCAATAGAGCCTCTACGGTACCAGAAGTGGAAATTCTTTTTAGCAAGATATTTCGATCGTATCATATGACTCCACGGGCCAACACCTTGTATAGCTCTCCAAAAAGACTTGCACAGGAGAGCTCTACCAAAGATTCTTAAATTTTCTAATCCCCAGCCGCCCATCGACTTAGGAAGAGAGATACCAGACAATTTAATAAGGTGAAATTTACTCCTATCAGCATAACCCCCCCATATGAAATTTGCAGAAAGTCTGTTCATATTGTTGATAATACTCACCGGAAGATGGTATAGGTGCGCCCAATAAACAGAGAGTTGATTCAATATGGATTGGACTAATATAATTCTCCCAGCCAAAGAAAGGCATCGATACTCCCGTCCGGAAATTCTCCTATAGAATCTGTCCACTAACCAGTTCCAATCGGCTCTAGAGTATCCATTCGCTTTGATTCGGAAACCCAAATACTTTATGCCACTGCTGATATGATGGGCTTTTATACCAAATAGCTCAGATATCCATTGAACATCTTCCTGCTTGAGATCAAAATGGTATATAAAAGATTTATCCGGGTTAACCTGAAGTCCCGAAGCCCTTTGAAATTTTTCCATTATCTTTTGAAAGCGCGTCCAAGTGGTCCTGCAAAACATAGCGAATAATAATATGTCGTCTACAAAAAAGTTATGAGTCAGAGATATGTTCCTGCATATTTTGAGGGGCCGCCATGCTTGCTCTTTTACTGCCTTATGAATATGTAAGCTGAGAGAGTCTATAGCCAGAATAAATAATAAAGGGGAGAGAGAACATCCTTGGCACAACCCCCTCTCTGCACTGAAGAAGGAAGTAGGAATGTCGTTTATAATAATAGCATAATCCACAGGATCGACACAAGCCATGATCCAGTTGATCATGTTGCTCCTCAACCCAATTCTTGCCAATAAACACCTGATATATCCCCAATCAATACAATCGTATGCCTTTCTGAGGTCTACTTTGAGTAAGACCGCCTCTCTTTTCTTTGAGTGTATAGAAAATAATGCCTCCTGTGTACCAGCTACAGCGTCATGGATGCTTCGCCCTTTAAGGAAACCATACTGTTCTTTTGATATTGACTCAGATAACACTCCTTTCAGCCTTTCTGCAATGATCTTTGATAATATTTTGAAGGTGGTATTACATAAAGAAATCGGCCGATAGTCCATAAAAGTCTGTGCTTCCTTTTTTTTGGGAATGAGTGCTATATATGTGGAACTTAATTGCCTGCTGATATTCCCCTTTATTCTGATCTCTTCCAGCATCTCTAATAGATCGTCCTTAATATATTCATAGAAATGTATAAAAAATTCTATAGACCAGCCGTCTGGTCCAGGGCTCTTGTCCCGGCTGAAAGATTTCATGGTCTATATTCATCTTCTAAATTGACTTGTCTAATTTTCTTTGTATTATATATCATCAGTTAAAAAATGTATTTACACATACTTATTTAATTATTTTTGTATTAAAAAGATAAGCGATATAAAAATGAATTTAATTACAAAAAATGTGCACTTAAAATTATATTTATATGACCATAACCAATTAATATATATATATATATATATATATATATATATATATATATATATATATATTACAAAAATAGAACATTATTGATTTTACAAAAATCTTTATATCTATGTATATTTTCCTCTAACAAAAATTTCCATAACACTTGTAAATGACTCAAATTCATATAAACTATAATGCTTAAACAAAAATTTCCATAACACTTGTAAATGACTCAAATTCATATAAACATATAATGCTTAAAGAATAATGGATGTAGAGATACAATAAAACTATTTCATTATGATAGAAAAAGAATTAATGTAAGATATAATGTTTATATTTATTATCTTTAAATTTTTACATAAATACATTAAGTATTATTATAATGGTATTTTTATATAACTCAAAATATTATTTTGACATTCTAACCATATTCTTTATATAACTCAATATAAAATAGAATAATAAATGAAAACATATAAAATATAATTAATACTTTATATAATTAATCAAAAAATTATTATATAATTATAATAATTATTATTAAATTTTAATTAAAATATTTATATAGGAAATATTATTTATTTTAATTTATTTTTAATGTAAAATTATATACATCATGTAGAATTCTATTTATTTATTGTTGTAAATATTACAAAATAACAAATATTTTTTATTATTTATTTAGTATTATTTAAATAATAGTAATAAATATTTTTAATATTATTTATTAATTATTATCTTTATAGATGTAATTTTTTAATAGTGGGGTTTTTTAAATTTTAATTTAATTATTAGCAGTTATTTGGTGGAACAATTTGACCTACACTCATTTTTAGTACTAGTCATGATAAGGGTTTCAGATTTATCTCAAAAAAAAACTCCTAACCAATCTAATTGCCCCTCAAATGCAACCAAACCAACCCTACTACAACTGACCAAGTGGAGAAAATGTTGCTAAAAATGAGCAAGCCCAAAACTTGAAATAGGTGGGTAGGGAAAGAATGTCACATATATTAATGCTCCTTTGAACTTTTCCACGTTGTTGCACTCATCTCACCCAGTGCCAAAATATAACTTGTGAAGGTGTTGAACACTTTGAACATAGCATCACTAACTTAGCCACCAAAACGCTATGTTGAGAAGTATCTTTATTTACAATGACTTTACAATGTTTTATAATTTAGTGAAAATTTTGCCAACATTTAACAAAAAATTATAATTTAATAAAATATTGTCAAAAAATTATATATACATATTATATAATTGAAAAAATAGCATGTACATTTTTATATATACCATGAGAATTTGACTATTTATTATACATATGATTTTGGGGGGGCGGGTGGGGGATGTTTCTTAACATTTTGCATGTTTTTTATATATCCTTCTATATTGAGTGTTTGTGGAGTATTGATGATGGTTAATGCATGACAAGATATTGTTGGAGTGGTCTCTTCTCGTTATAGGCTTACTATGGTTCCACTTCTTCATGTTCTTCATCTTCATAGTCTATGTAGAATAATTTATTCTCACCACATTTATGCCCCTTATAACATATTCCCTTTGCTCTTGTTTCATCCATTTGTTGAAGTGTCAACCTTTTCGATTTAGAAGAGGGAGCATGATGTTCTCTATAGCTATTATTGAATAATTTTCTAGTAGCATATTTTTACTTTCAAATTTTATTGCTAAACTGGAAGCATGCTCTAGGGATATAGGTTAATCGAGATGCACCTCGTGTTAGATGCTTTGCGTAAAGTTCCAAAAAATAGGTTTAACAAATTATCCTCAAATATATTTTTTACCCTAAAAGTGAACTTTTGGAATTATTGAATGTGCTCTATAACTAAACATTTTTTTCGAAGATTTACCAATTGAATAAATAATATATTGTTCTTAATATCCCTATAGTGTGTTATCAATTCCTTTGTCAAAATGGACCAAGATACAACATAATCCTATTTCCTTTCACAAACTCATTGATACCACACATGTTGATCTTCTTCTTAGAACATGGCTACAATAATTACTTTTGTAATGTTGCAACTTAGTGTAAATCAAAGTATTGCTTCATATGGAATATCCACATTATAGGGACATTACCATCAAATTTCCTCATATTGATCTTTGTAATGTGGTAGTTCCTTGTTTCTTACTTTAAGCCTTGACATCGTGGATCTCAGAGTGAAAAATCATGATTATGGTTCTTTTATTCAATATTTTCTCTCTCAAATTATGATAAAATACTCCCATAGGTGATTGAGTTCCAACACAATTGTTCTCCTTATTTTCATGATTTCCTTGGATCTCAATATCCCTTTTAGGAAGCCTCTCTGAGAGAATTTTTTCCATGATATTCATGGAATTTTGTATTTCTTCATTTTTTTTCATTCATCTTCTTTTCCATTTTCATACATCATTTTTTTAAGGTTTTCTTGAGAATCTAATATATCCACCTTTTTCAACAAACTACCATCCATTTCATTAAATTTCTTCTCTAATTGGGAGAACATAAATTCCAAGTCTTCACTTTCTTGATGATTCTTGGATGAACCTTTAGAAGTTTTAATTCTTATAGTTTCTTTCTTTGGAGGCATAGTAATAGTACTTCTATTTATCAAAACTTTTAGTCACTAAAATATGGGATCTTGTAATTAAAATTTATTTCAATTGTGAGTTACATACCTTTAAAACCTTAATTTGGAGAATAACTAATTAACTAACCTTTCCTTGATATATATTTGATATTTGATCCCCTTTGAATCTAAAATTTTGACTTGTAATAATTTAATAAGTCTTATCTACAATTCCATAAGTCTAAGCAAAATTTAATGTGTCAAGTGAAATTTATGGTAATTTTCTAAAAATTTGCTAAGTTTTGGCCTCTTCCCAACATAAAACTTGTATGGAATGCCACTTGTCCAATTTTCAAATATATTTATGAATTTTTTATCTAAGTTATACTTCGTTATGTCTCCTCGGATATCTTAAAATTTCACATTTTGAAGTGTTAAAAAAAAAACTAGCGAAAAGTCCACAATCACTCATTTGAAATCGATTTCAAGAAAATTGAAAATCCTTAACTTCCCTTTGGTATATATCATAAATTATGGTGAACTAGAATAGAAAAAATTCATAAATGTACCTTGTTATTCCTTTTCAACCTCCTCAAAATTTCATAGTCTGAAACATCTGAGAAACTTAATTATAGAGATAATGTCGAGATGATTTATTTGAAATAGATTTTAGGGCCAATTCCAACCCTAAATTCCATCACATATAAATCAGAAAGTAGTGAAGAAAAATACACAATTTTAACTATATCTTCCCAAACATCTCTCCTCAACATTCTCAAAATTTCATCATCTAAAACGTCCTAGAAAGAAATTTATAGCAAAAATGTCAAGATGACTTGTTTGAAGCAACAAAACCTTATGTTCATATGCTCTGATACCAAATGTCATGAACCTTGTGCTTTAAAAATTATAATAAACCAACAATTGTAGTCCAATTCAAAGTAAAAACCTCCTTTTACAATGAATATAATGAATAAGACAATATTTGATGATCCTAAGACTAGGTGTCCTTAGAATATATGTAGGAGTCAAAGGGTACAATGAAAGGTCTAGGTGACCTAACAATACAACAATGCAAATGTACTAACTCAATATCTGGGACTTAGTAAGGGTTTCTAGGGTTAGCATGGGACTTAGATAAGATTTAACATCATTCCTCCATTTGCTTCATAGGATGTGAAACCATGAATCTCCTCGCATACCTTGAATGATATTTCAACTCCCCAAACCCGCAAATTGATTGGGTAAAAAGAACTTGACAAATTCATTAGCTTAATGTAGATTTTCCTATATATTCACAAGCTCATGCAATTTACTACAGTAAAATACAAGAACCTACTTCTACTCTTTATAGCGAAAGCCCATAAGGATTGATGAAAATAGTAATCGACAAGAGGAAGATAAATCAATGGCACATAACACAATAAGTATCCAGGGAAAACCATAGCTCAAAACCCCACTATTTGTATTGCATTAAATCATAAATCCAAGATGATAATACAATGCTTGTTCTGACAAGAAAAATCCCAGCACTCAATATGATCAATCTCCCTGCTCACAACCAAGCTCAAGTAAAACCTTAGCCTCTTTTTCTACTCTCTAGGCCCCTATTTCCTTGCGCAATTCCTATGGATGAATAGCCCATATTTTCAACACTCCCTCTCAACAAGAAAGGAATTCAACTCAATCCTGATCATAAACCTTTGGATTGTTCTGCATGCAACACTTCTCTCTAGTGTTGTTTCTACATCAACTCCAGGAAAAAAAAAAAAAAAACATCCAACCTGAATTAGTATGATGCATCTGTCATCAAATTCTCTTATTGTTATTGCCTCTGTCTACTGAAAACTTTGTGCTTCTATTGACTCTACCTTTTTGCACTATTGTCAACCCTTCCCTGTGCTCTTCAATCTCTGACTGTTCTAGACGTTGTCACTCTGATATCTGACTTCATCAATTCCATTGATTCCTCCCACTACTATGTACGTTGGGCTCCCGTAGCAAGGTAGGATCCATGAGTTAAAACCTCGCAATGGACCCTACCCAATTTCATCCCTCTTGGGACTATCACATCACATCGCCCCGCCTCACACCTAGAGGTATGGATGCATGTGCTCTCTCTGCCCACTTGGCTCAAAATTTCCCCCTACTGGAGGTCTCTGCATGAGTGGACGCCTCGACTTGGTCTCCTCCCAGCTTCTCTAATTGGGGTTGCTCCACAATTGTCTAAGACTGCTTCTTCTCTTCTTGAGTGGATCTCTCCACTCGGTCTCCTCTCATCTTCTCTAGTTGTGGCTGCTCCACAACTTCCTGAAGCTACTTCTGAGGATTCTTCTAGGGCTACATGTTGAGAGGTAATTTACTCCCCCTCTCAACCACCAAGTCTCTAACCTTTTCCTTGCTCCTCAAGGCTTTACATGCATCTTGAACCTCAAGAGAATACTGGTTCTTTCCCCACGAACGGGTCTGTTTCACCCGTCCCGTGGTGATGTGTCTAAGGAAAACCTTCCCCTTACTAAAAACCACATCATAGCCACTATCTTCCAATACCGCGACTAAAACAAGATTCTTCTTTAGTCCTGCAACATACATCACATATGTGATCCTGAGAGGGGAGCTAGACTCCCTTTGAAAGGTAACCGTACTGATCCTAGTAGCTTTATAACTCTCGTCATCTCCAAACTCTATGCTCTGCTTGAGGTCTTTCTCCTCAAAATCACTAAAGAGATCTTTATTCCCCGTCATATGGAATGAGGCACCATTGTCAAGATACCACAAGCCTCCTATGACAGTGTTGGCCATGCATGCAATGAGATTGAAATCAAGTTCAAATTGTGAAGCTAGAGTTTCACATGTTGCTGCTATTGTCGGCTCCTTCTTGCTTGTTTTCTTCTATGGTCAGTTCTTGGCATAGTGCCCATGCTTAGGACAGTGAAAACACTTGACTTTCGTTAAGTCCATCTTCTTTCCACCCTCCTCGCCTTCGAACTTCCTTCCCTTGGCCTTCTTTTCCTTACTCGCTAATGAAAAATCCTCTTTGACTACCCCAGAAGAGGTACCATCTCTAGTGTTCCTCCTGGTCTCCTCCTACATCAAATCCGACCACAGTTGTTCCCAATCTGGTAGCTTCTTCCGACCATTGACAGAGTCCTAATAACTATGCCAACTCTTTGGGAGTACTAGAAGAGCAAGACTCACCATATCATCCTTGACAACCGTGATTCCAACACTTCCAAGTTCATCATGATTGTTGGGCATCGGATCCCTCAAGGGATGTTTTGGGGCTTAGATCCCAGATTTTGGTCAAAGCTTGTAATTCCAATGTAAAGACTCCGCATTTTGTGGGTGTGGAGCGTGTAGTTTGTAAAAGAGTCATACGGTTGTCCACTCTTAGTTTTGTTATTGTGATGTCAAATGTAGAGATCTACCCATGGTCCGCAAACCATGGGATTGTATAAATAGAGTGAGGCTCTAAGTAGTTAAGAGATCAATGGATAAGAAAAGATGAACATATGATGTATGTGAGATAGATCTATGGAGCAAAATCTAGTTTTGGGTCGTAGAGTAGGAGAAGGCTCTACAGCTGAGTGCACAGAGGCCTAGTAGTCTGCAACTGAGTGAGCGGACCCCTGTAACTAAGTGCGTAGGGCGAGTCGAGTGTGTAATAGTTGGAAGTATTAATAAATAGAAGTTTCCTATCATTTCTGTGTAGTTATTTCCTGTTTTATGCATCTTTTTATTGGGTATGAAATTCACTTCTAATACTTATATGATGCGTGAATGTGTATAATTGTATTGATTAAGTGAATGCAAGATAGAATATTTGTTTATGTGAAGTTAACTAAGATCTGTTAAGAAGATAAGTAAGATACGTGGGAAATAGTGCATTTTGCTGCCCTAGCAGCGCAAAGGCATCTCAGCCCCTAGTTAGGGCTGTACAAAAGACGATTATAACAAATCGCGAAGGTATTGAAGGTTGGAACAGTGCACGAAACGACCTACGTGAAGACAGATCTAGTTGGACTAAATTGATATCTCAGACATCTCAAGGGTGTGAAAACTTGGTTCCAGCACCCCCCATACTGCTTTGGGTGAGACTTCAATCTGCACTCTGCAGGCTGATGCCGAAAGGGCCAGTAGTGTAGGGATTTGTTTGGCTAAATAACTCCGAACCTGGGTTAGGCCACCATAAGCCAACAAATGGTTCCATTGTCGGGACCGAAATCTGCATAGAGATGTATGATGTCGTATCATTGGAATCCAACTAAGAAAGAAATTGAAGGCTGGTTGGACAGAAAAATTCACGAGTTCACAGCGCAAGAGAACGGGAACCCGCAACTGTCAAAAGAAGAGTGGTTAGACTACTACCTGTATACGGAGATCCACGAAATCTCCTCGCGTCCTTCCCTACTGAGCTATACGAGTGGATCGCGAAGCTAGCAGATAGCTAAGGAAGGTGGAAGCTTGACAGTCCTATTGTGTGGACCCCAGAGTTAATGTGAAGGTTGGAAGCATCGGAGGATAAGATCGCACGCGCCATTGATCATTGGCTCAATCATATTATAGGAGGATTCATTACTGAGTTCACGGTTGACACCTCAGTTAGCTACAGCGAGGCAGAGCGACGCTTTCTCAAAGGACCATGAGGTAAGTACGTAAAGTCTTTGAATACTTGGATTAAAATGTTATTGTGCGAAAATAGGGTGACGTAGTTACCTTGATGTTCGACGCTACGTGAAGTGGACAAGCTTACAGGAATGAAGGAAATAAGGGACCAAAAATTAGCCCCTTGATTTCACCTCCGCGAGGGGACGAGGATAGCTCGCAAAGGTCTCACTGCGAAGTGTGATCCATATGATAAGGCAAAGAATTCCATAAATACCACCTCCACCCACACCACCACCATCTTCACCACCATCACCTCCATCTTCACCCATACCACCTCCACCACCACCGTGATTCAATATGGCAAGCATAGTGAAGTTGCATGTGTTCAAAGGTTTGGGAAATGAGGATCCGAACCAATTCTGGTTCATGGTAAGGGTTTTATGGGAAGCGCAAGGAATTACAGATGACAATATAAAGAAATTGACACTGGTTAGCACCCTGCAGGACTACACGTTGACCTGGTATATTAAGCACTCCAATGATAATCCAAATGCGGGAGTCACGGATATCCAAGCAACGCTAAATAAAGAATTTAGCAGGCCAAAGTCTAAAGCATAGTTGATCATTGGATTCAAAGAGATCACGATGCTACCAGGTGAGACTCCTTGGACGCTAGATCATAGGCTGAAATGTAAGATTCGTGAAGCTAATATGAATCTGACTGATGAACAGCATCATGAGTGGTTTGTAGCTTTGCTAATGCCACATTTAAGGAGTGCATTATCGCAACAAAAGATAACGACTCAAGAGGAGGCCTTAGAGATTGATATGAGGCTACATGAGACCTCGATGCTGGATCCTAATTTAGGAGTTCAGCAGATCCACCCGCAGCTGAAGAATTTATGCCTTGAGATGCAGACTCTGAAACAGGACAGGACAACTCGACTAGAAGTGCGCGAAGTGGTATGGTGCGTAAAATGCAAGGGTCAGGGTCATGAGAAGGACCACTGCCCAGTTTTCACAAATTACCTCGCAGGAGGGGGACTGATGCCCTTAAGGCTAGAAGCACAAGCAAGACCTAGCGCGACACCTTCTTTGTGGTGTGTGATTTGTAAAATAGCAGGAAAAAATGCCACTGACAATTGTCACTTGTTACAGAAGTATATGTAAAATTCACAATAGTTGTTTTGCAACTTTTGTAGGTCAGTGGGACATGATGAGCGCACTTGCAGAAGCTATGAGTTGATGATGGATAGAACTCCCACCTACAGAGTTTAGGCCGAAACGCAGCCCCTTGACCAAAATACAGGAATGGCGTGAACGGGATTTCAGGGGGTGTAGGTTTTAACCCCGTACAGAAATTACCTGCATATAAATTCTAAAACATAGAAAATAAATAATGCGAGAGCAGAACACATAAAACACATATACACAGAGATTTTCCCCTAGATCCCAAAACCAGGACTACCAGCTTGAGTTTTCATTATGTTCCTTTCAATGTTATAATACATATTTATACATGTCGAAGCATCCAATACCATGGACCAAAAACCATCGCGTCCAATACCATGGACCAAAAACCATCGCGTCCAAAAAACATGTGTCAAAATCATGCACAAAACCATAGGTGGGTATGCCCAACCTAACATAGGGTCCAAAACCAAAAAATTTCGAGGCGCTGCCCCGGACCCCATAAAGTGGGGTTACGGGTGCCCCTCAAACCCCCTATTAACTATATGGAAATAATATAACACAACCCAACATTCTCCCACTTGTTGTTTTCTTTCCACAGGGGGCCACAAGAGAGCTTAGTCATTTTTCCAGCCCTGAAATGCCCATTGTCTCTCTACACCAAGAGAACTTCTCAAAGCTCACAGATTTTGTCAATGCATTTGCAGTATTCTTCAAAGTGTCCACCTTTACCAGCAACACCTTTTTGTATTCTATCATATCCCTCACAAAGTGATACTGAACATCAATGTGCTTTGTCTTTGAATGATATGCGGGGTTATTTTCCAAGAAAATTGCACTTTGGCTGTCACATTCTATCCTTATAGCTTCTTGTACTAACCCCATACTTGAACACAATCTTTGCAACCAAATTGTTTCCTTGCTTGCATGAGTGGCTGCCATGTATTCTGCCTCTATAGTTGACAATGCCACTACAGATTGTTTCTTACTCATCCAACTGACTACACCTCCAAATAGGTTAAACACATACCACTTGTAGATCTTCTCTGATCCAGATCTCCAGCCCAGTCTGCATCAACAAAGCCATGAATATCCAACACTCTGTCCAATCCTGGTCTTCCTTGGTAGCACAAACCATAATCACTAGTGCCACACAAATACCTGAAAACCCGCTTCACTGCTGTCCAGTGCTCCTTCCCTGGTTTTGACATAAACCTACTCAATGCTCCCACTACATGTGCAATGTCTGGTCTAGTACAGACCATTGCATACATCAGGCTACTAACTGCACTTGCAGATGGAACATAGGACATGTCCTCTTCCTCTTCTTGTGTCTTGGGACACTGTTCAGCAAATAACCTCACACCTACAGGAATAGGAACCTTCATCGGTTTACTATCCAGCATATTAAACCTCTGCAATATTGTCTCGACATACTTCCTCTGGTTTAACCAGAGCTTCCTCTTTGCCCAAACTCTTTTAATTTCCATGCCCAAAATATAGTTTGCAGCACCAAGATCTTTCATGTCGAATTTGGAGGACAATTGGGTCTTCAAAACCTGGATAACTTCTTTATCATTTCCAACCAACAACATATCATCCACATACAAGACTAGATAAATAACACGGTCACCAATTAATTTAAAATACACACAGTGATCTGCTTTGCTTCTGGTGAAGCCAAGTCCCCGTATAAATGTATCAAATTTCTGATACCACATCCTTGGTGACTGTTTTAACCCATATAGAGACTTCTTTAACTTACATACCAGTTCTTTCTTACCCTTCACTACAAAGCCTTCAGGTTGCTTCATGTAGATCTCCTCTTCCAGATCCCCGTGAAGAAATGATGTCTTCACATCCATCTGTTCTACCTCAAAATCAAAAGCAGCAGCAACAGATAAAAATAATCTAATAGAAGTTACCTTGGCAACAGGAGAAAAAATATCACCAAAATCAATTCCCGACACCTGGGAATAACCTTTGCTACCAACCGAGCTTTGTATTTCTCCACTTTTCCTTCTGCATTTGTCTTCTTTTTGAACACCCATTTGTTGCCAATGGGTTTCCTTCTAGCCGGCAACTCCACCAGATCCCAAGCCTCATTTTTGTGCAAAGATGCCATTTCATCAACCATGGCCTCTTTCCAGAGTTTTCCATCCTCTAAATCCATTGCTTCCTTTACAGTTCTGGGATCATCATCAGTAACAGACAAAGAAAAATTTGAACAGAAAGCAGATGGACTATACCTTTCTGGCTGCCTTCTTTCTCGAACTGATCTTCTCACAGCCAGAGTTTGTGGCTCTTCGTCTTCCGATTCCTCCTCTGTTGTAGAGTCTGATTCTTCCTCCTTTAGCTCAAACTCTATCTTCTCAGGTTCCTTTGGTTGGACTTTATGTTTAATAACATCTTTCACCTCTCTGAACACCACATCTCAGTTGTACATAACCTTCCTTGTTACTAGGTTCCAAAGCTTATAACCCTTTAAACCATCCTTATACCCAATAAAGATGCACTTTTCAGATTTACTATCCAACTTTGTTCTTTTCTCCTTTGGAACATGTACATATGCATCACATCCAAATACCCTCAGATGTGAAAGAGAGGGTTTCTTACTAGTCCATACCTCTTGTGGAGTCTTGTCCTCCAATGTTGATGAAGGTGACATGTTGACCAGGTAAAATGCAGTATCCACCGCCTTTGCCTAGAATTCTTGTCCTAACCCGGCACCACTGAGCATGCTTCTTGCCCTTTCCATCAACGTCTTGTTCATTCTTTCTGCAACTCCATTTTGCTGAGGTGTATATGGAGTAGTCTTCTGTCGTGCTATACCACACTTCTTGCAGAATTCTTCAAATTCCTTACTGCAAAACTCTCCACCATTATCTGTCCTCAGCACCTTTATCTTCTTCTCTGTCTAGTTTTCCACTAGAGCCTTAAATTCTTTAAACCTATCAAAGACTTCATATTTCTTCTTAAGGAAATATATACATGTATTCGTTGAGAAGTCATCTATAAATGATACATAATACACAGACTTACCCAGTGATGGAACCTTCACAGGTCCAAACACATCACTGTGCACAAGCTCTAATATATGTTTCGCCCTCTTACCACCAGAGGGGAAACTCACCCGATTCTGCTTCCCATATACACAATTTTCACAGAAATCAAAATCCAGAGAGCTATTACTCATACCTTCTACCATACCTTTACCATGAAGTATTCGAAGGCCCTTCTCTCCAATATGTCCAAGCCTTTGATGCCACATCATGGTCTTTTCTCCAGAGACCACTAGATTTTATGCTCCACTTTCACGAACCATGGAGCTGTTGCACCCATCAACAATAGTGCTACCTTGCAGCTTGTATAGAGTTCCAATCCGAACTCCCCGCATCAATACCAGTGCTCCCTGAACCATCTTGCAGGTATCCTTCTCGAACACTGTCTTTACACCTACATCATCCAGCGTACTAACAGAAATCAGATTTCTGGCTAATGCAGGAATATGCAGAACACCCAGAAGTGTTCTAACCCTTCCACCTTGCAGCTTCAACTTTACTTTTCCACAACCAATGATTCTAGCCTTCCTGTCATCCCCCAAAAAGACATCACCACCATCATATTTCTCATACTCACATAACCACTCTCTATGGGGAGTGAAGTGAAAGGATGCACCTGAGTCAATCAACCATGCCTCTTGATCTACATGTGTACTTGAAGAACCCAAGTACACATCCCCACCTTCATCTGAAGTGGTTTTCGCCTCTGCAGAAGGAGCCTCATCAGATCCCTTTCCTTTGTCAGGAGCTTTAGATTTACAGTCCCTTTTGAGGTGGCCTTCCTTTCCGCATTTCCAGCACACCACCTTAACAGGTTTTCTTAGAGATTTAGATCTCCCACTCGAGACTTATTTTTGTTTCTGTTCTGGGACCATCCTCGTATAGACAAGGCATCACCATTTTGGCTCTCCATATTTTTCTATCTCATCTCCTCCGTCAGCAAGGCTGAGACTATTTCATCAAACTGCAAGGCAGTTGCATTGCTACCTATTGCAATAACCAGACTATCCCACGAATCTGGTAGAGAACACAACAAACTGATGCACTTATCTTCATCTGAAATTTTAAGATCAACAGATGCTAACTAACTTACCACAGTATTAAATGCGTTCAGATGCTCTGTCACCGAGTCTCCATCTTTCATCCTCAGGTTATACAGCTTTTTCCACAGGAACAGTTTATTCACCAGAGACTTAGATTGGTACAAAGTCCCTAACTTGTCCTACAAAGCCTTTGTTGTAGCTTCCCCTGATACATTCAACAATACTGAATCTGAGACACACAATCGTATTGTGCTCTTTGTCTTCCGATCCAACTTCTTCCATTCTTCATTGGACACTCACGTTGGTTTAGTACCCAGATCTATCACGATCCATTGATCTTTATCCACCAACAGATCCTCCATCTTGAGTTTCCACAACTCAAAACTCTGACCATTAAATTTCTTGATCTTTGTCTTTCCACTGCTCGCCATCTTCTTTCACCACCAGAATCAATCTCGCAGATCTCCCACTGAACAGGGTCTACCACAGGCCCGAGCGAAACCCCTCAGCAACAAAGGCATCCCCTTGAATCCAATACCAAATGTAGGTTTTAACCCCGTACAGAAATTACCTGCATATAAATTCTAAAACATAGAAAATAAATAATGCGAGAGCAGAACACATAAAACGCATATGCACAGAGATTTTCCCCTAGATCCCAAAACTAGGACTACCAACTTGATTTTTCATTACATTCCTTTCAATGCTATAATACATATTTATACATCCCGAAGCATCCAATACCATGGACCGAAAACCATCGTGTATACCATGGACCGAAAACCATAGCGTCCAAAAAACATGTGCAAAAATCATGCACAAAACCATCGGTGGGTCCACCCAACCTAACATAGGGTCCAAAACCAAAATTTTCCAGGGCGCTGCCCCGGACCCCATAAAGTGGGGTTATGGTGCCCCTCAAACCCACTGTTAACTATGTGGAAAGAATATAACACAACCCAACAAGGGGCACGGAGGAGGACCTGGAAGAGGTCGCAGATAATTGATATGATACAATTGCGGAGGGCCAGGACATTATGCCCGCGATTTCAAGAATCCAACACACCCATCGTGTTTGTATTACACCTTGTTTGATCATGAGAAATAAGATTGTCCTACGCTAATAGATAGGATACGTGACAAAGGAGCGCTACCGCCTCCCCTGACTCAGAACCTGCAGATGATGAGGTCTGAGCCGCACGAGGAAGATCCAAATGTGAAAATTGTGCTCCGAAGTGGAATCACAATGGGAGATGACAAAGGCAAACAACCAGAAGATAGTACTTGGGTTCGCAAAGCTTCGGCGAAAGAAGTAGAGTTTGATTTGGAGCGCACTCAGGAAACCTTCATGGAAGCTAAGAAGAGCTTTGATGATGCCTCCACTTCAGAAAGCAAAGATAAACCGAAGCTGGAGATGGACCTATCTATGCTAACAATGTTCCTAGAAACATGTATGAAGCTACTGTGCGACAATAAGGTGGTGAAAGGGTTACAATAACTCATCAACAGATGCACAGGGACTGCGCTAGGAGAACTGTGCGTAGTCCAGAAGATCAGAAAGCATAAGACAAGAACGGGAAGAGAGATGAGACTAACCGTGCAAATCGGATAATATGAGATGGACCAAGTAATTCTGGATTTGGGATCAGATGAAAATGTTCTATCGAAGCAGACATGGGAGCGAATGGGGCGGCCTACGCTGCAATGGTATCCAATTCAACTAAGGATGGTGAACCAACAGAAAATAATACCCATGGGGTGATTGCAAGGAATAACTATGGATATTGAGGGAGTGAGCGCACTGGCGGATTTTGAAGTGATAGAGATTGTTGATTATAGCAATCCCTACCCTGCGCTCTTAGGAATTGACTGGTCCACTGACATGAATGGGGTAATCAATTTTAAGAAGCGCAAAATGATTTTTGAAAATAATTCATTGCGCGTAGTTGTACCCCTAGACCCTACTGAAGGATCATGCTATACGGAGCTGGCGCGTGACTATGGAAGTGATGATGATTTGGACTGCATTTATAAGATAATAGCACGAGGCCAAGACTGGGTGAATCCCACTATGGGTGGGTGGATTTCATGGGAGCACAAATTCTCTTGTACTTCAGATTTGGATGAGGAAACAAAACGATGGCAGAATCGGTTACATGAGGTAACTACACTGAATTATAATATGATGACAAGTTCGTTGCGTTGCGTATCGACAGAAGTAAGAGACCTACCTACTTATGATGGTTTAAGTGAGGTAGATACCTTCTTGGATAAATTTGAAAGAGAAGTACCAGAAAAGAAATTATTCCAGGCCTTGGACTGGGTATGTGCACTACGCCTACGAGATTGTGGGGTACGCACAAAGGGAGCTTTGACTACTGGCAAGAAAGTAAGAGAATGATGCGCACATGATTTGGGAAGCCTAGGGTGCGATTGACAGATAAGTACAATGGGCAGGATGATCCGCGCGCACATCTGGCCAAGTGGACACAGGCCTATGGAGAAAAGCCACAACTTGAGTGGGTGCACTTGTTCAGTCATACCCTAGATGTTATACCAATGAACTGGTATATAGAAACAAAGCTCCATCATGGGACATGTGAATTGGATATCCTGCACAAAGGGTTTGTGATGACCTTCAGTTTTGAGGATGGGTGGGATAGTATTGATTAAACACTGCAAGAGGTAAAAGCGGCCATCTTTAGCATACCACAAGAGCCCGTAGAATTGATTCAGCCTGAATGGGATACTCAGTTGAGTTGTGCACTGGAATGTTATAATGTAACTGTTGAAGAAGAAGATGAAGATCCGCAGAAAATTAACATTCCAGAGATGGAAGGCCACCATGAGGTTCAGGGACCACAAATTGAGAACCCTGACATAACCGCACCAATGAATACTAAGCAGGTGAATATTGGTACGGAGACAGAACCTAAATTCGCGAAGATTGGAGACTACTGGGACAACATGATGGTGGATAAGGTCACTGAATTACTCCACGAATATTAAGACTTATTCCCGACCAAGTTTACGGATTTGAAGGGAATAATCGAAGATTTAGGGGTAATGAAGATCACGTTAAAACCCGACGTGAAGCTAGTTAAGCAAAGGTCATATCGCTTAAATCCAAAATATAAGGAGAAGGTCTGTGTATAACTAGACAAGATGCTCACGGCAGGCATCATTGAGTCTGTGGAGGAATCTGATTGGGTAAGCTCGATGGTAGTACAAGAGAAGAAGCAGAATGACGAAATAAGAATATGCGTGGATCTTAGAAAATTGAATGACGCGTGTGTACATGATCCATTCCCAACTCCATTCATGGATGAGGTGTTGGACAATGTAGGCGGTCAGGAAGAATATTCTTTCACTGATGGGTTCTCAGGGTACCACTAGATCAAAATTGCGTCGGAGGATAGGAGCAAGACAACCTTCGCAACAAAATGGGGTTGCTTTCAATATATTTTCATGCCATTTGGATTGAAGAATGCCCCTACTATCTTTTCGCAAGTGGTTGTTGCGACATTCAGGGAATATATTCATAAGTTCTTGGAGGTCTATTTTGATGACTGAACTATATTTGGGTTGGTTAGGTGCCATGTAGCGAACTTGCGCTTGATCCTAGATACATGCCGAAGATACCAAATCGCACTCAACCTCAAGAAGTGTTTGTTCCTCATTCTTTTTGGGAACCTGTTGGGGCATGTGGTTTGTAAACAAGGGCTGATGGTAGACCCCGCGAAAATCACTGTGATTCTGAATTTGCAAGAGCTGCGGAGTACGAAACAGTTGCGATCTACTCTGGGACATATAGGGTACTACAGAAAGTTTATCAAAGGCTATGCCCAGATCACCACACCAATGGAAAATCTGTTGAAAAATGATGTCACGTTCTACTTGAACGATCACTGTAAGAAAAGATTGGATGTATTGAAAGAAAAGATGGTTACTTCACCAATTCTGGCCTTCTCAAACTGGAAGAAAGAGTTTCATGTCCATGTTTACGCGTAGTGTATAGCACTAGGGGCAGTACTAACACAGGATGGTGGAGAAGGCTTGGATCACCCTATCGCATTTGCGAGCCACAGATTATCTAAATCAGAGAAGAACTATTCCACCACTGAGCACGAGGGACTAGCTATGGTGTATGTGCTCCAGAAGTATCGACACTACTTGCTAGGAGGACACTTTAAGATGTATACAGATCATTCTGCATTGAAGTACTTGGTTAATAAGCATGTGTTGTGGGGGCGCATATGCAGATGGATTTTATTGTTCCAAGAATATGATTTTGAATTTGTTGTGAAGCCTAAACCATTGAACGTGGGACCATATCACCTGTCGCGCATTGAGATAGGGGAGGAACCTACTAGTCTGGAGGAAGGATTACCCGACGCGCAACTCTTTTCTGTGCGCATAGTAGATGGACATTTTGAAGATATAATTCACTTTCTAACAACTGGAATTGCACCGAAAGAATACTCTGTCCAATAGAAGAAGGAATTAATGGTGCGCACGGCAGATTTCTCGACCATTGCTGGGCATCTATACAATATGGGGAATCATGAAATATTGCGAAGGTATGTACCTGAATTTGAACAAAGTAGCATCCTCGTGGATGCTCATGGGGGCATAGCAGGAGGACAATATGCGGGAAGAGCAACCGCGCAGAAGATTCTATGTGTTGGGTTGTGGTGGCCAACCCTTCATCAGGATTCAAAAGCACACTGCAAGGCATGCGATGTATGTCAAATAACAGGTAATCCATTGCAAGGGACGAAATGCCTTTGAATCCACAAATGAAATTGCAACCTTTCGAAAAGTGGGAAATAGATTTTGTAGGACCTATCAAACCTCAAGGAAAAATAGGCACAAGATATATTATCACTGCAACAAAGTACTTGACTCATTGGGCAAAAGCACAGTTGGTGAAGGATTCCACAACCACAACCACCACAAAGTTTTTGTTTGAACACGTACTGACGCGATTTGGATGTCCGAAGATCTTAATGAGAAATCATAGTACGCACTTCCTGAATGAAACAATCAGTGCACTGACGAAAGAGTTTCAGGTGTATCATCAGAAGAGCACACCGTATCACCCACAAGTGTTGGGCATGGAACCCCCCCAAGGCATGTTTTGGGGCTTAAAGCCCAAGTTTTGACTGAATCTTGTTGTAAAGCTCCGTGAATTACGGGCACGGGGTACGAAAGTATGATAGAGTCACAGGGTTGTCCGCCCTAGTTTTGTAATGTAATGTCGGCTGGATAGACCTACCCATGGTCTGCGGACCATGGGATTGTATAAATAAAGCAAGGCTCTAAGTGTAAAAGAAGACTAACTAATAATGAAGGAAGAATGAGAAGTTTAAGTGGTGGATTCAAAGTGTAGAGTGTGTATGTGGGTCATAGAGTAGGAGAAGGCTCTGCAGCTGAGTGCGCAGAGGCCTAGTAGTATGTAGCTGAGTGTGCGGACCCCTGTAGCTGAGTCCGTAGGGTGAGTCAAGTCTGTAACCGAGGAAAGAATCAATAAAGAGAAGCTTTTCTATAATTATGTGTATCTGTTCTTGGGTTAATGCATGATTGATATAATTTGCAAATGTAATGTTTATTTACTATGCGCACCTGTATGAAGGTCCTATGTTGTTAAGTATAACTTAAAGCACTCAAGTAGGTAAAGATAATTAATTAATATTGGAATATAAGCAATTTTTTGGGTAATAACGCAGATCACGGCGCACAACCCCTGGGTAGGGCTACGCAAAGTTATTATATCAGGCTGCGAGGAACAGGAAAGTGTGTGAAGCAACCCACGCGAAGGGACAAACCGCGAACCAGGCAAACTCATCAGACATCCCCAGGTTGCGGAAACCTAGTTCTAGCACCCTCCCATACTACTTCAGGTGAGACCTCAGTCCATGCTCCATGGACTGTTGCCGAAAGGGCCAGTAGTACTGGGATTTGTTTGGCTAATTAATTTTGAACCTGGGTCAGGCCCCAACAATCCAACAAATGGTTCCATTTCTGGGATCGGGATCTGCATAGAGATGTCTGATGTCATATCATTGGAATCCGATAAAGAAAGGAATTGAAGAGTGGTTGGACAGAAAGATTCACAAGTTCGCGACGCATGAAAACAGGAATCCATGATTATGGAAGGAATAGTGGTTATATTTCTACTTATATACGTAAATCCATGAAATTTTCTTTGCATCCTTCCCTACTAAGTTAGATGAGTGGATCGCGAAGCTAGCAGAGAGTCAAGGAAGGTTTAAACTCAACAAACCTATTGTGTGGACTCCAGAATTGGTGCGCAGACTAGAAGCATCAGAAGATAAGATTGCGCGATGTCAATCACTGGCTGGATCAAACCATAGGAGGATTCATCATTGAATTCACGGTAGATACTTCAGTCAGCTATAGCGAGGCAGAATGGTGCTTCCTCAACGAACCGCGAGGTAAGTATGTTAAATCTTTGAACACTTGGATTAAAATGCTACTGTGTGAAAAGTGGGTTATGCAAATAAATTGATGTTTGGGGCTACGCAGAGTGGGAAAATCTATAGAAACGAAGGTAGCACAAAACTAGAAACTAGGTCCTTGATATCACCTTTGCGAGGGGGTGAAGAAGAGCTCGCGAAGGTTTCGCTAAGAACTATGATCAACCTGATATGGTAGAGAATTCCGTGCATACACCCCCACCACTAGTTCCACCATCTTCACCCCTGACTTCACCCACACCACCTCCGCCACCATTGCGAAGTAGTATGGTTAGCACGATAAAGCTACCAGTGTTCAAGGGAGTAGGGAATGAAGATCTGAACCAGTTTTGGTTCGTGATAAAAGTTGTATGGGAAGTACAGGGTGTCACGGATGACAATATAAGGAAGGAAACATTGGTCAGAGCTCTGCAGGATCGCGCGCTGACTTGGTACATTAAGCATTCAAATGACAATCTGAATGCGAGGATAGCGAATATCTAGACTGCGCTAAACAAATAATTTAGCAGGCCAAAGTCAGAGGCACATTCGATCATTAGATTCAAGGAAATCTCAATGCTACTAGGCAAAACCCTGTGGGAGTTGGATCAAATACTGAAGTGCACAATTCGTGAAGCGAACATGACCTTAACAGACGGGAAACACCGCGAATGATTTGTAGCCTCGTTAACACTGCATCTACGGAACGTGCTGTCACAACAAAGGCTAACCACTCAGGCTGAGGCTTTGGAGGTCGCGATGAGATTGCACGAGACTCTGATACAAGATCCTAACCTAAGATTCCATCATATTCACGTGCAGTTGAAAAACTTGTGCCTTGAGATGCAGAGTTTGAAACAAGACAGGATGGCTCATCCAAAAGTGCACGATGAGGTATGGTGCGTAAAGTGCAAGGGCCAGGGGCACGACAAGGACCACTACCCAGTGTTCGCGAATTACCTCGCGAGAGGAGGACAAATTCCATTGAGACCGAAGGCACAAGTAGGACTAAGCACGGTGCCTACATTATGGTGTGCGATTTGTCAGATAGGAGGAAAGCATGCTACAGATAACTGCCATATATTACAGAAGTATATGTAGAATTCGCAGCAGTTGTTCTGTAATTTTTGTAGATTAGTAGGCCATGATGAGCGCACCTGTAGAAGTTATGAGCTGATGATGGATCAAACTCCTACCTGTAGAGTTCAGGCCGAAACACGGCCCCTTGACTAGAACGCAGGGATGGCACAAACCGGATTTCAGGGGTGCAAACGAGGTTGAAGTGGAATGGGACCAGGAAGAGGTCACAGACAGCTAATATGTTAGAATTGCAGAGGGTCGGGGAATTATGCCCATGATTGTACAAATCCAATGAGACCATCATGCTTATATTACATGCAGTTTGATCATGAGACGAAGGATTGTCCCATACTGATAGCAAGGTTGCACGATAAAGGAGCACTCCAGCCTCCCCCAACTCAGAACCTACAAATGACGAGGTCTGAGCTGCACGAGGAAGATGCCAATATAAATATCGTGCTTTGAAGTGGTATTACGACAGGGGAGGACAAAGGCAAGCAGCCCGAATAAAGTACCTAGGTTCGCAAGGCTCCAACAAAGGAACCAGAATTTGACTTGGAGCATGCTAAGGAGACATTGATGGAAGCTAATAAGAGCTTCACGGATGCCTCCACTTCAGGAAGTAAAGACAAACTAGGGCCGGAAATGGACCTGTCAAAGCTCATTACTTTTTTGGAGACATGCATGAAGTTGATGCGCGATAGTAATGTTGTAAAGGGGCTACAAGAACTCATAACTAGATGCATTGGGACCGCGCTAGGAGAACTGCGCGTAGTTCGAAAGCTCAGGAAGGACATGACCCAAATAGGAAGGGAGATGAGATTGACTGTGCAGATCGGGGAATATGAGATCGATCAAGTGATTATGGATTTACGATCGGACGTGAACATCCTACCAAAGCAGACATGGGAGCGCATGGGCAGGCCTGAACTGCAATGGTCTCCTATCCAACTATGAATGGTGAACTAGTAAAAGATCCTACCTATGGGGAGATTGTAGGGAATCACAGTAGACATCGAAGGAGTGATCACGCTAGCAGATTCCGAAGTGATAGAGATTATGGATGACAAAAAGCCCTATCCCGCGTTATTGGGAATAGATTAGGCCACTGACATGAATGGAGTAATAAATCTAAAGAAGTGCAAGATGATCTTTGAGAAAAAGTCAGTGCGCATAGTGGTGCCTTTAGACCCTACAGAAGGATCGCGCTACACAGAACCAATGCGCGACAACGACAGCGACAACGATCTAGACTGCATCTACAAGATAACCGCGTGGGAGAAAGATTAGGTAAATCCAACCGCAAATGGCCGAGTCTCTTGGGAATGCGAAATCTTCTGCACCTCAGATTCTGATGAGGAGATAGAACGATGGCAAAACCGGTTACACGAGATAACCACGCTCAACTGTAACATGATGACAAGGTCGCTGCGCTGTGTAGCAACAGAGGTAAGAGACCTGCCTACGTAGACGGGTTGGGCAAGATGGATGATTTCCTGAAAAAAATTGAAAAAGAAGTGCCAAAACAATATCGTTTAGGTGCTCTGAAATGGGTACTGCACTACACCTACAAGGTGGTGGGGTACACACCAAATAAGTTTTGAGGACTGGCGTGAATGCAAGAGGATGATGCGCTTATGATTTAGGAAGCCTCAAATGCGATTGAAATACAAGTATGATGGATGGGATGATCCATGTATGCACCTCGCAAAATGGACGAAGGTTTATGGGGAAGAGCCACAACCTGAGTGGGTGCACCTATTCTATCACACCCTGGATATTATACCCATGAATTGGTATATAGAGGCAGAGCTCCGCCATGGCATGAATGAATGGGATGTCTTGCATGAAGGATTCCTGTTAACCTTCACATTTGAGGATCGTTGGTGGGATACTGTTGATGATGCGCTACAAGCAGTAAAAGAAATTATCTTTAAAATACCCCAGGAGCCAATGGAAGTGCTTCAGCCTGAATGGGCGACCCAGCTAAGTTGTGTGCTAGAGTGTTATAATGTAAACATTGAAGAAGACGACGAAGATCCACGCAAAGTTAACATTCCAGAAACTGAAGGCTATCACGAGGTTCAAGGGCCATTGATTGAAGACCCTGACATTACCGCACCGGTAAAAACAAAGCAAGTAAACATTGGTACGGAGGCTGAACCGAAGTATGCAATGCTCGGTGACTACTAGGATGATGCCACAGTGGATAAGGTCGTTGAGTTACTCCGCGAGTACCAAGACTTATTCCCAACCAAGATCATAGACTTAAATGGGCGTTGGTGATTTAGGGATGATGAAGATCACCCTAAAACCTAACGCGAATCCGGCTAAGCAAAGGCCTTACCACTTGAATCCGAAGTACAAGGAAAAGGTCTACGTAGAACAAGACAAAATGCTTGCAACAGGAATCATTGAGCCAATGGAAGAATCTAATTGGGTAAGCCCTATGGTAGTACAGGAGAAGAAGTAGAAGGGCGAGATAAGAATATGCGTGGACCTAAGTAAATTGAATGACGTCTGTGTGCATGAACCATTCCCGACTCCATTCACAGATGAAGTATTGGAAAATGTCGGCGGGAAAGAAGCATATTCGTTTACTGATGGGTTCTCAGGGTACCACCAGATCAAAATCGTGCTGGAAGATAGGAGCAAGACCACCTTCGCGACTGAGTGGGGCTGCTTTCAATACAACGTTATGTCGTTTGGGTTAAATAATGCACTGGCCATATTTTCGCGCATAGTTGTTGCAGCATGCAAAGAGTATATCCACAAATTCCTGGAGGTCCACTAGATGATTAGAATGTATTTGGATTGATTAAGCACCATGTAGCGAGCTTACGCTTGATGCTGGATATTGCCGACGACACTAAGTTGCACTAAACCTCAAAAAGTGTACGTTCCTCATTCCCTTTGGGAACCTGTTGGGATATGTGGTCTGCAAACAGGGACTAATGGTAGACCCCATGAAGATTGCAGTAATTCTGAATTTGGAAGAACCATGAAGTGTTAAACAGTTGCACGCTACCTTGGGACATATGGGGTACTACAGGAAGTTCATCAAAAGCTATGCCCGGATCACTGCACCAATGGAGAAACTGTTGAAAAAGGATGTCACGTTTTGCTGGAATGATGATTGCATGAAGAGCCTAGATGTACAAAAAGAGAAACTGGCCTCCACCCCAATCCTGGTCTTCCCGAAATGGGATGTGGAGTTTCATGTCCATGTGGATGTGTCATGTATAGCATTGGGAGCAGTGCTCACACAAGAAGGCGGAGAGGGCTTGGACCACCCTATCGTGTTTGCAAGTCGCAGGTTATCCAAAGCCAAAAAAAACTATGCCACAACCGAACGCGAGGGGTTGGATATGGTGTACGCGCTCCGAAAATACCGGCACTATTTGTTAGGATGACATTTCAAGATGTATACAGGCCATTCCACGTTGAAATACTTGGTCAATAAACCTGTGTTGGGGTGGAGCATATGCAGGTGGCTCTTATTGTTCCAAGAGTGTGACTTTGAGGTTGTGGTAAAGCCTGGACGCCTGAACGTAGGACCGGATCACTTGTCGCATATTGAGACGAGCAAGGAACCTACTAGTTTGGAGGAAGGATTACTTGACACACAGCTTTTTGTTGTGTGCGTCACAGATGGACACTTTGAAGATATAATCCACTTTCTTGTAACAGGGACTACGCCGAAAAAATACTCCATCCAACAAAAGAAGGAACTGGTGGTAAGCACGGCTGACTTTTCTGTCATCGCGGGGCACCTGTACAAAAAGGGGAATTATGAGATACTACGAAGGTACGTACCTAAATTTGAATGAAGTCAAATCCTTGTGGAAGCGCATGGCAGCACTGCAGGAGGACACTATGCAGGACGCACGACTGCACAAAAGATTCTTCGCGCAGGGTTGTGGTGGCCAACCCTTCACCAGGATTCAAAAGCACATTGTAAGGCCTATGATATATGTCAGAGGATAGGTAAACCATCACGTAGGGACGAGATGCCTTTGAATCCACAAATGACGCTATAGCCCTTCGAAAAATGGGCAATCAACTTTGTAGGACCTATCAAACCTCAAGGAAAAATGGGCACACGATACATTATCACCGCAACAGAGTACCTGACACGTTGGGCAGAAGCGCAGCCAGTCAAAGACTGCATGGCCTCCATGGCTATGAAGTTTTTGTTTGAACACGTGTTGACTTGATTTGGCTATCCGAAAATCTTAATGAGTGATCACGGTACACATTTCCTTAACGAAACCATCAATGTGCTAACATAAGAGTTCCAAGTGTATCATTAGAAATGCACAACGTATCACCCACGAGCCAATGGGACAGTAGACTCATTCAACAAAATATTGGAGACTGCGCTAACCAAAGTATGCAATGCGCAGCGGAGTGATTGGGACCTATGTGTACCTGCAGTACTATGGGCTTATAGGACAACATGCAAGAAACTGACAAGACAGACACCTTTCCAGTTAGTTTATGGTGTGTAAGTTGTCATGCCAATGGAGTATATTGTCCCTAGTCTATGCATAACAGCGCTCACAGGTATGACGGACCGCGAAGCCCTGGAAGAAACACTTGCGCAGCTAGAAGAACTCAAGGAGGAATGATTCCTGGCTGGCTTTCATCAATAGGTGCAAAAACAGCGTGAGAAGGCCTGGCACGATCACCATATTAAGTTGCGCACCTTTAAGGTAAATGATTTAATGATGTTGTATGACAGTAAGTTTGATGAATTCCCAGGAAAGTTCAGAATGCATTAGTTGGGACCATACGTTGTTAAGGAGGTCATATATGGAGGCGCAGTACAGTTAGTCAAACTAAATGGAGAGCCTTTCCTAGGAAAAGTGAATGGCAGCTGCTTAAAGCCCTACATGGGTGGCCTGGCTATTTGAATAACCGGCCGAAGCACAGTCTTCGCACTCCACAGATCCGAACAAAGGCACGGACTATAAACAAATGCAGGGGATACTGGCACAGATGTAGAGAAGCACTCCCGACACGGAGGTTTCAAAATAGCATATGTAGCAGATCTAGCAAGCAGCAGCTCAGTGTGCTTCT
The DNA here is from genome assembly GCA_031772625.1 of Pinus tabuliformis. NCBI lineage: Eukaryota > Viridiplantae > Streptophyta > Pinopsida > Pinales > Pinaceae > Pinus > Pinus tabuliformis. Next base: position 813,256,705 of record CM062820.1, read on the forward strand.
AACCTTGTTGCAATTCGAGAACAGTTGGAGGGACTCTGCACAAAGATCGTCGCACCGACAGAGTGACTTGAGGGTGAGTCATGATGTTTGTGTTGGGGGCTTGTTGGGCATGGAATCCCCCCAAGGCATGTTTTGGGGCTTAAAGCCCAAGTTTTGACCGAATCTTGTTGTAAAGCTTCATGAATTATGGGCACGGGGCGCGAAAGTATGATAGAGTTATAGGGTTGTCCACCCTAGTTTTGTAATGTAATGTTAGCTAGATAGACCTACCCATGGTCTGCAGACCATGGGATTGTATAAATAAAGCAAGGCGCTAAGTGTAAAACAAGACTAACTAATAATGAAGGAAGAATGAGAAGTCTAAGTGGTGCAGTCAAAGTGTAGAGTGCGTCTGTGGGTCGTAGAGTAGGAGAAGGCTCTGCAGCTAAGTGCACAGAGGTCTAATAGTCCGTAGCTGAGTGTGTGGATGCCTGCAGCTGAGTGCGTAGGGCGAGTCGAGTCTGTAACCGAGGAGAGAATCAATAAAGAGAAGCTTTGCTATAATTATGTGTTTCTATTCTTGGGTTAATGCATGATTGATATAATTTGAAAATGTATTGTTTATTTACTGCGCACACCTATATGAAGGTCCTATGTTGTTAAGTACAACTTAAAGCACTCAAGTAGGCAAAGATAATTAACTAATATTGGAATATAAGCAAGGTTTTGGGTAATAACGCAGAGCACAACACACAGGCCCTGGGTAGGGCTGTGCGAAGGCAATATATCAAGCCGCTAGGAACAAGAAAGTGCACGAAGAAACCTACGTGCAGGGACAAACCACGGACCAGGCGAACTCATCAGACATCCCCAGGATGCAGAAACCTGGTTCTAGCACCCTCCCATACTACTTCGGGTGAGACCTCAGTTCGTGCTCCACAGACTATTGCCGAAAGGGCTAGTAGTACCGGGATTTGTTTAGCTAATTAATTTTGAAGTTGGTTCAGGCCCCAACAAGCCAACAACAGGCTAATAGGATAGTAGAAGCATTCCAAAAAGTACTGGAGACCGTGTTGACTAAGGTATGCAACGCACAACAAAGTGACTGGGTCCTGCGCATCCCGGCAGTATTATGGTCTTATAGGATGACATGCAAGAAACGGATGGGACAGACACCTTTTAGGCTTGTCTATGGAGTGGAATCCGTAATGCCCATGGAATACATCATGCCTAGTCTGCACACAGCAGCACTCACAGGTATGATGGATCGCGGAACCTTGGAGGAGAGGCTCGCACAGTTGGAGGAGCTCGAGGAAGAACGATTTTTGGCTAGATTTCACCAGCAGGGCCAAAAGCAACACAAAAAGGCTTGGCACGATCGACATATTAAGTTGCACACCTTCAAGATGAATGATTTGGTGTTTTTGTATGATATTAAGTTCGATAAATTCCCAGGGAAGCTTAGAATGCATTGGCTGGGAGCGTATGTTATTAAGGAGATCACAAATGTTGGCGCGGTGTAGTTGGTAAAGTTAAATGGAGAACTCTTCCCAGGAAAAGTCAATTGCAGCCATTTGAAGACATACACACGGGGCTCATCCATCTGACTAGCCAACAGAATCACAATCTTAGCACTCCAGGTAGTTGAAAGGAGGCAGGGGACTATAAACTACTATGCCCGGGGACTGTGCAATGTCAGGACTAAGCGCAGTAGCAAAGTGTCCCAGTGTCCGCAATAGCACGAGGGTAGCTACGTTGTCATGCGGGTCAGCTGGAAAGTGACTGTTACAGTCACTATTCACGATGTGATGCTTGGTTTGAGACCAAATGGAGTGGGCGGTAGGCATTTAAGGTGAACTTTATGGGCTATATTCTTGAAAGTCTGCTGCCAATTGAGCATTAATGGATCAAACGTGGGGGGAACAGTCCAATTCAAATTCAAAAGGCGCTATAAATTACAAAGGGCTATCCAGCAAACAACACTTGGCAATTTGAGGACTGAGTTGTTGTGCGCACAGACATTCATGAGCCCAGACTTGCTCGATCTTCTGAAGGTGAATTCGTTGTTTGAGCAATTACCCAAGTCGTTGAGAGAATTGTGGAATCGCACTATGGCAGCACCTGAAGAAGCCATCGATACCGAAGTAATGACCGCCGAGGAAGCCACACAAGCCATTATGGAAGTGGAATCCCCAAAAAGTGTCGGGATAGTCGCAGAAATCCCTAAATCACTACGCACGCTGAGACCCAAGAAAGACAAGCAGGCCATGGTATCGATGTGCGTATCACCTAGAAATCTGCTGAGGACTAGGCTCACAATGGAAGAAAAGGGGAAGGATATCAATTTGGAGGCCGATGAGGAGGAAGAATTCGAAGAAATCCTAGTAGAGGAGGAGGATGTAGAAATGGAGGTTGAAACCCAGGGTGTGGACCCTCTTACTAGGTTGCCTGCATATGTTCCTCCATGGAAGGGTAAAGCAAAGGTGCCCAAAGATATAGATGAGAGAAAGAGCTCTCTGTAGACTCCGCTACTCCCTGATGAAATTATTTTTTAAGGAGCGCACTTGGGACGAGTGCCCGTGTTGAAGTTTGAGGATTGGGATCTCGTGAACCAAAATAAGTTCCCACATCTCGCAACCATGCAACTCATGCGCCAGAAGAAATATGCGCCGACCGGAATCATAGAATTGGAGCTGTGTAAATGGCTGAGAGGAGTTGAGAAAGCAGGGTTGCTAAGCCTACTCTGGGTGTCGCATACCATTGCACCCAGTGACCATTTTTGTCATCATGCAATTGCTCTGCCTGGTACATGATGGGTGCTTATGGCTGGAGGAGCCCATCCCCATCACAGACCATTTGATTCATAGAATTACCCGACTCCCTTACAAAGGGCAAGACCCAACAAAAATCTCGGAGGGAAAGAGCGATGATTTGGCCATTGCGGAGGCCATGAAGAAGAAGTTTAAGCGGGAGAAAAAGAAGAGAGGGTACGCCATTTCCAGCATCAACAACCCTATGGTTAAAGTCGTGATTCAGATATTAGCAGGGAAGGTTATGTGAAAGTGCCGCACAGATGAGGTGCCCGCGCCAGTGGTTGCACTAGCAGCGCAATGCGCAAAGGGGTCTAGCTCAACTGCAAACTATTTGTGCGGATTTTTCCTTGAGAACTATCGTGAGGCACAAGAGTAGGAAAAAAAATTTCACTACGTGTGGCTTCTGTTGTCAATAGTAATGATGGCCTGGGAATTGCCTGAAGATATCCAGTTCCTGATGATCACGCAAGACTTTCTGGAGGCAGCGAAGTACGCTTCGTTGTGGGCAACCAGGGATGCATAAAGGATAAGGGACAGCAAAATATTATGGGTCTTCATGGAGATGAACATCAAAATGGGGATTAATCGCAAGCCGCGGTTATCACCCACGGTCTACAACAGCTTGCAGAGCTTTGCGAAGTTCAAGGCAGATTTTCACCATGTCTATATTAGTGTGCGGAAGGACCCCACGAAGATGTGGTGCGAGTTACCCTATCTGGCGATAGATGATGTCATCTTCGCAGTCCAAGAGTCGTGGCCGCTAGAGTGGCGCACTCCAGATGGCTCCACGGTGGAAGTAGAGAAGTCTATTGCACAGAGGAAGAAGGAAGAGGTGAAACTGTGGATGGCACAGTTGGCAGAGAAACGTAAGAAGGAAGAAGCATTGACTAAGGCCCAGGCGGCATGCGACACTGGGAAGTTGGTAGAAGAGCAGCAAAAGATACCAGAAGAAGAGGGTGAAGGATAGAAGTCACCTTCGCCTAAGCCGGAGACCGATACAGAGCAAGGTGGCACAGACCCGCAGACAGCATCCACCCAACTAAAACGTCTGGGCCTGAGAGAGCAGGTAGGGCTGCGAAAGAAGTCGAAGGCTTCAAAGAATTCATTCGACCTGATCACCCTCACTAAGGGGGATCTCCATGATATTGATGAGACGATGAGGGACGTTACTCCGAAGGCCCTCCAGTAGTTTGAGGAGCAACACCATATGGTGTTGGGGGCTCTCCAAACACAGATACAGAAGTTGCAGGTGCGCACTCCACAGGCTAGCACTATGTCCACCAGCCTCACAGCAGGCACATCCGCAGCTGAGGAAATACTACGCGTCTAGATGACTAACACAATAGTGTTGTCAGATGGCACACTCGTTACAGAAAATGAGGCCGACAGGCCTATGGTCAGCAGGTTGAAGTGAATCAGATTAAACATGGTTGCACTCCCTCGGGAGACACTCTATATTTTGTAGGATGGAGTCACTGCAGAACTACAAGCCAGGGACGGTCGCATGCTCTAGGTAATGAGCGAGCAGTGCATCAACATGGAACAGTTGAGCCTGCAGCGTGATGAGGTAGTGGTGCAGAACAGACAAATAGTGCAAGAGGTAGAGGAAGCCTGCTAGATGATCCCATAGTTGGCCAACCAAGCAGAAGAACCAGTGGAGGCACGCATCCAAAAATTAGCAGCATGGGTGTGCGAGGCAAAAGAGGAAATGGCCAAGGTTCAGCTGGATTTGAACCTTTAGATAGCATAACTACAATTGAAGGCGCAGCCTTCAACTCCGTCAGAGGTTAAGGAACAACGCGCCGCCATGATTACCACAGCAATGGCGACGGTCAACACTATAGTGATAGACTGCACAAAGTTGTTTGAGCAGTCATTCGAGGTCCTCACCACCCTGCAGGAGGACCCAAACATACAAAACCTAGAGACAGAGGCGCGTGAGCTGCATTAGAGATATGACGAAGTAAACGGGATTGTGGAGACAGTTTCCCTTACACAGAGGCTTGCCAAGATTCAGCAGGCTAAAGCGCTCAAGGATCAATTGGATGCTGCTCGGCATAAGGAAGCAGTTTTGAAGGCGTGCTTACAGTCATGGATTGATGAGGCATACACCATTACAACCTCTATTGAATCAAATCTCATGCAACTGCAAGAAACACAGGAAAGGATCCAATGCAACAGTTTAGCCACAACGGTCACTGAACAACGCGTTGAGGAAGTACAGCAGGCAGCCTCTCAGTGCACTACCGAGCTTGCAGTGATCCAGTCAAAGTTGGGAGGTCTTCGCACAAAGATATCCACACCAACAGAGTGACTCGAGGGTGAGTCACGATGTTTGTGTTAGGGGCCTGTTGGACACGGGATCCCCCAAGGGAAGTTTTGGGGGCTTAGAGCCCAAATTTTGGTCAAAGATTGTAATTCTGATGTAAAGACTTCGCATTTTGTGGGCGCGGAGTGCGTAGTTTGTAAAAGGGTCGTAGGGTTGTCCACCCTTAGTTTTTTTATTGTAATGTCGGCTGTAGAGATCTACCCATGGTCCGCGGACCATGGGATTGTATAAATAGGTAGAGGCTCTAAGTAGTTAAGAGATCAATGGATAAGAAAATATGAACATATGATGTATGTGAGATAGATCTATGGAGAAAAATCCAGCTTTGGGTCGTAGAGTATGAGAAGGCTTTGCAGCTGAGTGCCCAAGGCAAGTCAAGTTTGTAACAGTTGGAAGTATTAATAAAGAGAAGTTTCCTATCATTTATGTGTAGTTATTTCTTGTTTTATGCATCTGCTATCTTGGGTATGAAATTCACTTCTAATAATTATATGATGTGTGAATGTGTATAATTGTATTGATTAAGTGAATGCAAGATAGAATATATGTTTATGTGAAGTTAACTAAGATCTGTTAAGAAGATAAGTAAGATACACGGGAAATAGTGCAGTTCACTGCCCTAGCAGCGTGAAAGCATCTCAGCCCCTGGTTAGGGCTGCACAAAAGATGATTATAACAAATCGCAAAGGTATTGAAGGTTGGAACAGTGTGCGAAACGACCTGTGTGAAGACAAATCTAGTTGGACTAAATCAACATCTCATACATCTCAAGGGTGCAGAAACTTGGTTCTAGCGTCCCCCCATACTGCTTTGGGTGAGACTTCAATTCGCACTCAGCGGCCTGATGCCGAAAGGGCCAGTAGTGTAGGGATTTGTTTGGATAAATAACTCTGAACCTGGGTCAGGCCCCCATAAGCCAACAATGACATTGAGTGAACTTGGTCAAGTAATTTGGAATTGAGTCACCCGCCTCCGTCTTGATTTTTCGAAGTTTATCTTTCAGTTCCAACTTCCTTTGGTCACTGTTGTTCTTGAAAATGTCCTTCAATGCTTTCCACATAGCATGTGAAGTTTCCTTCCTATGGAGACTTGAGACAATGTGGTCTCGAACTCCCTCAAACATTATCCACCTCACCCTTGCAACACACTTCTTCCATTCGACCAGATTCTAAGCATCTGATGTTGGTGGCTTAGGAATGTCCTGATCAATGAATTCCTTCAAGCCATTGTCTTCCAACCCATCCTCCATCCTATCCTTCTAGGCTATATAGTTAGATATGCCATCCAAGGCATACTTGAGCCGAAAACCGTAGAACGCCATTTGTCGATCTTGAAGTATGTATTGCAAATTCAAATTTCACATGTAACCCTGAACTCAAAAACTTTGAAATATCCTCTAGTATATTGTTCTTAGCTCTGATACCATGTATAATTTCCTATAGATTCACAAGCTCATGCAATTTAATAAAGCGAAAGACAAGAATCTTCTTCTACTCTTTACAACGAAAGCCCATAAAGATCGATGAAAACAATAATATACAAGAGGAAGATAAATCAATGGCACATAACACAATAAGTATCCAAGGAAAGCCATAGCTCAAGTCCCCACTATTATTATTTCATTAAATCATAAATACAAGATGATAATACAATGTTTGCTCTCATAAGAACAATCCCAGCACTCAATATGATCAATCTCCCTACTCACAAGCAAGCTCAAGCCAAACCTTACCCTCTTATGCTACTCTCCAAGCCCCTATTTCCTTTTGTAATTCCTATGGTTGAATAGCCCATATTAATGGGAATCCAGTTCATCCAAAACTGTGCAATCCAAACTAGGTCCAGTTCCTGATTGCATGCACCATCTGTATAAGTCAAAAAATTATACAACTGATAGTACATTGTCCCTTCACTCTAGTCTCAACTAGGTCTTTCTCAGAATCGACATGCATGAGTTTCTGATGAGGGAGTCTTTAGTTAATTGGAGTAGCACTAGTGAATGTATTAGTGCACCAACTGACTGTTAACTCTCTATTAGTTCCACAAACAGTTTGGAACTAATGTAATTGAACTTAACTCAGTATCTAATTACAACCCATAATTAACTCATCATGGACCCCTAAAATTTAAGGAGAACATATACATGACTTCAAAAAGACTTCCAACTCGAAATTCCTAAGCTAATTAAGTTAATTAAACTTAATTAACTATTTACAAGTTGCTATGAGAATAGAATTCGATTTTAATTCGCAGTTTAATTCAAGGACAAATTAAACTGGAATTTTTGGATTCTATTTTTAACATTTCTTGTTGCTATTTTCAACACTTAATAGAAAGTGGTAGCACCCATAACTTCATTCATTGACATGTAGTCCAAGAAACATGCCACTACATCCATTCTATGAACAACTTCCATACTATGATTAGTAATGTTAGTTCCATGAAATGTGGTAGTAGTTGTAAAAATTCATGGCTTCAAATGGGTGATTATTCCTTGAAAACACACATGTTTTCTATTGAAAATGGTGGTTGTGACATTATCTTAGGTGTTGAATGATTAAAAACATTAGGTCCCATCACCATGGATTTCTATTAGTTATACATGAGTTTCCAACAAGAGGAGCATCACTGCACCTTCAAAGAAATTACCATTGATTCTCCAGAGATCATTAGCTCCCACTATATGGAGAAGCTTCTTTTAAAAGGTAATTTAGGCATTGTGGTAGAATTCCATGCCATTGAAACCTTCCATACACCTTCTCAACCAAACCATCCTAACATGTAGTTGGTATTAGCCAAACAATAATCTAACTTTGAAACTCCCCAAGGCCTACCCCACTCTTGAGGTGACTGTCACCATTTTATTCTTCTCATACAAAATAGTCTCCTCCCCATTATTCACCCTTATTTCCATCAATTTTCCCAAAAAAATTAAATAGTTCGGGAATTGCTCATGACTAGTATCATTTGCCCTAACACTACTCCTTATTCATTAACATTTGTCACAGTAGTTAGGAAAGAAGTAACTTGGCATGTATGTGTCATGAATTTAGATCTCTCAATAAAATTACATTAAATATAAGCTCCCCATTCTTATCATGTTAAGTCTCCAAAATTGTTTTCTTTTTTACAGTTTATCTCTTATAATTCACTCATTTTGCCACTTATTTTCATATCATTGTATCTATACCTTGAGTTAAAATTAATTAGAGCTATATAAATGCAGTAATAAGGTAAAATTCCATTATCATCTCAAATCTATATGTTTTTCTTTATAAAATTGATTTGATTAGGCATAAGCTACCGAATCTTACATATTTTTCAGCTCCACTAATATTTTTTAGCTGATTAGAAGTATTTATACGTTCTCATTTGCTATAAATTAGCCAGAGTATATAGAAATATGACAAATGATGCCAAGATTGTGATCCACTTATCATCTACATGTGGAAGTTCATAGATTCAACACAACACCCAAGTCAAACTCCAAGCCAAAGAAATGACGAGCGCACTTGTAGGAAGGAGAATATTATATGATTGAGATCCATATCAAGCGAGCAATTATTATGAATGAGAATTGATGATATGAAGAAGGCACAATGGATTACATTTGATAATGTGTCCTTTCATGATTCGCTTCTATGATAGTGAATCGTGAAAATGGAGAATTTTGTTAGATTTTAACAAAAGAGATGCCAATTTAGTTTATAATTATTAGCCAGTAGACTCTCAAAGTTTTTATATTGAGACTTGATAAAAAAAATTGGTTCATCTAGAAGTGAATGATAGTATTGAAGTTGATTTGAATTCTTTAACTGTTTTTATTTTGCAAACTTTGTACGCACTCTAGTAATACAATATCAGTTGTGGTGCTCTTATAATTTTAGGTGGTTGATTTAATTGTGTGATATGAAGTTTACATTTACTTGTGCATCTCACGAGGGCCCCTGTAGAAGTATGAGCTAACTTAGTCTAGCTTTTCATTGTGTATTCATTCCATTTTCCATACTCTATTTTGTTTAGTTTCTTTCAATTCATGCTCTATTTAGTTTAGTTAATACGCTATGCCTTTTACTTATTTGTTTTTGTCCTCTTTTATAGTTCAAGCACTTGATTAAAAACAATAAAAACATTTATCTTTGCTTTTAATTTTTCATTTAGTGTTTCATAAGGTTGCATTAGATTTTAAGTTGCACATGAATTAACTCTAACTGATGTAAACACTCACAGAATTTACAAAGTTCCAATATTTTGATAGTTGTTTTTTTCAAATGCTCTTAGAATAAGAATTTGATTGCCTTTTAGAATAGAGTTTATTAATTGTTCATTAGAATAAAATTTTATTGCTTTCTCATTGGAATAGAAATTATTACTTTCTTAGAAATAGGATTTTATTGCATTCTAAACAATTAGATTTTCAAAGAATAAATGGTTTCATAGAATAGATTTATTGTCATGTTCATTAGACTAGAATTTAGAATTAAGAACCTTAAAAGCTTTCATAGCTTAGAATTAAAATAGAATTGTCATTTCAATTTAGTAGATTAAAGAATTTCATTGTTTTCTAGATATGATTTCACTGCTTTCCATAGATTGGATTTTATTTCATCTTGCTTTAGAGAGTGTTTTGTGTACTGATTTTAGATATATTTTCATAGATATGACTTGATTTATAACATTGCAAATTTATTTCCAATAGATTAGATTTCTTTTAAATCAAAAGTTGTTTCCCTAGCATTTATAGTGCAAGTGTGCTTCATAAGTATATGAACCATGGATTAACATTTAATAGAAGTCATTTAAGAGACAATGAAATTACCCAACATTTTGGTGCCATTGTAAGGTAAGCATACAGAGGTAATAACTTTTTGACGTCTTTTATTTTCACAACTTTGTTTAGGAGGAGGGTAAGACGAGAGGTAAGAACCTGTGCATCATGATTATGGGGTTCTTCCTAAACAAAGTTGTTGCAATCACACTTCATATTAGTTGCATTCATTATTAGCTGCATAATTAAAACTCATATTAAAATAATTTGGGATGCATGTATAGAGAACAAGATTCTAGGGGTATAATTGTTAGAGGACGTAGTTAAATTCCATCAATGTCAACCACCCCCACTATACCATGTGGTACTATAAGAGCCACATCACCCTCCATCTCATGCATTCCATAGTTTTCAAGTAGACTAAGATTTTCTAAGGTACAAAGGTTGGAAATTATACCTATAGAATCACCAACTTGATCTACATAAGTAGTGGTAGAAGAAGCTACATCTACTATCGAAGGATTTATTTTCCTTTCTTCAATAGGTGAACAACTCATTGGAAAAGAGTTAGAAGTACCTAGTGAGGAAGGGGAGGAAGAGGGAGAAAAAAAAATCATGAAGAACCATCGATAGAGGAACCATAGGAAGAGAAACCAGAAGAGGAAGAACCAGAGGAAGGAAATTCAGTGGAGGAACCTTACATAACCTATGAAGAATCAAGAATGGAAGAGGGAGAAGGATATGTACATAATGGATAAGAAATACCAATAATTAGTGGAGGTAGAGGGGGTGGAAGACCTCAGAGAGGTGGTAGAGGTGGTAGAGGTGGAAGAGGAGGAAGAGTAAATGATGGAGATTATCATGAAGAGGGGGATCCTTTTGGATTTCTTATTCAAGATATTGATGGTACTGCTACTATGAAGAATATTTCTCCATTCGTTCTTCCTAAATTTCATGGTATGAGAACTGAGGATATGGAAACATATCTCTTTGAATTGGCGATATTATGTAGATCTTATGATTATTTACTTGATACTCAAAAATTGAAATTGTTTCCAACTACATTGAATGTTGGGGTTCTCAAATGGTTTATGGGTTTAGAAACTAATTCTATAAGGACATGGGATGACATGAAACGATTATTCTCAGAAAAATATAAGGATTATTGCATACATCAGGACCTTAGAAGATTTAGGAGAGGGATTTACATATAGTGTTAAAAGAGATAAATTACATGATTTAGGACTAGATACATTAAAAACTCTCTTACTAAGATCTATAATGGATGAATGGATTTATCTTCTTAAACTATGGGTAAAGGAGATGTGTCTCAACTATATTCTCAAGATATTTGTGAATTGTTCAAACATATTTCAACAGGAAAGTCAAAGTATGGCAAGAGTCTGAGAGATCTAGTCATGGCAAGAGTAAGTAAATCTGCGTCAGGAACGGTAAGTCGAGCAGAACTTGGTAATTTGCTTGATAACTTTAAAAATGATATTCTTGGTAGTTTTAGTGAGAAAATTAACATGCTAATAGTAGAAAAAAAGCGAAAATCTAAAAATGCTATCTTATCCATATTTTGTCCTAGATGTAGAAAGAAACTTGCATTACGAGAATGTCCTCTTAATAGTATTGAAAAAATTGTTATTTGTGCAAAGACTCATGTTACAAAGGATTTCCCTCCAATATCAGGGTTAAATGTTGTTTACCAAGAATAAGTTGGGATAAGTCAAATAGAACAACTTTGCTATGTTGCTCCTAGAAAACCTTAGCAACCTCGTCAAACAAGTATGGCACAAGATCCTAATGCAAAATTCCAATCTTATGCACAACCTCAAATTAATTGGAACACACCCCTACCATGGAAAACTTGGCCATCTAAATCTCAAAATTCATCTTGATCGCAAGGATGGAAAGGTCCCTATGGTAGAAATCCCCAATATTCTCAAAAATATCCTCAATATCAACCTCAATATTATTCTCCACCCAACCTCCATAACTTGTCCAACCACAATTCCAACCTCAATTAACTACAAGTTAACCCCTTCCATTACCATTCACCTCATTTCCTCAAAGGCCAAATAGGTTACTTGCCTAACCACTACCCAATCATAATAATAAAGCACCTCAGCAACCCATTTACAATGTTGAAGTCCAAAATTTTCTAACTTACATCATATCTCCTCTAGATTTAAATGATGACCAACTTAGATCTAGTCAAGTTTTACAAAAGTAAATGCCTACTATTGTTGTTCAAGAATATAAAGACGATGAAACTCCTAAAAAGGAGGGAAATCCTGAACAGGAAAAGACCCCTCAAAAGGAATACATTCCTACACAAACAGATGATAACGAAATGATACCAACTCCTACAACTCCTCTTGTTGAGAAACCTCTATTTCCTTACAAAATCCTCCTTTTTCGAAGAGACTATAAATTGATAAAGGTGTAGAGAAGAAATTAGTTTTACCTGACTACAACATGTTAGATGAGTTGAAGATATTTGCATCAAAATTCCTTTGCTTCAAGCTATAAAGGAAATTCTCATTTTTACAAAAATAATCAAGGTGTTATGTATTAGAAAACTAGGAAGAAAAACAAAATAAATACAAAAAATGAAACTCATAGGAAAATTTGTAGACAGTATGATGGGAAAGCCAACAATTGAAAAATACTTAGATTTGGGTAGTCCCATTGTAAAGGTTCATATCAATGATATTGAAATTCCAAACACATTGATTGACCTATGTGCAACTATAAATATCATGACAAATAATAATATGGATAAATTAAAATTGACCAATCTTCAGTGTTCTTCTACTTTATTACAATTAGAAACATGTATGTTATAAACCAAGAGGGTATATTAGAATATGCATCAATATCCCCGTATTCATGGGAGTATCCAGTTGAATTCATGATATTAACTCCAAAAACTAATCTAGGAGGTCATCCATTGATTCTTGGTAGGCCATGGTTGGCCATAGTCGGTGCATTTATAAGTTGTAAGTCTCGTGATATGATTATTTATTATGGAAATACCACTAAAAATTTCACATTATATCCACCAATAAGAACAATAACTGAAATAGAAAATGAAGATGGATTGAAGATGATGATGAATATTTTGAGCATATTCAACTATTTATAACTATCTCACAAAATGATGAGGAAGATCAGTTAATGAATCTAATGAATAATCGTGGTTTTTCTTTATATTGTGAACAAAACTATTGGGTTCATGTTAGATAAAAAAATTTCAAAAATATTGTAGTATCAAATACTTTTCATATCAACAATCCAAAATATAGTTAAACTCAATGGAAAAAATTGGGAAATCTTTGGTAGAAATTAATCCAGGAAATACTTTAAATATCAACAATAACTTGGAATTTTAAAAGAAACAATTTATTAAGATGTTGCAAATACATTCATCTGCATTTTCATGGGAATATACTAATATGAAAGGAATCAATCCAAATAAATGTAAGCATCATATTTATATACAAGATAATGCCATACATGTAAGAGAACCCCAGAGGTGGATCAATCTTAATGTGAGGGAGGTTGTGAAAGAAGAGTTACAAAAATTGCTCAATGTAAACTTTTATTTATCCAATTTTAGATATCCAATGGGTTTCACCCTTGGTTATTGTGCCAAAGAAAAATGGAAAGTGGAGAGTGTGCATAGCTTATCGAGAATTAAATAAAGAAACTCTAAAAGATCATTTTCCATTAACTTTTATTGATCAAGTATTAGATACACTAGCACGAAAGAAATATTTCTATTTTCTTGATGGTTTTGGTAGATACAATCAAATTCAACTTGCACCTGAAGATCAAGATAACACAACTTTTACATGTCCATATGTTAAGTATGCTTATAGGGCACTTCCCTTCGGTTTATGTAATGCACCTGCTACATTTCAAAGAGCAATATTAGGTATCTTTTTTGACTTGATCCATGATTGTGTTGAAGTTTATATGGATGATTTTGTTGCTTATGGGAATACTTTTGAAGAAGCTATGGAAAAATTGGAAAAAGTCCTTCTTAGATGTAAAGAAGCTAACCTTTCATCAAGTCATGAAAAATTATTTATGATGTTTAACAAAGGAATTGTTTTGGGTCATCATATTTCAGGCATTTCAATCAAAGTGGATTCATCAAAGGTTGAATTCACCTCCAAAATTTCAATACCAACATGTCAAAGGGAGGTTCGAAGTTTTCTTGGATTCATAGGATACTACAGAAGGTTTACAGAAAATTTCACAAATCTTGCTTCACCACTTTTCATATTACTCATTAAATATTGTGAATTTCATTGGAATTTTGATTGTCAAAAATCTTTTGAATTGTTGAAACAGAAAAATAGGAAAAATTATGTGTTAGATGTAAAGAAGATAACCTTTCATCAATTCATGAAAAATGCTTTATGATGTTTAACAAAGTAATTGTTTTGGGTCATCATATTTCTGGCATTGGAATCAAAGTGGATTCATCAATGGTTGAATTCACCTCCAAAATTTTAGTACCAACATGTCAAAGGGAGGTTAGAAGTTTCTTGGATTCACAGGACACTACCAAAGGTTTATAGAAAATTTCATAAATGTTAGGCCCCTATACTACTAGTGTAACCCCTTATTGTTATTAGTATAACCCACTTATTATATTGATGTACCCATGTAGTGCCCATATTGTTACTATTGTGCCCCATAGAAGCCCACTATTGTTATTATTGTGCCCTTACATTATTATTGTTATGTCGGCTCTGATTATGTTATGACCCCTTAGACTCCTATATATAGAAAGGAGGTCTTTTCATTTGTATCATCCAAGAATTGTTCATTTATGTAATGTAAAGGAGGTTGCCCCCTCGAAGAGGCTGAATTCTAAGGCGTGGATTTATCTTTTCTATCTTTTCTTGAGCTGGTTTCATAACATTTGGTATCAGAGTTTTGGATTCTAGGGTTTCGATGCTCCAAATAGGTCATTGTGGAATTTTCGCTATAACTTTTTTTCTGTGATGTTTCAGAAGTCGCAAAAAAAACCCATTTGAGAAGAAATCGTTTTGAACCTTGGGTCCGAATTTCAGAGCTTTTCGCGTGATATTTGCGGAGATATGATCTGAGGAAATTGGTCTTTTTCCAGACTCATGAATTACATTCAAAACAGGTGACCTGGGGAAATCGTCATAACTTTCTCTCTGTGGATCGGATTGAAATTTTGTAAGAAGTTACAGAAAGAGGACGGACTGTAGTTTCTTGTATGCATTTTTCGGATCCAATGGTTGAAACAGTGACTCGTGGCACGTCGTACAAGTTCGCTCTACTGAACTAGTATGTAATCAGGTCATCTTGGGAGATTGTGCATAAATCTTTCTTGGAGAATCCAATTTGGATCAGACTAGTGGCATTGGAAAGAGGACACAGAGGGCTACTACAGGTCACAATTTTAGAACTTAAAGATCTGAAAGTACAGAGTTACAGTCGTTTCAAGGTAGAGCTCCTAAAATCAAGAAAAAGCAAGATGAGGAAGTTTGATGGCAAGGATCCGTTAAATTGGATACTTCAGATGGAGAAATATTTTGATATACATGGTGTACAACTGTTACAAAAGGTGTGTATTGCATCTTCATATTTAGAACCAGATCAATTTTTATGGTACAAAGGGCTTTGTTCTCGTAAACAACTTGTTACGTGGTCAATTTTCACGGAGGAAATGATAGCACATTATGAGGATACAAAGAGCAACACCTTCTTTAGAGCAACACCATAACAATTGGAAAGAGTAAAAGGGCTTTGTGACATAGTGGAAAGCAAAATTATGGAAACCAGGAAATGTACCCCTCACAACTATAAAGATGGAAGTGTTGTTTCTCCTAGCCTTCCACAACCTACAAGGGTTACACCACAACAATTGGAAGAAAAAAGAGAAAAAGGGCTTTGTTACAATTGTGATAGCAAATGCATTAAAGGTCATAAGTGTGTTGAGAAGAAATTATTTTACATAGAATATGAAGAGGAGGAAGAAAAGGATCAAGAAACAACAAAAGAAGAAGATATACGCCAGGACCCCACCCCAGAGAAAGAAGAAATGAATCAGATCATATCTTGTAAAGCATTGGCAAGAATTACCACTCCTCAAACTCTTAAGATAGAAGGACATATCAAGAAGAAAAAGGTGCAAGAAGTGAAAGATCACATCGAGAAAGAAGAAATGAATCCAACCATATCTTGTAATTCATTGTTCGAAATTACCACTCCTCAAACTATCAAGATAGAAGGACATATAAAGAAGAAAAATGTTCAAGAAGTGAAAGATCACATCGAGCATCAAGAAATAAATCCGACCATATCTTGTAAAGGATTGGAAGAAATTACCACTCCTCAAACTCTAGAGATAGATAGACATATCAAAAAGAAAAAGGTTCAAGCAATTAAAGATCACATCGAGCATCAACAACAAGTTCTCCAACTTTTAAAGGATAACGCCACTTCGGTGCAAAATCAAACGAAACAACAGGCACTTAAAAAATGGCGACCTTACCGAATGGGAAGACTCTTCAAGAATGAGGATGTGGAAGAATTGTTTTGTGCTATTTATATTATCCAACCAGATTGGATAAATGAAGCAAGGGATGAATGGAAGAAGGACGAAGAAGTATGGCCACTTATTCAAAAGTTGCAAAAGATCCCAATTCAAACAATATTGCCAGAAATTAAAGAGGAAGGAAAAATCAAATTGGAACCTGGAGCAGTGACAGAAGCAAGAACCCGACAGCTACGAAATCAATCAATTTCAGAGTATCTCATCAAGTGGAAGAACTTACCCGCTGAATATTCCACATGGGAGGACAAGAATTTTATACGGAAGCATCAAGAACTACTCAAGCGTTGAGGACAACGCTTTTTGAAGGAGAGGGGCATGTTAGGCCCCTATACTACTAGTGTAACCCCTTATTGTTATTAGTATAACCCACTTATTATATTGATGTACCCATGTAGTGCCCATATTGTTACTATTGTGCCCCATAGAAGCCCACTATTGTTATTATTGTGCCCTTACATTATTATTGTTATGTCGGCTCTGATTATGTTATGGCCCCTTAGACTCCTATATATAGAAAGGAGGTCTTTTCATTTGTATCATCCAAGAATTGTTCATTTATGTAATGTAAAGGAGGTTTCCCCCTCGAAGAGGCTAAATTCTAAGGCGTGGATTTATCTTTTCTATCTTTTCTTGAGCTGGTTTCATAACAATAAATCTTACTTCACCACTTTTCATATTAGTCACTAAATATTGTAAATTTCATTGGAATTTTTATTATCAAAAAACTTTTGAATTGTTGAAATAGAAAATTAATGAAGTACCAATTCTAAGAGAGCCAAATTGGTCCCTTTTATTTCATATTTCTACTAATTCTTCAAATACAACTTATGGGTTTGACAAAAATACTTAACTCCTTATGTTATATACTATACAAGTAAAAATTTAACTCCTACAAAGTTAAATTATACAATCATAGAAAAGTAGTTTTTAGTGGTTATTCATGCTATTAACAAGTTTAGACATTACATAATTGGGTATGAGACTTTTATTGATGCAAATCATTATGATATTAGATATATTATGAACAAACCAATAACTAATGGTAGAATTACTAGATGGATTTTACTATTGCAGGAATTTAATATTACCATTTTAGATAGGCCAGGAAAAGAAAACACAGTTGTTGATTTCCTTTCCAGAATGAAAAATGATAATACTAATACTCTTGTAGTAGATAATTTTCCTGATGAATATATTTTTTCAATATCTACTAAAATTCCATGGTTTTCAAATACTGCTAATTATTTGGCTATTGGAAAATCCCCCCCCCCCCCCCCCCCAACAAGCTATTAGCAAAAGAAAGACAATGGATCACTGAAACCAGTGCACCTTATTCTTGGATAGTAGGAGAACTATATGGAACATGAGCTAATCTAAACATTAGACTATGTGTTCGAGAAGATGAAGTGCCTAAGATACTTAAAGCATGTCATGATGAACCATGTGGAGGAAATTTTTCCGACAAACAAACTACATATAAAATACTTATTTTGGTATATTATTGGCCTTCCATTTTTAAGGATGTCAAGGAATATGTCAAAAGGTGCAATAGATGTCAAAGTGTGGGGAGACCTATCCAATCAGATGATATGCCTCTACAATCACATGTACTAATATAACCTTTTGAGAAAAAGGCTCTAGATTTTGTTGGATCCATTAATCCTTCATCCAAGAAAAAGAGGTATATACTTGTTTGCACTTATTACGTTACAAAATGGGTAGAGGCTAAGCCACTAAATTTTTCTACTAAAAATGTTGTTACATTTCATTTTTAGGATATTTTCACTTATTTTGGTGTTCTAAGAGAAATTGTAGCAAATCAGGGTGCATAATTTACATCTAATATAGTGCGAAAGATCATGTAGCAGTATAATGTTAGACATCGTAAATCCACTCCATATCATCCACAAGATAATGTATAAATGGAATCCACAAACAAAATGCTTGAAGCCATACTAACCAAGACTGTGGATCTACATAAAAGAGACTGGGCATACAGGCTTCTAGAAGCACTCTGGGCATATTGGACCACATGAAGGAATACCATGGGACGCACTCCTTATGATCTTGTCTATGGGAAGCAAGTTTGACTTCCTATCGAATTCCAATTGGAGACCTACAAGAGAATAACAAAATTAGGGTTAGATCTTTCTGATGCTAAAAAACAAATATTGGCACAACTGGATGATTTGGATGAGATTATATAAGATTTCATTTAAGGGACAAGCATAATCCAGTATCAAAGGACAAGATGGCATGAAAAGTTTATCAAAGTAAAAAAGTTCAAGAGAGGTGATTGGGCCCTTGTCTTTGACTCTACATTCAAAGATTTTCAACGGAAATTTCAAACGCATTGGCTAGGTTGTTATGAGGTGGAAATTATTTTCTACAATGGAGCAATAAGGATTAAAACCATTGATGAAGAAGGGGTCACTTTTCTTGTTAATGGGCATATATTAAATCTCTATCACAAACCCTTAACAAGAGAAAAAAATTGTTCAAAGTCTGCAAGAAAATTCTGATTTGAAATTGGTAGGAAAAGGAGATTCTTCTCCTATACTACCAAAAGAAATTTACTTTCTTTCTTATAAAAAAAAAGAATAAAAATAAATTAAAATAAAAAGGCAGAGTTATGAAAACCAACATTGTTGGCATACACTATGTGGAAAATCCTAGGTGAAAACTAAAGTCCCTTAGCAACTTTGATTTTCCTTTTTCTCTTTTCCTCTTTGCAAATAAATTTTTAGTTCAAACTATTTAGTTTGAAAAAATTGTTTCTCTTTTAAGAGATCTCATCATATTTATCAACATTCATCAACATCATCAATGTCATCAACATCATCACCCTTAACAACAGAAAGTATTATGAAGAGCTAAAAGCAAATTTTTGAAGACTGACAACATTCTGTAGCCAATTGAAAATTCCATGGTTGATTCATTAGAAAAATATTTTGGAACTACAAGCAAACAAATATCAAAGCACAAAAGTGAGGTAATACAAGAAGGTAACATTATGAATAGTCAATCAATTTAATTCAAGTATAAACTATAGAAAATTGAGTTAATGGACTAACAATGAAGGTTCAAAAGGCTCATACGTTTCAATTCTGACACATTATAACTCATTACCTATTATTTTGTTTCATTATATCTGAAAATATCCCTATCCTATTCATAAAATTGAAAATTATAAAGCCTATGTCACAATTAAAGCATCGTATCCAAAGGATTTATGAGAAATTATGATTCAAAAGGGGAGATTCTTATCATAATACCACCACTGAAACCTCTTATTTCCATTAAAACACTTTAGTCCTCACCAAATTCCATTACACCGTCCATTTTCTTCCACTGGTCCCAGTGATATACTATTGAATAGGTAATTCGAGAATGAGGCTTCCTTTGCAGCAATGGGAGTGATTATCCGACATAAAACTATGGGCGAAAAATTCTTGGTTTCCTACCCAAAAGTTAGAAAACATTTGCAAAAAGTGGGCTAGTTAAAGTTCTTTGAGAAATGTGAGGACTATGAGATAGAGATGAGCAAGGCTTTCACACAAGCATTTGATGGGGTTGAGGTGAATATTGGATATATCAAATTGAAATTGACTGAATCATTTATAGTAGAAGAAATAGAGCTCCCCATAAATGGTGAAATATGGTTCAAAAATAAAATGCTAAAGGATGAAATGTGGAATTATTTCTTGCACAATCCAGGTGTGGATATATCATCGTTTAAAAAAGGCATTCCAGTTTATGCATTAAAATGAAAATGGCGTAATATATTATTCGTTTTGCAAAAATTCCTTACTTGCGAGGAAAGATATGGAACCCTATTGTTTTATCATTCCTGGTTATTGATGCATTTTATAAAAGGGAAGGAATTAAATTTTCCATATTATCTACAATGTATTTTAAAGAAGATGGTATTTAATATTCAATGAGATTAAAGAAACATAGACACGGCTTTGTATCTTCATGGTCTATTAAAATTCTTGTCAACGCATAACTGAAGGCTAAAAATGATAATTGGAAGGACTTCCTGGTGAGAAAGCATTTTGTTGACAGTTCAGATGAAGAGAAGGTCAAAAAGATAAGAAGAAGTCGAAGAAGGGTTTCCTCAAACCCTAACCCTCAGCAAGGAAGTATAGAAAATGAAAATTTGGCTGCCGAAAATGTAATAGAGACAGAGGAGAACGATATTACACTCAAAGAACTGGAAACACAAGCAAAAAACTCTAGGGGTAGACCAAGGAAGAAACTAGGTGATCAAGAACATAAGAAAAATGAGCCAAAGGATGTTGGAAGAAAGAAATCCAGTGAAATGAAACAAGAAGAACCATCAAAGATATATATGAGAAAAACTCAAAATTAGAGTACTAAAATGAAAAATGAGAAAATAATAGAGGAATATGAGCAACAAGGGAGAAATAATAGAAGAATTACAAGAATCATGACTAGACAAATCAGCCCAAATCCACCTAAAACTATACAGATTGAAGAGATATAAGTGCCACTATAGTTTTCTACAAGAAATATTCTAGTAGTAAATGTTTCCCAACAAAAGGCATATGAATAATTTGATTCATTAGAGAAGGGAGCACAACAAGAAGAGGTAAAATATCCTTTTGAACCAGATTTGTATAATGATACTCTAGTTTTTTATCATCCTGAACCAAAAGAAAATATTCCTCCTCCTACATAACAAGAAAGTATCAAAACACTGAAGCAGGAAATATTTGAGCTTGAATTGTTGAATAATGATATAAAATATAAAAATCAATTGATGAAAGCATAAAATTAGACAATGATTCTAAGAATGTGTTACTGGTATAAAAAGAATCAGAAGCTTAAGAAGAATAACAAGATGATTCATCAAAAGATCAAAGGAATACAAGCTAAGTTACTTATGAGGAAACCAAGACGGTCAGTGAATGTGAAGAGCAAGGGAGTGCAATCTAATTTGGATGTCTTGGTCCAAGCTTCAGAATAAGTTCTCCTAGGACACCACAATTTTACAATTTTGAATTTTTGTCAACCACAGGTGCCTGAGGACATGCAAAACCTTGAGCATCGGGGGATGTTGAGCCTTTTTGATAATTTATCTCTTACCTTTCACTCATTTTGCCAATTATTTCCATATCAATGTACCTCTACCTTGATTTGAAAGTCATCAGAGCTATATAAATGCAGCAATAAGGTAAAAATCAATTATCATCTTAAATCTATATGTTTTGCTTTATAAAATTTATTTGATTAGGCATAATGATTAGGTTCTCAAGTTTGTGCTCAAAAATCAAAGTGTAATAATTTTGTTAAACTCAGCTTTAGATTGAATATCTCGTCAATCTGAACCCATCGATGTGAACGGAACTCAAATGCGAGCTCATATGCAGAAGTTAGATCCAGTCAAAGTTCAGCTTTGACTTGTCTACATGGCAGGTTTGGATGACATGGCAAAGCCCTTCAGCGAATGAGGAGGTTCCAAGTGGCAGGTTGCCATTGGCCCCCGCATATCGCAAATCACAGTCACAAGTGAAAAGGCATTATAAAATCATCCCCGACGCAGACAGGCCATGATGCGATCTAGTCGCAATTGCATATTGCAGGTGGATAAGTATCAACCCCCAGTGAAGCTTGGCTGCGATGCGGTTTATCGTATATCGCAAATTGCGGGAAATGGTTGTGTTGCGATATGATTCTGGTAGTAATTGTTGAATGCGAAAAGCGATAAGACCGTGGATGGGAGATGTTATGAGCCATAGTTTATACCCATGTCGGGTCCATGATATCACTATCGCAACATTTCGCTATGTTAACAAGACCTTCAGCCCGCCAAACATCGCCAATTGCAAAATGCGATGGTTTCCAAATGCGATGCCACTATAGGTTGCGATTTAATATCCTGTCAGGTCTGTAATATCGCAAACGCAAATCGCCTGTTTCTATTCACATACCATAAGAGCCAGCAGCAATTTATGATTGTGATTTGCGATACGACCGATAGGTTATGGCCCGCGGCGAGGCCAAATTCTCACTTAATTAGCATATTTTGGAGTAGATTTGTGGGATTATGTTTGTTTTGGAGCATTTTATGGAACAAATATTGGGAGAACTAGGAGAATTCATAACTTCTTCAGCTCTTATTGTTGGCTTACGGGGTCCTCACCCAGGTTTAGAGTTAGTTGTGCCAACTAACAAAACCCTACACTACTAGCCCTTTTGGCAACAACCCACGTAGTTTAGGCTGCAGTCTCACCAGAAGCAGTATGGGGGGATGGAAGAACCAAGTTTCTGCATCCAAAGACTATTGTGATGTCTTTCAGTGCCTCAAATCTACCTTCGCATAGATCGATAAACTCTTAGGACATGTTGCTGCAACTTTGTTAAAACAGCCTTCAGACCTTCATGAAGGTCTACGATCAGTTCTTACGGACCTCTAACAGTCAATTTTCCTACTTGCAGGCCTCAAAGAGTGGTCCTATATTAGAGTTTGCGAAGAGTTACTGAAGTCGTTAGTAAGCATAAGAGAAATTACCAGAGTCTTCGCAAAAGTAATTAAACATACATTGCGTACATTATTAAGAATTATTAAATAGAATAACGTAAAATTAAATCAATATCTCATAAAAAAACCATTTATCAGCAGCATATAACATTAACAGAGATAAACATAAATACTCAAGAATTCTTCGAAAAGCTATCTTTATTGATCTTCAATTCAAGATAACAGACTCAACTACCCTGCGCACAAAGCTGCAGAGGGGTCCGCACACTCAGCTGCAGAGCCTTTCTTTTCCTATCTACGTGCAAGAAGCAAAGCCTTCCTGCCTAGCTTATGTCCTAGACTCTTTAATCAACCTAATTCTCTATATTTTCCCTCTAGTTCTCCTCTACAATTGCCTTAGACTTTCTAAGACACACCTATTTATAGAATTTTCATACAATGCCATGGTTCGCTGACCATGGGTGAATATCAAAACCAACTCAAAACTTATCCAAAACAAGGGGATAAGCCCCTTTAACTCCTATTCACCTACGCGCTCTGCATCCATAAATTGTGGATACTTTACATTATTTACAAAATTGTACCAAAATTTGGGTTATCTTAACCCCAAACTAACCCAGGGGACCCCATCCCAACGAGTGCGCAGAGACCTAGGAAGAGTCTGCAGCTGAGTGTGTGGACCCCTGCAGCATTGAAGATCAATAAAGACAGTTTTCCAAAAAAATCTTGACTATTTCTATTTATCTTTGTTAATGTTATATGTTGCTGATAAATGATTGTTTTATGAGATATTGATTGAATGTTACACGATTCTCTTGAATAAGTCTTAATAATGTACGCAATGTATGTTTAATTAATTTCGTGAAGACTCTGGTAATTTCTCTTATATTTACTAACGAATTAAGTAAATTTGCGTGAATACTAATTTAGGACCGCTCTCTGAGGCACGTAAGTAGGAAAATTTATTGTTAGAGGTCCGCAAGGACTGATTGTAGACCTTCACGAAGGTCTGAATGTTGTTTTAACATAATTGCAGCAACATGTCCTAAGATGTTATCGATATGCGCAAAGGCATATCTAAGGCACTAAAATACATCACACTAGTCTCTGGATGCAGAAACTTGGTTCTTGCATCCCCCCATAGTGCTTTGGGTGAGACTACACCCTGCACTAGTCGGGTTGTTGCCGAAAGGGCCAGTAGCGTAGGTTTTTGTTGGTCAGCAAAGCTAACTCTGAACCTGGGTTAGGACCCCCTAATCCAAAAAATGGTTCTGTTGCCAGGACCGGGATCTGCTTGAAAGAGATGTGTGATGTCACATCATTGGAATCCGACGAAGAAAGAAATTGAAAAGTGGCTGGATTGGAAGATTCATGAGTTCGTGGCGCAAGGAAACATGAATTTGTGCCTGTCGAAGGAAGAGTGGTTGAAAAAGTATTTGTATATGGAGATACACGAGATATTCTTCTACACTTTCCCCATTGAATTGTATGAGTGATTATCTAAATTGATAGACAATCAAGGAAGGTGGAATCTCAATAGTCCTATAGTGTGGACTCCAAAATTAGTGCGACGATTAGAAGCTTCTGAAAACAAGATCGCGTGGGTTGTCGATAATTGGCTCGATCGAATCATGGGAGGATTTGTTACAGGATTTTCAGTTGATACCTCAATCAGCTATAGCAAAGTGGAGTGGTGATTTTTTAAAGGACCGTGAGGTAAGTATTTAAGATCATTGAATACTTGGATTAAAATGTTGTTATGTGAAAAACCGGTGATGCCGTTACCTTAATGTTCGAAGCTACACGAAGCAGACGGTTCTTTAGAAATCGCGAAGGATCAAGACTAGAGTATAGTCCATTGATTGGACTTCCTCCAAGTGATGATGAAAGGGTGGGGCAGACTACACCACAAAGTGTTGTTCAGCTAATCACTTAGGGGATTCCTCAAGAAAATCATACTTCCACTTCACCTCCACCCCCACTTCCACAGCATACACCTTCGCCCACACCTCCACCTCCCCCACCACCATTCAACATGGCAAACACATTGAATATGTCGATATTCAAGGGTATAGGAAGTGAAGATGTAGAGAAGTTCTGGTTTGTTGTGAATGTTTTATGGACAGCGCAACATATTACTAATGACAATATAAATAAGGCACAGTTGGCTACCGCTTTGGAGGATCATACGCTAACCTGTTACATTAAGTATTGTTCTGATAATCCTCTTGCAACGCTAGCAGAGACTAAGGTGGCTTTAAACAAAGAGTTTAGTCAGCCTAATTCTGACTCACAGTTAGTAATTGGATTTAAGAAATCATGATGAGGATCAATGAGACACCCTAAAAATTTGATCAAAGGTTGAAGTGTTAGATCAAAGAAGCTAACATGCAGATCATAGATAGCATCATCGCGAATGGTTTATAGCAGAGCTCTTGCCCCACTTAAGAATTTCTTTGTCACAACAGAAGATAGAAACACAGGCAAAAACCTTGGAAATCGCGATGAGGCTACATGTGTCACCTATTCAGAATACGAACCTAGGAATACAGCAGATCTACTCACAATTAGCTAGCTTACACCTAAAGTCACAGAGTTTGCAGAAATACAAGGATACTAAACCAGAAGTGCACATGGAAGTTTGGTATTTTAAGTGCAAGGGCCATGGGCACAATAAAGACCACTGTCCAGTGTATGTGAATTATATTACAGGAGGGGGGCCAATTCCCCTTAATCCAGAAGCCCCAGCAAGGTCGAGTATGGGGGCTACGCTATGGTGTGCTATTTGTCAAGTTGCTCGACAACATGCGATGGATAATTTCCATTTACTTCAAAAGTTCGTCCAAACACCCCAGCAGTTGTTCTATAACTTCTGCAAATCTGTTGGCCGCAATGAGCACCACTGTCAAAGTTATGAGATGATGGTGGAGAGGACACCTACATACCGGATGCAAGAAGAAACTTGGCCTCTAGATCAGGGTGTTGGAGGAGCACGCAGAGGTTATCAGGGTCGAGGACGGGGCCAAGGAGGAGGAGGACCTGGTAGCGGCTGTGATTAGATTATCTGCGACAACTGCGGATAACCAGGGAACTACACACTAGAGTGCAAAAATTCTACATAAAATGAGATTTAGCATCCTATGCAAAATCTACAGATGATGAGGGTTGAGCCTCACGAAGAAGATCAAAGCATTAACATTGTGCTAAGAAGTGGAATGACGACTGGCACTGATAAGGTTAAACAGCTTGGAGAAGAAGGATGGGTTCGTAAAGCACCAGAGAAAGAATTCGGCTTTGATCTGGATCACGCTAAGGAAACATTTATGGAAGCCAAGAAGAGCTTTGTTGAGGCCTCCACCTCAGGGAGCCAGGACAAGACACAAGAAATCAGTGTGCCTGTAGAGGTTGATCCCTTTGTACTCACTACGTTTTTCGAGACCTGCATAAAACTGTTGCGCGATAGCAAATTTGTGGAAGGCCTGCAGGAATTAATAAATAAATGCACCAGAAAATAGAAATTACTTGATGGACATCGAGTGGTCAGAAAAATTGGAAAACATAAGGCATGAACAGGGCATGAGATGAGGCTCACCATGTAGATAGGTGATTATGAGATGGACCAGGTCATTTTGGATCTGGGGTCCGATGCGAACGTATTACTGAAACAAACATGGGAAAGGATGGGGACACATGCACTGCAGTGGTCTCCGATTTAGCTTAGGATGGAAAACTAGTAGAAAATCATCCCCATGGAATGGTTATATGGAGTAACAGTTGATATAGAAGGTGCGAGTGCGATGGCCGACTTTGAGGTTATAGAAATCGTTGATGACAATAACCCCTACCCCGTGCTCTTAGGAATTGACTGGGTTATTGACATGAATGGGGTCATTAATTTGAAGAAAAGGATGATGGCATTTGAATGTAAGTCGCTACGAGTTATAGTGCCACTGGATCCTACAGAAGGGGAGTGCTATACTGAACTAGTTCGTGATTATGACGAAAGTGATGATGAACTGGATCAACTTTGCAAGATAATAGCGTGGGATCAGGACTAGGTCAATCCAACGGTAGATGGGTAGATCGCCTAGGACCGGAAGAATTCTTGCACCTCTCATTTTGACAAGGAGTTAGAGCATTGGCAAAATCGCTTGCACGAAGTGTCTACATTGCGATGCAATATGATGACGAAGTCGTTGCGCTATGTTTCGTCGAAGGTAAGGAAATTACCCTATTATGATGGTTTAATTGACATAGATCTATTTTTAGACCAATTTGAGTGCGAAGTCCCTAAGGATCACCACTTCTAAGCATTAGAGTTGGCACTACGCGCTACACCTGCATGATGGTGAGGTACGCATAAGGATAGTTTTGTTGGATGGTGAGATTACCGAAGAATGATGAGGTTATGGTTTGGGCATCTTAACACAAGAATGACTGAGAAATATAATGGAAGGGACGATCCGCGCGATCACCTAGCGAAATGGAATAAAGCATGGGGAACATAACCACAGTCGGAGTCGGTACACATATTTTGCCATACTTTGGATACAATTCCCATGAAATGGTATCTGGAAATGGAGCTCTGCCATGGCACCATAGAATGGGATGTATTAAAGGAATGGTTCTTATTGACCTTCAGCTTTGAAGATGTCTTCGCGAGCATCGATGATGCACTGCAAGAGATTAAGGCGATTATCTTCAGAACGTCGAAGGAACCTATGGAATGGATCCAACTAGATTGGAGCACCCAGCTGCGTCATGCGTTCGAATTTTATAATGTAACCATTGAAGAGGAAGATGAAGATCTCCGGACATCTCCGCAGCTTTGAAGACAAAGCAAGTCAACATTGGCACTGTAGAAGAACTGAAGTTCATGAAAATTGGAGATTATTGGGACAACGCTATAGTGGATAAAGTTGTTGAGTTACTCTGCGAATACCAGGATCTCTTCCCCACTAAGTTTTCAGATTTGAAGGGCATAGTTGGTGATTTGGGCGTTATGAAGATCACTCTGAAGCTGGACACGAATCCTATTAAATAGAGGTCATATCGCCTTAATCCTACATACAAGGAAAAGGTTCACCAAGAGCTAGATAAGATGTTCGAGGCAGGCATCATAGAATTTTTTGAAGAATCTAATTGGGTGAGCCTGATGGTGGTTCAGGAGAAGAAACAAAAAGGTAAAATAAAGATTTGCGTAGATCTACGGAATCTTAATGATGCGTGTGTTCACGGCCCATTTCCAACGTTTTTTACAGACAAATTGTTTGACAATCTTGGAGGGTAGGAGGCTTATTCCTTTACTGATGGGTTTTCCAAGTATCATCAGATTAAGATCGCACCTGTGGATAGGAGAAAAATGACCTTCGCGATGGAGTGGGGTTGTTTTCAGTACACTGTGATGCCATTTCGACTCAAGAATGTTCCTGTGCTATTTTCCCACGTAGTCATAGCAACATTCAAAAAGTTCATTCATAAGTTTCTAAAAGTATACTTTGATGACTGGACGGTGTTTGGATTAGTAAAGTGCCATGTAGCAAGTCTGCGCTTGATGTTGGATACATGTCGCACATACTAGATCAAGCTGAATTTGAAAAAATGCATATTTTGTGTTCCCTTTGGGATTTTTCTGGGTCATGTGGTTTACAAGCAAGGATTGATGGTGGACCCTGCAAAGATTGAGATAATTGTGAATCTGGAGGCCCCTAGGAACGTCAAGCAGCTGTGTGTGACGCTGGGACATATGGGATACTAGAGACAATTTATCAAAGCTTACGCTCAAATTACTGCCCCTATGGAGAAACTACTAAAGAAGGATGCAACATTTTGTTGGGACGAAGAATGCCAGCGCAGCTTAGATGTGTTAAAAGAAAAGATGGTCACTGCGCCGATCTTGATATTCCCTGACTGGAAGAAGGAGTTTCATGTACATGTGGATGCCTCTTGCATTGCGTTGGGTGCAGTGCTAACGCGGGCTAGTGAAGGAGAAATGGACCATCCTATAGCCTTCACAAGTAGGAAGTTATCAAAGGCCGAGAAAAATTATTCAACGACTGAGCGCAAAGGATTGGCCATGGTGTACGCACTGCAAAAATTCAGGCATTATCTATTAGGAGGGCATTTCAAGATGTACATAGATCATTCTGCCTTGAAATACTTAGTCAACAAGCCTGTGTTGGGGGAAAATACCTGCAAGTGGTTATTATTATTTCAGGAGTGGGACTTTGAATTCATTGTCAAGTCAGGAAGGTTAAATGTGGGACCTGACCATCTGTCGCAGATCGAAGCAAAAGAGGAGCCTAATAATCTAGAGGAAGGGTTGCCAGATGCGCAGCTCTTTGCGGTGCGTGTAGCAAATGATCATTTTGCAGACAATATTCACTTCTTGACTACAGGGATGGCACCAGAAGGATATACAAGCCAGCAGAAGAAGGAATTAGTCGTGCACACAACCGATTTTTCAGTTATTGTGGGACACTTGTATAAGATGGGTGCAGATGAAATATTGTGAAGATATGTGTCAAACTTTGAGCGGGATATCATTCTCATTGAAGCTCATGGGATAGCTGTAGGAGGCCATTATGCAAGCAAGGCAACAATGCAGAATATTTTTCGTGCAGGACTATGGTGACCAACCTTGCACAAGGATTCCAAAGCGTATTATAAGGTGTGAAATGCATGTCAAAGAACTGTCAAACCATTGTGAAGAGATGAGTTACCACTACATCCTGAAGTGTCTTTGCAGCCCTTTGAGAAGTGGCAATTGATTTTGTTGGGCCAATTCAGTCCCCTGGAAAGAAAACGAGTGCGCGCTATATTATCACTGCGACAAAATATCTCACCAGATGGGCATCCTGAAGTATCTTTGTAGCCCTTTGAGAAGTGGGAAATTGATTTTGTTGGGCCAATTTAGCCCCCTGGAAAGAAAACCAGTGCGCACTATATTATCACCACGACAAAATATCTCACCAGATGGGCGAAGGCATAGCCAATTAAAGATTGTACAGGGGCTATGCAAAAAAATTCTTGTTTGAGTATGTCTTAACCAAATTTGGCTGCCCGAAAGTATTGATGAGTGACAGGGGTACACGCTTTCTAAACGAAACGATCAGCGCGTTGACTGAAGAATTCCAAGTCTACCATCAGTAGAGTATGCCATACCACCCATAGCAAAATGGAACTGTTGAAGCCTTTAACAAGATTTTGGAGAACGCGTTGACAAAGATATGTAACGCATAGTGGAATGACTGGGATGTGCGAGTACCTGTAGTACTATGGGCTTATAGGACTACTTGTAAGAAGCTGACATGGAAAATGTCGTTCAGATTAGTATATGGGGTCAAATCCGTAATGTCGATGGAGTACATTGTGCCTAGTCTACGCATAGTAGCTCTGACGGATATGGCGGATTGCGAGGCCTTGGAGGAACGGCTCGTGTAACTAATGGAGCTCGAAGAAGATCAATGTTTGGCAAGATTCCATCAACAAGTGCTGAAGGAATGTGAAAAATCATGGCATGATCACCACATCAAGCTTCGCACGTTCAAGGTAAACGATCTTGTCCTATTATATTATAGTAAATTCACTAAATTTCCAGGTAAATTCCATATGCATTGGTTAGGGCCATACATTGTCAAAGAAATTACAGATGGAGGCACAGCTCATCTCGCGAAGATGAATGGGGAACCCTTCCTGGGAAAAGTGAATGGGAGCAGGTTGAAGTTGTATACAAGAGATCCTGCACAGTGACTATATGGTAGCAGGATAGTCCTAGTGCTCTAGGAATTTGCAAGGGAGCGCGGGAATATAAACTACATTTCCCAACGTGGAGGACAACGCAGCAAGTAGACTATGCAGATAATGATGGAGATGCAACCCAGGAAGATACACTCAAGAAGTTATGCCATGGGGGAAGGCACCGCATAGCGCAACGGGAAAATGAACCTTCGAGTTATTGTTCATGACTTGACAGCCATAAGGCGGTTAAGTGGAGTGGGGTGGCAGCATTTAAGGCAAAAATATTTGAAGATCTGCCACCAAAACAACATTTATTGTCAGAAATTGGGGGGAACAGTCAGATTTCAATTCAAAACCCCCTATAAATTACATGTGCTAGTCCAATAGAAAACACTTTGTGCTCTAAGAGTTGTTTGAATTTCAATGTCTATTGCCTATGAGCCGAGCGTTTTGGCCAGATTTAGTTGCGAGCCCCGTGTTTTCCAAATTGCCTGAGACAAACTAGAAGCTTATTCTTGAGCAAATGTTTGCACCATGTCCTGCTAAAACTATTAGCATTGACGATGTTGTCTCTGACACAGCTACCCCGGAAGTTGTAAGTATGGAAGCTCTGGTTATTGTGCCTACAACGCTGAGGTCGCCTAGGCCGAAGCATACCCCTACCAGAGAAACCCAACCAGCCAAGTCAAAGCAATCCGTGAAGGAAATCAGAAGAAGTCGGTGTCAGTGCGCGCATCCCTAAGGAAGCATACCAACACGTAGGCAAAGCAGCAGAAAGATAAGTAGCCAAAGCGAGTAGTGGACCTGGAGGTGAAAGAATTCTAGGGAACAAAGGATATTGATGCTGAAGGAGTGGAACCCATGACAAAGCTCCCTAAGTATATCCCTCTGTGGAAGGGAAAATCAAAGGTCACGAAGGACCCGGATACCGAGAATTTTACAATATCCACGCCCCTGCTCCCTGAGCAGGTCCCTTTTGAAGGCCCTTAGCTCACAAGGATCCCGTTTTTAAAAATGGAGGATTGGGTCCTCACAAACCACACTAAGTTTCCACATTTGGTGATGAACAAATATATGCGGAAGGTCTATTATGAAGAAACAAGTGTTACAGCATTGGAGACGGAGGAATGGGTCTGCGGTGTCAAGTAATCAAGGTTGCTCAATCTGTTGTGGGTGCCAAATTATCACCGCACCCCCCTTAATACAATATGTGTGCACCATCTCCTCACACTGGTGCATGACGGATGTTTATGGCTAGGACAGCCTATCCCCATCACAGACATGCTAATTCATAGAATTACATGGCTGCCTTACAAAGGTGCGGAACCAGCTAAGGAGTTTGGAGGGAAGACTGGGGAGAAAGATCTTACACAGAAGATGAAGAAGGATTACATCCTCCTTAAGAAGTCGCAAGGGTATTCCATTCTATCCATAATAGACCAGGTAGTTCAATTCGTTGCCTAGATTTTAGCAGGGAAGGTTATGAGAGAATGCCACGTGGACGAAGTTCCGGTGCCAATGGTTTCCCTTGCTACGCAGTGCACGAAAGGCGTACAATTTAATTAGGAAAGGTACCTTTGTCAGGAGTTCCTTATGGACTGCCAAGAATCCCAGGAAGAAACCAAGTCATTCCACTACGCTTGGCTATTGTTGTCAATTGTGCTTGTTGCATGAAGATTGCCAAAGGATAGCTAATTTCCTCTGCTCAAGGAAGGATTGTCGAAGGCAGCGCAATTCACTTCCTTCTGGTCCACAAAGGATGTCAGGCAAATTGCAGAGACAAAGATATTTTGGATTCTTGTGGAAATGGATCTCCATATGGCAATCAATCAGTGTCCGAGGTCTTCCCCAACCTTGTTCACGTAGTTATCAGCCTATGCAGTGTTCAACACTGACTTCCACAGAGTCTATATCCAAGCGCGGAAGGATCCCCAACAGAAATGGAACCAGTTGCCCTATTTGGTGTCAGAAACGAATGTGCAAGAGGTTGTAGCGTCATGGCCTACAAAGTGGCATGCCCCATCAGAAGTAGATGTTGGAACAAGCATGGGCGCGGGAAGTTCTATTGCGCAGAAAAGAAAGGAGGCAGCAAAGCAAGCTATGCGTACCGTCGCAGAATAGCGAAAGAAGGAAGTTGCATAAAAGGCTTGAATTGAGCAAGAACACACTGCTGAGGAGCGGGAAAAAAATAACAACGCAAGTCCTAGAAAGGTGATAAGTCACCTTTGTCGAAGACAGAGGAAGAAGAAATTTCAAGAGAAGGCGGCAGAGGTGATGAGGGGAACAACACCCCATCTATTTTGAAAAGACGTGACAAGGAGCAAAAGGGTGGAACACGAAAAAAAGAAGAAATCTGATAAAACATGGGTTGATCCCATGGTGTTGACAGAAAGCGATCTTGATGAGATCAGTGATAAAGTCAAGGATACAACGATAAAAGTGTTGCAACAGTTTGAGAAACAATACATGCAGACATTGGGGAGCGTGCAAAAGGATTTGCACGAGATGAAAATCCAAACAAGCAGAATACAGGTGGGCATTGGACAATGGAGCGTGGAGCAAGTGAGTCTGGCACCCGGGACAAGCAAAGCAGCAGAGCTAGTAAGGACCCTGGATCTCAGAATATACCATTGCCCAATGGGTCCATTCGCGCAGAGTCTACCAACGATCATATTATACTTAGTCTAATCAAGGACATAGGACTGAATATAGCACGCTCTCCAATGAAACCCTCCACGCGTTACATAAGGAGGTGGCAAATGAATTGAGAACTAGGGAGCAGCGCGCCCTCAACCTCATAAGTGAGTACAAAGTCAACAATGAACAAATGTTCGTTGAAAAGATGCATGCTCTGAAGGAAAAGGAGGCACTTCAAACGTATAGTTCACGTCTGGAGTCAGCAGTAGTGGAGGCATGCAAGATAGTGCCTGAGTTTCACATCCTAGAGGATGAACATCCAGAAGCCAAAAACAAAATTTTAGTCATTGGTGTGTGTGAAGCTGGAGGAGAAGTTGGACGAGTAACTTTTGAGTTCAACATGAAGATTACAGAGCTGTAATTAAAGTTGTAGCCCGCAACTCCACCTGAGGTCTAGGAGCAGTGCGGAATCGCAATAAAGGAAGGCATGGCTACCTTGGATGCCACAGTCACTGACTATGCGGCACTGTTCGAGCAAGCTATGGAGCTAGTAACCAATCTGCAAGAGGATATGAACCTACAGACATTGAACATAGAAGTAAGGGAGATGCAGTGCCAATATGATGAGGTCAGGGCGACTACACGCACCTTAGCATCAGCACAGCACCTTGCCAAGTTAAAGGAAGGAAAACAGCTACTAGCACAGGTAGAGGAAGCGCAGAAGAAGGAGACCTTGCTAAAGGCCAGGTTGTAGCCCTAGTTGGAGGAGGCTTAGCAAGTCACGACTTCCATTCAGGATAAGATTAAAGGACTATAGTAGACCTGGCAGTAGAAGTACTAGCCACTGAGAAATTGATTGAGGAGGTTCAACTGGCAACACACAAAGCACTGCTAAAGTTGCAGTAATCCAGGTGGACCTGGGGGATCTTCGTAGTAAGATCGCGGCGCAAGTAGAGTGACTCGAGGGCAAGTCGCGATCTTTGTGATGGGGGCCCGTTGGGATGGGGTCGCCGGGTTAGTTTGGGGTTAATATAACCCAAATTTTGGTAAAAATTTGTAAATAATGTAAAGTCTCTGTGATTTGTGAATGTGGAGCGCGTAGGTGAATAGGAGTCAAAGGGGCTTAGCCCCTTGTTTTGGATAAGTTCTGAGTCAGTTTTGAGATTCACCCATGGTCTGCAGACCATGGCATTGTATGAAAAGTCTATAAATAGGTGTGTCTTAGAAAGTCTAAGGCAGTAGTAGAGGAGAACCAGAGGGAAAAGATATAGAATTGGGTTGATTAAAGATTCTAGGATAGGAGCTAGGGCAGGAAGTATCTGCTTCTTGCACTTAGATCGGAAAAGAAAGGCTTTGCAGCTGAGTGCGTGGAGACCTAGGAAGAGTCTACAGCTGAGTGGCGGACCCTTGCAGCTGTGTGCGCAGGGAAGTTGAGTCTGTAATCTTGAATTGATGATCAATAAAGACAATTTTCCAAGGATTCATGAGTATTTCTATTTATCTTTGTTAATGTTATATGTTGCTGATAAATGATTGTTTTATGAGATATTGATTGAATGTTACATGATTCTCTTGAATAAGTCTTAATAATGTACGCAATGTATGTTTAATTACTTTTTTGAAGACTCTGGTAATTTCTCTTATGTTTGTTAACGACTTAAGTAAATTTGCGTGAACACTAATTTAGGATTGCTCTCTGAGGTGTGTAAGTAGGTAAATTGACTGTTAGAGGTCCGCAAGGACAGATAGTAGACCATTGCGAAGGTCTGAAGGTTGTTTTAACAGAGTTGTAGCAACATGTCCCAAGAGTTTATCGATCTGCGCAAAGGCAGATCTGAGGCGTTGAAAGACATCACACTAGTCTCTGGATGCAGAAACTTGGTTCTTGCATCTCCCCATACTACTTCGGGTGATACTGTAGCCTGCGCTACATGGGTTGTTTCTGAAAGGGCCAGTAGTGTAGGGTTTTGTTGGTTAGCGCAGCTAACTCTAAACCTATCTCAAGACCCCCTAAGCCAACACTTATCCAAATTGGATGCAAAAAGAGGCTAGATAGCCATTTTTTAGTATTTTAAACTCATTAAGTCAGGTTTCAAAGGCATTTGAGCATTGTAAACACACTTTTGTTGTAATTTTGAGCATAATAGAGAGGCCCAAGCATTGGAAGCTGGACCAAGGAGATGTAGCCAAGGAGGGGTGAACTCCTCATCAAATCTCTGTGTTGTGTGTTGTATTTTGATGTTCTTTTTTGTTATTTTGTTGTTGTTCAGCAT
The DNA here is from genome assembly GCA_031772625.1 of Pinus tabuliformis. Taxonomy (NCBI): domain Eukaryota; kingdom Viridiplantae; phylum Streptophyta; class Pinopsida; order Pinales; family Pinaceae; genus Pinus; species Pinus tabuliformis. Next base: position 813,292,365 of record CM062820.1, read on the forward strand.
ATGTTTTATGTTAAGTTGTTTATAACATTTACATAAGAAACTCTCATGGGAATCAGTTAATTAAGTAAACATGGTGAATCCTTAAGCACTTGATAAGCATCTTGGGTTTTATTTTGAATGGGGAATTTGCACAACATTACTAATCTGCTCCACTTCAAATCAAGCTGGTATCAGAGCACTAGTTTTTGCTTACTATATTTGCTTGTATAAAAGAAGGATTTAATTATTTGCTAGATTTGTGTCATGCTAACGAGGTTAAAACTCAAAAGAGGTGAAGGAAATCTGGCTGGAAGCCCTGAAGTTGGGTCAAGTGGAAGAAGAGCAAGGCTGCCAAAGTCTTCTACACCAGTACATCCTCAAGTTGCAGAAGTTGCAGTTGAGTCTTTAGAGACCATGTCTCATGAAGGAGAACCTACAAACATGAAAAAAGATGAGAAGTCTTTCAAAAAGGTTTTCTTAGATATGACAGAGAAGGTGAAGGTCCTCTATGAAGAGAGGAATAGCAGATTGCAAGGAGAAAGTTCCAAACCTCCCAAAGGAGAAATTTCTTCAAGAGGAGATAATGGGAATGGAGACAAGACTCCACCCTCTTCATCATCTTCTTCATCTTCTACTTCACAAGCATCTTCACATTCTTCCACTAATACAACCCTTACTCATACTCATCATCATTCTACAAAAGGAACTGGTAAATCACCTTTTCTAAAGCCTGATGTTAAATTCGAGTTGCATATGTACAATGGAGAACTTAATGTAGAAAAGTTGGATAATTGGATTTTTCAATTGGAGGTGTATTGTAGAATTCAGAACCTTCAAGAGGATGATATCAAAATTTAATTGGCTTTATTGAGAATAGAGAGTGCGGCACTCATTTGGTGGGAAGCAAGGACTCAAGACGAGATCAAGAAACATGGTAGGATCTCTATTACTTGGTCTGATTTCATTACTACTATAAAAAGACAATTTTTCCCTTTCGCCCATATGCAAAAAGCTATCATGAATTGGCAAAATTTAAGACAGTTAAAAGGTCAAAATGTGCAAGAGTATACTCAAGAATTTAGGAGAAGAGCTCTTATGCTAGGAGTAGACTTGTAGTCACAAGATACTTTGCTGAAATATATAGGAGGTTTGCATAGCTACCTTTGACACATCATTCTTATGTTTAATCCCACGAATATTGATGAGGTTTGTGTTCAAGCTACAAACCTCGAAGAAAGAGGGAAAAATTTACAGGAAGAAGGTAAGAAGAAGCCATTCCAGAGTGGTGAAAAAGGGAAGAAATTTAAAGGAAAACAGAAGAAAAATTCTTCTCTTAAGAAAGAAGGGGAGAAACGTGTGTGCAAGAATTGTTCCAAAGAGGGCCATGATGAAGCGCATTGCTCGAAGATTCATCCTGAATTAAGACCGAAGAAATTTAACAATAAAGGGAAACAGAAGACAAACGTTGTTGTACAACAAGACTTGGTTCTAACTCAGGTGATGAAGCAAAGATTACAGCCACGGTCACTTAAGGAAAATTTGTGGCACAAGAAAACAAAGAGGAATTCGTGGCAAGAACCAGTGGAATAAATAGCTCCAAAAACGTTTCAAATGAATAAAATAGAATTGAGCTCTTCCATAGCAAAGTTATTTCCAAACACACCAAGATTGATACATTGTTTGACAGTGGATCCCAGGCAAATTTAATTTCTACAAACTTGGTCAAGAATTTGAATCTGGAAACTGTGCCTTATCATAAACAGTATCCATTGGGTTGGATAACCAAGGATACAAATCTTCAGGTCACAAGGAAATGTGTTTTCGTATCTGCAATTACTGCCAATTTCATTGATGAAGTCGAATTAGACGTAGTGCCGTTGGATATTTCTATATTTGTGTTGGGAAGCCCGTATCTGTGTGACAGGAAAGTAGTTTTCCATAGATTTGAGAACAAATATCATTTTTTCAAAGACAGAGTGGAGTATATTGTGAGAGCTCATCACAGGAAGCTTAATCTATCTTTGGCAAGCACAGGGCAAATGAAGCAACTAGTCAATTCCAACAAGAGTCTCGTGCTCCTTATGATCAAGAAGAAGAATGACACGGACCATGAATCCTTTGCAGGCTGTGATGTGAAGCTGCAAGACGAATTGGTTGATATGTTCAATCAATATGGAGATATGTTTCGAGAACCAAATGGATTGCCACCAAAAAGGGGAATTCAGCACGAAATTCTGCTACAGCAAGACTGTCCACTCCCAAACATCAATATGTATCGAATGTCAATTCTAGAAAGTTTAGAAATTAAGAAAAAAGTCCAGGAATTGTTAGATAAAGGTGTAATTCGTCCCTCTACTTTGCCATGTGGTTCACCAATTGTTTTGGTGCCCAAGAAAGATGGAACCTGGCGCATGTGTGTAGATTATCGAGCCTTGAATAAAATTACCATAAAGCATCGACACCCACTGCCCAAAATAGATGATTTGCTAGATCAGTTGAAGAATACAAAATATTTCACTAAATTAGACTTGAGAAGTGGATATCATCAAGTTAGAATAGCTGAGGAGGATATTTGGAAGACTTCTTTTAAAACCAAACAAGGATTGTTTGAGAGGCTGGTTATGCATTTCGGTCTTTGCAACACTCCAGCTACATTCATGAGAGTTATGAATGATGTTTTCAGATCCTTTCTTGATGAGTTTGCAATTGTCTATTTAGATGATATTTTGATATTCAGCCAATCACGAGAAGATAATTTCAAGCATGTGAGAAAAGTGTTGGATGTCTTGAAAAAAGAATGGTTATTTCTGAAGATGTCTAAATGTGAATTCTGGAAAACTTCCTTAGCGTATTTGGGCCACATAGTTGGAGGAGGTGAGTTGAATATTGATCCCTCTAAAGTTTTGATCATTGTGAATTGGCCAATACCCAAATCAGTCACAGAAGTAAGGATTTTTCTAGGAGCAGCGCAGTATTAGAGGAAGTTCATTGCCAATTTCTCTTCCATAGTAGCACCACTACATGTTTTGACTAGTGTGAAGATTGTCTTCTAGTGGGGAGGAAAACAACAAAAAGAATTTGATGCTTTAAAACAAAAGATTAGTTCAGCCCCAGTTTTAGCATTACGGGATTTGAAACAACCATTTGAAATACAAACATATGCAAGTGACTACGCCATGGGTGCAATTCTTTTACAGCATGGTAAGGCCATTTCAATTCATTCTAAGATTTTTAATGGTGTTGTTATTAACTATCCTACATATGATAAAGAGCTTTACACATTGGTGCAAAGTGTGAAGAAATGGAAGCATTACTTAATGGGAAAAGAAACCATTATTCACACCGATCATCAACGTTTGCAATATCTACAATCTCAAACAAAATTTGCAGCAACCAAGGCACTTTCGTTGGGTGGGATTCTTACAGCAATTCCACTTCGTAATCAGGTACAAGAAAGGTATTTATAACAAAGTTGTTGATATGCTTTCTAGACCAGTTGTTAGTTTATCCATTTTACTCAAAAATAATTTTGTTTTGCCTGAAAGTTATGTTGAACAATATGCACATGATGCTAACTTTCAAGAGGTATATTCAAACTTGAGTCAAGGCCACCAAGTTGAGGAATTAGACTACCATGTAAATGATAATCTGTTGTATCATTTGGGAAAACTTTTTGTTCCACAAGGAGAGAGAGTAGATGTCACAAGGGAAGCACACACTTCTCTTATTGTTGGACATTTCGGTGTAAGTAAAATAGTGGCAGATCTTCAAAGTTATTTTAACTAGCCTCGTATGCTTGAAAGTGTGTCACGTGTTATCAAAGGTTGTTCATTGTGTGCAGTCAGTAAGCCTAGTAATAGGAAACTAGGATTGTACACACCACTTCCAGTGCCTTCACATCCATGGGAGAGTGTTTCTATGGATTTTGTAGGAGGCCTTCCTTTATCAAGAAAAGGTCATGATTGGTTGTACGTAGTTTTGGATAGGTTCAGTAAGATGTGCATATTAATGCCTTGTAAGAAACAAATTACAGTTGAACAAACAGCTCAACTTTTCTTTCAAAATGTATGGGTTCATTTTGTATTACCTACTTCTGTTGTAAGTGATCGTGATTCTCGATTTGTTGGGATTTTTTGGTCAAATTTATGGAACTTGATGGACACCAAGTTGAAGAAAAGTACAGCCTTCCATCCGCAAACAGATGGTCAAACTAAAGTGGTTAACATGACAGTTATTCATTTGCTAAGAGGATATTGCAGCAAACATCCTAAGTTGTAGGATGAATAGTTGCATTATATTCAGCATGCTTACAACCTATCAAAACACTCTTCTACTCTAACTTCACCTTTTGAGGCATGTCTTGGTTATTTACCTAAATCACCTTTGGATTTCATCTTTGAGAAAGATGTAGTTGTAGATGGACATAGTGACATAAACAAAGCAAAGAAATTCATTGAGCAAATTCAGTTGATTCGCCAAACAATTCAAGAACAACTAGAAAAGAGTCAAGGCAAGTATAAGGAAAGGCATGATAAGCATCATGTGGATAATCAATTTCAAGTAGGTGTTGAAGTTTGGATATACATTAGCAAGGAAAAGCTTCAAGGTGAAGGTAAAAAGCTGAAACCAATCCTTTATGGTCCATTTAAAATTCTGGAAAATATTTGTAATAATGCTTTCAAGCTTGATTTGCCTTCATATATGCAAATTTATTTCGTTGTTAATGTTGAAAATTTGAGATTGTATGAGCCTACTTTGATTGAAGATCAAGGAGAAAGTGTACAGATTCCATCAATTGAATATTTTTCTCTAGAATTTCTTGATGAGCTTTAGCAAGACACCATACTTGACAGAAGCACAAGGTCATCAAAAAGGGGAAATTTTGATTATCTTTGAGTGGGTCTCAAAGGTACAAATCCATCAAAGGCCAAATGGATTAAAGAGGGGAAGGTGAGGGAATAGTACCCTCATCTATTCAATAATTGAATATAAAATTTTGGGGTCCAAAAGGCTTCTAATGGGGAGCAGTGATTAGATGCTCAAGTTTATGCTCGAAAATCAAAGTGTCAATTTTTTTTAAACTCAGCTTCAGATCAAAAAGCTCATCATTTTGAACCTAATGATGTGAACGACACTCAAATCCGAGCTCATCTTCAAAAGTTAGAGCAAGTCAAAGTTCAGATTTAACTTGTCTACATGGCAGGATTGGATGACATGGAAAATCCCTTTAGAAAATGAGAGGGTGCCAAGTGGCAGGCTGCCATTGGCCCCCACATATCGCAAATCACAGTCACAGGTGGAAAGGCATTATAAAATCGACCTCAAAACAGACAGGTTGAGATGCGATCTAATCGTAATCGCATATTGCAAGTGGATAAGAATCGGCTCCCGACGAAGCCCGATTGTGATGCGATTTATCGCATATCACAAATGGCAAGAAATGGTTGTGTTGCAATACAGTTCTGGCAGTAATCGTCAATTGTGAAAAGTGATAAGACCCCAAATGCGAGATGTTATGAGCCACATTTTATACCCCCATCGAGTTTGTGATATCACTATCACAACATTCTGTCGTGTTAACAAGACCTTCAACCCACCAAACCTCATTGAATGCGAAATGCAATAGTTCCCATATGCAATGCCACTATAGGTTGTGATTTAATATCCCGTCAGTTCCGCGATATCACAATCGCAAATCGCCAGTTTCTATTCACAAACCATATGAGCTCGCAGCACTTGCCGATTGCGATTTGCGATATGACCGAAAAGTTATGGCCCCCGACGCGGCCAAATTATTGCTCAATTAGCAGATTTTGGAGCGAATTTGTGTGATTATGTCGGTTTTGTAGCATTTGTGGAACAAATAGTGGGAGAACTAGGAGAAGTCATAACTTCTTCAGTTCTTATCCAAATTGGATGCAAAAAGAGGCTAGATGGCCATTTTTTAGTATTATGAACTCATTGAGATGGGTTGCAGAGGCATTTGAGCATTGTAAATGTACTTTTGTTGTAATTTTGAGAATAATAGAGAGGCTCAAGCATTGGAAGCTGGACCAAGGAGACATAGCCTAGGAGGGGTGAACTCCTCATCAAATATTTGTCATGGAAAATTTTAGGGGCTAATATTCGTAAGTGGGCTAATTTTCCATCATTTTTCCAAAAAAAAAATCGCCAATTTCCATTTCTTCTAAAAATGATTCGCCCAAATTTTATAGCATAAAATTATTTTACCATAAAAATCGCCAAAATTATATGGACTCTGCCTATAAAATAATTATAAAATTGGATATTTTTATAAAGATATCAACAAACATTGTATAGTTTCCATAGTAGACACTAGTGAGATTCACCAAGATTTATAAACTTTAAAATAAATTCCCATCCTTAAAATTTTCTCTGTTAATTGAGCACCGAGAGGGATCAAATCTCTTTTCACTTTAAAAAAAGGTTTGCATCCCAAGGGATTTTATCCCTCTCGGCGCTTGGTAGATCTAGAGTTAAGATGGATCTAGGATGCTTTAATTCCTCCCTCTAAATAGTTTATATTCCACATGAATACCATGGGTGAATACAATGAAGTTAATTTTATATTAACATTTTTTTTATTATTTTTAATTTATTTTGACTGAGCAAAAATGTTTTCACGTTTTTAAATTCTATTTTTTATTTTATTCTTATCTTAATTTTAATTTTAATGTTTATGTAATTTGACCGGGTCAAAATCTTTACAGGACAAGACATTACAACATCTCTTCCATACTGAGCCAGAGTGTTGTTGGGCCTCCAAAATGTCATCCTCTTTCACCCTCATTTCTATCATTTTACCATATTTCATAGCTCTTTACCATATTTTGCAGCTCCATAATCCTACATTAATACCATTTGCATGATCATATGGGTTTATCATTATTATTTTCCAAGTTATTTATTTTAAGTAATTTAAGAGAATTTATGCTTAAATACTAGGAAATTAACATGTTTTCATATATATCTAAAAGTGGGATGAGTTTAATGATGTTGTAGGCCTATTTGAAGATTCTAGAAGAATCTTGTTTGGCCACTCAACCACAAATTCGAATTTCAATTTAAACTCATGAAAATTTGTGAAATATTTGTAGAATATTTGGATCATTGACTAAGCACATTCAAAGGAGAGGAATCATGGATGTTTTGATATGTGTCTCATACAAATGTGTAAGAGGATTTGTATATCATATTTTTAGGTAATTGGTTGTAACCACAAGAGATAATTGTGGATCTAGGAGAGATTTGTGGATCTACATTTATTGATTAGTTATCTTAAGTTTTTGTATAATAGGAGTGCATCCTTCATTCAAAGTTGTTCCATCCAAGATATGATATATTATAGAATAGATAATAATGGAGAAGAAATGATTATTGTAATTTGTAAGGTGACGATAGAGCGGAAGAGAGTTTAATTACTATTATATCTTTGGAACTTTCTCTAGCTTCATTTTATGGAATACATGTTGTTGCTTTGATCTACAAGCTTTGATAATGATTTGGTGTGCTTGCTGAGGAGTGGAGGGCCCCCATCAACAACATCTTGCACACCTCTTTCATTTGTTGTAAATATTTATGTTATTTCATTTATGCAAGTCTAGTTTAGTTTCTTTTATGTTATTTTGATTATATGTTTTTATGTTTATTTCATTAATGTTGTTTTGTTAATATTGATTTAATTTCCTTATGTTTGGATTCGATTGGCACACTAGTAAATTTCATACTAGTAATCTCACATTAGTAATCTCATAAACTATTAGATTAAATTACTTTTTCATTTCATAGCTCAGATTAGAATTGTTGGTTTTCGTAGAGCTAGTCTTTGAGAGAGAAAGTGATTAAGAGAAAATATGCTTGAGAGAGAACGTGTTCATTTGCTTTTCATTTGCTTTTGTTATTTGCTTTGTAATTAGTTTCAATTTTCTTGGATTAGATTCATCTATTCTGAGAAATAAGCAGCTAGTACATATAGTACACGTATATCTCATCAGTTCACGGACCCAGACCCTAGGTTGACAATTTAATGACATGCATTTAACTCACAATTAAATCACCTAACAAGTGTGTCTCTTAACACAAAAACAAATTTTATGATTTAAAGAACTAGGTTGTAATAAAAAGTAATTTACCTTTTAAGGTTATTTTAATATTAATATTTATAAAGTTTTTTGTGTATTGTTTATTTGACAAAGTATCATATGTAAAGTGTTATGTAAAATATTATGAGGTTTTTGGTTTGATCATCCAAATTAATCTGTATCTACATTAGGAGAAGCATGGTGCACTTAATGGTTAAAGTGGTAGTGGACAAAATCGACCTCATGTTGCACAAGTACAAGGCCACTCTAATTGTTGATTCCACAGATTACCAAAATAAAATGAAAAAAAATCAACATTATTGATGGCATAAAGAATTATTAAAAATATTAATCCAAGATTCCATAACCATTAGAACCTACTTAACTTTTCTATAACCACTAAGACTTTGTCCAAGTTAAATCATATGTTTATATTACTTATGATATGCATAATATCTATAAACTTAAGTTTTGCAATTTTTTATTTCAACAAGTTTAAGGATTAATCTGGTTTTCTCGTCTTAATTGGTGACAAGAGTGATATTTCTAAATATATATTAATCAATTTGAATTTCTAAGTGGTCCAGATTAAGTTTTGGAGAAATTCTAACATAATATTTGATAGTTTTATTGGGAAATCTTCTTGTAAGGTGGTAAATTTAAATTTAAGATTTAAAATATAAATGGAAATATCAATTACTATATAAAAGAGGCATATATTGGTTATAAATGGATTTAAATAATAGATAGTATGAAGCATATAATTAATATGATTTTTTCTTTGAGGAAAACCTTTTAGAGAAATTTTCGAGTACTTTTTCACATTTCGTAGATTTTATTTAGTGTAAACATGTCAATATTGATTATGATGCTTGGTTTAGTAGGGACATCGAGTGAGACATACAACTTAGGTAGCCAAATGAAGGAATTGACCTTGAAATCCTTTGCATGAAGCTCAAAGCACTCAACCTATCCCACTGGGTTATGAAATTTATATACTTTACCTACTCCTAGCAAGACCTTTAGCATGTGTATGGAAATTATTTTTTTCAATCATCCTCTTTCATCAATCAAGACATGTTCATGATAGTCATAAACAATATTCCTACTTTTAAAATAGGGGTATAATAAATAAACTTGGTATGTGATAGATCATCCTTCCATCTTTAGAGGCATTATTTCCCTATCATTTAGACATCCATAGCCTTGTTGGGTTTTTTTATGTCACCCTTGACACTTCAATACAAAACTTGAAATCCAAGCCTTGAATGTTTCCTTATTTATGTAGGAGTACTTATGAAGATCATATTGGTATAAAATAAAGGCATAATAGATGAACTCGATATGAAATACTAATAATCCATTCCTTGAGAGTAGCCCCACTAACAACTCAATGTCCATAGAGCCAATGAAGTCGCCATGGTTTCTAGAAAAATTGCTCCATTTCCAACCAAAGATCCATAGCCTTAGTGAAGATTTTTTGTGTGACCCTCAATGTTTAGACATAGAGACTAAGATGTTGCTTTATAAGAATTACTTTGAAAGTCACATCGATAATAAATCAACCATGTAATGGGACAACTTAAATCAATATTTTAGGGGGCCTGTGTTATGAAACCAAACTACAAAATAGAAGGAAAGATGGATCAACGACTTAAAAAATATCCTCTTCGAGGGGGAAACCTATTTTACATTACATAAATGAAAAATTCTTGGATTCTATAAATGACAATACCTCCTTTATATGTATAGAAGTCTAAGGGGTCACAATATAATCATAGCCTACATAAAAATAATAATGTAAGGGCACAATAATAACAATAGTAGGATTCTATGGGGCACAACAATAACAATATGGGGGCTACATGGGCACAACAATAACAATAAGGGGGCTACACTAGTATTATAAGGACCTAACATGCCCCTCTCATTCAAAAAAGTGTTGTCATCAATGCTTGAGTAGTTTTGGATGCTTCTATATAAAATTCTCATCCTTCCATGTGGAATCTTCACTGGGTAAGCTCTTCCACTTAATGAGATACTCTGAAATTTATAGATTTTGTAGGTGTCGGTTTCTTGTTTATGTGACTACTCCAGGATCCTATTTGGTTTTTCCTTCTTCGTCAAGTTTTGGCAACATTGTTTGAATGGGAAGCTTTTCACTAATAACCTTCTTTAAGCATGAAACATGGAAAATTGGGTTTACTATGGAAGATGTAGACGGCTCCAATTGGTATGCCATAGTACCAATATTTTGCAACACCTTGTAAGGACTGTAGTACTTAAGTGATAAATTATTATCCTTCTTAGCTTGCTTGAGGGACATTTGTTTGTATGGTTATAGTTGTAAAAATACCCAGTCACCTACATCAAAACTTATTTCACTGCAACACTGGTATGCATGTTGTTTCATTCGATTTTGCACCGGAGCAATGTTATCCTTTAAGGGTTGGAGAACTTGTTAATTCTCGATGTCATCTTCCACTTCTTGAACCTTAGAATTTTCTCTTAAAGATGATGTGATGGATGGTAAATGATATCCATAAAGTGCCATAAATGGCATCATTTTTGGAACAAGGTGGAAGGAAGTGTTATACCACCATTCAACTAGAGGTAACCACTTGACCCATTGTGTTTGTTTATCAGATACAAAGCAACAAAGGTATCCTTCCAAACATTTGTTCACTATCTCAGTTTTCCCATCAGATTGAGGATGATAAGATGAGTTATGAGCTAACTGAGTACCAAGACAAGAAAATAATTCCGTCAAAAAATTTCCAGTGAAAATCGGATCTCTATCACTTACAATAATCTTTGGGTTTCCATGAATATTTTGAATTGTTTCTATAAATGTAGTAGCAACTATACTGGCTTTAAAAGGGTGAGATAATGCACAAAAGTGTGCACACTTGGTAAGTCTATCATCTACCACCATAAAATCCATTGATACCTCCTCCCAATGCTAACTTGGAATGGCTAAAGGTTGTAATATACTTGGGGTCTTAATTGTCTCAACTTTATTTTGTTAGCAATCCAAACATCCTACTACAAACTTCCTAATGTTAGATTTAAGGCCATTCCAAAAACATTCCTTATTGACCCTGTGGTAAGTTTTTAAAAATATTTATTTCCCTCCAAAGGGGGAGGTGTGTAATTCCAAAAGAATATTTTGTTTGAGTTGGGAATTATTACAAAGATATACGCGATCTTTGTACCATAAGGAATCATTTTTCCAACTAAATGTATCAGATGTAGTGGGATATTGCTACAACTTTTGAATGAGTGTCCACACCTCTTCATCATTATTCCATTCATCCCTTCCTTTTGTTATCCACTCAGGTTGGATACATGGCACAAAGGAATGGTTCCACATCCTCATCCTTTATTAAGAGAGCATCTACAACAACATTTTGCTTCCCTTTTTTGTAGATGATTTCAAAGTCATAACCCAACATCTTTGTGACCCATTTTTGTTGCTATTCTGAACATAATTGTTTTTCCAAAAATTATTTAAGACTATCATGATCTAATTTTACCTTGAAGTGTCTTCCCATTAGGTAAGGTCGTCATTGCTTTAATGCATGTAATATTGCCAACATTTCCTTCTCATAAATATGTTTGTCTAAATACTTTCCTTTGATTGGATGAATTTCAAAAGTAATGGGTCTTCCTTCTTGCATTAAAACAACGCAAATTCCATTTCCTGAGGCATCAAATTCCATAATAAAGGTTTTTGTGAAGTCTGGCGTAGCTAAGACCAATGCCTGGCACATTGCCTCTTTAAGATGTTCAAAGGCCTTAGCTTCTTCTATAATCCAAGAAAATGCATCTTTCCTCAGTAATGATGTTAGAGGTGCCACTATTATCCCATACTTCTTAACAAAATTGCGATAATGCCTTGTCAAACTGAGAAATCCTCGAAGATGCTTTATGGTTGTGGGGATTTTCCATTCCTTAATGGCTTTAATTTTGTTAGGGTCTACCTTAACACCCTCAAGAGATACAATATGACCCAAATATTCCACCTCCTGTAATCCAAATAAACATTTGGAGGTTTTTGCATATAATTGTTTCTCCTCCAATAGTTTGAGCACCCTGTTAACATGTTGAACACGATCCTTCCAAGACTTGTTATAGATTATTATATCATCGAAACATAATAACACAAATTTTCTAAGGGTTTGAAAATGGAATTTGTCAAACCCAGAAATGTGGAAGGTACATTACTAAGGCAAAAAGGCACGACAAAAAATTCATAATGACCCTCATGAGTTATGAATATTTTTGTCAGAATGTCTTCATTCTTCATTTTAATTTGATGATATCCTGAACGAAGATCTAGCTTGGTGAAGTAAATTGCTCCATATAATTCATCCAACAATTCATAAATGATAGGAATGGGAAATTTATCTTTAATAGTGAGCTTGTTAATATCCCTATAATCCATACCCGGATGTGGGTGTCTTTACTAGCCCTTAAACATGGCATGCGCCATGACACCTGGAGGCAGGATGAAGCGCCGACGTCTATACAAGGAGGCCTGTACAACGATCAGACAGTTAATGCATCGAGTTATTGTTCTTGGTCTGCGACAAAGGAGGAGGGACGCTGCATTGAAGCCGAGCATGGCTGCTCAGGCTTTGATGCGAAAGGGGAGGAAGGCCCAAGGCCGTTCCCCCGTGTTGCGAGTGCAGGTTATGTCTTATATTGTCTTTGAAATGCTAGTTATGTTGCAGAACCAACCCATTGTTGCTTTAAGAGCAAGGAGAGAGGGCTCACTGTCTGTAAATTTTCAAGAGATTACTGAGTGTTTGGCAGCGTTACTGTTACACGCCATGCCGCGCAGTCGAGGGGTTCCTAGGCGTGGAGGAAGGTCCGGTACCCGCGTGGTTCTGGAAGATCTATACCCAATTGAGCCAATTGCTGCAGAGCCACCTTCGTCTCCCAGTTCGGAGCAAGAATGTCTTCTGCCTCAGGGCACCTACCAGACTTTCAGATTCAGATTTCCAAGCCGCCTTGTTAGACCTGAAGTGGTAGTCACTTTCACCGTCTTCATCTCTGAAGAAGAGCCTAGCCGGTCAAATTCCAGCTCCCCTGCAGCTGAAATTGTCCAAGGCAGCGATATCCTCCTGGGTGATATGGAAGGCGTTGTATATCGAACTCGGAGACACGCGGTTGCTCCATTTCAACCTGCTCCAGCCCAGCAAGTTTTACAAGAAGTCCTGATGCCGCCTAACTCCAACGTGGAGATGGCAGCCTTCAGCTCCTGTGCTCCGATACGGGGCAACTCTGGTAACGCTGCCTCTGTGCAAGAGGTCCTGCCGCCACCCACTACAAACATGGAGGTGGAGGTCTTCAGTGCACGTGATCCGCCAGAACAAGGAGAGCCGATTCAGAACGAGGACGAGATGGTGATTTGGCTCGACTCGCCAAGCCCAGACAAAGGAAAGCAGGAGGCCTCCTTCGACCAGCCAGTCTAGTCCTCGGGTGCTCTGTTTTGTCTTTTTTCTTTCTGTCATGGTTATGCAAATCGTGTTATGTCTTTGGGTCCTTTTTTGCGTCCAACTCAGTCATAGGGCTCGGTTAGGCCACTGTTGCAAGTCTCAGGACTCAGCAGTTTGTCATTTTTGGTTAATGGTTCATGATGTAGACTGGCTCTGTCCTGCCAGTAGATATGAAGTTTTTGTCAGCTTAAGTCCAGACTATATGACGTCCAGGAACTACAATGGACTGTGTTTTTTGAATTGGTCAAAGCTTCTTCAGCTTGAGGACTGGCTTCGGTCTCCTCGCGGGATGTAAATCTTTGTAAATATTTTCTTTTCTTTAATATAGCAGTAGTCTTTACATAGAAAAAAAAAAATATCCCTATAATCCATACACATTTGCCATGATCCATCCTTCTTGTGCACCAATACTACAAGAGCAGAGAAAGAACTCTGACTAGGTTGAATTATGCTAGCCTCTATCATTTTTGCAACCACATGTTCAATTTCACTCTTTTGAGCATATGGATATCTATAAGGCCTGATATTTGGAGGAACACTTCATGGAATCAAATGAATAGCATAATCATGATTACGAATAAGTGGGAGGCCTTTCAGAGTCTCAAATACCTTGGAATGATTGTCCAATACTTTTTGGAGATCTGGAGAAATATATGATTTCGGTGTTTGAACCTCTAGTGAGCATAATTATGTAATTTCTCCTGGTTGTTATTTATTTTGAAGCTTTTTCATGTTATTATAGTTGATTATCTTTCTTTTTTTTTCTTGCGATGCCCCTTAATTCAAATTCCTTTCCTTCCCAATTTGTTTTCAAGAAAATCTCTTGAAAATTAGAAGTTGTCGTCCCAAAAGATTGTAACCATTGGACTCCTAGTACAACATCATCACCACCCATTGGAATGGAAAGCATTGGACTATTCACTACATATTCCCCCATGTATATCTTGATATTATGGCGCTCTTCGAAGCAATCTATAGTTCCTCCATTTGCAACCATCACATGACACTTTGGTGCTGGATATAGGAAGCAATTCAATTCCTTGGATATCTTACAATGAATAAAATTATGGGTACTACCTAAATCAATCAACATTATTGTAGTGTTGTTTTAATCAATCCTAATTGATCGAGACTGCAACATTTAATTGTCAACCTAGGGTAGGTCTTGTTGTTTCAACGGAGTTCGCATTGTCTGTGCAGATACGCTACAACCAAGAATGAAAAAATAGAAAGAACAATAAAATATGTCGTTGAACCAATTGCAAATATCAAATCAGTCGTGTAGAAATTAAAACACTCCACAGAATTGAAATCACACTTCGCAATTATCAGAGTAAGGGCACACCACAGAATAAACTAATGATTACACCAGCTGGTCACTGTCATTATGTTAATCAAATCAGTGTAACAACATAATATAATATGGAACAGAAGCGGATGTATTTCAAAACTTGTATAGCAACAACAGAAAATCATATGACAATAAAAGAAACAATAATGGACACTACTACCACTGCAATCCCTGCTAAAGAGGAGGGACCTTCCTCCCTAGCAGGGGCATAGGAATAACATGAGATTAGTTAATGAATCAGATGAAGAGTAGTAACAACATCACAATAGTGATTTTAATTTTAAAAATAATTCAGAGTCACAAGGGAAGAGTAACTGTGCTTTTCTATATGCCGTCATTGTACATAGGAAATAGATCAATCATGAGAATCTCGCAATTCTCATGCTGATCAAAAATAAAAGTAGTTACAACCTATTTCTAAATACAAATACTTCTCAGATACATTGGTTAAGATTGCAACCACTTGGGTCTGTTTCTTCTAAAATAAACAATTCCTAACACCCGATAGTTGTTATGTGGAATAGTACCCACACTTTCCAGCTCTAGTGAAACAACGTCCTACGAGTGAATAGCGGTTTAGGATGTAACGGTAATCACTGGCGACAACAACCTTGGTGTAACAATGGTCCTTTGTATCAGCACATGGTGTAACAGGAGTATGTAATAGCATTCAGTGTGTAACAACAACCTGTAACAGCATACAGAGTGTAACAGTGAACTGCTCTACCCTGCTCTCAAATCAATTAGCGCTGCCTGTTCACTCCATAACCTTGTTCCCACGAGCAACACCTAAAAAAGAGAAGAGCTTCTAAAATAGTCCTCCAATGCTCACCCTAGTTAGCCACAAAAAGGAATAAAGTATCGTATTATTCAACAAAATATGGCAAAATAACATGACAGTGGAATAGGTTGTATAAATGAGAAAAAGGGTGATTAATCATGTAAAGTTTCATGGGCCTAGAGCATAAGAGGATCAAAACTATGGAAAGAAGGTGCAAAAAATAGGTAAAAAGTCACACCCAACATCTCCCCTGTTACAAAGCATTTTGTCACTGTCCCTGTAATCCCCATCCATGATCCTGGAGCACCTCTACAATGAACCCTACATGCTTTCCCATCATGAAGAAACTCCCATCATAAGTAGAATAATTCCCTTTTGCATCATTTCCTAAGAATCTTCCTTTTACCCCAGTTTACAAGACCGACGCTACTGACCAGTTTCCTCCTCGCGCAGATTTGCAGTGATTAAAACTAGCTCTAGCGTCATATGGAGTGACTGAGCTCTTTTCTAGTCGCGTCAATCCTCTTTTGGCAAGTTTTTTAAATATGGAGTCAAATCTTCCAGGTCTAGAAGCTTTGTAATGAAATCTGGTAGATGGTTAGGTTGGATGGAGCCGAAGAAGTCAATTTGGGCTCCTTTCGCCTATTAGGATGGAACAAACTCAAGAGATAATACCTTCTTCCATGATGAAAGGAACCATCTCTCATTCATCCAAGCTATATAAACCTCTCTTTTCCCAAGCTAAATGAGTTTTGGAGTAATTTTGAATGATCAACAAGACATGTATAGCTTATAGCTTTCTAGTGTATGTTTGAGGGAGAATAGTGTGTTTGGTTTGGTTTGAGACTAAAGGGAAGAGGCCTTAAAACTTCCATTGTTGGGGCTATCCATGAGATGCTAGCAAAAGTGTGGGAACCTGGATACATCGGAGGAGGCCAGCAACGTCAAGGCATTGGTTGTAATATCTTTATGAATTTATATGAATACAACTATTGATTGATTTCCTACACGAAGCGTTATCTTACATATTTATGGCTTAATGTTCCTTGACCTGTTAAGTAGGCTAAATACAATATTGTAAGTTATCATGTTTGTTGTCGTTGTTTGTTCGCTTATTTCAAGTATTTGAAGGAAGGAAACAAAAGATAGCTGGAGTAAGGAAGCAGGACCATCACCAAGCAGAATAGCGTTCTAAGAGGTAGGCCTTGTTATTTGATTCTAGCTTAAGGAGATTTTCCATAGATTGTTTGTTTGTGGCTAGACCTGCTCTCTCAGGCTAGAGGAATTGTTTGTGTCCACACTGAGAATTTACCTACACCACAAATTGGTGACTCCATTGGGCAGCCAATCCTTCTGTTTGATTGATTGTCATTTTATGGTTTTCTGTGAAATTTTCTAGTATCACCATTTCCCTTTAGTGTTATCTGCTTTGCCTGGTTTATTGCTCTGAACCTGAAATTTACAATGGAAAGTCTGGTTTTAGCCTTTCTAAAATTTTATTTTTTTCCTTGAATCCTCGGTCAGTGCATTGTTATGTGGAATAGTACCCACACTTGTCATCTCTGGTGTAATAGCGTCCTATGAGTGAATAGCGGTTTGGGATGTAACGACAATCACTGGGACAACACCCTTGGTGTAACAACGGTCCTTTGTATCAGCATGTGGTGTAACAACATTCAATGTGTAACAGCAACATATAACAACATACAGGATGTAACAATGAACTGGTCTACCGTGATCTGAAACCGGTCAGTGTTGCTTGTTTAATCCGTAACCTTCTTCCCACGAGCAACACCTGAAAAAGAGAAGAGCTTCCAAAATACTCCTCCAATGCTCACCCCAATTAGCCACAAAAAGGAATAAAGTATTGTATTATCCAGAAAAATATGAAAAAATAACATGACAGTGGAATAGGTTGTATAAGTGAGAAAAAGGGTGATTAATCATGTAAAGTTTCATGGGCCTGGAGGATAAGAGGATCAAAACTAGGGAAAGAAGGTGCAGAAAACAAGTAAAAAGTCACACCCAACAATTATTACCTTTGTCTTCTTGATATTTCCTTCTATCTTGAGAGTTTGAGGAGTGGTAATTCCTGCCAATGCATTACAATATATGGTGAGATTCATTGCTTCTTTCTCTGAGGTTTGTTCATGGTGTATATCCTCTTCCTTTCACATTTCTTGTTCCTATTCTTCCTCCTCTTCACAATCTATGTAAAATAAATTCTTCTTAGAACACTTATAACCTTTAGTGTAGTTGTTATCTCAACCATAACAAAGCCCTTTTTCTTTTTTTTCCTCCAATTGTTGTGGTGTCAACCTTGTAGGTTATGGAAGGATAGGAGCAACAACACTTCCATCTTTATAGTTGTGAGTGGTATACTTCCTTGTTCCCATAATTTTGCTTTCAACTTTTCTTGCCACCTTGAATGCTCTCTCCAATGAATCAAGTTCCCAAAGGTGAAGCTCGTGTTTTATGTTATCCTTTAAAGTCCCTATGAAGACATCAATTCTATTCTCCTCTGGAATATCATTTACCTTGATATTCAATTTTTGGAAGTCCTCTATGAGCTCCACCAATGAACCCTTTTGTTTGATATTTATCAATTGGATAAAGAAGGTGTTTCTCTTTGTATCCTTGTAATGTGTTATCATTTCCTTTGTAAAAAATGACCAACTAACAAGTGGTTTATGAGAACAAAGCCATCGATACCATACAATTGATTAGGTTTTAAATATAAAGTTTCAATGCATACCTTTTGTGTGTGTTGCACATTATGGAGATCAAAATATTGATCCATCTATAGTATCCATGTAACCAAATCCTTGCCATCAAACTTCCTCATATTGATCTTTGGAATATGGTGGGTCTTAAATCCAAAGTTAGATTCTATGGAACCATGATTAAAATTATTTTTTCTCTCATCATGAGTTTCATCTAATACCTTTTTGTCATTAGGAAGCATTTCATGTAGCAACTTTGTCAAACCTTCATTCAAACCTTGTGTGGTGAAGTAAAATTATAAGTGCGGACATGAACAAATTCCTCTAGCCCGATAATGGGTCTAGCTACAACAGATACATTCTATGGAAGATTTCCTTAGGTTATAATCAATCAAGAGGGCCTACCTCTTAGTCGCTTATCCTGCTTGATGATGTCCTCACTTGCTCACTCCAGCAATCTCTCGCTTCCTTCTTCAAGCTCCTGTAACAAGTAAACAACAACATACAAACATAATAATAGACAAATTGCAATTCAACCTACTTGACAAGTCAAATAACATTAAGACATGGATATGTAATATTACAAAGCATGTAGGAAATCAATCGATAGTTTCATATATTAATATCAAAGAGAGATTACAACAATTCGTCTTGACGTTGTAGTCTTCCTCTGACAAGACCAGGTTCCCACACACTTCTGCTAGCATTCCATGATGGCTTCAAACAACAATAGTTTTAAAGCTCTCCCCTTTAGGCTTCACTCCAAACAAAAACACACTTATCCCTCACACAACTAGATAGCCACAACTAGTAATAGCTTGCTTGTCTACTCCAAAATAACATCAACACTTTGCAACTATAACACTCACACTCAGCGAAAACTATCAACTATGACTAACACTAGCTTGTGCTTGGGAAGAAGGGAGGTTTATATAGGAAATATGGATGGGAGATGGATCCTCTTCTCATGGGAGAAGGACTTATCCCTTGAGGTATTTCCATCATTATAAGGGAAAGGATTCCAAACTGTCATCCTCAACCCCATTCGGCCAAACCATTTACCAGACTTTCGTTACGAAGCTTCTAGAGCTAGAAGCTTCGGCTCTAATTTAAAAAACTTTCCATAACACGACCGACGTGACTGAAACACAGGTCAGTTGCTCTGGTCGGTGCGAGGAGTAGCGCTAATCTCTACACATCGGTGCACGGGAGACAAAGGCCATTAGCGCAGATCTTGAAAACTGGGAAAAATAGAAGTTTCAGGGGAAATGGTGCAAAATGGAATTGATTTGCTCATGAAGAGGGACACAATGGGAGTTTCTTCATGAAGGCAAAGCATGTGGGGTTCACTGTAGAGGTCCTCTAGGATCAAGGAACAGGGAGTACAGGGACAGTGACAAAATGTTGTGTAACAAATGCCCCTAAAGCATGAAGTTCGAACTAGAGTGAGGGATGAAATGCTTTATAAATCAGTGCGGGGAACCGGTTTGCCACCGGAAAACCTGCAAGCAAATACAGATACACATACATAGACTGATATCTCTATCAAATGATACATGAATCGTGGCATGGACGCAACCATCCAGAGAATGATCATGTAAATGGATCCAGGGATGGGCGTAGCCATCCATCAAGGAGGATCATAATGAAACCAAGGTATGGTCGCAGCCATCCGATAATGAGAAGAATCACATATGATAACTCATGGTCTAGTCGCAGCTAGCCATCTGATAAAGACATGCATATCATCATAACCATGTCACACCACTTTGCAACCTAGACTTTTTTTTATCTAAGTCCAGGGTCTTGCACTCCAACACGACTCAATCAAAGTACAGATCCTAGCATGTGAATGGATGTGTTGACGTCGAACATGCTAGAAAGTCGCTTGATTACCAGTCAATGATGTAAACTATTAACAAGCACGAGAGAAACCACCAAAAGTGAGAATGGTCCTCAAGGTACTATTAGCACAATTCACGGAATGTGAATAGAGGAACTGAAGTCGAACACCCATACAATCACTCGATCGAAAACCAATGATGTGAACTTGTTATCGAGTGCGAAGAACTTGCCATTAGGGCATGCAAGCTCTAAGGTACTGGAAGGGAGTCTCTCGGTCAACTTCCCAGATAATGAGTTGAAGTCGACGGAAAGCAACCGTGTCAAAGGAGGGCCATAATGAATCCAAAATCATCGAAGTGAGACGAGAGTATGCAAAATGATTTTGGATGATACAGAGAATCGGAGGTAAGTGTAACAGCAGAGGGACAACTCTTGAACATATCGGTGACACAATTGGAAGTTTGGCAGCTTTTGGACCCATGGGATCGGTGGTCATGATGATGTGGCAGAGATCAAACGGAAGGAAAAAATAAACGGCCCAAACCTAGGAAGGTCAACGATACAAAGGAGGATGTCCCAACCCGACACGAAGCAAAGAGTGTCATGTTCAAGAGTGAGCTGCCGACACGACTGATAGATTTCCAAATTTTTGCCCCACCATTTATGGGGAGTGCCCCAATTATTTTTTAATCGCAACCTTGAAGGGGATAGCATATTCTTGCACTATAAGTTCATCCTTAGGACGAATCAAACCTAGTAAGTTTAATGAGCCCTAGGAAGGAGAAGCTCATGTTCATCATGGTGACGAATCCGATGTCATTTAATAGTTTAACGAGTCTGACAAAGGTGTAACTTGGTATCCTTTTCATGTTTAGAGAATTTGAAAAAGACATGTAAAAGAAAACTCCATATGGTCCCTTTTCGTACATTTGTGTCTCTCGAGCCCGAAAAGGTAGAAAACAATACTTGAGAGAACCGCTTGACCATTGTAGTCAAGAAGTACCTTTTTCGTAAATAGTGCCTCCCAACCCGAAAATGGGGTAAACTTATACTGGGCACACGAAGTTTCACATCCGTTAACAAGTTCGAAATGACAAGGGTTCAACCATCCTTTCACTTTTAAAGGGTTGGAAAAGAGATGAAAGCTGACCCCCCGTTTTTATTCTCTTTTACGAGTCAAAAGGGAAAAATACTCGATGATATTTTCATTTTTTACGAGTCAAAAAAGATCTTAAAGGTGACTCGTCCTAGAGGAACAAGTGGTATTAAGGGTAGCATCTAGTTTCGGCAATGGAGGAACTGCTCAGAACATGTAATGGTTAAGAGGTTGGCTAATAAAACCACTCATTCCTGTAGTTCCTCAGGAAAGGAAAAACAACTAAGTGAAAGCATATGATCGGCCAAAGAGACGATGGCGATGGAATGAAACAACCAAGGCTCATATAGCAAAAATTAGTTGATAAAAACGACAATCATGAGATGTAAATCGAGCATGGGCTCATTTTTACACAAGCCTGAACCATGGAGAACTTTGCTTGAATTTAGTTTCATGTTTACACAAGCTTGAAACAAAAAATTATGCTTGAGATAAGTTGCATGCCCCCAGCATAATGACTCAATCGAGGTACATGCCCCCCAAGCTTCATTTCAGTCAATTAGGCGGATGAAATGAAGGTTCACTTTTGAGATCCAGGAAAGACTCGACTGGGATTTTACAAGATCTTAATCAAAGACTCGATTTGGAAAATGGAGTTGCTTCATTTTTTAACGAGGTTGAAACAGTGAAAAAACTATCCTCAAGACCCTTGTTTCATTTTTTAACGAGCTTGACACAAGACAAAAAACTATGCTCATGACGCTTTGTTTCATTTTTTAACGAGGTTGACATAAGACCAGGAACTATCCTCATGATGCCTTGTTTCATTTTTTTATGAGGTTGACACAAGACTAGGAACTATCCTCACTAAACTAATCATGGACCATACGAGAACGTGGTTCCCAAGAGATCTTCACTAGATAGAAGCACCACGCTCTGGGAAGAATACATGTCATTTGGTACCATAGACAGATCAGGTTCCAATGCCCCCAATACATAATGTACAATACCATCTTTGTGATCATCAGCAGATGCGGAGACGGAACGGGTAGCTACATAATTGACCTGTGGCAGGGAAGGTATTTCTTGCAAACAAGAGCCAATAGGGGATGATGGTTGCAAAGGAGGTGCCTGGTGACCAATGAATGACAATTGATCAATAATCACAATTATCCCTTGGTGCGAAAACAAACCACACAGAAAAGTGAAGAAACAAGAGCTCCCATGACATAAACATAGTCGCGTCCAAGGAGAATATTGAAATATAACGAACCTTAGACTACCATCACGTCTATATAGATAGTTTTTTCTCCCAAAATAATAGGGAACTTTAGAAGGATCCCTAAGGGTTGATTGGTTCCTCCGTTGAAGGCCAATAGATTCTGGGTGACAAGCACAAGTTGTGGGGAACCCAAAGCTTGCCAAGTAGTAGAATACATGATGCTAATAAATGCACCTTCATCTAATATAGTGCCAGGTACTACCATATTATAGGCTTGTACTGTGATCTGGAAAGGCACATAAGATGGGAGGCGGAAAGCAGTCAATGGACCCCAATCAAAAGAGACGACATAACTACTTGGTGGGGGTATCATATGATTGCCCCCATGTTATACAGGAATAGGAGAAGGACTCTCTTGAAAAACTGGGACAGGAGGGTCACTCTTCAGATCATGAGAATCTGAGTTGACGAGAAGAACATGAGCAGTATGATCACTACTCTCTCCCAGAACAGAGTGAGCAACTGGTGGGGGAACCAAGTTGACACTCTTTTTGACCAATGGTTGGTCGGGAACAGACACAAGAGAGTCTCACTCAGGAAGAGCAGGACGGGAAAGAGATGAATTCAAGTCAATCTCTTTACTAACTGGGAGAGGGTCAGAAGAAAGCCTCTGATAACCAATAGGAAGTTTAGGTTGAGGAGCTATAAGGTTTTCCGAAACTTTGGAAGATTTATCCATAAGATGACAAAGGTGAAGAAGATGCTCTCCTTCACATAACCTACATGGGAATCTAATATTTCCCTTCTTCTTACCATCGCTAACCGAGGGTGCAACATTGACATGATCTCCAGAGGTCGATGGGGATGGTCGATCCAGATTTTGAGACGATACCTCTAAGACTCTGGGGATGCCAGGACAGTCTCGAAGGAGATGGTCACCCTTACACAGCTTGCAAGGGAATCTGACCTTCTGTGGAGGATCGAAAGGTTTGTCTGCAGGAGGTGCATTTGGAGTAACATCCGCATGGTAGTCCTCTCACTTATCTGACTTCTTCTTCATCATCTTCTTCTTCTTATTCTTAGCTTCCTGGTCACTGGATTTCAAACTTTCACCAAGCGAAGTAGAAGAGGAAGAGGAAGAAACAGGGGAAGAAGTGGAGAGGTCAACCTTAGAATCAACGTGATGTGATTCAAATGAAGGAGATGGAGGGGTAGGAGTTGAGACACTCGAGACCATCGAGGTCGAAAATAGCCAGACAGGCAGACCAATGGTTAACCCAGGAAGGGACAACGTCGCCATATAAGGAGCGCCAGCATTTCCAAAAGAAGGAAAAGGACCAGGATTCCCATTCGAGGGGAACCCTTGACTGGTAGACTCTGGAAATGTTGCCATTGGAATCGATCCTAAAGAATTACTAAGGAAGACAAACTTTACCAGGAATATTTCATGGGCAGTTAATTTTAAGACACTGAAACAAAACTTTGCCTTTTCATATTTTAAGAGTCAAGAAAAGGACGAAAGGTGACTCTAGTCACTTTTAGAATTAATGAGCTCGAAAGGACAAGTGCTCGATGATATTTTCAAATTTAAAGAGTCAGCAAAGATAAAAAATGACTACTCAAGGTACTCTAGGCAAAAGGATTACCAAGTCACCTTGAACTTTAGAATACCTCCCAGTGAACCAAGAAGTATGGGCAGGTAATCTCCCCGAATGTTGTGTTCAGTGTATCACGCTTACAAGGCAGAAAACTTGGGTTCCTACGGATAAAGGATTGCAGACCCAATGGGGTCTCCCTTTATATACACGATGGTACGGCGAGCACAAGTTCATACTAGCGTTGTCTAATGACGAAGCGAACGACAACTACTAGGTTTAAAGACGTCGGAACACATCTCTAGCCTAGACCACTAAATGTGAGCATTAAGTTTCAATGCTCCTTAATTTAATTCAATAAATTTTAACGGTTGGTCTTGAATTAGGTTTCAATTACAAGGCCCTACCGCTGTCATCTGAAAACTCCTATATGCAGCTATATGAGAAAAGAGATCTTTGTTCGATGAAAGTTAACACTAATTGAGAGATAGGGAACACAAAATCAATGCAACAATTAAAGAATGAAATATTTCTCTAATACATATCCTAAATGCCCTTAATCTTCCTATAACAACATAAGAAGTTTCATTTCATTTCCAATGCTTATGATGATGTGATTCTACCCTCTCAATAACGTTACTAATGCAATATTTTCGCTTAAGTAAACTAGAATGATGTTCTCCTTTTCATAAAATGTAAAATGAATCTTTCACATAAAGCACTTTAAATGAAAATTTTCACAATTCTGGACAAACAAGCATCAATCAAATCCAAAGCATGATAAATGAAACTAAAAATAACTTCTTCCCTGAATCGAACCAACCAAACACATATTGCAATTGAGAAACCAAGCAATGTAATCTATGCTTGGAAAGAGAAAAGAGACACTCAAAATAAGAGAACAAACGAGACTTTTTCACTCATTCAATAAAAAATGAAGCATCCTAGTCACTTCTGGGAGGAAGAAGAGAGTCTAAGGGTCAAGACACACTAGCACTGGAATGGGAGAAATTCTATTTTTTCTTAACTCAGATACCAGAGCGACTTTTGGGCCAAAAGTAGCGCCAATTGGCGTGACTGACCATTACTACAACTAGCACTCATGGCTGATCGGCACGACTTTTTGGCCAAACATAGCACTGATCGAGGGATTCAAAGAAAAAATAAAAAAGAACTTCACGCAGGGCTAGACTTAACACATCAAAGGGTGGGCTAAACCAAGCAAGCACACAAAGCAAGCTAAATGAAGTTTTCTAGTCAGGGAGAAGATAGTCCAAAAGGATTACAGGGTCAAAACCACAAGAGCATAACACACTGGCCAAGATTGGGGTCAAGTCGTAATCTTCACTTACAGGCATCGGCGCGACTGCCTAATTGACAACAAGCACCAGAGGCTGGTTGGCGCGACTGTTTCTCAGCAACTCATGCTAGTCGGTGTGACTGTCAGCGGATTAAGCGCATTGATCGAGGGAGCTAAGGAAAAAATAATAATAATAATAATAATAAATAAAAATAAAATAAAATTTGAAACAGGGACCAAATTCTACTATGAATTTTAGACTCAAACCAGTAAGCACGAGAAAAGAAACAGAACCAAAGAGAAAACGTGAAACTAGAAAAGTTCTCACGAAATCATGAAATCCAAGACAAACAAAAGGATTGGGTTCCCCAATGGAGTCGCCAATTCGTGGTGAAGTAAAATTATAAGTGTGGACACGAACGAATTCCTCTAGCCTAATAATGGGTCTAGCCACAACAGATACATTCTATGGAAGATTTCCTTAGGTTAGAATCAATCAAGAGGGCCTACCTCTTGGTCACTTATCCTGCTTGATGATGTCCTCGCTTGCCTGCTCTAACAATATATAGCTTCCTTCTTCAAGCTCCTGTAACAAGTAAACAACAACATACAAACATAATAATAGACAAATTGCAATTCAACCTACTTAACAAGTCAAGAAACATTAAGACATGGATATGTAATATTACAAAACATGTAAGAAATCAATCGATAGTTGCATATATTAATATCAAAGAGAGATTACAACCATTTGTCATGACGTTGTAGTGTTCCTATGACAAGACCAAGTTCCCACACACTTCTGCTAGCATTCCATTATGGATTCAAACAATAATAGTTTTAAAGCTCTCCGTTTTAGGCTTCACTCCAAACCAAAACACACTTCTTCCTCACACAACTAGATAGCTACAACTAGTAATAGCTTGCTTGTCTACTCCAAAATAACATCAACGCTTTGCAATTATAACACTCACACTCAGCCAAAACTATCAACTATAACTAACACTAGCTTGTGCTTGGGAAGAAGGGAGGTTTATATAGGAAATATGTATGGGAGATGGATCCTCTTCTCATGGGAGAAGGACTTATCCATTGAGGTAGTTCCATCATTATAGGGGAAAGGAGCCCAAACTGTCATCCTCGACCCCATCGGGCCAAACCATTTACCAGACTTCCATTACGAAGCTTCTAGAGTTCGAAGCTTCAGCTCTAATTTAAAAAACTTTCCATAACAGGACCGATGCGACTGAAACACAGCTCAGTCGCTCCGATCGGCATGAGGAGTAGTGCTAATCTCTGCACATCGGGGCAGGGGAGACAAAGGCCATTAGTCTCGGTCTTGTAAACTGGGCAAAACATAGGTTTCAGGGGAAATGGTGCAAAAGGGAATTGATCTTCTCATTAAGAGGGACACAATGGGAGTTTCTTCATGAAGGAAAATCATGCGGGGTTCACTATAGAGGTCCTCTAGGATCAAGGAACGGGGAGTATAGGGACAGTGACAAAATGTTGTGTAACACCTTTCATGTCTACTTCTAAACCATTCTTCAAATATTCCATGCTTCCTTTCATTTTTTCTTCTATACCATCCATCTTAGCTTCCATACCATTCTTCAAACCATCTATCTTAGCTTCCATTTGATTTTTGGTTTCACTTTGCGAGAGCGAAATTTGTTGTCATGGTATCATAATTTTGATATATCATGTTGCATTTCTTCCTCTTCTTCATGCACCATAGTAGAGATTTCTGGTTGTTTACTAGGTGTTTCCATTTTCTTGCTTCGAGTCATTTTGGAATCAAACAATGATATTTATGCTTCAGTATGCCCCTTGAATCACCTCAAACTAATTCTTCAAACAAAACTTTTACCAATTTTAAACAATAATACACACCTTTTTCTGGTTTTGTAGGAGCTCGATATTGAATCTATTGTATCTCTGTAAATTCGTATCTCCTATTAGGTTCCTATACCAATAGGAATCATAATTTTGATTAACTAAGGTTAAACCTTGTAATATTGTACATACCTTTGTTGTCTGCAAATGTTTTCCATATTAAAAAATTAAAAAATGTAAAGAGGGTATGTCCTAAAAGAATAATCAAAGGACAAAAAGAATGAAAATAGGTCAAAATATGAAATATATGAACCCTAAAGGACAAAAGAGACCAAGAAAGTGTGCAAGTCAAAATGCCACTACTATTTACTTTTTATGCATAACAAATGATTGTGTGCAGAGTGTTACTTATGCCATAATCCATGAATAACCAAAATGTTTAAACTTGGCTAATTCATGCTTTGAATTTTATGTTTCATAGGTAGTGAATAAATCTAACCAAACAGTGTAATCTTGGCAGATCATTAGATAGGTAGAGTGAATAAAAGGAGCTCACCAGTTTAATCTGAGCCCTTAGAGGATATAGTGTTAGACTTAGATAGTTTATTTTGTAAAGAAAAGAAAAGATTGATAAGGGTTTGCTAGCCTAAATGCACCCAAATAAAGTGAAGAAAAAATGGTAGGATGAGTAAGTGGGTAAGTAGTAGAAAGGTTGTAGAAATATCATGTCATTGGATACAGAAGTACTTATGTCATTGTTCCAAATGCATCATTTAAATATGCGTAAGTGGTAAACAAAACAAAGGCAATGGTTCACAATTTGGTTTACTTAACATCCCCTCATACATTTAAACCCCCATGGCACTCACTAAATCCCCTTCCATAAAAAATATATTAATACCTATAGTTTTTAAGTCAAAAAGGCTCAGAGCATTTCTTTGACTTCTAGTGGGACTGGACCCTCAGCTTGATGACTTAAGAAGGAAAGGTGTTAAATTTCATCATAATTCATTCATTCCCCTCACAAAACCCCTTTTCCTAAGGTTAAGTTCTTTTGCCTAGGAAAACCCCTTTATAAACAAGTTTTATGTACAAAAAATCCACCAAATCCTAAGTACTAGGTATATGGAAAATACACAACATTTCATACACCTAGGCACAATGCCCCTTCCGCTCATTTCACTTCATATTAACTTTTTTAATTAAATATCTAAAATTCCCGAAAAACCCACTACCCCGTATATATTTAACCCCCTTATATAAAATAGCCCCACCCCTTAGTTTATTTTATAAACTATGTTACTACCCCTTATCCCGAAAAAAATTTAAAAACCCGTCCTTAGTCCTTAATCCTGTGTTAAAAGGTCCCCGATGAGATTAAGCTCTAAATTAATCTCATACCGCTGATGATTAAGTCCCCGGGCCCCCCATCAAATCACATCATTCACCCCGCGCAACTCCCATCTCCTAATCACTGTCGATTGTCCCTCCTCCACATCCATGCCCCACAAGAATATCGGGCTAGCTCGACGTCCGCCCTTTACCTGCCCGATAAGGCGATTTCCCCTAGCCCCTGACGCAACGTGTCAAGCACTGAATGGAATCGGACGACCCCTCCCGAATACCACCCGCACAACAAAAGCGGTGCGATGGCTCTCCCAAAACCACTGCCCCCTTTTTTAACAGAAAACCGTCATGTTCATCAAATAGTGAAACCCACCAAAATTAATTGTTTTCCTTATAAAAGCCCGTTTACCCCTCTTTTCATTCTTTTCGCACATTTTTCCTCTGAGAATTCAAAAAGTCATTGTGACCGCTGCAAACAGCCGAATTACTCATAAACCTCCACCATTGCTCCACAGACGTTGCAGACAGTCCAACTCGTTCACCAGGCTGTATCAATACCGTACGAAACTTTGCAGCTGCCTTCAACCACCCATTTACAGTCAAGTTTGCCCAAATTCCAGGTATTTAACCGTGGAATTCTAACTCCATTGTCAAAATTCCAAGTCAATTCACCCTCTTGACACTGTTAGCTAAGTAAAAAGATTAAATTTACCTAATTTTTAACACTACAAACCATAAAAAAACTGCAAAGCCTCCATTGCCCTAAAAACTCTGAATTCCTCCCCACACACAAATCCACAAGAACTAAGTATGGCTACCCCAATTGCAATGGATGTGAGGCCTATCACTACACCTCATTTAGACCTGGACCACCTTCCCCTGGCTAACAGAGACTTCCAGATAAAAGATACCACTGTCATAGAGCTCATGCTCAAAGTACATTGCCAAAGTAGGGACAAGTTCTTGAACCATGCTAATGAAATTGGCCTTTGAGAGTCAAATTTCCCCAAGTACCAGTTCCTCCAAGTCCACATTTTTCCTAAAATTGTGCATATGTGTTATGTTTGCTATGTCCCCAGTCACAGAACCATCATGTCTCATGACCAGAAGGTCCTTTTCACCATCACTGTTGAGTCCATCAATAAGATGTTTCAGCTCCAACCAGGGCCAAACCTAACTCCCCTCTCAATTGGAGACCCATTGGACTTATATCCCAAACTCAGCTCTGTGAAATTGGCCCAATTTCTCCACGACTTCATCATAGAAGAGAAGCATATCCCTAAAGACCCCCCTCCATATGTAGTAGTTATATTTTCCCCTTGGGGCCGAAATATTGTAGCCATGATATCTTGTGTTTTGGGCTACTACACAAGTCAGTGCATTGATGAAATTATCCTGGCTTTCATGGCCATCTATACCCTAGGACAGCCTCCTGCAACCATTTATGACTTTGCCACATTCATAGCTAACATAATTCATGAGCAGTTCACAAGAATGGGCAATGAAATGGTTTTCAATTACTCCTCAGTTTTATATCATATGTTCTTATATTATCAATCAGAGAAGTTCCCATTCACCCTTCAAAAGCTTGACACCAAGGGCTAGCCTGGGTCAGTCATTTTTTGGACCCCATTGATCCACCAATACCAGTCTCCGTACTCTTACTCTGATTTTATTGATTTATTTGTACACCTAGTCATGACAATGTTGACTGGAAGCCCTCCTCCAAGAATCAGTCCAGAAATAAAGAGAGTTCTTCAATTGTCTAAGCAGACCAAATTTGGTGACTGGTACCTTTACTAGAACCATACAGAAATCAAGATTTATGGTTGCATGTTGGCACCATACAAGCTACAAAGATACCTCCCAATGAGATTGTTTGCGTTAGAATACTATAGGAAAATTATCAATGCAGATGAAATAAACTTCGCCAATGCCAAGAAGAAGGCCATTTTCAAAATAAAAGACCAACTAGGCCCCTTCATAGGCAACTCTAGAGAGGCTGGAAAAGAGGCAGATTTGATATTACAGAATATGAAGTTCCAAAGAAGTTTTGTCTGGAGATATGATCCTTTGGAATTCATCACAAATAAGAGACAAAATGTCAAGCTATGACCTTTCATTCACCATCCCATACCTGAGTTAGAAGCTTATGCAAATCAAACAGAATGGGTGGAAGGTACCCTAGTAGACCAGGACAACACCAGAGGAGATATTGAGAATGCTCTTATTGATTTAGAAAAGCAGCTTGATGGCAGCTATTTTCTGCAGGTACCAAGAGAACCAGAGACTACTATGAGCACCCCTCTAGTCATGCAGACTCCTCAGAATGAGGAGAAGATCCAAAAAAGAAACAGAGAAGGGGCTTCCACTTCAGGAAGAGCCACCTCTGATTTGCAGCAGGAATCAAACAAGAGGCAAAAGCTAAATCAAGCCTCCAAGCAAGAGTATACTGAAGACTCAACTGAGGTCACTAATACAAGAGCAGAAAGAAGTAGGCCTGCCACTCCATCTGGAGGCATGCAAGAGACTTCCACATCACAAACTCAGATGTTGGAAAGGCATCTCAGTGTTAAAGTGTCTTCTTTCAGAATTTCAACTGTCAAAGACCAAGATATCAAGGAAAGGTATAAAGAAATCAAGTCTAGAAATGAGAGCCTTAAGGCCCAAAGATATGCTCAATATCTGAAGCTGACTCCTACCAATCAAATAAGGCTAATGTCAGCCTTTGACATTAAAGTGGGGAAGTTGTAGATGACCTTTGTGAAGCCTATAGCCCAGCAGCCAAAGACAGCATTAGAATTTAAAAGGGTAGATTTTGAAGTGTTGGCAAGGGATATTCATCCCATAGACCAGATTGAGCTACACAAACAGGCTAGAGAGATGATATACTCAACCCTGACAGGTAAAGCCATATCTTCCCATCAACTACAGAACTCCCTGAACAACATCTCAGCACAATTCCAGTTGGAGAAGGCCTCCTCACAGGCCAAGGACACAAAGATCAAGTCCTTAGAGGACTTAGTAATTGAATTGGGACATGATCCCAAGGATACAAAAACTACAGAACAACTTATCAAAAAGAAGAATGATGACATAGCTGCATTAAAGAAACAACTAAAAATACCTCAGCTACAACATCCATAAACAGTGGAAGTCCTAGAAGCCTAGCAGGGGCATGAAGAACTAATGGACTTGGTCTTGAAATTGAATGACCAACTTAATGAAACTAAAAAAGAATTGGATGCTTTGATCCAAATAAAATAGGAAAATGTGGCCACCTCTTCAACAAGTGTTATCCCCACAGTCTCCACAACAGTGCCATCCACACTAGCAGCATCTTTGGCACCTACAACTCCACTTGCAACAGCCTTGCCAACAACAACAGAGTCTACATCAGCAGCAGGTGCATCAGGAGAGAAAGCAACAGAACTTGTCAAAGCCATGGAAGACATGTCTATCCAAGCTACTGAAATGAACAAGTTAAGAGAAAAGGTTGCAAGTTTGGAAACAGATTGCAGACTTTCCCAACTGAAGCAGAAAGAAGAAACACAAAGGGCCCAAAGAATGGGTGAAAGAATCAAAATCCTAGAGAAGGATTTAACACTGGAGAAACCACTTGGAGAAACCAAAGAAATGTTGTGGGCCAATATCAGTGACTCTGTCAATGATATTTGGCCATCAATCCAAGTAATTTTTTAATACACAGAGTTGATAAAGATAGCTACAAAAGCTATCTAGAAAGTGAAGGAAGAGTTGGGGAATAAGCCAGAGGATGCAAATAGACTCATCCACTTCCTCAATAGCAAGAACAGATATGAGCTCCAAGATTTAAATATAGAAGATAGGATTGCTGCCATTTTAGAAATAAGGAAGGTCGTTTCCAAAAGCAACCTTATGCTTAATTTGGAAGAAAAGTGCCACAATATGCAGGTAGCCATTGATAGGATCATGGCTAAATTCTAGATTTTGAGGGAGAAAGGTCTACCCATTCCTATGGTCATCAATGATAAACTAATGACGCAATTGGACTATGGTGATAGACTCAGGAAATTGGCTAAGGAACATGCCAATTCTTCATCCATAAAAGCCCTGCCAACAGGCAAAGTATTATATGACACCTTTCAAAACTTGTTTTTCCTTGAGTGTGACGTAAAACATTTGTTCCTCACCAAGCCAAATTTTTCAAAGTATATTGACGCTAATGAAATCTACAGGAGAATGGTGAATGTGAAATTACTAGATACAGAATGGTGGGAGAAAATGATAGATTTACTGTGATAAATTTACAGCATAAATTTAATACACGGTAAAAATGAAGGCAACCAGGTAAAACAAGTGAAAACAGGGCAGCAGGGTCAAAGAGTATCAGAGTTAAAGAGTATCAGTTGAAAGATGAAAGTAAACCAGACTCCAGCGTGAAATTCCACAACTGCAAGCCAGATTAAAAGGCTACACTTCAACAATAAAGGCCAGCACAACCTTAATAAAAGGGACAACATGAAACAGTTCATTAGCTGTCTCTATCTTCTTGCAAGAAGATATTTGTATTTCCTAAATTAAATCTCAAGTTGTTTTGAGATATTTTGTAATAAGTTTTTGTATAAATACTTCACAATTCGAAGTATGTAGGGTGGATTCTTAGACATTTCTATAGTTTTCTTGATCAAAGGTTGTAAGCCATTATATCATTGTTGGACCAGCAAGCTGGATTATTGAATAAAGCAAAGACATTTCACTGGATTCATGTGTAGTGCGAAATACAAACAAGTATCTTCTTTTGTGTTGTCACTTTTCTTTAAAAGTTTTTCCATAATCTTAAATGTATCTGAAATCTAAATGCTTTAATATGGAATTATATCTCAGAACTTGCTTCACTGCACTCTGTTTTGACTATTAGGCATTTTGTATGTTTTCTACTAAAATTGTCTAAGTTAAGGAATTCTTGATTGCTCCTTAGCTCAGGTAGTTCCCCTATAGTCTAGAGTAAAGGATTCTTAACTGCCCTTTGCTCATGATCATCCTCTGTTCCTCCTTTTAGTTCCGATTTGAGTATTCTTAAGTTCCCTCTCACCCTGGTTAAGATCATTTCACCCATTTGACCTGAAAACCTGTGTTTCACTCTGCTATCTTGCCCATTGAACACTCCCTTTAATGATTTAATCCCAGTTCTATTGCCCTTCTTTGACTCCATAGCCCAATAGCCAGAGACACCATTTTATCCATATGTTTAAGGATTCCACCATCCAAATTCCAATACAAATCCAAAACCCCCTTGAGCTTTAAGAACTAGCGTAAAATCTCAGCAAACAAAGCTAAAACATATAGAGAGAGCCCTCTCTGAGTCATAGGTTGGCTAGAGCCTATACTTAAAATATTGGTTTGTAGTTACCTTAGCCTTTTCCTTCTTCTGATAACTTCTAAGGAAAAATACTGAGTGATAACATAGTGGCGACCATACTAGGGAGAACCCTCGGTCCTAATAAATCTTTAAGAATTTTTTAATTTTGTATTTTGAGCCTCTTAAAGCAATTTATTAGAATTTATTTCTCACAAAAAGAAAACAATTTAAAAAAATATATATTCTGATATTATGGCTTCAAGGAGAACTCATTATACTAGGGCTAACCCAAATCCAAACCCTCCCCCAGTATTTGATAATCCCAACCTGATTTCAAGAAAATCCAAAATAGAAGAAAGTTCAACTAGTCACACACCCTTAGTTAAAGCTAATTCATGCCCTGATGAATGGTTGTTTTTAGAAGATCTTCCCTTTGATGAGAAATTCGATTTGCCATTATTTAGATCAAAGTCTGAAAGTGTAATTTGTGACACTGTCATAGATCTAGATTTTATTTGAGACCTCAAAGTCTGAAAGTGAAATTTGTGACACTGTCATAGATCCAGATTTTATTTGAGACCTCAAAGTCTAAAAAGCCAACAAATCAATTGATGAGTACCTTCTAAATTCACCACAATCATCCCTTAGTACTGCGAATATCCCTGAGCTTTCTGAACAATTGTCCACTACTCTTAGTTCACCATTATTCCCTTCAACTTCTGAAGTTCATTCCCCACCACCATTCATACCTTCACTCCCTTACCAACCTATCATATCCCAAGTACCACCTACTAGTCCTAGTTCATCCTCCACTACTGCATCATCTTCCACTGCCTCAACCCCACATTTTAGCCCTTCCCAGCTTATAGCCATGGCAAATAGATATGCTCCCCTTGTCTTACCAGCTCCACTTGGTGCCATGCCAACAGACTACCAGAGTAAAATCGTCCAATTTGATGGCATAAGACACTACACTGCACAACACCATGTTAATAAAATGACAGACTACTTTGAAATTCATGAAATTGATATTGTGGATGTCCAAATGAGATTATTTGCTCAGACTTTAGCTGGTGATGTTAGAAAATGGTTTAGATCACTGCCTAATCATAGTATTGATAGTTTAGAAGTATTTCAATAGCAATTTTTGAATAGATGGGAAAATAAAAAGAATCCTCTACAGATCCTTTCAGAATATGAAAATATTAGCAGAGGACCCAATGAGATTGTTCAAGATTATTGCACCAGATTTAACAATATATACAATGCAATTCCAGTTAATCTTAGACCCCCACCTGAATTATCTTTGATAAAATTCCCTGATGGTTTTGACACAGACATGGCATTCTAGCTCAGAGAAAGAAACCCCCAACCCTAGAAGATATGCAAAGTGTAGTAGTAAGTGTAGAGGCTAATTTATTAGCTAAAAGAGCTAGAGTTAGGAATGAAAGAAGAGGAATTGTTAACGATGAGCCTTCACCCTCTGACATTAAAATAGATAGCTTAGAAAAAGGCATGGAAAAGTTAATGGATAGAATAGATAATCTAGAGAGGAAACCCCAGTGGGATAATCAACAGGCACCTCCAGTTAGAAACCCAAACTTTAGGAAAAGCCAAAACCAAAACACTAGGAAAA
This sequence comes from Pinus tabuliformis, assembly GCA_031772625.1. Classification (NCBI taxonomy): domain Eukaryota; kingdom Viridiplantae; phylum Streptophyta; class Pinopsida; order Pinales; family Pinaceae; genus Pinus; species Pinus tabuliformis. The sequence continues at coordinate 813,328,023 of CM062820.1, forward strand.
ATGGACCTGATCAGAATATTAAGCCCCCTTTCCAAGAAAATTATGCAGAAACATCCCATCCTGAAGACCCAGAGCAAGACACACGGATTAACCTGATGGGATTAGATGATGAAGGTGTTGTTTTTTTTCTGACCCAAGATGATCAGGAAGTGCATATGCTGCAGCAATTGCAAATCCATTCTGCAGAGTCATTTGATTATAAGCAAGGTTGTGATTCTACCATCTTTGAAGTACATAAGCAGTATAACCTAAGGAGTAAAAATAATTATGATATCCCTTACCAGACCAAGAAAACAGTGCCAAATCAACCTAAGAAAATCAAAGAAGCCCCGGTTTCTAAAATCCTCCAGATTCTCCCCAGACAAAACTAGAATCCTTCTGGCCCCACCATTGAAGATATAACCCCTGATCAACCTTTTGATGATCAACCCTCTCCTTCAATCCCCCCTAAAAAACCAATAGACACACCTCAAAATACTAGATTCGAAAATTCACAAAAAGAGGTCAAAATAAGACCATCCCACTCAAATCTCTGCTATCAAAAGTCCAAACCCTCAAACTGAGAAAGCCCCTTTGCATTTTAATTTGGGAGTAGAGGTAGCTAAGCTAAAGATTTTAGTCCCTTTGTCAGAGTTAATCAAGAATGAAACCTACAAAACACAGATAAACCAGACCCTGCACATTGCTAAAAATGAGGACTCTGTTAACCTGTTTGATGACCAACTAGAACTTATATTTGGTCCAGATGTTAATGGAAAACCACTAGAAGGAGGAATGCCACCTTTCTACATTAGCCTTAGCATCCACGACAAAATTATTCATAATGCAATGTTGGATTTTGGGGCCTCCCACAACTCAATGCCCAAATTAGTAATGGAACAATTGAACCTAGACATTACAAGGCCTTACAAGGACTTATTTTCATTTGACTCAAGTCAAGTAAAGTGTCTGGGGTTGATTAAAGACCTCTGTGTTACCTTAGTTCAATATCCTGCCAAGAGCATCCTTATGGATATTGTGGTTGCTGACATCCCACCGAAGTATGGCATGTTGCTATCCAGATCATGGGGAGCCAAACTTCAGGGATCTTTACAACTTGATACGTCATATGCAACAATTTTTGTTTTTGGACAACCCAAGAAGCTGTATCGAGAAACTTTAATGAAATACATGGTGAGTAGCCAGGATCGGCCTCAAAACTTTCCTATCTACTCTGTACATTCAAACATTGATTCTTTTATTTTGTATAATATTGATCAAACACAAGAAACTCTTTTAGGCAGTGTTGATACAGAACCAAAAGAAATTGTAGTTTCAAAACAAGAGGAAATTGTCCAAACTTTAGAACTTTCCACTAAACAAGGTAGTCAAGATAAGGAAAAGTTGGTGGAAACAAATGATGCTAATTACGAACATGAGATATTGTGGCATCTTGAGTTTGATGGGTCAGTCAATAAGTTTGGAGCAGGGGCAGGAGTTTGGATATACAATCTAGAGAATGATCACTCAGAAGGCCATGCATACAGACTAAATTTTAAATGTACTAACAATATTTCCGAGTATGAAGCGCTAATTTTAGGTCTTAAATTAGTTAGGAACCTAGGATCTATAAGAGTTTCTGTCCTGGGAGACTTTGAACTAGTTATAAAACAAATTAATGTTGTATATATGACAAAAGACCCTAGATTAAGTTGTTACAGAGGAACCATTGTAGAAATATTAAACACTTTCTTAGAAACTAAGGTTGTTGTAATTCTTAGAAAACATAATATGCAGGCTCATAGTTTAGCAATGTTTTCCAGCACTTGCAAGTTACCCTTTCAGCCTAACTATCAGTACATTGCTAAAGTTAGGCACAGACCTGAATTCTAGATAATTGAAGAACTGGCAAATATTTGTTGATGACAAACAAATAAACAACTTTTAATCTTAGAACAAGAATTTATAAATAGCAATATAGATACTGGCACGTCAATAGATCCTAACACTAAAGATAAAATAGAGATAAATGAGATAGATGGTGAAGAGATAGATAGATTTCATCCCACTAAAGTTATAAAATCAAATGTAGAAAACCTAAATCAAGTTGAGATTGATGAAATAATTAACGAAGAAACTAAAGTAATCAATCTCAAAGACAATTTCTTACCTAAGGGATTAACCCATTTGGAAGACTTGTTTGATTCAAATGATGTTCCTAGAAAGCCTAAAATGGAACCTTTGGAATTTGATATGGAGGAGTGTAATATAAGCACTGATGAAAATCAAAAATTGATCAAACTTTCTAAATCATTACCTCTCACTGAAAGGATAAAATACATTGAGTTATTAAAATAATTTCAGGATGTATTTTCTTGGAGTTATGAGGACCTCAAATCCTATGACATCAGCATCATACAACACACAATCCCTATAAAAGGAAATCAAAAATCTTTAGACTAAAACTTAGAAGGATAAATCATGTCCTATTACCTTCAATTTAAAAGGAAATTCATAGACTGTATGATGCTAAGATAATTGCACCAATCAGATTTTCTGATTGGGTTTCGAACTTGGTGCCAACTAGGAAGAAAACTGGTGAGATTAGACTTCGTGTGGACCTTAGGAACCTCAATAAAGTATCACTTAAAGACAATTACCCTCTCCCCAAAATGGATCATATTTTACAAAGGGTAGTTGGATCAACCAGAATCTCATTATTGGATGTGTTTTCTGGTTACAATCAGATCTTAGTTCATCCTGATGACCAAGCCAAGACTGCTTTCACTACTCCTTGGGGCACATTCATGTATGTGAAAATTCCTTTTGGACTAATGAATGCAGGAGCCAATTTCCAAAGGGTTATGGATATAGCCTTTGCAAAAGAAATTCATGACTTCCTTGTAATATACCTAGATGACATTACTGTATTTTCAAAATCCGATAGTCAACATTTGGTCATCTAAGGCAGGTTTTTATTAAATGCAGGAAATATGGAATTTCTTTAAACCCTAAGAAGTCTTTGTTTGGGTTAGAAAAAGGAAAGTTACTAGGTCATATAATTTCAAAATATGGTATCTAAATAGACCGTTCAAGAATAGAAGCCATCTTACAGATTCAACATCCAAGGAACATTAGAGAATTACAAGCTTTCTTAGGGAAAATTAACTTTCTTAGAAGATTTATTTCTAATCTAGCAGAATTAATTAGATCACTGAACAATATGTTGAAAAAAGATTCGACCATAAAATGGACTGTTGAGGCTAAGAAATCCTTTGAAGACATTAAACTAGCCTTAATTAGAACACCAGTTTTGATCAGTCCAAAATTTGACAAAGATTTCATCTTATTTTCCTTTGCTTCTGAGCACACAATTGTTCTAGTTTTACTGCAGAAAAATGACACCTATTGCTTTCTTTAGCAAGGCCCTGAGATATGCCCCCTTAAAATACAACATAATGGAAAAACAAGACTTTGCTTTGGTCAAATCTATCAAGGACTTTAGGGTATACATTTTATATTCGCATATAGTAGCCTATGTCCCCAGTTCAGTAGTCAAAGACATCCTAACTCAGGGTAGTCCAGATGGAAAGAGGGAAAAATGGATTGCTACTATTCTAGAATATGATATAGAAATAAAGACAACTAAGTTAATCAAGGGCCAAGGTTTAGCCAAGGTCATGGCTGAATCAAACTATCAGGCCCTGGATATAAACTTTATTACACAAATAGATAATGAAGAGGAGATGGCAACTCCACTAATCAGCCAGGCCTTTATTGAATCACCATGGTATGCTGATATCATTTATGTTTTACTGAATTTACAAGCTCCTCCTGAATTATCTAAGACAAACAGAAGATTTTTGAAGATTAAATCCTTAAAATTTTGTATGTTAGACAATGCTTTGTTTTGTATAAATCATGAAGGTATTCTTCTCAAATGTTTATTAAAAGATGAATCTGACAAAGTATTACAAGAGTTTCATGCAGGTGACTATGGAGGACACCTTTACTAGAAAACCACTGCAGATAAGATTCTTAGAGTCGGTTTCTACTGGCCTACCTTGTTTTCTGATGTAAAGAAACATGTGACCTCCTGTCACAAATGTCAAATTTTTGAGGGAAAGAAAAAGCTTCTACCTTTACCCCTCAAGCCAATATTTGCTGAAACACCTTTTCAACAATGGGGTTTAGACTTCATTGGTGAAATTCACCCACCTTCCTCTGCCCAACACAAATGGATCCTCACTGCCACAGACTATTTCACCAAATGGATAGAGGCCATACCTTCAAGGCAAGCCACTAACACTGTTATCATAACCTTCCTTGAAACCAACATTCTATCAAGATTTGGATGTCCAACTAAGCTCATTACTAATAATGCAGCGGCCTTTAAATCCAAAAGAATGATAGATTTATGCAACAAGTATCATATAACCTTGGGCCATTCCACATCCTATTATCCTCAAGGAAATAGACTGGAAGAATCCTCAAACAAAAGTCTGGTGAACATCATTAAAAAGTTGTTAGAGGATAATAAGAAAACATGGAATAAAAAGTTGGTCAATGCCTTATGGGCAGACAGACTAACCACTAAGAAATCAATTGGTACTTCTCCCTACCAACTAGTTTATGGGATGGAAGTTCTTTTTCCATCCTGCTTGGGAACACCAATAATGAAGCTACTTCAAGAATTGCAGGTTGAACCAAATAGTATCCAAAGAAGAATCAACCAAACAATACATCTTCAACAAACCAGGGAGGAAGTATATATCAGATCTTAGGCTGTGCAGGAAAGGATTAAAAAAAAATTGACGAGAGAACCAAGGTTGGGGATTTCTACCTTGGTGACAAAGTCCTAAAATGGGATTCAACGAGGGAAGATAAAGGTAAACATGGGAAATTTGATTTCCTTTGGAATTCCCATATGTCATTTATGCTTTCAGAGGTAATAATCCTTTCTTCTTAAGAGAAATGGATGGTACAAAAGCAGAAGGTGGATCAGTGAATGGTCGAATGCTCAAACACTATTTTGAACCTAACTACTGATTTTTACTTTCCATTGTACATATTTCATTTTTCTTCAAAAAGTTTAGTTTGGATTGGATGGTGGTCTTTGAAGTTGAAGCCCGAAGAGAAGGCCTTGAGCTTTAAAGATTCACTATCATAAGTATCAATAATGCAGAGGCATAGAGGATAATTTTTCAAGGTGACATCAACAGCAATTTAAAGGCTACTGATCTACAAAGTTCTTGACATTTCACCAAGAAATTCCATCCCCAAGTGGAACCACTGTTATGTTTCTATACCAATAGGAATCATAATTTGCTTGACTAAGGTTAAACCTTGTAATATTGTACATACCTTTGCTTTCTACAAATGTTTTCCATATTAAAAAATTAAAAAATGTAAAGAGGGTATGTCCTAAAAGAATAATCAAAGGACAAAAAGAATGAAAATAGGTCAAAAAATGAAATATATGAACCCCAAAGGACAAAAGAGACCAAGAAAGTGTGCAAGACAAAATGCCACTTCTATTTACTTTTCATGCATAATAAGTGATTGTGTGCAGCTTGTTACTTATGCCACAATCCATGAATAGTCAAAATGTTTAAACTTGGCTATTTCATGCTTTGAATTTTATGTTTCATAGGTAGTGAATAAATCTAACAAAACAGTGTAATCTTGGCAAATCATTAGATAGGTAGAGTGAATAAAAGGAGCTCACCAGTTTAATCTAAGCCCTTGGAAGATATAGTGTTAGACTTAGATAGTTTACTTTGTAAAGAAAAGAAAAGAATGATAAGGGTTTGATAGCCTAAATGCACCCAAATAAAGTAAAGAAAAAATGGTAGGATGAGTAAGTGGGTAAGTAGTAGAAAGGTTGTAGAAATATCATGTCATTGGATACAAAAAGTACTTATGTCATTGTTCCAAATGCATCATTTACATATGCATAAGTGGTAAACAAAACAAAGGCAATGGTTCACAATTTGGTTTACTTAACATCCCCTCATCCATTTTAACCCCCATGGCACTCACTAACTCCCCTTCCATAAGAAAAATATTAACACCTATACTTTTTACGTCAAAAAGGCTCAAAGCATTTCTCTGACTTCTAGTGGGACTGAACCCTCGGCTTGATGACTTAAGAAGGAAAGGTGTTAAAATTTCATCATAATTCATTCATTCCCCTTACAAAACCCATTTTCCTAAGGTTAAGTTCTTTTGCCTAGGAAAACCCCTTTATAAACAGGTTTTATGTACAAAAACTCCACCAAACACATTTATCCTAAGTACTAGGTATATGGAAAATACACAACATTTCATACACCTAGGCACAATGCCCCTTCCGCTCATCTCACTTCATATTAACTTTTTTAATTAAGTATCTAAAATTCCTGAAAAACCCACTACCTCGTATATATTTAACCCCCTTATATAAAATAGCCCCACCCCTTATTTTATTTTATAAACTATGTTACTACCCCTTATCCCGAAAAAACTTTAGAAACTCTCCCTCAGTCCTTAATCATGTGTTAAAAGGTTCCCAATAAGATTAAGCTCTAAATTAATCCCATACTATCGATGATTAAGTCCCCGAGCCCCCCATCAAATCACATCATTCACCCCCGCGCAACTCCCATCTCTTGATCATCGTCGATCGTCCCTCCTCCACATCCAACACCCCACAAGCATATCGGGTTAGCCTGACGTCCGCCCTTTACTCGCCCGATAAGGCGGTTTTCCCCCTGGCCCCCAACACTACGTGTCAAGCGCTAAATGGAATCAGGCGATCCCTTCCGAATACCATCAGCACCACAAAAGCGACGCAATGGCTCTCCCAAAAACACTGCCCCCTTTTTTAATCGAAAACCGTCATTGTTCATCAAATAGTGAAACTCGCAAAAATTAAATGTTTTCCCTATAAAAGGCCGTTTACCCTTCTTTTCATTCTTTCCACGCATTTTGCCTCTGAGAATTCAAAAAGTCATTGCGACCCCTGCAAACAGTCGAATTACTCATAAACCTCCGCCATTGCTCCACAGACGCTGCAGACAGTCCAGCTCGTTCACCAGTCCGTACCAGTACCGTACGAAACTTTGCAGCCGCCTTCAACCACCCATTTACAGTCAAGTTCACCCAAATTCCATGTATTTAACCGTGGAATTCTAACTCCATTGTCAAAATTCCAAGTCAATTCACCCTCTTGACACTGTTAGCTAAGTAAAAAGATTAAATTTACCTAAGTTTTAACACTGTAAACCATAAACAAACTGCAAAGCCTCCATTTCCCTAAAAACTTTGAATTCCTCCCCACACTCAAATCCACAAGAACTGAGTATGGCTGCCCCAATTGCAATGGATGTGAGGCCTATCACTACACCTCATTTAGACCTGGACCACCTTCCCCTGGCTGACAGAGACTTCCAGATAAAAGATACCACTGTCATAGAGCTCCTGCTCAAAGTACATTGCCAAAGTAGGGACAAGTTCCTGAACCATGCTAATGAAATTAGCCTTTGGGAGTCAAATTTTCCCACGTAACAGTTCCCCCAAGTCTACATTTTTCCTGAAATTGTACATATGTGTTATGCTTGCTATGTCCCTAGTCACAGAACCATCATGTCTCATGACCAAAAGGTCCTTTTCACCATCACTACTGAGTCCATCAATGAGATGCTGCAACTCCAACCAGGGCCAAACCTAACTCCCCTCTCAATTGGAGACCTGTTGGACTTATATCCCAAACTCAGCTTTGCAAAATTGGCCCAATTGCTCCAAACCTTCATCATAGAAGAGAAGCACATCCCTAAAGACCCCCCTCCATATGTAGCAACTATATTTTCCCCTTGGGGCCGAAATATTGTAGCCATGATATCTTGTGTTTTGGGTTACTCCACAAGTGAGTACATTGATGAAATTATTCTGGCTTTCATGTCCATCTATACCCCAGGACAGCCTCCTGCAACCATTTATGACTTTGCCACATTCATAGCTGACAGAATGCATGAAAAGTTCACAAGAATGGGCAATGAAAGGGTTTTCAAGTACTCCTCAGTTTTATACCATATGTTCTTATATTATCAATCAAATAAGCTCCCATTCACCCTTCAAAAGCTTGATACCAAGAGTCGGCCCAGGTCAGTCATTTTTTGGACCCCATTGATCCACCAATACCAGTCTTCGTACTCTCACTCTGATTTTATTGATTTATTTGTACACCCATTCATGACAATGTTGACTAGAAGCCCTCCTCCAAGAATCAGTCCAGAAATAAAGAGAGTTCTTCAATTGTCTAAGCAAACCAAAGTTGGTGACTGGTACCTTTACCAGAACCATATAGAAATTAGGATTTATGGTTGCATGCTGGCACCATACAAGCTACCAAGATACCTCCCAATGAGGTTGTTTGCATTAGAATACTATAGGAAAATTATCAATGCAGATGAAATAAACTTCGTCAATGCCAAGAAGAAGGCCAATTTCAAAATAAAAGACCAACTAGGCCCCTTCATATGCAACTCTAGAGAGGCTGGAAAAGAGGCAGATTTGATATTACAGAATATGAAGTTCCAAAGAAGTTTTGTCTAGAGATATGATCCTTTGGAATTCATCACAAAGAAGAGACAAAAGGTCAAGCTAGGACCTTTCATTCACCATCCCATACTTGAGTTAGAAGCTTATGCAAATCAAATAGAATGGGTGGAAGGTACCCTAGTAGACCAGGACAGCACCAGAGTAGATGTTGAGAATGCTCTTATTGATTTAGAAAAGCAGCTTGATGACAGCTCTTTTCTGCAGGTACCAGGAGAACCAAAGACTACTATGAGCACCCCTCTGGTCATGCAGACTCCTCAGAATGAGGAGAAGATCCCAAAAAGAAATAGAGAAGGGGCTTCCACTTCAGGAAGAGCCACCTCTGATTTGCAGCAGGAATCAAACAAGAGGAAAAAGCTAAATCTAGCCTCCGAGCAAGAGTATATTGAAGACTCAGCTGAGGTCACTAATACAGGAGCAGAAAGAAGTAGGCCTGCCACTCCATCTAGAGGCATGCAAGAGCCTTCCACATCACAAACTCAGATGTTGGAAAGGCAGCTTAGTGTTGAAGTGTCTTCTTTCAGAATGCCAGCTGACAAAGACCAAGATATCAAGGAAAGTTATAAAGAAATCAAGGCTAGAAATGAGAGGCTTAAGGCCCAAACATATGCACAATATCTGAAGCTGACTCCTACCAATCAAACAAGGCTAATGTCAGCCTTTGACATTAAAGAGGGGAAGTTGCAAATGACCTTTGTGAAGCCTACAACCCAGCAGCCAAAGACAACATTAAAATTCAAAAGGATAGATTTTGAAGCGTTGGCAAAGGATATTCATCCCATAGACCAGATTAAGCTACACAAACAGGATGGAGAGATGATATACTCCACCTTGACAGGTAAAGCCATAGCTGCCCATCAGCCAGAGAACTTCTTGAACAACATCTTAGCACAATTCTAGTTGGAGGTGGCCTCCTCATAGGCCAAGGACACAAGGATCAAGTCCTTAGAGGACTTAGTAATTGAATTGGAACACGATCCCAAGGATACAAAAGCTACATAATAGCTTATCAAAAATAAGAATGATTACATAGCTACATTAAAGAAACAACTAAAAATACCTCAACTACAACATCCATAAACAGTGGAAGTCGTAGAAGCCCAAGAGGGGCACGAAGAACTAATGGAATTGATCTTGAAATTGAATGGCCAACTTAAAGAAACTGAAAAGGAATTGGATGCTTTGATCCAATTAAAACAGGCAGATGTGGCCACCTCTTCAACAAATGTTATCCCCACAGTCTCCACAACAGTGCCATCCACACTAGCAGCACCTTTGGCACCTACAGCTCCACTTGCAACAACCATGCCAGCAACAACAAAGTCTACATCAGTAGTGGGTGCATCAAGAGAGAAAGCATCAAAACTTGTCAAAGCCATCGAAGACATGTCTATCCAGGCTACAGAAATGAACAAGTTAAGAGAAAAGGTTGCAAGTTTGGAAACAGACTGCAGACTTGCCCAACTGAAGTAGAAAGAAGAAACACAAAGGGCCCAGAGAATGGGTGAGAGAATCAAAATCCTAGAGAAGGATTTAACACTAGAGAAACCACTTGGACAAACCAAAGAAATGTTGTGGGCCAATATCATTGACTCTGTCAATGATATTTGGCCATCAATCCAAGTAATTTTTGAACAAACAGAGTTGGTAAAGATAGCTACAGAAGCTATTGAGAAAGTGAAGGAAGAGTTGGGCAATAAGCCAAAGGATGCAAATAGACTCATCTACTTCCTCAGCAGCAAGAACAGATATGAGCTCCAAGAGCTAAATATAGAAGATAGGATTGCTACCATTTTAAAATTAAGGAAGGTCCTTTCCAAAAGGAACCTTATGCTTAATTTGGAAGAAAAGTGCCACAATATGCAGGTAGCCATTGATAGGTTCATGGCTAAATTCCAGATTTTGAGAGAGAAAGGTCTCCCCAGTCCTATGGTCATCAATGATAAACTAATGACACAATTGGACTATGGTGATAGACTCAGAAAATTGACTAAGTAATAGGCCAGTTCTTCATCCATAAAAGCCCTGCCAATAAGAAAAGTATTATATGACACCTTTGAAAACTTGTTTTTCCTTGATTATGAGGTAAAACATTTGTTCCTCACCAAGACAAATTTGGCAAAGTATACTGAGGCTGATGAAATCTACAAGAGAATGGTGAATGTGAAATTACCAGATGCAAAATGGTGGGAGAAAATGACATATTTACTGTGATAAATTTACAGCAGAAATTTACTACACAGTAAAAATGAAGGCAACCAGGTAAAACAGGTGAAAACAGGGCAACAGGGTCAAAGAGTATCAGAGTTAAAGAGTATCAATTGAAAGATTAAAGTAAACCAGACTCCAGCATGAAATTCCACAACTGCAAGCCACATTAAAAGGATACACTTCAACAATAAAGGCCAGCACAACCTTAATAAAAGGGACAGCATGAAACAATTCATTAGCTGTCTTTATCTTCTTGAAAGAAGATATTTGTATTTCCTAGATTAAATCTCAAGTTGTTTTGAGATATTTTGTAATAAGGTTTTGTATAAATACTTCACAATTCGAAGTATGTAGGGTGGATTCTTAGACATTTCTATAGTTTTCTTGATCAAAGACTGTAAGCCATTGTATCATTGTTGGACTAGCAAGCTGGATTATTGAATAAAGCAAAGACATTTCACTGGATTCATGTGTAGTGTGAAATACAGACACGTATCTTCTTTTGTGTTGTCAATTTTCCTTAAAAGTTTTTCCATAATCTTAAATGTATATGAAATCTAAATGCTTTAATATGGAATGATACCTCATAAATTGCTTCACTGCACTTTTCATGATCATCCTCTGTTCCTCCTTTTAGTCCCGGTTTGAGGATTCTTAACTGCCCTCTCACCGTGGTTAAGATCATTTCACCCATTCGACCTAAAAACCTGTGTTTCACTCTGCTAGCTTGCCCATTGAACACTCCCTTTAATGATTTAATCCCAGTTATGTTGCCCTTCTTTGAATCCATAGCCCAATAGCCAGAGACACCATTCTATCCATCTGTTTAAGGATTCCACTATCCAACTTCCAATAGAAATCCAAAACCCCCCTGAGCTTTAAGAACTAGCATAAAATCTCAGCAAACAAAGCTAAAACATATAGAGAGAGCCCTCTCTGAGTCATAGGTTGGCTAGAGCCTATACTTACAAGATTAGTTTGCAGTTACCTTGGCCTTTTCCTTCTTATGATAGTTTATAGGGAAAAATACTGAGTGATAACATCTCCAAGGTCTAAAAGTCAGACCAAATTTAGATTCTTTAAGATAAAGTTATGCCCAATATCCCATGATGGCATGATTATGGATTGATTTAGTAGAGCGAACTTGTACAGAGTTCCATGTGTCACAGTTTCTACCTTCAACCCTAAAAACAATACAAAATATACTACATTCCATGCACTTTAGGCCACTTTTTACAAAATTTCAATCTGATGCTCGTAGAGGAAATTATGACGATTTTCCCAAGGTCACCTATTTGAGACAAAATTCTAGAGCATGAAAAAACCAAAACTTCTTCAGACCATATCTCCGAAAATATAGCGAGCCAAGATCTGAAATTTTTACAGGAAGTTCATAAGGACTTCAGCTCTTTGTGGCCAGAATTTTAGCTTTTGAACCTGTTAGTGTTAAATAATATCCATGATCAAATGTACTCTTTCATATTGATGACAATTTTTTTGTCAAATTATAATACTTTCATATTAAATTTGACTTGTCTCGTGGACCCATGACTGCGTTTTTTCCCTTTTCCAACCTTAATTTCATTCTCCCTTCATATTTCCAAACTCTAGCCATTTTCTATTTTCCCATTCTTTTCCATTTAACTCTAGCCATATCCCATATTATTTCATTTATTATAACCCATTTAAACTTTAAACCAAAAACCATTTAAACTCTAGTCGTATCCATTTTAACTCTAGCCTTGTGCTATTGTTGTTAACTCTCATGCCTCAGCCATAACTCTATTCCTTTATTAATATGTTGTTACATGCCCAAAAGCCTTTACACTTCTACTTCTTCCTCAGCTGCAAGAACTGGGCCCCACAGTGCCACGTATACAGAAATCGGCTCCCCTGTCTCCTTTCTGATTGTGATTGTGCAATCGCACTCGCAACCCGCATTAACCAAGGCCCATCCCCCAAACCATTGTGATTGCGATATGCATGGAGCCCTGCCGAATCCAAAATACTATATGCTAAGTTTTAATACATTTTGGGTCCATGTCTACGATAAACACTCCTTGTCGATTGCGATAAGTCCTGCTCGCTGATTGAGATAACCCTTCCGCTCACTGATTACGATAAGTCATTCCCTACCGATTGTGATATCGCAATAGGGTATCACACGTGTCTTAATTCCATCCTCCACCAAACCCTCTTCGATTGCGATGCGATAAAGCTGATGGACACGATATTTTACATATTGCGGTTTTTGAAGTTTCCGGTCCAGCCCATTGGCAAAACAAGAAAAATCAAGGTAAAATTCCCCTCCCCTATTGCGATTGCGATAATACAACGACCCGAATCAACGACTCAGATTTAATCGGCCTGGATCAGCAGGCCCAAATTGACAGATAATAATCCTCCCGTTACCCGCCCCCGGATGGTCAAATCAATTCATTTTTTGTGCTCTCGGTCACGATTTCTCGTTGTTTTCATGTAATTTCCCATATTTTCCCAATTGAATGACCACGACCTCCACTCAGAGGATAGCAAGGACATTTTCGACACATATCCATTAGTATAGTCATCAAACAAAATGCAGAAAAATAGGGACAACAAGACATAAAAGACAGCAAAGCAACAACGCAGCTCATCTGCTAGCATGACTAACAACACTATCTATTCAAAGCTCAGTTACTACCAAAATGCCCAGAACAACACCAAAACTCAGCCGACTGATATTATTAGTAGTCTAAACTATTTTTATAATCTTTGTAACAAATCTTGAATTCTGTTTTAAGATATTGTAAATAATTGTATAAATAATTCATATTTCGAAGTATTAGGGGTTGGATGTTTGTGAATCATAGCTTGGAGACATTTTGTAGTAATATAACAGGCAGTTGCAGCTATTATTTTGGGATTCTTGTGGTATGCTTCTGTGACATTGTTTTCTCTGATATTTCTTTTTCCTACCATCTATATGCTTTCTTGTAATCATCTCATGAGCTTTAAACAAAATTCATAAGTTATATGCTCTGTTTTGGTGAGATTTTCATGCTAGTGTTCTTTCTTCTTTATGAATGAATTCATGGTTACATGCTCATTATGATCCTCTACCTTTTCATCTCTGCACCACCACAACAAACTATTTTTGTCACTGATCATGCCTATCTTGCCCCATTATATCTCTGCAATTGATCATTAGAAACCTTAGCCTAGTTCCTAGATCTATGAGCTTCATCCAGCAAACTCTAAAATCAAACACCCTTGAGCTTAATATCTAGCCTAACATTTTATTTCCTCTCCAGTCACTTCATTGGCTGTGAGATTCTTGACAGAGCCATCTATGATTTGGTAGGGCTAACTGCCAAATCCAAAGATTGGTTTGAGGTTACCTCCTTGGCTTCCTTTCTTAGCCTTGGGACACTGAGGAGTGCTAAAAATTTTGGTAACCATACTGGGTCGCAAACAATTTCATATTCCCCGAGAAAGATTATCAACGTTTAGATCTAATTTTTTGATGGTGGATAACAGTTAGACACATATGAAGGTTGAATCATTCATCTGGCGATTCCAATCAACTTTCAACCTGATTTGAAGACTCCACTAAAGGATGAACCCTACCAACAAAACCATGAAAATATAATATGGAAAGATCAAGTATTCAAGTTTGAATTTCATCCAAGACATTATATGCTTTATTGTAAATTATTTCTTTTCTTTTCTTGAGAATGTCAAGAAGGTTTTCCAAAGTATACTATAATTGATAAAATATCCCATACCTACATTTGATTCCTTTCCTTTGAATATTGTGAATACAAATTATCCTTAGGCTTTTGATTTTGATCAAGTCCCTTCTTCTAAAATCTATGTTGATCATATTCAACTTGATGAGCCTCAAGAGATCAAGAATAATTCCATAACTTCTACACATACCCCTATAACTTGTAAAATTCCAGATAGGTACAAGCCTCTCATCTTACCCCCTATACTCCATGATTTCTCTCAAGGTTATTACAAATATCTTCTCAGATTTGATGGGGATTATGGTAACATTAGTGCAAAAAACACATTCAGAATTTTGAAATTTTCTCGACCTTTTTGAGGTTGAAGAAGATGATGTCAGTATCAGGATTTTTGCTCTGCCTTTGCAAGGTGAAGCCAAGAAATGGTTCAAAAACTTACCAGCTATAAGCATTCTTGATTTCCATCAGTTTGTGAAAGTCTTCCTTGATAAATGGGTGATCAAGAGGAATCCTTTTCTGATTTTAGAAGAATATAATCATTTGAAAAGACAGCCAGGAGAAACAGTGCAACACTTTTCAGCTAGGTTCAATCAAGTATACCATTCAATCCCTGTTGATATCAAACTGCCTCCCAGTTTAGCTCTCTTACACTACCCGAATGCCTTTGATCTGGAAATGACATTTCAATTGAGAGAAAGGGACCCTACCACACTCGAATAAATGTAGGATAGTGCAATAGTTGTGGAAGCTAATATGTTGGTCAAAAGGTCAAAGTTGAAGGAAGCAGAGAGGGAGAATATAGAGAAGGAGCACCTGACATCTTCAGAAGTGAAGCTCGACATTTTGGTAAGAACAATGGAAGAAATGATGCAAAGGATCACCATGAGAGATGAACTTGTTGTTCAAAAACACCATGTCCCACTTATTGCAGAAGAAGAAGAGGTTACTGGTCCTAACCATTTGTTGCTAAACCCAGTTACCGTAGATTAGAAAATTATTGTTTTTGTATTCATTTATGGAAAGTCATGAAAATGGATTTGTAGATCAATCTGTGGAGAATAAATCTACTGATCTAATGTGCATGCTTGATGACATTCCTTATATTGATGAGTTACCCAAGTATGATCAATATGATGATGACTATGTTGTTGAAATCGAGGCTGACTCTTCAAAGAAATCAGCGGCATGTTTTAGGGAGGAGGAAGTTCAACTACAGCAACTCAAATATAGTACTCATCCTTTTCATATCAATCATGATAGAAATGAAGAAAATGCAGAAGTTTTCAAAGTAAGTGAAAGGTCTTTGCCCTTATGTTTCACTTCATTTCAATTTCTGAGAGAAAACTTTCCCAAGATTAGAAATCAGCAGTCCTTCAATTTTGATATTGAGCATGAAGAAGACAATGAAATTCCTTATCGGGAATCCTTACCCTTGTGTTATTCCTCATTTTCAAAAATAAGATAAAACTATAAGGCTTCCAAGGAAGCAAATAAGCAAGTTGATAACAATTGGTAATCTTCTCCTGAAATTGTTGAGAATGTTGTTTGTAATATAAAACCTTTTTTTAGTTCGCAATCACATTTACCAAGTAACATTCAGTTTGAAAATGCAGCTGAAAATGTGGAACATGAATATCTTATACAAGATCATGTAGTTTCATCAGAACCGATCCACAACAGGTTACAACAACCTCCTCATATTTGCAGTGATCCAGTAGGCAATTATTTGGATGAGTTTTGCAGTCAAAGTGGTCCTCCTTTGGTTGTTTGTGAGCCGAAAAATAGGGGCAAGGGAGACTTAGTTCAACAAACATCATTGTTGTCTTGTCCATCAGCAATCTCATCACGTTCATCACAAAGGTCACAGGAAGTCTTGCTGCCTTATCACGACAGTTTTGAGTTGAAGCTCCAGGAAAGCAAGGATGTAGATGAAAATTTGAAACCATGGTATGAAGACCGCCTAGAAAGGAAGTGTAACCTGTCAGATCCTCCATTTGAAGATCCTTTTACTAATTTGTTGCAGTCATCAAAGGAGGTAATGTTTCATGATTTTCAAGACCCCTTGGGCAGTATTTTGCAAGCATGGGAAAAGGCGAATGTTGTTTTGTTTGTCAGCATAAGTCTTGGTTTCAGTTTTCATTGTGAGTTGCCTACATGTACATCATTTTGTCTACTTACAGAGGATGTGAGCATAATTTCAGTGAATGGCCACCTCCTTTTTTGGCTTCATTGGAAATTTCGTATCACTTGAGTGAGCAGGTTATGGATCAATTAGAGTAAGTAGGAGTGTGAATAAGCTCAACACTTTGAGAAATTTTTCCAGTAACATAGCTTTGGTTTTTAGTAGTAAGTTTTTCAACATTGTTTCAGCCTACAGTAATTTCAGTTTGGTTTGCAGTGGTGTACAATTTGGTTTCGAGTTTGGGTTTGATTGCAGAATAAATTAGTAGCAAGTCATCATTTTGCAGGGTAATGGTTGGGAGCAGCCCAATGGACTAGGCACTAATCTGCAAATTCAGAGATCTGCGGTTCTTGACACCTCCTAAAGGAGCTGTCATCCCCAGTTGGAGCCAATGTTAGTGTTGAATAGTATCTATGGTCAAACGTACTCTTTCATATTGATGACTGGATTTTTTGTCAAATTATAATACTTTCAAATTAAATTTGACTTGTCTCGTGGACCCATGACTGTGTTTTTTTCCCTTTACCCTTCCCCGAATGGTCAAATCAGTTCATTTTTTGTGCTCCTAGTCACAATTTCTCGTTTTTTTCATGTAATTTCCCATATTTTCCCAATTGAATGACCACAACCTCCGCTCAGAGGACAACGAGGACATTTTTGACACATATCCATTAGCATGGTCATCAAACAGAATGTAGAAAAATAGGGACAATTGATCATTAGAAACCTTAGCCTAGTTCCTAGATCTATGAGCTTCATCCAGAAAACTCTAAAATCAAACACCCTTGAGCTTAATATCTAGCCTAACATTTTATTTCCTCTACATTCACTTCATTGGATGTGAGCTTCTTTAGAGAGCCCTCTCTGATTTGGTAGGGCTAACTACCAAATCCAAATATTGGTTTGAGGTTACCTCCTTGGCTTCCTTTCTCAGCCTTGGGAGACTGAGGAGTGTTAACAGAACCTGCCTAGAAAAAAAAGTTATAGAAAAAATGCCAATATGACTTGTTTTCATCAACGAAACCCTAGAATCCAAAGCTCTGATACCAAATTTTATGCAACTAGCTCACAAAATAGAAGAAAATATAGATCGGTGACTTAAAAATTATCCTTTTCGAGGGGGAAACCTATTTTACATTACATAAATGAATAATTCTTGGATGCTATACACATGACAATACCTCCTTTGTATATATAGGAGTCTAAGGGGTCACATATTAATTAAAGCCTACATAACAACAATAATGTAAAGGCATAATAATAACAATAGTGAGATTCTATGGGGCACAAAAATAACAATATGGGGGCTACATGGGCACCACAATAACAATAAGGGGGATACATTAACAATAAGAATAAGGGGGCTACACTAGTATTATAGGGACCTAACACCTTGCTCCACCCAAAACATTTTCGTACAAATTTAAACCTCACATTCTTCTTTTTCTTGATTCACAACTACATTGAAATATCTATGGATTAACTAAGGGATGTTGAGGAACTTATTAATGATTCAATACTAAAACTAAGCTCTCTCACTATCTTCATTGGTTGTGTCAATATTGGCTTGCCTTAATATCTACCCATGGAGTTTCAACAAAATCTAAACAAGCTTCTGAGTGTGGTCAAATCCACAATCAACCACCACAATACGTTAAGGGGATATTGAGGGAGAAACATCACATTTCCCATCAAAATTATTCAAAAATTTACATTTAACACCCAACCAAATAACAAATAAGGCTGTACAAAAAAAAATCTAATGCTTTTGACTTCTTGTCAGCCTATAATTTTGACCCCACTGATTGTGGAAAAGATTTAATGAGAAATATGCTTTTTCCTAGGGTTACTCAAACCCTAAACATTCCACGAGACAAATTTCATTGGGAACCCACTATGTCATGCATCTCTTCTTCATTACCTTTGGGTTGATTGAGAGCACAAAGGATTTTGTCATTATAGCAAGTTTGTGTAAGATAAACCATGCATTTAAAGTGACGAGTTATGATCTCTTAAGCATGACACCAAACGAATACTCTACCTATGGGTCATGCAATGTTGACTATAACAAGTCCTGAAAATCTCCCCACCTCATTGAGATGGTTTGAAAACATGTTGTTACTGATGTGCTCATCAAAGCACATTGATCCCTAGGACAAGTAATCAACACATGTTCTTTTGAGAAATGACTTTACATAGCCTAATGCTTATTCTTCTACACACCACACAATTCCATCCACCTTATGTATCATGGTTAACTTAGAGACCATTTTGGGCTTGTGGTGTCTATGTTGGCACGAACTCTAACTTGTTGGTCAACTTAGTTCATGAGCAAGTAGTACTTGATACAATTGTCAAGATGTTGGAAAGATAAACAAGTGTATGGTGGATTGATATCACAAATAGGTTAATGAATCATCATGTAATCAATCCTAATGAGAAAATACTTTTCAGGGTCCATAAATAGATTATCCTTAAGAAATTCACTACGTTAGGCCTAGGGTTAGAAAATTCTTTCAAGTTCATAGCATATGCAACTGCCTATCAAGATTGAATGCATTTTAGCAATGATCATAACCCATCAAAATTCTTGGTGCTCTACCTATACAGGGCATGACAACTAAGTTGTATGGTTAACTAAGAACCCTTTAGATCATGAGGAAAAGACAACTAGAGTAATTTTGCAAATCCATGGGCCTCGCTTACAAATCTCAAGGACATGGGCCTTCTCAATAAGCTAAAACAAAAAATACCTAAGTTAGGGTATTTGATGGACACAACACCACTAGTGTCACTTCTAGGTGTTTCCAACTCCATCATGAATTATTGTTTTAGGCAGGGAGACACCCAACAAAATGGCCTAACAAACTTTCTTCCTTAAAAACATTGTAATTAGTAATCATATTTATTTATAAAACTATAAAAACAACATTATTTCATACTAAAAATTTAGTAGAAAATAAAATTATATAAAATTATAATATAATAAATAATTGCTTTGACAGACACATTGTATAACCCACTATGAGGGAGTTGTGTAATTCCTTTCATGCTCAACCTCAAGTTTACACATATCTCATTTAAAATAAAAATAAAATATACTCTACATAAAAAATAGCCTTCAGTGTGGTTCCCAATAAATATCATTTCCTCAAATCTTGAGAGGTTAGAATTGTTCTGGAGAGATTGCACCTTCGAGCCTGTGTCCCCATCATCCTCTTATTGGTTATGTGAGTTTGAAGTCACCTCCCTATATGCTTCGACTTCTTAGAATTCACCATTGTCGATCCCCATTCTCTTGTCTCCTACGTCCGCCATTGGATTGACCATGCGAATACTCTTCATATCAACTGTTAATTGCAAAAGTTCCAACTTCATCTCTAGCAAGTTAAGGTTTTGGGACATGACCCAAACTGGGCATGGGATTCAGACAATTGCAATTCACCAAGTCAAGATGTCAAGGTCATGAGAAATTCCATAGATGTCATCATCTGAGTGATATGGAGATTGGTTTCCTTTGCATTATCATTGGGTTGATTATCCATTGGGAAAACTACACACCAAATATGTTATGTTCATTTCCACTCTAGGGACCGAACTTTCAATTCGACACTATTATAACGACATCACCGCTTTTTATAGCCTTCTTGGGAATATTTCCTCAATTCTTAAAATTTGTTCTTGCCTTTAATTCCATTAAGACTCACATGTAGAGGTCGAACAAAGAGATCCAATTATAATTGATTCATTTTGCAATTAGCAACATTCTTCAAGGGAATGGAAGAAAGAGTTATCTTTGTCAATTATTCAAAACATAGGAATTATATCAAGAATTAAATGTAAGTATATTATGTCTTCAAAATTTAACAAAAAGCACACACCATAGGGTTTCTGTTGTCGGCCCTCTCTGTGCCTTCTGAGTTGCGCTTGGGTTTCTGCTGCGTGGCTGCCCTTGCGGTGGCGGGCCTCAGGTCTGATCCTATGGAGATGCAGGGTCCTCCTAAGGATCCGCCTTCTACTCCTGCCATTGATGCTTTCAACCAGCTTCTTGCCGGTTTGCCTCAGAAGAAAAGAAGCGAAGCAACAAAATTCGTTAAGAATCTTGACGAAATTCCTGAGATCTCTTTGCCTCCAGAGATCCCCATTCAAGTAGCTTTATCTCTGGCTGATCATGGTCTCATTGGCCAATTCACGAGACTTTGGCCTTCTCTGAAAACTACTGAGCAATGGGTCAACAGGAACTGGGCTCCTCTGATCAAGCAAAGTGTTACCTCTTACTTTCTTGGGCGAGGGTACTTCCTCTTCGAATTCTCCTCCAAAGAAGACAAAGATCTGATCTTCCAAAATGGGTCGTATTTCATGGGCTCTCAGGGCCTCTATCTGAACAAATGGACTCCGGACTTTGATCCGGCTGTCGATGTTCCCAAGGCTGTCCCGGTGTGGGTTCGTCTTCCAAATCTACCAGTTCACTGCTGGAACTGGGATTCCTTGAAACACATTGGCAACACTCTCGGGAAATTCATAGATCGGGCAAATAACAAGGATCAGTACGACTGTGCTAGGATCTACGTAGAAGTAGATCTAGAGGTGGGTCTCCCAGAGGCAATCAAAATCAAAGTCGGCAGCTGGTCTCATGTGCAGATCTTGGATTATGAGCAACTGTCATTCAAATGTAGGAAATGCCATGTTCATGGACACTTTGCTAGAAACTGTCCGTCCAATGCAGAGCCAGAGAAAGGGAATGAAGAGGGTTGGAATCAAGTCAAGCGAGCAAAAATCAATCACAAAGGGCAAAAACCGGGAGGACCCTTTGGAAAAGGCTCTCTTCAGGCTAATGCTCAATGCCCCCCACCCAAAAAGGCGCAAGAAAACAAATTTGATCTGCTAAGCCAGCAGACAGAAGCTACTAAGGAGATCGAGACCCAAAAACCAGTTTCTCCAAGCAAAGGTACTCCCTCAGCCTCCCTTAAAGGAACAAGTGCTGAAGATCCCAAAGGTATGACTTTAGAAGATGAGGAAGAAGAGCAGGAAACGGATGAGTCAGAGGAGGAAGGAGAAATAGGAGAGTCCCAAACATCGGTAAGAAGATCTACAAGAGGTCGTAAAACTGACGGGGAAAAAAGAGAGCATGAGACTTACAAAGACAAGCTACAGGGCAGCCAGCCAACTCTGGGAAAACTGCTTGCCTCAAAGCCTAGGATGTTGAAAAATCAGCCCCAAGGCTCCAAGGGATCCCACTAGAAACATATATAATGAAGTTCATCTCCTGGAATTGTAGAGGTATGGGGAGTAAAGTTAAGGAAGAAGCCATGAGAAGCTTAATAAGAACAGAAACTCCAGACATACTTCTCATCCAGGAGACTAAGATGGAAGACATAGTCTTCCTGCAAGCAAGCAAGAAACTTTGGTTTAAAAGTGAAGCAAGAGAAATCTCTTCCCGAGGCGCCTCGGGAGGGATTGGTACTCTATGGAATGCGAGCAAATTTGCAGTCACCTTTGAGGCTAGTAATACTCACTAGTTGTTGCTGAAAATGCAGAATCTGGATACTAAGGAAATCTTTTTCCTTTTCAATGTATACTCTCCAGTCAATGTCGGGGAAAAAAAGGATTGTTGGAATTCTATAAGGCACCAAGCAGACTTGATAAACCTGGAAAATATAATTATTGCTGGAGACCTCAATCTCACTCTTCACTCGTCTAAAAAAAGGGGAGGCAGCGCAGTCCGAGATCCGGCAAGGGAATGGGCGAAGGATCTTATGCAGGACTGAGACTTGCTGGATATCAAATCTTCTTTCGGTAAGTACTCTTGGTCTAAAAAAAGAGTGGGCCCTGGTCATATTGCTGCCAGATTAGATAGATTTTTCATTCAAAGCTCCTATCTGTTACTAGGTTTAGAACCCAGAATGCACATTCTTGCTAGCAGCATCTCGGACCATAAGCCCTTAAAGCTAGAGCTCCTAGCCCATATTATCTGGGTCTTATTCCCTTTAGATTTAGTCCCCTCTGGATCAAGGAGACAGACTTCATGCAAACAGCCAAGGATTGTTGGAGTCATTCTGTTAAAGGATCTCCTTTCTTTATCTAGGAGGAAAAGCTTAGAAGGGTAAAAGGAGTTCTAAGACGATGCATCAAAACCTTGTCCAACCCTGATACAGAAAGAAAATCCATTAAAGCCTCTCTTGCCTCTCATCAATCTCATATGGAGAACGCTATAGTCACAGAGGAGATGTTAGATCAAGAGGCTCATCTGCAACAGTGCTTTCATAAGGCTTGCTTAGCTGAAGAAGAATACTGGAGATTAAAATCTCGAAATCTCTGGCTCAAAGCAGGGGATAGGAACACTGCTTTTTTCCACAAACAAGCCCAGGCCAGGAAATGCTTCAACACTATTTCTGAGATCAAGGAGGATAACGACACTCACAAGGATTTTGAAGACATTAAGAAAGCAGCCTTTTTTCACTTTTAAAACTTGTATAGTGAAGATAAGGATCCGCACCAATACTCAGATCTGTTAGACATTATTCCTTCTGCAATTTCTCCTCGTATGAACGAGATCCTTGAGGCCAAAGTCACTAAAGATGAAGTTAAAAAGGCCCTTTTTGATATGGATCCGGATAAGGCCCCTGGGCCTAATGGCTTCTATGCCAAGTTTCTCCAAGTTCGTTGGCCAATTGTTGAAAAGGATCTTCTCAAAATGGTTCAAAAGTCTCAAAATACTCAGAAAATAGGAGGTAGCACAAACTCCGCTTTCTTAGCCCTCATACCCAAGGAAAAAGGCGCCAACAACTTCAGCAAATTCCGTCTGATTTCCTTATGCAATACTGGGTACAAGTTAATCACCAAAGTAACTGCAAATAGACTGAAGCTCATTCTTCCCAAAATAATCCCGGAGAATCAAGGAGGCTTCATCCAAGGAACGCAGGTCATGGACAACCTCACCCTTGTTCAAGAGGCAATTCATTCAAGTCTTCTTCGACAAGAACAAGGTATGGTGATTAAACTCAATTTAGCAAATGCCTTTGATCGAGTAAATCATAGCTTTCTTTTAAAAGTCATGAACAAGTTTGGTTTTGGAGCAAACTTCATTAAATGGATCCGAGCATGCATCTTGGAGCCATGGATTGCTCCTCTTGTAAATGGAAGAGCCACTGATTTTTTCAAAGCTTCGAGAGGGCTTAGGCAGGGGTGTCCTCTTTCCCCTCTGCTATTTGTCATCCAAGCCTCTGTTCTCAGCTTCCTGTTAGACAAAAAGATGCAAGATCAAGATATTAATGGACTGCATATTACAAGAGGGGTCAAAAACATAAATCACGCCTTATTTGCGGATGACACTCTGCTTTTGGGTATTGCCTCTCTTTCCTCTGCCTCTAAATTTAAAGCAGTTTTGGATGAATTCAGTGAGGCCTCAGGCAACGTTGTAAATAAGAACAAATGTCACATCTTCAGCTGGAACACTTCGCCCAGATTGCTCTCCGCTATTTCTAGATGTTTGGGTTTTGCAGCCTCCTCTTCTTGGACCTCTTTCAAATACTTGGGCCTTCCTATTTTTCATAAGAGACCTGCAAGCAAAGACTGGCTCCCTCAGCTTGAAAAATTCAAGACTAGGATCCAAGCCTGGGGTTACTCTTGGCTCAACATTGCTGGCAAATCTGTCCTAATTAAATCTGTGCTTACCAGCCTCCCCCTATTTCAATTTGCTGGGCTTCTCGCTCCAGCAATCATATTAAAAAAAATGGAAGAGTTCATGCGGAGGTTCTTTTGGAAGGGAGGAAAATAGAATGAAAACAAGATTCCCCTTATCAGTTGGGAAACCATCTCCAAGCCACTATGGGAGGGTGGTTTGAATTTCAAAAACCTCTGTCAGCAGAATGTGGCTATGGCAGCTAAGATTATCTAGAGGATCATTGCGCCCAAGCCTGGTTGGGCCCAATTGGCTCTCTGGAAAAAGTATTTTAGAGGTCCTCGTTCTAGCTGTTTAGACAATGTGATTCATTTGCCTAACTTGTCTTTCCTTAAACTGTATGTTAAAGCTGCTCCTTTAATCAATGTGCACTCCTACTGGATCCCAGGAAATGGAAAAAAGATCAACATCTGGACTGATAAAATCATGAATATGGACCCAATTGAAGACAGAGCCTCCATTAGAGCATTGTGATGCTGGATGGATAGAGAGGGGCTGTGTTCGTTGTGGGATATTTCTCTTTGGAGCAATTCTGTTTGGGCAGGTTGGAAACGTATTGAGGTGCCGGCTCATCTGATCAACGAATGGTCCACGCTGCTTGACCTCCTTCATGGCTTGGCGCCCACGCACATGAGGAAAAGAGATTCGAAAGGCTGGGGGCCGAATGCCAGAGGCTACGCTGTCTCCATGGGATATGCCAAGCTGAATGAGAGGCCATACGTCCCCCCCGACCCAGCACCTTGGCAGGGTGTCTGGCGTTTTCCTTCATGGCCCAAAGTCGACTTCTTTGCTTGGCTTCTTTGCCATGGAAAAATCCTAACGTATGACATATTGTAGAGGAAAGGGTTCTACGGTCCCTCCATCTACTCGTTGTGCAACGAAAATGCAAAGACAACAGTCCATTTAATCCTTGATTGCAACTTCTCTAAGCAGATCTAGTTCTCATTTATTCACAATTTGGATCCCAACTTTTTGCTTCCTTGTTCCACTGCTAATCTTTTTTCTAATTGGGCAATCAAATATCCTGACCCACCTCCTAAAAATAAGATAATCAAAACTGCATGGGGTGTCCTTCCAAAGGTTATTTGTTGGCAGATATGGCTAGAACGAAACAGAAGAATCTTTAGAAATACTAATCAGAATCACAAGGCCTTAGAAATCAAGATTAAATGCTATTTAAGGGAGTGCTTGACTGATATAAAAGATGATTCTAATCTCAGCCAACAGGACATTTCTTGGGGATCATTCCTTGACTTGCAATTTCAATCAGCAATTAGAAACATCGCTCCTCCTAAAGACTGGCAAATAAGGAAATCTGAAACTGACTTTCAAGACTGGCTAAAATCGCACTCAAGGCACTCTCTCTTT
The DNA here is from genome assembly GCA_031772625.1 of Pinus tabuliformis. Classification (NCBI taxonomy): domain Eukaryota; kingdom Viridiplantae; phylum Streptophyta; class Pinopsida; order Pinales; family Pinaceae; genus Pinus; species Pinus tabuliformis. Next base: position 813,353,776 of record CM062820.1, read on the forward strand.
TTTGATGGGGCAGAAAAAGGCAATCTGGGCAAAGCTGGTGCAGGAGGTGTTGTTGTAAATCCAATTGGGGAAAAAAATCATTCCTTTGCTTGGGGGCTTGGACATTCATCCAACATTCAAGTTGAGGCTTTGGCCCTCTTTCAAGGCCTCAAGATCCTCAAAGATTTAAATATAAGTGAAGCTAATGTTATAGGTGACTCCCAGATCATTATAAACGCAATGGTTTCCAACTCCCTAGCTTTGGATCTTAAACTAGCAAGGTTGATATCCAGAATTAAGGGCTTAGAAAATGCTTTTCAGAAGTTGAATTACTACCATGTGCTGAGAACTCATAATAAAGAGGTGGATATTGAAGCCAACAAAGCTGCCCTCCTCTCTGTCGAGGTAAAGATGAAAGACGAAGAAGAATCATGGGAACTCATCCCATAAGCTGATTATTGCCATGTTTTACTGCTTGCTCTTAAATAAATTTGTTTGTATCTTCAAGTGGGGAAAAATTTCTGAAATCGAATCTATAGATTCCTTATCAAGGAAGAAGTCTTCAAGCTTCAGCTGCATTCTCATTCTTAGCAGTGAGATGCAACATGATATAGACATCCTCAATGTAATCAGATTTTCGGCATTCAGGCCAAGATGAATATAAATACTCCATAACCGTTTCTGTCAAAAAACAAAATAAAAACATTCTTCAAGGCAAAAATAGATAGTAAGCATGTGAACTACATATTGAATGAAGTGATGATATTTCTACACACTTGGGTGTTAATTCTAGTTGTACTACATATCCTCCATCTATCCTATGGCGTGATAAGCATTATGAGAGTTGTCCAAGTGGAGGCTTAAAACCATCCTTCAACATTATAAAATCTACATTGAAGCAAGGAGAAATAAAATTAAAGAATGAATGACTATAGTGCGATTTGACAATGGATCAAGTTGCATCCCATTTATTGATTCAAACCATTAATTCTTTAATGATCACCATCAATTGAGTTATATATGTGGATTTCATGGAAAAGGTTTTATGTTTAGGTCCATATCATCCAAAACCATTACTCCTTGGTCCAAAGCCACACCTTTATTAGCCAATGAATCTTCTTTAGAGTTTAGATGGTATTTCACATGATAAAAATCATTTTTTTCAAACCTTGAAATCTACAGATTTATTCTGTGCAAAATGGGAGCTTGGAACTGATCAGAAGTCTCATTTAGTTTGTGCACCTGCTAGATAACAATAATTGAATCCCCAAAGACCAGTAGCTGTCGAATATGCTTTGATAATGCCAAATCTAATCCTTTCCATAATTCTAAGTATTTCGCTTGGTTATTAGTTGAATCCCCTAGTCCCCAAGAAAAATGAATCTCCCTTTTTATCAGGGCAGAAGATAACCCCTCCTGCTCCTACCACCCTAGGGTTACCTTTCAAGGCTCCATCAAAGAATAATGAGAATCTATTCTTACTTTTTCTCCAATTCTAGAATTCATTGTTCTCCTTTCGTATTAGGAATTTTTTTTCTAGTACTTTTGAAATTGAAGTTGTCAACCTGATTTAAAACTGGTTCAAATTTGAGCCAACCATTTTTTGCTTGTTGATAAATCATTAAACTCCGCTACATCAATTATTCTCATCTGGATTGTCTCAAAAAGAATTCGCAAGGCTTTAGAGGTCATGCGGACAAGGTCTAGGTGGGAGGCTTGAAAGATGGTCTGACTTCGTGTGATCCAAATTGCCCAACATAAATAGTTAGGAAGAGCCATCCAACTTCTCACCACCACCAAGTCATATTTTCATTGCTAGGGAATTTTTTGCCTCCAATGTACAAATATTTCTTACCAATCCTCCAAAATATTTGACAGGTATAGAACTTGAGCCAAATTCAATTTCCAGACTTCCAATGCAAAGGAACACTGCCAAAAGAGGTGGGGGATGTGCTCTTCTACTTTCTCACACAAAAAAAAATGAGAGGGGCCCTAAATAACTCAATTTTTTATATTCTCTGTTGTCAGAATTTTAACATGTACCAACTCCCAACAAAAAAATTGATGTTTGGCATCCCATCTGCATTCCATATTTTGCCCCAAATTCTATCTTAAGGTGGGTGTGTGAATGCTTGAAGCAACGATTCATACCCCACTTTAATTGAGTAAGTGTTATTTTTGTTTCCTGTTCAAATCCTCTCATCCAATAGAGAGGTAACAATTGGTGTGTGTCCCTTTAGAGCTTTGATCAAGGCGTTCCAATGTTGATGCAACTCTAGAGGTACATCTAGGAAAGTCCAACTTGTTAACTAGACTTTATTATCCCACTGAGAAATGTTTGCAACCCTATTATATCCTTTAGCCTCCATCCACTTTGCCAATTCCTTCATTCCAACATTTTTGTGTGTGATTTCTGTAGTGGGAATTCGATCCTTCCATAACTGTATACATGCATAGTTCCCAATTTTCCAACCTAGGCTATCAATAATGATGGGGGTCACTATTTTACACTATTTCCAAATATTTGAACCTTGGTTTAGCCATGAGTCAAGCTCAAGCCTAAGGAGCCTTGACTTGTGAAAATATTTGCGAATAAAGGAAATCTTCCACCATTCCTTAGAATCCAATAAAAGATGCCATACAATTTTTGCACCCAATGCAAGATTCATAAACTCCACATCCTTAATTGCTAAACTTCCAAATGATTTGGGGAGGTGAACCAGATTCCAGTTCACGAGATGAAATCACTTTTCATTATTCTTCCCTCCTTGCCAAAGGACCTTCTGCAATAATCCACTTATTTGGTGAATTATCCCCTTTGGAGCTAGCAAACCTGTACTCATGTCTACTAGAAGGGAGGATACAACCGATTTGATTAATACTGCCTTCCTTGCCATATTTAACCATCGAGCACCCCAAGATTGGATTCTTTTCCTTATCTTTTGCAACACTTCCTCCATGTCTACAATATTAGATGAACCCAGATAAATTAGGATTCCCAAGTATTTCAAGGAACACCAATCCAAAATAGTAGTGAAGTCAAGTATTCGAGAGATCTCGTGTAACAAAGACTTAGGACAATTCCATCCATATAATTGACTGTTTCTGTTATCGACCAACCATCTCGAAAGATCCAAATATGGGTTAAAAATCTTTTTAAAGCGAGTCACAATTATATTTGAAGAGATCCTCAGCAAGAGAGTATCATATACAAACTAGGGTGGTCCACTCTAATATTCCTTGTTATACTCAACCCCACGATTTTTCCTTCTTGTCTCGCTTCTCCAGATTTCGACTCAAACTTTCAACCATGATAAAGTAGATGAGCGGAGACAGGGGGAACCCCTATCTTAAACCTTTAGATACTGTAAAGAAAGGAGTGGGATGACCATTCACCAATGGTATAATCCAAGGAGAACCAATTCATGCCCTTATCTAGTGAATGAACTATTGGCCAAAGCCCAAATTTTCGAGCATAAGAAACAGAAAGGAATGCATTACCTGATGAAATGGGTTTCCATATATAGTTTTATCACTATTCATGATTTGCCATCTTCTTTACTTAAGTGGATCACCTCTTGAACAAGGATAATATTGTCCAAGATTTTCCTTTGTTGCATAAAACCCCCTTGGTTTTCAGAGATTATTCTTGGCAACAATTTCTTCAGTCTTCTTGCAATAATCTTCATAAGAATTTTGTAAGACGATTTGCACAAGGATATGGGCTAAAATATGGAGAATTTTATTGTATTCGAGTATTTGTGGATTAGTGTAAGGAAGGAAGAGTTTCTTGCATCGCCTTTCCTTTCTTTTTTCCTTATATTATTTAGCATCTGAAGCAAATCCTTTTTTATCATGACTTGAAAATTCCTACAAAAATTGATAGAAAACCCATCAGGTTTAGGGGCTTTATTGGGGTCAAGCTCCTAAATGTCATCCAAGACTTCAACTTAATATATTTCTTTGACAAGAGACATATTACTAGAATCTGACACAACAAGGGGAATGCAGTTAAGAAAATCTTGAGCTTGGGACATGTCAACCTCTCTATTCTCGCGATAGGGGGCTTGGAAATGTTGGAAGTCTTCTTTATTAATCTCTTTAAAGGAAGATAGGATCGACTTTCCTTCAAGAATTATATCTATGACTCTATTCCTTAATTCATGAGCTTTAGCCTGCTTGTGAAAAAGGGAGATATGTTAGTCTCTTGCCTTAAGCCACGAAATATGAGATTTTAATCTCCATAATTCTTCGTCTTGTTTGCTAGCTACAAAGATTTCCTTTGTTAATTCTCTTTCTTTTTCAAAGTGCCAAGGTTCAACATTACCTTCCTCAAGCAAACTCTGGTGTTGGTTTAATTGTTTGATCAGTTCCTTACACTTTTTCCCTAGTGGTTGATGACATTCTTTAAGCCACTTCCTCAACACTTACTTTACATTCTTGAATTTTATCTCCTAGAAAAATGTAGATGATCATGTCACACAGTTACTCCACGCTTGCCTAATCAAATCAATGACACCTTCCTCCTTTATCCACACCAAATTTTACTTGAAAGGAATTGCTCCTGAGTTTTTTGGGTTATTTATAAACAAGGCTATAAGACGATGATCTAATTCTCCTTGGGCCTTAATCGAGGAGATACATTTTAGACCATTGAGCATCCACCTGTTGTGAATAATGAATCTTTCCAAACAAGTTGCTACATAATTTTCCCCGCTTTTGCGATTCGTCTAGGTATATTTTCCAATTTGGGGGGGGGGGATATCCATTGGGTACAATTCACTGATTATATCCTCCATTCTTTCATGAAAAGGGTCGCGAACAAGGAAACCTCCATGCTTTTCTGAATAGATAATTATTATATTGAATTC